>OU779866.1:34947906-36178633 GCA_916999025.1 Orgyia antiqua
GCCTAGTCATTCAAAAACTTCACGCCAGCGATGACGCGGGCAACAGCTAGAGTCTTTCTTTACTATAACAATATATATGTCCGTATTTGTAGTGTTACAAAGGATATTTGTATTGTTTTTAAATAGTGACTAGGTACTTTTTATTATATTACATTTGTGTATATGAAACATAAAAGTATGAAGCTAAATAGTTTATACTCTAAACAGGAAAATGAGCGATTGCTTAACAGTCCGTGTCTAATTTATTCTTCGTTTTATTTCTATTGTGTGATAGTGTATCATAGTTATAATCTCGTATAAATAATATTATTAGAGACAATTTATTTAATTGTCTATATTAACATTTACACGAGATATCACGCCATCTCTTGCGCAGATCAGATTATATTAATTTGTGAAACGATGTTTTGTAGTTTGTACCTAACGTGCCCCCTGCAAAACAGTTGTCATATGTATTTTTTTTTACTAAAATAATTATCATATTTATGTATTTAACCTGGGGGCCTACCCTGTTTTCCAATTACAGCACAAGAGCGCATTATGCGGCATAATGCTCAACGTTGAGTGTTCAAACTGCAGCAACGCATCGCACAATCGAGCACTCTCAAAAGTGATGCGTGCCATCCATACCAACTTCAGCGACAGAAAATTAACAAGTATTTTTTCTTTAAATTGGCATTGATAGAAATTTTATTTATATATTATCGTTAGTCATATTATTTATTGTAAAAAAAAATTTTAAAGCTTTCGTTTCGTCGGAGTTTTCTGGAAATAATCAAAGTTAATTCAAACTGTGTTTAAAAAAAAATATAAGTATGGATGAAGGTACAATCAGTGAATTTTTTTATATTCCACACTTATAATAAATAAATAAATAAATAAATATTCACAGACATTTCACACAACGTCCTCTGGTCCCAAGCTAAGCTTATTATGCTTGTGTTATGGGTACCAGAATACGGATAGAATACATAAACTACTTTTCTTTTGTAAATACATACTTATAATACATAGAAACACCCAGACGCAGGACAAACATTTGTTTGACATTTATAAACATAAACATACATTTATAAAAATATAATGTGAATACAATTTTATTTTAGTATTTTTTTTTCAATACTGAACTTAGCGCACTCTGCTGGTGCATTTGAAAACTAATTCATGTTCCAATTAAGCGTCAGCATAGTTCAGCATTGTGCGGCACTGAGTCGCATTATGCTCTGCAATTGGAAAACTAGCCTAGGCTGCTATTCAATGTTGTCACAATGATCATTGTGACAGAATTGAATAGCAGACTTGACCCCCTGGTAGTTCATTTTATAATGTCGACTATGTGGCGAGATTTATTTAAGTTTCAAATAATGTTGCCATTTAATTTCGTAAAATATGTTTTTTTTTTTGCTTTCTTTTACGTCAATTAGCAAAAATTATAGTAAATAATAATACAAACCATTTATTATTGTAATTAAAATAATGATTAACTAAAATAATGGCTTACGATAAAATAAACCAGATTGTATCGCGGTGAATTCAATTGGTGTTTATTTTTAAGTTTATTGTGATTGCCTTCAGAATTGTTGTAAATTATAATAAATTATTAAATAAAACTACTTTTTACGGATTTAGACGCGTATATTTGTTTTAAATTTTGGCCCGACGTTTCGGAGACTTTGCAGTCACCATGGTCACGGGTGAGACTCAAAGTAAAAAAAAAAGTAAAAAGTAAGACTAAAGTAGTTTTATTTAAACAGATGAGTCGCGCAAGTGTTAGAAAAAAATTATTAAATATTTTGGCTTTTTAATATATTTACTAAAAGGTCTAGCTAATGTTAATTGGCCAATTAATTAATAGGTTTCGTTTATATAAATCTTTTAAAACCACGAATTTTTATGATGTATATTTAACAGCGTTTGTGTGACATTGCAGTATTTGTTAATTTTTTTTTTGTTTATAATAAATTACCTAAGTAATATTCATGGACGTTTCACACAACGTCTTCTAGTCCCGAGTTAAGCTTATTTGCTTATGTTACGAGTATACCAGAATGCAGATATAATACATACTATAGTTACACGTTTTTGCAAATTATTGATCTCTACGGTAATTGAATCGGTAATTTTGTGAACAGCAGTCTGTTACTTGAACTACTGGACCACGAGGCTTGTTAAGTAATAAAACAATAAAACCATTTTCAAAATGGCATTTTTATACATTTTGTCTTCACTGCGAGCAGTGTTATAGAGTTCGTGGTAATTACATTTACAAGCATTTATTACATGCACAGACAATCACATTCTGCCAGCATATCACTACATGATCGCCTCTATGTGCTTTTTTTGTTTCTTTTTTATTACGTTTCAATTATAGGTGTTGCCAGTACATATAAAAGCGTTTCCGTTACTTAGTTGAGTTTCGAACTGACAGATGCATATGTTTACTTTCAGGATCATTTAGATCAGACCGCTCCGTTGAAAGATTAGCTACATAACACTTAGTTTGATTGGTTTTTCGTTCTGTTTACAAGTGCGAGCTACTTTAATCTTGCTTCTATTAGATGCAGTAAAAATAAATGATATTTTCTTTTGTAATTTGTGAGTGATCTTACAAAAGATACTTACGTTGTTAATGATTGACGTAGTCACTAGTTATTTTCGTATGTATCATCCTAAAACACTGCACTATGTTAATTGATAAAAAAGACAATTGACTTTAATTTCTCGACGAGCAAGTCTACCTATGTATACATATGCATGGCATACATGCCATATATGGCATGGGTCTATTTATAGGATCTGTATAGCCTTAACCGACTGGTGACGTATTAAAAACACAAGCGTCACCAACACATCTCCTCCCCAGGGTGCTGTAGAGACGAGACCTCTGCGAGAGACGGAAATCTCAAAAATAAACCCTAAGCCACGCCTGGTTATCGCGACACAGTAGACCATAATCCCTTCCAAAGTGGAGAAGGTCCATGCCCAATAGTGGACGGTAGAGAGAGTATAGGTTTAAACAGAATACCTGCCTGTAATTTTGTGGTAGAATCAAACCACCACCGCTGAAAGGTGGCGACTAGTTTTAGTAATTTTAACAATTGACTTTCTATTATAGTGGAAAAAATTATCACCATGAGCGGAACTTGCACTCACGACCGTTGTATTGCTGTGCCTTTATACTATCATGGTAGACTTTGACTGGTAGACTTTAACCTTGAATAAATTATATAAAAATATGTTTATTTTTATCTATAAAAGTTATTCTTAATAGTCTCCTAGTCAGACAATTCTTATACACTTACACTTCCATTTTCAACGTGATAAATACAATTTTAAATCATATTTTCACTTTAAAGATTAAATAACAAATCGTAGCGACGTAAACGCCATGACAATATTTTCCCGCCTTTCAGTTTCTTGTAATTTTTTTTCAGCGATGATTTGATTTACTCGGCGTCTGCACTGTACAGCCAAAGGCAAATAAGGCTGTTTGTTGTATTTTTGCTTCTTGTTACTATGATGGAAGATAAACGTCTCTTATAAAGTCTTTATAACGGTGACGAAACTAAAAATGTTAATATTTCACTGTTCAGTGATAAATATTTTAACAGTAACATAAAACTAATAATTACTCTACAAAACCACAGATAGCAAAATGCACGTTAATGTCAAAGAAATAAAAAAAAACAAAAACAGTGAAAGCAAAACCATTATTGTTTTAATATTAATATAAACTGATGCTCACAAAAACCGTAATCATTTACGTGTGTGTTACGTATTTAATTAAAAATATAATAATTGCATTTTATTATTTTCAATGTTAATGTGATACAGTTACAACAAATTTACTTTCAGTTGTAATTTGTTGTAATACTCTTAAACTGCTGTTATTATTGAGTAATATGAGTTTGTTTTATGTTTACTTTGCAATAAAATGCCTGGACCACAGGACTTTACTATTGATGCATAATGCAGGTGCTCAAGTCTACTATTTTGGAACAATTGTCATACCGGCACAATACCGGCACGATACCGTTGCAATTGAAGTCAAATATCCGTAGTCTGCTATATGCCGTCATAACGGTCGTTCAATGGTAATAGAATTGTCGATCTCTTTTATCTATGCATTGAATTTTCGGTCTCTTTTATCTATGAATTGTGTTAGAATGGTATGTATGAGTTGCCGTTTTTAAAAAATGCGTTAGTTGAAGTGATTTTCGAAAAACTACTAATAAATTTAAACATTTAATCATGCTAGACTTCGTTTAGATATATTTGTACATACTATTTATTAGTATAAAAAGCAATGTGAAGTTTAGGAGATTAGTAAATTGCAATAAATTACAAAGAACAATTTTTAATATTTCTATCTATCTATTTTTTATTTATGGCAATCTGTCGACACAGGACAATTTAAAAATATTACTGTCAAATTCAAAATAGCAGACTACCGAAACATTTCAGTCATTGAATTGCAATTGTGAAGCAATTGTGTACGAGACTAGCAATTTATGTCACTTTGACAATTGTAAGTCAATGATGAAGTCGTTATGACGAGACAATAATAGTAGACTACCAAAAACTTTACTATTGCACCACAATGGTACAATAATGGTACAGTTTTGACACCGTTGAAATACCCGACTCAGGGCCCAGTTCTACACATCACACACACACACACACAGTAAACATCTAAATATTGGGCACGGGTTTCCTTCACTTAGGGAGAGTATTTAGTCTGCTATGCTCTCAGAATGCTATGGTGGGCTTCGTGTTTTGCTAACAGAACTAATAACATCAGCTTATATTATCCCTCAGCTGACTCTTATAGCACTCTGGGTAGAAAATGGAGTGGTGATATCTGTATTATTAATACCTAACCATTCAGGTTAGTTAAATAGGTATCTTTGCTGTGGTATTACTGAGTATTATAGAAACACTAAGCATAGTCATATCAGAGGTTTACGTGGAATAATCCTCCCCAAGAGGACGTTATACAATTGTAATGTTCAATTAATTATTATAACTACAACGATACATTACATCAGTTAAAGTTTTGTTAAGAGGATACCAAAATAGCTTCGTGCATTTTTCTACGTACGAAGTTTTCATTTTTTCTTTAGATTGAATGGCTAAAGCTCTAATTTTTAAGTATATGTTTTTTCAATATATAATTTAGGATCGCATAAACTCAGAAACGCGATTGAAAAAAGTTTTCTCGATAGAAAATCTGAGCGAAATAACCTCTCTTGTTTTTTATTTTTTCATTTGTCGGTCTATTATCGCGTATTAACTAATGAAATAACTTTCAAAACATAAGTAACTATTATATATAGAAACACGTAAACCGGAATTAAAATATATTTAGTAGATTTTGAGTAAACAAAAA
Organism: Orgyia antiqua; assembly: GCA_916999025.1. Classification (NCBI taxonomy): domain Eukaryota; kingdom Metazoa; phylum Arthropoda; class Insecta; order Lepidoptera; family Erebidae; genus Orgyia; species Orgyia antiqua. The sequence goes on from OU779866.1 coordinate 34,953,296, forward strand.
AAAATATCCCTTAATCTTCATTTTCTATACCTACTAGCTGTGTTAAAAGGTACATGTCGACGATAATATTGATGTAGGCCCTTAACACAGTGTTGCCATTATCGTGTTAATGATAGTTCGGTAATGAAGTTTGCGCAACAAATAATTGATTCTAACATATTTTGCGCGTAACCTAATCAGGTGCGCCGCCATTGTTTTGTTGTACAATATCCGAACTAAATTGAACAAAATAACGATATTTCCGTTCTATTTAATTAAAATTGTTTTTTTTACATCTTGCAATTTTAAGCTGGCAGTTGGAATTACGAAATTGAAACGTTTGTTTAAGATCTAACCAAGGATCTAACAGATTTTATTAGTATTCTTCTGGTGCTGTGAGAATATGGCACAGAACAAGGTGGCTGAATTTCGCTTGAGTAAAACTGCAATGCCGTGAAGCATTAGGAGTACAAAGCCTACTCCTTACCACTTTTTAGGAGGTGGTGATTTAGAAGTAGGAAATAGCGGCAAAGAGAATTTCATCTACAAAATATGCATATGAGCATCGTAACATATCCCCAATCCTATTAACTGATAGCTTAGGGACAAGTTAATAAAGGATTACTTTAAGATGAAAGTTAGGCATCATGAGACAGCAGATCATAAACGAGGGAGTAACATCCTTGACCAAAAGTATGAGGAACATACGTGCATGTCGAGTATCTATAGATTGAAAACAATAATGACTTCATAGTTATAAAAATATTCCTAAATAAATATAATTGTGGTTTTATGAGCGTTACAGACCGCTACCAATTCTTGTTATTACTTGAATGAAACGAAAATAAATGTTACCAGCGAAGATAGATTAAAAGGAATTGAGAATGACGTGCCTGATCCCGGTTTTATAAAAACAATAAAACACTTTTGTGTTATTGCTATTTTTGGATCTTTCAGTAATTAACTTATAGATTAGGTTTACTTATACATATTAAATATGGGTATTTCTAAGACTTCTAAGAACTACAAGTTTTTCAAATACTCCCCATTTAGAACTCTATTATGGTAGACATATATTTTTTTCAAAAAACGATATGTCAGCAGTAGTATTTATATTCTTCCTCCGGGTGGTGAAGGATTAAGAATACAAGTGTCACCACCCCTTTCTCCTACCAAGGGTGCTGTAAAAGTCAGCTAAGGGATATTGTACACAGATAACATCTTCTGTGAGAGACGGAAAACTTGAAAAAAACCCTGTGCCAACACGCCTGGTCAACGCGGCACAGTAGACCGTAATCGTACCCTCCCAAACTGGAGGAGGCCTGTGCCCAACAGTGGGACATAAATGGGTTGGAGAAGAAGAGTATATTTTCTAAAGTCTGAAAAAAAGATTTCGGTTATTTATAGACCATACTTATTTGCCTTGTATGAAGGATCGAAAGAAACTCCGAAAATGGAAATTGTTTATACTTTAATTTAAACACTTACAAATAATACTATGTTTTACGGTTTTATGCGCGTATATCTTAGACTTTACAATCCAACCCATCGCTGAAAAGTCGCTTTAATGTCGGATAAGATTAAAAAAAAGTCGCAAAAACTGGTTTAATATTGATTAGGTCATACAAGCGTTACAAAATACTAGTAATTGTAATCATTGTATTTATAACCAAGTAGTGTTAATATTTTGTAAGTATCAATATCAAATTAAGTCCGCCTTTGTACTCAAATTGTACTTAAAGAGTTAAATAAATAAATAAATAAATAATATCATGACAAATTGATATACAAACGTTAGACAAACACAAGGCTTCAAGGTTCCCTGAATGCAATTGGTTCATACAATAAATCACAGCGTGTGCGTAACTCGGTCGTTGTACGAAGTTGTAAAGACAAGCAGCTTGCCCTAATTGTATACTTCAAACATTCTTGAAAGTACAGACACTGGGACATCGTAAACATATCAAAATATAGGTACCTACTCTTGTTTCTTAGTAAAATGTTTCTAACGTTATAAAAAGGGATGATCAAAGTTTGTCTGTTAAAATTCGAGTAAAGAAGTGCTTTACTAAAAAAAATTCTCATTATTGGTATGAAATGCAAATTGCAACTTATACGTATATGTATTTATATTTCTAAGTTATTTAAATGGATAAAATATTTTTAAGAACTTGTGATGTAGGTTACATAAACTCTTGTTACTCATTTTTAACTGTAATTAATAACTCAATAGTATTTTAGGATAACTACATAGTTGCAATCATTATAAGCAACTTCTTACATCTGATGGTATCCGTGTCACCATTCACCAGGGGCCCATTTGAAAATCAGCGTCAGGTCTTTAAGATGTGACATTTATGCTGAAACGGGTACCCGTTTGCTGCTATTATCAAAATACGGGGTAATCTTAGGTCATATTTGTAATAACTTACTGTTAAGTTGTATTTAATGTAAGCAGCAATAAAACCTATTTCCTTCTTTCTTTCTTTCTTTTCTTATTTGTTAAGGATTACATAGCGATTAGGATACATAGCGATTTTGGCATATCCGCACGTCCCACATTCAGCAGTGGCGTAAGACAAAGGTCTATGACCAATGTGTGTTCCCAGCGATGACGTACGGAACGGAAACGTGGTCTGTAAATGTCGATCTCGTCAAGGTCAAACGACGATATCGTTAAGATCGCGGGGGCCATTGGATGCCAGCGGCGCGGGATCGCGCTTAGTGGCGTTCTATGGAGGAGGCCTGTGTCCAACAGTGGACGGAGAAGGCTGATGGAAGGGTACAGAGCGAAGGTAACTGGAAACGCTGAGAGAGGACTCCCAAAAAAGACAATATGTGTCATTGGCGATGTCCTTCAAAAAGAACCACTTACGATCGTAGCGGCGTTGCACATGTATGACCAGATGTATGAGTGTAAATGAAGCCAAGAAAGTATGATGATCGTAGCAGATGGAAGTCTGCTCACACAATTAGCTAAAGTTTCTATGTACATATTTACTAATTACCTAAATGAAAACGTTTAATTGATAAAGTTAAGAGCCAGTTGTTATCAGCTGCAGGGACATAGCACGTTGAACAAAAAGACTAATTAGTACCTATTTGCTACATCTTAATCCTAGTATTATGTACCTATACTATCTCCGTGTGGTGACGGATTAAGAATACAAGTGTCACCACACCATCTCTCCAAGGGGGCTGTAAAAGTCAGCTAAGGGATATTGCACACAAATAACATCCTCTGTGAGAGACGGAAAACTCGAAAATAAACCCTGTGCCAACATGCTTGGTCCGCGTGCCACAGTAGACCATAATCCCTCCAAAGTGGTGGAGGCTCGTGCCCAACAGTGGGACGTAAATGGACTGGAGAGAGAGAGAGAATCCTACTAATATTATAAATGTGAAAGTTTGTGAGTATGGATATTTGTTACTCTTTCACGCAAAAACTACTGAATGGATTTTAATAAAACTTTACAATAATGTAGCTTATACATCAGAATAACATAAAGGCTACAATTTGTCCTGGGATATTATTATAAAATAATGGAGGATATTATGAAACAAATTTTTTATCCTTTTTACCACGGGTAACACCGCGGGGCATAACTAGTTCTTTCATATTTTCTGTTTGTAATAGTAGTTCATGCAGTTCTGTTGGTAGCCCTCATTACCAATGAGGGCTACCAACAGAAGCACACTGCTCATACACGGCTGAATGCATAATTTCTTTTTTCTCTATATTAATTTAAATACTATTTGTATTGCAATCGAGTCCTTATTATTTCTTTAGGGTTTTTTTTATCGCCTCTTGCCCTGCCGGGCCATGATGGTGCCTTGAGCTTTACCATGACCCGGCAAGGGATGGCCCCGTTAATCGGGGCCCGACACCACTGGGGGTGCATTAGGTCCCCCTGTCGCGTTGCCGTGACCGACAGCCGCGGCGGGTCTCGGAATACCGACCCGCCGCGCGCGACCACCTCGTCGGGAGGGGCCGCGGCCGGCTATTGCTATTATATCTTTAGGGTGGAAAATTATACGTGTTTACCAGGCAGTATCAAATAACCATTATTTAATTTTCTGTCGCATGAATTATCCGTAGATATAAGATATTGTTTAGTTTATTATTATAATTAATCAAATAAATTTTATTACAGTTAAAGTTTGTGTATAATAATGGCCCCTGCAACACAGTATTACTAGCGAGGAGACCAGCAAAATCCTTATTTCTGTGATATTTTTGTAAAAATTTATGTGTGGTACGTTGAACAACCCTATTTACAGAGAGCTGTGATCGATGGTTCAACGTAAAACGGTACTCTTTGGTTTACTGCTTTGTCGAATACTTCGCGTTTTATCGACGATGGAATTTAAACGCCTAACGATAATTATTGTTTGAAATTACAAGGCATTATGAAAATTACCGCGAAAATCTTATATATAAAATTCACGTGTCACAGTGTTAGTTACCGTACTCCTCCGAAACGGCTTGACAGATTTTATGAAATTTCACCGGACAGCTAGTGTAAATATAAAAACAGACGTAAAATTAAAGCTACTACAGATAAAATTTGAGGAAACAGTTCTTAATATAAAATTTAAATATGCAGAACAAGGATCTTGTTACCAATATTTAAAAAAAAATGTACGAACTATTTTGTTTTTAATTAAAGTTAATGTTAAGTGCCAGTATGTACCCTTTGAAGTAAAACTATTCGCGTAATGAAAGTACTGACATCAATAATGGCATTGTGATAAAGAAACTCGGCACATTTAGAGGGATCCATAAACCCCATTAACTGGAGGTGTCTAAAGTCTCTTGACACTATTATCTTGCCTACAATTGAGTAAGAAACAATTCAATTGAACTGGCAATAATAAAGTCGACCCGTTTAAGTCGTCCTATTACCAAGAAGTGTGAAGGAATGGAGTTCTCATCGCGAACAATAAACCGTTCATAGAGCACATTGCAAGATGGTGGCAAAATCACTGCAATCAACTTTTATTCGAGAGTAATTTAAAATAGGGTTTAAAATCAAACGTGTGTGAAAACACCTGTGACGTTTAAGACGTTCCATAGACAAGTGACAGCTTCCGTCAGTAATCAGGTCACGTTCCTTTTTTGAATTGCGCGGCGTGAACGCGTTTGGCTCTACGTAGAGAAATCCTCTCTAGTGTCGTATTTTGTACGTTATGTTGTGTACTGTATGGATTAATTTAGATTATATTGCGAGCTATAATACGATTTGACTTACTTTCTATTGGGCCGGAGCCTTCATCAAAAGGATTAGAGCTGACCTTATGGTTACGACCTAGCCAAAGGGCATGTTATTCTGGAGAAAAGTAAGGTTTTCTCAATATCAGTCACAAAAGGGCGAACCTAAGTGAAATGGTTCAATTACTGCGGCTTATGATAGATCTAATTTATTCGTGTTTACGCTCACCAAAAATAAAACTTTTGTTAATCATTATTTTTTTAGATAGTACAAAGGCCTATATTACTGATATTGAAATTTCTTTGAATCAATCGCACTGAATATAATCAAAGATAGGAATCTAAATAGTTTTAGTTTATGTCATACGTATGTTTTACGTTGTTTACGAAAAGTAAGTATAAGTAATACAAATACATAGTAATTACCTACTCAGACGTGGCTAGGGTAGCTAAACCTAAACTAAGCTAAACCACTCTACTTTTTCACTTCATATCTAACTACTAGCTGTTGCCCGCGACTCCATCCGCGTGGGATTTAGAAAATTTTCGCCGTTTTTGCAACATTTTTAACTACTGGTTCGCTTCTACTGGTCGTAGCGTGATGTTATATAGCCTAAAGCGTTCCCCAAAAAAAACCCAATCTAACACTGAAAGAATTTTTCAAATCGGCCCAATGGTTCCTGAGATTAGCGCGTTCAAACAAACAAACAAACTCTTCAGCTTTATAATGTTATACGTAGTATAGATTTAAAAATCTATAAAAGTTTAAACTTAGTAACAAATTGAATAAATAAAATATGAATCATAATCTCAAGAAGGGACGTAAGCAGTTCACCAATCATTGTACAACCTTTGATCTATCTAATAATAGGAAGTGGCTCGAATGGAAGCTTTCATCTATTTTGTATAACTCAGTTTACACGATTCGCCATTTTCCGCGCGGCTGGTTCCATCGTCGCTCGGTGGTATTAAAAAGCTGTGGACGATTATGTACGTGAAACGAAATGTCGCCGAGCTGACTAGAAGAGCCTAGTCTGTGAAATAGAGAAAAGACTAGTAGCAACATTATCTTATTAAAAAACAAAGTCGTTATTATTGTATGTAAGTTTATATCTTAAAAACTACGCATCGGATTTTAATGCTTCGCTTCAAAAGGATGGCTTTTTGTATAATTTGTTTAGGTTTGGTTTCTAAATTTCACGAGTACGAAATTGCAGGCTAGTTAATAAATGCCTAAATCAATAAACAAAAATATATATTCACGGACTTTTCATAAAAAAAATATTGTCCTGTGTGGGAATCTAACTCGGGGACCTAGTGAAAGAGTAAGTCTGTGAGTACACTAACAACGACAACTCTTGAATTTGCCTGATTATTATGTAAACCACACTTTTATCTCTGCACTTTTACCGGTTGGCTGGTAGATAATGCCTCAGGCATTAATCCCGCCTTTGTACTCTGTTTGTGCATAAAGTCTAAATAAATAAATAAACTCTTCCCTGTCTACCTCTATAAGAAAAAGGCGTGATGGTATGAACCTCATCCGTTAGATAGTGATAAATAAAATATTCATTTCTTTGCGCAGCTCAGACAGTAGATTGCTTCTTGAAAAAATGATATTCTATCCATTTACATTCGGTCGACCGACCCTCAACTAGATTGGGAATACAGGGAAAATCACTCATCTAATATCCTTTGCCCTTAAAATTGGGAATATTAAAGAACATTGGATGTGTCAATTTTTATGTGAAATTTCAGAGTTGCTACCTGCTTTACTAGGCTGGTTTCTATGACGAATCAATATTGAAGATAGAGATCAAATATATAAAATACTCGTGTCACAATGTTCGTTCCCATACTCCTCCAAAACGGCTTGACCGATTCTTGAATTTTATATGCATATTCAGTAAGTCTGAGAATCGGCTACTATCTATTTTTCATACCCCTAAGTGATAGGGGTTAGTGATATGGCAAAACAACGTTTTAGTTAATATAAAAAATAATCGCGTATATCCGTATTCGTAGGTGTTTAAGTATAGCGAATAATATAAAATCGTTAATCTATCTTAAATTTTCTAAAGTTTAATGTTATTTTCGTATTGAAATTTTCGTGAGTTTGAGTCATATTAGAAATACTATATTACCGGCTGTACGAGCTGTCGCCCGCAGTGCACGCCGGAAGGTCGCAGACGCCGCTGCGCACTCGTCCTGAAGATGAGCATCGGATATGCTCGAAACCTGGGTCGACATCTTCGATCCCAAAACTGTGAGTGTTAGCCGGTAGTATAGTATTTCTAATGTAATGTTATTTCTAAGATTCAAATTAACTAAAAAGGTTAACAAGTAGTATAACACATTGTGTTACCATATTTCATGACTTCTTAACTGGAAAATTGTGCCATGCCTGTTCTGAAGGATCAGTAATTGTATAATTTTACCTGTTTTCAGCTGAACAAAGCATTAAGAAATGTAGAATTATAATTTTAAACAGTTTTAGAACAAATTTTAATAAGAATGAAAAGTCTGTGTAACAATGAATATAATTTACCGAACTCGTCTCAGAATTAAACCACAGAATATAGAGTTCAAAACTTGTACAGAGCTATAACTTGTAGGAAGACCTTTTGTTTTATTTATTTGAAAATATCTATATGAAAATAGTTGTGGTGTTATAAAATATTACAAATAAATAAGTCTTCTAATTTGAATTTTTGTATCGTATCACCGGTTCAGGACAGGCGATCTAAAAAAAACCAGCGCAAAAACTTGGTAGAGCTAGTTTGCTTTATTTAAATTAAACCTAAGATAAATGCAAGAAATAAAAACAACAATTCAAGAATATTATTTTTTATCTAAATTTTACTATAAAGATATATTTATTTGTGCAGCATAAGCAGTGTTTTGTACCTGAAACAAAATAAAAAATTATTAATGTAATTCTTTATGGTAACTCATTATTAATTTTATTAAAACACTCAATTTACGCAACGAAACAAAGCTTTCAAGAACATAACATTCATACTTAACTAACTCAACGTAAAATCCAAAGTCAAAGAAATTAGCACGTCCAAATAAGTCATTCCCCTTTCAATCTATACTTCTAGACTAATATTGCTATTAATATAAAACTGAAGATTTTGTTTGTTTGTTTAAACGCGCCAATTTCAGTAACCACAGCACTGGTCCGATTTGAAAAATACTTTCAGTGTTGAATAGTACATTTAACGAGGAAGACTATATGCTATATAACATCACGCTACGACTAATAGGAGCGAATCATCGTATGTTAAAAAACAGAGCACATTTTCTAAATTTCACGCGTACGAAGTCGCGGGCAACACCTTGTTACTAACTAGACACAAAGTAGTGTAAAGTTTCGCAAAGGTAACACAATACATTACAAGTCTGTGGTTTGATCCGGCTTCGTTCAGAAACCTGAGTATTCTTTGCGAAATCCCGGGCCACAGAACACGATGCTGCTTGGGGTTTTTAATCCTATAGCAACGAAAGGGTTTTATAGGGCGCTATTGCACTATGTTGTCAGCAATATAAAATATATTATTTTCAAACTCCTTGATTGTCTATGAACCATAGATTTTTTTATTTCTTTCTATGCTGCCAGCCATATCAGTCTTAAAAGAAAAAAAATAAGTTGATTTGAAATTGCAAAGAGAAGTTTTAAATTCAAAAATATAATTATTTAAGTTCATTACTATTTGATGTGACGTTGGTAAATCCATCCATCCAGTTTTCCCGCTCTTTCGTGTGCTGTTTTTTTAGGTTTTAAATCGTTGAATTTATTTATTTATTTATTAAAACTATTGCATTTGACATGATATGATTAAAAAAAAACAAACATCCTCATTTCCTCTCGATCCTTTATTAGATATTTATTAGAAGATGTTACTTCTTTTGCATAACGATTCCAATTTAATGTCATACGAATGTTAAACTGTTAATAGCTTATTGAGCTGAATTCCGATTGAAAATCTATTCTAATTTAATAAGACATTTAGTACAGTTATGGGTTGCTAGATGGCCTCGTTAAAAAAATTACAGTGACAAGCCATTGTGCTTCTCAGGACGCAAAGGCATGCATTTCAAACTGCCAACGAAGTGTGTCATTGCATTTATTCGATATTCAAATTCAGCACGCGTTCGATCACATCGATAAATCTACAATTATTTTAAAATAGTGAAAACAAAATGTTTTTGGAAAGCATGAGTAAAGTTTAAATTGTAAATCGTCTAGTCTATGGTATGCAAATGAGCCTCTAATGAAAGTGTTTACTGTTAAGTGTTATTATGTTAGTAGTTTTGATAGAAAATTGTTGTTTTTGGATAAAAAATTCTAACCCTACCCTGCCTTTACATTATGGAAGTAGCATTGTTTCTTAGAGGTAATCCTCATTTATATCCATTACTATCAAGGAGTGGAACTCGACCCTGTCGTGATAATACAGACTTTGCGTTCATCCCACAAAAACAGTTTTACTACATAAAAGTGTTATGTGCAAGGCTCCATTAATACATAATAAAATTCCAAGTATCATTAAACAATTACCAACAAATATATTTAAAAAGATTATTTAAAAATTTCTTATTGACAAGTGTTTATTATAATGTTGACGAATTTCATAATGATAAACTTTAAATGCGTGACGTAACGATAATTTTTTTTATGACATAACAATAATGACGATTTTAATAAACTTGACTACTTTATTTTCTCTTTCCTTTTTATTTATATATGACATGTTTATATGTTTTTTAATGATTTTAAATCTGAGAATGTACAAAAAATCTGATAATTTACTTGTTTTTGTTATCTACTTATTGCATAATTATTATTCAAAAAAGCTATAATCTTTTGTATTTAACATGTGCATGCTGAAATTTTAAAATTAAAATATAATAATCGTATAATAATAGTAACCATAAGACGAGCCTCGTTGTTGAGTGGTTTATGTAACGGACTGCCGATCAAGAGGTTCGAGTCGAGTGCCACACGTCTTTTTTCAATTAATTATTGAGTATCTATTATACTTAATAATTTATTATATAAAATTTTATTACAATTCCTTTACTAGTCGAAAGTAACAAAAAAAACTTTGTTCCATCGGGGTGACCCTTGACACCTCTCAAGTTTTTTTTAATATACATATAGAGTGGTTCAAGAGGATAGCTTTTTAGTATAATTTACTAGGGTTTGATTTCTAAATTACACGCTTACGAAGTTGCGGTTCCGCTATGAATCATATTATCCTTTTATTTTTTTTATTACATGCATATTTCTAGAGTTAACTACATGAGTAAATACAGTTTATTTACTATCACACATATTTTATTATACACGCTATGTATCAAATATACTTACTCGTATTATGTACAAGTTTGGTACATATTTCAACAGATTGTTAAGCTCTGAATAAACAGTCGCTTAAATCGATTGTCTCGTAATGAAATTCCATCTGTTCTGTATTCCTGTATCTAGATATATTTGTGTATAGTTATATTATGTATCAATCCTATCTAGACTGATATCATAAAGCTGAAGAGGAGGGTTTCCTCCTCTTCAGCTTTATAATATCAGTCTAGATACGATTTGATCACTGGTATGATTTGAAAAATGCTTTCAGTTTTCGATAGTCCATTTATCGAAGAAGGCTTTAGGCTATATAAAAGCACGCTGCGAGCAATAGGAGCTATAGGTAGCTGCAATGAAAAATGTTGTAAAAAGGGGGAAAATTTTCTATATTCTCGCGTACGAAGTCGCTAAGAAGCCTAAAGGTTCTTCAGGTGCAAAATATCCTTAATCTTAAATAAATAAGATTCTATTATATTTGAAACAGCATTCTGATGCAAATGTAAGGGTTTGTTTCTCCGTGTGGTGACGGATTAAGAATACAAGCGTCACCACCCCATCTCCTCCTAAGGTCGGCTACAAGTCACCTAATGGATATTGCACACAGATAACATCCTTTGTGAGAGATGGAAATCTTGAAAATAAACCCTCTGCCAACACGCCTGGTCAGCGTGGCACCGTAGACCATAATCCCTCCCAAAGTGGAGGAGGCATGTGCCCAGCAGTGGGAGGTAAATGGGTTTGAGAGAGAGATTAAATGAGAGAGGTTTATTTCTATAACATTATTTTACTTACCAAATCGGTAACAGACGCCTAAAATGACGGGTATTGATCGCAGCTGCGTCTGTCAGCACATAACTGCCAATTTATAGTCGAAGAGCTCACCGCTCAGGCGCTGTCAACTGCCTCTCTTAATTAAATATCGTTGCTGCATACGAGAGTTCCTTGACTAAAATTAGTTCACAGTATTTGATATGTGTATCTAGATTAATATTAAAAAGATCAAGAGTGTTTTTGGTTAAACGCGCTAATCTCAGGAACTAGTGGTTCGAATTGAAAAATTGTATTTGTGTTGGATAGTACATTTATCGTGGAAGGCTTCAGGCTAGATAACATCATCCTGTGACCAATAGGAGCGAAGCATTAGTGAAAAATGTTAAAAAAACTGAAAATACTAGAAGACCAAAAACCCTCCCAAAGTAGAGGAGGCCTGTGCCCAACAGTGGGACGTTTATAAGCTGGGATTGAACTAGTTATTTCATAAAATTGAACAAGTTTACTCGTTAAGCAAACACATTGAATATCGATATACTATAACCATAATAATTTATCTTAAACCCACAAACGTTGAACGGTTGACTAAACAAAAATCCTGCTTAATAAGGGACATTGGTGTGCGTTATTAAATAACAAACCCCTTATCCCTTATATTGGCCAAAAAGTTTGACTAAACAATGTTAATGAATAGGGCTGTCAATAACTTTTATATATTATAGTACTCTTTCTCAGTATATAAAGATTTATATTATGTACTAGCTGACCCGGCAAACGTTGTTTTGCCATACTAAAAAAAAGGTTTGAAAAGTAGATGTTGGCCGATTTTCAGACCTACTGAATATGCATGTAAAATTTCATAAAAATCGGTCAATCCGTTTCTGATGAGTACGGTAACTAACACTGTGACACGTGTCTTTTTAAGTCTTTTATAATATAAGATTAGAATATGTCACCGCTTGGTTTTTCAGGAAGTTGTAAGAGTCAGTTGAGCAAAAATCTAAATAGGTCTAAAAAGGGCCAAAAAGTTTAAACAAAAGGACATTTTTTAAATATTTTTAGATTTTTATCTCTGTCTGTGATGTAATGGTAAATTTCGAATTAGGAAGCTTACCAAAATGTCTGATATATAGCCGCGATAGTCCATTGTAACATATTTAATCGTGTACTTTTAATTAACACGCTTTTATTAGTTTGGTACGTATCTATTAATGAATTAATCTATCATATTAATCATTTACAGTTGAAGCCGTACGCCTATGGAATGCTTTGCCTGTAGAAATTAGGAGAGCGCAGTCCTTAACAAATTTTAAATCAAAACTTACTCATTATTACGCAGCGATTCATGTCGGCGAGCTGCGGCCGTATTATGAGCTTTTATGTGCAGGCAGTTTACGCCGTGAATTGAACTGTCTGGCAAATTCGTATCATGAACAAAATTCTTAGTCAGTCAGTTCGCTAAACCAGTCATACATTAATATGTTTAAGGAGAAGGTACAACTAAAAGTTAAAGTACTAACAAAAAATTTTCAACTAAAAGTTTTATTTCTGCCATAATACCTAATTTAGCCATGCAGTTTACGGCCTGCCTGGAACTTGAATGATTTTAAAAAGCTCATAATACGACGGCAGTAGCCAGCCGCGGCCGCTGCCGACGAGGTAGTCGTGCGCGGCGGGTCAGCATTCCGGAGACCCGCCGCGGCAAATGTGGTTGTCGGTCACGGCAACGCGACAGGGATCGGGGCCCGACCCGACTGGGAGAGCATTAGGTCCAATGCTCCCCCAGCCGGGTCGGGCCCCGATTAAAAGGGCCACCCCTCGTCGGGTGATGGTAAAGCTCAAGGCACCATCATGGCCCGGCAGGGCAGGAGGCGATAAAAAAAAAAGAACAACCATTTCAACTACTATATTTCAATTATTTATCCATCCTAAGGTTGCCTGTAAGAGATTGCATTTCGCGATAAGGCCGCCCTTTTTACATTTGTGATTGTAATCTAATTTATATGAAATGTAAATCTTTAATGTGCAAATAAAGTGTTATCTATCTATCTATGTAACGGAATTTTTAAAAGGAATTTTCACCCACTCGCAGCAGATTCGTCTGAAATTTTGCACACATATAAACCGATGACAATGCGATAATTTAAAAAATACATTTAGTATTTTTATATGGTTTTTAGTTTTTGAACGAAATAAGCAGATACTGTCATATGTAGCTATTTCTTTATTTACGGAGATTTTGTATCACGTGTTAATTAAAAAAATATTAATAGGACAACCCTATCATTAATACAGTGATTGTTGAGCGGCCCTCCCATTGTTCAGAGGACAAATCTAATTGAGAGGGTTACGCACTCCCGGCTTGTTACAACATTTAATGGAAAGTGGAGGGATTTTTAGGGTACTTAAATGGCTGTTTTTAAGGTACATATAGGCTATTTTTGGGGTACTTAAAGGCTATTTCGGCCAATTCTTCCTGTTCTGAATGGATATTGTATAAAATTATATTCCGTGAGTGGTATATTATGTGAATGGGTTTTTACATTACTATTTTTATGGTAATATATTTTTATTTACTTACACTTATTTACACGTGTAAGTATTTTGACGGATTAGGAATACAAGTGTCGCAACCTCGTTTCTTTCTCAGGGTGTTGTAAGAGCCAGCTAAAAGACATTATAAGCTGTTTACAAAGCCTCTCAAAGTGGAAAAGGCCCATCAGTGGGATGTTAGTGGGCTGAAGAGAGTGAGAGAATTGGAATATCCATATTTAGTACTGTATAGCTGCTGCCCGCAGTTCGTACGCGAAAATAGGGAAAATTTTCTAAAAACCATTAGAAAATTTTCCCTATTTTGCAACATTTTTCACTAAGTCTTCGTTTCTATTGGTTGCAGCGTGATAATAAATGGACTATCCAATACAAAAAGAATTTTTCAATTCGAACCAGTAGTTTTTGATATTAATTATTTTATTTATTTATTTAAAACTTTATATACAAACAAATTGTATAAAGGCGGCCTTAATGCCGTAGGCATTCTCTACCAGTCAACCTTGGGTGGTGCAGAAACAATTGAAGTAGGTGTACATTCTGTGATAATAAATAAATAAATAAATATTCATAGACATTTCACACAACGTCCTCTGGTCCCAAGCTAAGCTTATTATGCTTGTGTTATGTGTACCAGAATACGGATATAATACATAAACTACTTTTCTTTTGTAAATACATACTTATAATATATAGAAACACCCAGACGCAGAACAAACATTTGTATGATAATTAAAAACATCACACAAATGATTGTCCTGACCGGGAATCGAACCCGAGACCTCATGATCAGCAGTCCGTTATATAAACCACTCCACCACGAGGCCCGTCGTATAATAAATAAATTTTATCATTACTGTCAATAGATTGCATACATTACACAATAATCTCACTAAAATAAATAACAATCAAATGATAAATTAAATGCGAACTAATATATTTATATACTTACATAAGGTAACACAGGTACTATAAAAACTGAAATAAATATATTATACATACAGGGTACGCTATACATACAAAATACATACTAGATACACAATAGGTACATAGACATACATATCAACATACATAAAGTACTTTATCTATATTCGTATAATAAATAATAAAAAATAATAAAATATTTTATTTTTCAAATAATATTACAGTTGTTGCTTACATAACTCTGGATCCCGTGCTAGTAGATACTGTATTACAGGATCCAGTAATATTCACGGACATTTCACACAACATCCTCTGGTCCCAAGCTAAGCTTATTATGCTTGTGTTATGGGTACCAGAATACGGATATAATACATAAACTATTTTTCTTTTGTAAATACATACTTATAATACATAGAAAACACCCAGACGTAGTACAAACATTTGTATGACATTTATGGATATCACACAAATGATTGTCCCAAGTGGGAATCGAACCCGTAACCTTGTGACCCGCCAATAAAGCACGTATAATTGTAGATTATGTCATAATCTATAGTTACGATAATTCAGCTAACCTAAGATATTAGCGCGTTCAAACAAACAAACTCTTCAGCTTTTTAATATTAGTAAGATGTGTATCTGTATTCAATATTCAATTTGTCTGGCAAAAAGTATGTGTATTTGTATTCTATTTGTCTGATAAAAAAAAATTCTTAGCAATGTTATGTATGATGGTCAAAAATGTATGTCGACCTATAAATGAAGGTCGATAATATTAGCGTGTTGTTATAACTTGATCAAATATTGTCCAGTCAAATAGTAGTTACATTATAACATACAATTGATATAATAATCGTTCGAAGGCCATAGTTATTTAGTATTCATTAGGTACGTTATGTTAATATTCGTTTATTTTATCATTATTATTATGTTATGTTATTAATATATAACACTAGCTGGCCCGGCAAACGTTGTTTTGCCATACCAAAAAAAAGTAAAAAAAATAAAATAAAAAAAAAGAACTTTAAACCTCACGGAGCCCGAGACCTTTCCAACGAATGTAAAACCGTGGAAATCGGTTCGTGCGTTCTGGAGTTATAGCGTCAGGAAGGAAAATCCAACTTATTTTTATATAGTAGACTAGCTGGCCCGGCAAACGTTGTTTTGCCATACCAAAAAAAAAAGTAAAAAAAATAAAATAAAATAAAAGAACTATAAACCTCACGGAGCCCGAGACCTTTCCAACGAATGTAAAACCGTGGAAATCGGTTCGTGCCTTCTGGAGTTATAGCGTCAGGAAGGAAAATCCAACTTATTTTTATCTAGTAGACTAGCTGGCCCGGCAAACGTTGTTTTGCCATACCAAAAAAAAGTAAAAAAAATAAAATAAAAAAAAAAGAACTATAAACCTCACGGAGCCCGAGACCTTTCCAACGAATGTAAAACCGTGGAAATCGGTTCGTGCGTTCTGGAGTTATAGCGTCAGGAAGGAAAATCCAACTTATTTTTATATAGTAAACTAGCTGGCCCGGCAAACGTTGTTTTGCCATACCAAAAAAAAAAAGTAAAAAAAATAAAATAAAAAAAAAAGAACTATAAACCTCACGGAGCCCGAGACCTTTCCAACGAATGTAAAACCGTGGAAATCGGTTCGTGCGTTCTGGAGTTATAGCGTCAGGAAGGAAAATCCAACTTATTTTTATATAGTAGACTAGCTGGCCCGGCAAACGTTGTTTTGCCATACCAAAAAAAAAGTAAAAAAAAAAAAAAAGAACTATAAACCTCACGGAGCCCGAGACCTTTCTAACGAATGTAAAACCGTGGAAATCGGTTCGTGCGTTCTGGAGTTATAGCGTCAGGAAGGAAAATCCGACTTATTTTTACACGCTTTATATTAGCTTCACTTGTATGTTTGTTTGTATGTTTGTTTGTATGTTTGTATGTTTGTAACCGACTCTTTTGGACGCTATTTTGACCCACTTTAAACGGTCAGATTCTATTCAAATTTTGCACACCTGTCAAAGACCGATGACAATATAATAATTCGATTAAATAAAGCGTGTTTTTTAGTTTTTTTAAACTATTTTTAATTATTATATAGTAGATTATATATTTATAAACAGACTCATTCTGTTCTCTGAATGTATTACAAGGATAGTATTTGTCTATTTATACCTCAGACTATTTAAAAAGCCAATAAGAGCAGGAGGTGCACCGAACCTTAGTAAATTATATAAAAAGCCATCCTCTTGAACCACTATACCAATTTTAAAAAATTGCATTAATTCCGTTGCGTAGTTTTGGAGATATTAGCTCACATAGGGACATACATACAAAAATCACGACTTTGTTTTATAATAAGTAAAGTTTACATTGCTCGCTAGGATCGCCCTGCACAAAATTGCCTCACGCACACTAAAAGATGACATGTCCATACACAGTGAATTGTCCATACAAGTGCATTGCCCTGATACGCCTTATCCTTCCTGGGTCGTATTAGTATAGAAGTTGGGCACGGGCCTCCTCCACTTCGAAGGGATTATGGTCTACCGCGCTGACCAGGGCCCTGAGTCGGGTATTTCAACGGTGTCACAACTGTACCATTATTGTACCATTATGGTGCAATAGTAAAGTTTTTGGTAGTCTACTAATAATGTGTCGTCATAACGACTTCATCATTGTCTTACAATTGTCAAAGTGACATAAATTGCTAGTCTCGTACACAACTGCTTCACAATTGCAATTCAATGACTGAAATGTTTCGGTAGTCTGCTATTTTGAATTTGACAGTAATATTTTTAAATTGTCCTGTGTCGACAGATTGCCATAAATAAAAAATAGATAGATAGAAATATTAGAAATTGTTCTTTGTAATTTATTGCAATTTACTAATCTCCTAAACTTCACATTGCTTTTTATACTAATAAATAGTATGTACAAATATATTTAAACGAAGTCTAGCATGATTAAATGTTTAAATTTATTAGTAGTTTTTCGAAAATCACTTCAACTAACGCATTTTTTAAAAACGGCAACACAGACATACCATTCTAACACAATCCATAGATAAAAGAGACCGAAAATTCAATGCATAGATAAAAGAGATCGACAATTCTATTACCATTGAAAGACCGTTATGACGGCATATAGCAGACTACGGATATTTGACTTCAATTGCAACGGTATCGTGCCGGTATTGTGCCGGTATGACAATTGTTCCAAAATAGTGGACTTGAGCACCTGGCGTGTTGGCATAGGGTTTATTTTCAAGTTTTCCGTCTCTTACAGAGGATGTTATATCTATGTGCAATAACCTTTGCAAAAACCCTTGGGAGGAGATGGGGTGGTGACATTTGTATTTTTAATCGAGAGACAGAGAAGTTTATATAAGTATATGTAAAGTGTAACTACTGTCTGTGTGTAGTAGTGAAGCCTTATGAAAGTGTCAAGTGTTCAGGTTACAGGTCAAACGTTTGCGTGTTTATTAGGATCATCTCGTCAACGGCACCACACGTTATCTTTTAACTAAGCTTACAGATAGGTTTGTACCTAGATATTAAAAAAAATACAACAAGTATCAGCAAAAAATGTTGCAAAACACATTTTTTTTTTTTTTAAATTCAACAGCTAGTACCTATCGTTTTCTATGTATTAGGTATAAGCATGTGTTTAGAAAAGAAAAGTAGTTTATGTAGTATCCGTATGTGGTACTACTAGTATATGTATATGTTTTGATTATTTTTATTAACACACTTTTGTTAGTTTAGTACGTATCTATCAATGTATTAATCTAAGTAACGGAAACTTTAAAATTAATTTTCACTTATTTGCAGTAGTTGGATTGATCTGAAGTTTTGCACCTACGAGTATATTGAGGACCGATGACAAAGCAATAATTAAAAAAATATTTAGCATTTTCAAACGTGTTTTTAGTTTTCGAACTAAGCAGATTACAGGCATATAAAGAAGTATTTATACTTTAAAATAGCTATCTTTATTGTGCACATTTGTGTAAGACATTAAAAGTTGTGTTGGCTATCACCTGCGTCCTCGAAACTGGGACCGGGAAAATAAAATGTCAACAGATATTGCGAATGCCACGCGTTCAATGTCGCGCTACTATAATATACCTACATTATATTATTTATATCGTTCCTTTCAACTATGCCATTATCCTATTTTTTTTCAACGCGTATGTAACTATGAGGACCTGAAGAAGGTCGCAGGGAGGAACTGGATGCGGAAGGCGGAAGACCGTGTATTGTGGCGTGAATTGGGAAAGAACGTCCAGAAGTGAACTGCAACAGGTTTACATAAATATGATGATATATCTATAACTACTAATATTACAAAGCTGAAGGGTTTGTTTGTTTGAACGCACTTATCTCAGGAACCGCTAGTGCGATTTGAAAAATTCTTTCCGTGTTGGATAGTACATTTATTCAGAAAGGCATATAACATCACACTGTAGTTAATAGTATGGTATCCAACGGAAGCCCTCAAATATGGATAGTTTTCTCCGTTTATGCAACATTTTTTATTAATGCTTCTCCTATTGGTTGCAGCGTGATGTTATATAGCCTAGAGCCCAGGGGCGTATTCACCCTAGGGCCATAGGGTCCATGGCCCAGAGCGGCCAGCCAGAGAAGGGCGGCGAAAGCCTTCAAGTTTAAAATTTAGCTCTATCTCTATTATTGTTAGGGCGTCTAATAAAATTGGCTTGGGGCGTCAAATCAAATGGCCCGAGGCGCTTATTTTCAAAATACGCCTCTGCTAGAGCCTTCCTCAATAAATGTACGATCCAAAACTAATGGAATTTTTCAAATCAGAGTAGCGGTTCCTGAGATTGCCGCATTCAACCAAACAATCAAAATCTTCAACGATTACAGTACTACATGTCTATTTGTTTATAATTCTATATATTCTTTTTCTTTCTTATATAAATTAGAATAATATTTGCGGAATGCAAAAATATTCATCTCACAAACACACTTGGGTTAAGTTTTTATATTAGTCTGTGCACTTTCCGTTATGGCAATACGGCTTTTTATTTGCCAACATACAAATAAAAGGTTTTTGTTATTTATTGTGTATTGTGTTGTGAAATAGGATGAGGGAGAAGGCCGTCACGATTTTTCAGTTTTTCGGAATGATCCTTATATGTAGAGGGCATTAGTTTGTTTATTTATTGTTAATTTTCTTATTATCTTTTACTTTCTACTAATTATCTTTCAAAGAGGATTGTTAATAGAATGAAAGCCCATTAAAAAAAAACAAATTTTAATTAATAGAGAATCAGAACCTACAAAGGTAGTTTACATTATATAATATAGGTAGCTTAAAACATTTGGTATTTACCATTCAATCGCTTGAAAGTTTGTCAACCTGAATATTTTGTTAACACAAACGACAGCTAATCCATTCGCAAATCGTATAACAACAAATATATCACACAAATCGTCGCCAATTTCCCAAAAATCACTCTCACAAAATTGTGAAGTATGGTATTCGACATAAAACGACTAGATAACATCAAACACTTGAATATTGTCGTAAAACTGAACGCAACACTCGCCGTCGTCGTCATACATGCAAAATATGGCGGAATTATGGCGCGAAATTTTGCTTTTAATAAAACACTAAAATGTTTTATGTGATTTTTATTATGGTTCGAGTATTATAGACGTTTATATGGAATTCTATCTCCTAAAACTTTATGGTTAAGATTTTTAGATTGCTTTCATTGTGTGGAAATTCACGAGAGTTCATGACATCTTTTTACGTAGAGTCGAATTGAAAGGACGGTTATTAAACACGTTATTTATAGTTATAAAAAAAACTTTAATTGTGCAAAAATAAAATAAATATAAAATCTTTTTTGTTAAATATCTATTATTTTCTTAAGAGGAGGTCAATATTATTAAAGTTTGACAGCAAGGAACATTAATATACGATTGGAAATTGTTTCCAAGTACCCATTGGTGATGTAAAATGCATTAAAACTTTGGCCAGCAAGCGGAGGCTAAGTTGTAGCTCGGTTCACGTCCTGTGGGAGCAGTAAAGTAACTTAACTGATACTTAGTAGTCTTGCTTACACTTACTAGTACTACTTACTTTGTATGTATTTATTTATTTTATTTAACACAAATACACTTCTAAATTCGTAAGTACGCTACAATACACATGAAATCTCGCACGCATGCAGCGAAAATAAAAATTATAGCGTTTATGGATAGATAAATAAATAGATAGATAGATAACACTTTATTTGCACATTAATGATTTACATTTCATAAAAATTAGATTACAAATGCACAAAGGGCGGCCTTATCGCGAAATGCAATCTCTTACAGGCAACCTTAGGATGGTGGACAAATAATTGAAATATAGTAGTTGAAAGTCTTACATATGTTTACAAATACATAAAAACGAACATACGAATATAAATAAACGTAAACAAATTCAAATACACATATACATAAATATATACTACATAAATATATAATATTACTACTTATACTATATCTGAAGTGATGTGTAATAATGAGTAAGTTTTGATTTAAAATTTGTTAAGAGGATACCAAAATAGCTTCGTGCATTTTTCTATGTACGAAGTTTTCATTGTTTTTTTAGATTGAATGGCTAGAGCTCTAATTTTTAAGTATATGTTTTTTCAATATATTATCTAGGATCGCATAAACTCAGAAACGCGATTGAAAAAAGTTTTCTCGATAGAAAATCTTAGCGAAACAACCTCTCAATTTTTTTTTTTTTCATTTGTCGGTCTATTATCGCGTATTAACTAATGAAATAACTTTAAAAACATAGGTAACTATTATGTATAGAAACACGTAAATCAGAATTAAAATATATTTAGTAGATTTTGAGTAAATAGGAAAAGTATCCCTAATTCTTCATTTTCTGTGCCTACTGGCTGTGTTAATATGTACGTGTCGGCGATGATATACGATAATATTGATGTAGGCCCTTAAGGACTGCGCTCTTCTAATTTCTACAGGCAAAGCATTCCATAGGCGTACGGCTTCAACTGTAAATGATTTTGCATAAAAATCCGTCGAGTGTCTGGGCACACTCAGTTTCAGATATTCGGATGACCTTTGAGGTCTCAGGTGTGTGTCATGAACAAAAACAAAACTTTAAGATAACTAGGGGATTTGGGATTAAATAATACATTGTAAAGTAATGAAAGGACATGAGTATTCCGGCGAAGGCGAATTGGAAGCCACTTGAGCTTTTTACGAAAGGCGGAGACATGCTCGTATTTGCGAAGCCCAAATACGAACCTAATACAGACATTCTGCAGTCGCTCAAGTTTATCAAGTTGTGCTTCGGTGAGATTGGGATAGCTGGTATCGGCGTAATCAAGTATGGGTAAGAGAAGAGATTGAGCAAGAGTAGTTCGAATAGTGACAGGCAAGAAATTTTGTAGTCTCCGCAAGGAGCCTATTGAGGCAAAGAGCTTACGACTAATCTCCTGCAATTGGGCATCTCAGGAGAGATTGTTGTCTAAAAAAATTCCTAGGTTTTTAACTTTTAAACTGATTGGTAGACTAGTGCCATCAAAACGTAATTGACAAGAAGAGACCAGTTAATTTTAGCAACCATCCTGGAGCTGCCAACAACAATGACTTGGGTTTTTAGAGGATTAACATTAAGACCATAATCTCTACTCCATACACATATTCGTTCCAAGTCTTCATTCATTATCATTATAGCCTGCGATATTGAGTCGAGTGGAGCCTGAGTGTATATCTGAAAAATGAAAGGTGGTAGAATGGACTCGAAAAGAAATCTATTTTTGAAATTGGAAGTTAGTCTTTCTTATTTTAAATCTTCTTTTGACCACTGATGATGCAAACATAATAACAATTGATATCTCTGCCCTTAATAAGGTTTTATTTACAAAATATTCTATTTTTGAATAATATAAATATTTGAAGCATTGTTATTGTGGCAACTGCTCATTCGTAGCAAATAAATTGAACTGGTTGGAATGTTTGATACTGGTTACAATTTCTACTAAACAGCAGTATCACCGCTTTACGAGCTGCTATTACGTGAAAATCTAGAACTTTCTCCGCACCAGGAATTACTTCTACTTGTTATTTATTTCTTGTTATTTATTGTATATACTATAACATTAATGTATTAAGTAACCCTAATACATAGGTGTATTTAAAAAAATCAAGAAAAGAGTGTGTTACTACGCCTATTAAGAGGGCACGATACCAAATTATGCTCCATAGAAAAATATGGGCATCGTACTTCCCTTTTTTCTTCGCGAAAGTTAAACCAATTTTAATTGTTTCTACGCTATATTATAGATAAAGAGTATATCTATGCTTCTGTCACTTTCTTTTTTTCAAAACATAATAACTAAAAGAAATATGACTATCCGAAAATCCCGATGTTTTCAGTTTTCTTTAGGTAAAGTTGCAGCGTCTATCACACATATTTGGTAATGTTTTACCAAAAAAAAGTGATACAAGCATAGATATACTCTTCATCTATAATATAGCGTAAAAACAATTAAAATCGGTTTAACTTTCGGGAAGAAAAAAGGGAAGTACGAAACGTCTTTTTTTCAAAGAATTTATAGGTAAAATCTGTTTCAGCTATATTTGTCCCTTTCAGCACGGTGCTCGAGAATAGGGATAGCAATACCTAAATTAGTAGTAAAGTACCCTTTAACATTGCCGTATTGTGATAACAACGCTATCAATTTTTTTTAGTTAAGTTTAGTTGTGCGCGCGGAATCGGCACCACTATCAATTTTCATTTTTAGTAAGGTTAAATGTGCATGTAGAATAGGTACCAATATTTATCAGATAAAAAAGTTTAAATTAAAATACTCTATGATCTAAATAACAGCAGTTATAAATCTATGACAGCCATAAACAACAAAAGCGAACCGGATAACCAAATCAGCGCGTACGCAGTGCACGATGACGTCACGAGCCAGTATAAAGATGGCTTACATTAGCGCCGGTCGGTTGACCTTAGCGCCCACGTTTTCTGACTCATCTCGTAGTATTATTGTTCTTTTGTTATTAATTACTAGCTGTATCCCGCAACTTCCACAATTTAAAAAGGAAACCCGAACAAATTATACAATAAAGCCATCCTTTTGAACATTCTGTCTATTAAAAAAACGCATTCAAGTCCGTTGTATAGTTCTAAAGATATAAGGGATATACATACAAAATTGTTAACTTTGTTTTATACTATGTAAAGATTCCAAAATATACACATTTCAACCTACTTCGGAAAAAGGAGGAGGTTCTATGTTCGGCTGTATATTTTTTTCCATTTACCGATTTTTCCGATAATCGCTACAAAACATAATCTCGCAAGATGTTTAGATTTTTCTGTTGAGTACAGAACACTACCACCAATGGTAGTGTTGGTTTTTGTACTTGCTACTTGTAAGGTTTGGTGTTTATTTGGGGAGGGGAGGCTCAATAACTATAAACGCGAAAGAAATCACAAGTATTAGCTAGTATGTTGAAAAAAATGAAAGTGTTAGGATTTTTTTCGATGTGAAGAATAATATGTTTTACACGGTACAAATATTATCTCGAGTAAAAATCGATCTCACGACTTGTTGCATTTGACTGTACCAATTCCGCCCTACTTGGATAACTTGGAAACGAGGCTAAACTAGATAAAAGTACAAACTAAGCTATGAATCCCAGCTAGCTTGAATTCAAGTTTATCGGCAAATAGTTACAGAATTTAGAAGTGGGTCGTTATAATATTGAAATGGTCTAGTTTATTTGAAGAAACTTGACTTATAATTATAATTATATTAAGTAGTTGTTACTTGTTTTGTTCCATCTTTACTAATATAATAAAGCTGAAACGTTTGTTTGTTTAAGCGCGCTAATCTCAGGAACTGCTTGTTTGAGTTGAAAAAAACTTTTTTTTCATATTCCACGCGTACGGAGTCGCGGGTAACAGCTAGTCTGTCATACTAATCTGCTCTAAATCTAGGAGGATAAATATTTTATATTTTTTTTATAATAATAATAAATATTCATGGACATTTCACACAACGTCCTCTGGTCCCAAGTTAAGCTTATTTGCTTGCGTTATGGATACCAGAATACGGATAAAGTACATAAACTACTTTTCTGTTGTAAATAAATACTTACATTTGTATGACATTTATAAATATGACACAAATGATTGTCCCGAGCGGGAATCTAACTCGAGACCTCGTGAACGGCTGTTCCTTAGATAAACCACTAGACCACGAAGCCCGTCAACATATTATTATATCCTAATTCTATGCTCTTGTTATGTGACATTCTTTAAAAATCTTCTTTCAAGTAATTGAAATTTTTAAACAAAGCGCTTGTAACCCTAAAATTTGAGTCAAAGAAGAAGTATATCATGTTGAAACTTTACCTAGGCATTCTTTAAAAGCTTAACGCTAAGGTAAACGGAAGGAGGCAAGGCAAAAAGGTACGAAGTTTAATTAGACTATATTACGAGTAGCTCTATCACGCTAAAAAGTATGTGCTATTACAAATTTACTCAAATATGGGCGAGTCCAATGGAATTCAGTCTAAATAAGTGTATATCTGTAAAGTTCACGAGTTTCTCACAGTTTAAAATACCAATATAAAATATCAACAGTGCCCTTTGAAACTGTTCGCTATAGCGATATAGTTAAATTGAAAGGGAAATACTAAAAATCTATGTGTTATGTGGTTAACGACGGAATATCGAGGACATGTTGGTAATTCGTTGATAATTGCATGTCGTTCCATCTTTGAATGCTCTGAATAAGTAACAAAGTCAAAAAAAAATCTTTCAAGTTGGCATGCTTTATATCCTCTTTTGAAACGTCAGAAACTAGGTGTCTGTTCCAAACGCGAATCCTATAGAGAAGAACAGACAAGAAACTTTATTTTTTCTTTTTTTATGTTTTCATTTTTTTTTATATGTTGTTTTACATAACTGAAACTTAACCTCTTAAGAAGTGTCCTAATAGTCCCTATTCAAACTAAGATAATCAAAGTCAAAATCTAAAATTTTATTTCATTTTGGCATGTTTCACATAAGCTCTTTTGAAACGTCAGAAGGTATTTCAAACGCGAATCCCTTTGAGAAAAACAGACAAGAAACTCAATATAAACTAATATTTTAAAGCTAAAGAGTTTGTTTGTTTGAACGCGCTAATCTCAGGAACCACGGGTTCGATTTGAAAAATTCTATTAGTGTTGGATGGTACATTTATCGAAAAAGGCTTTAAGCTACACAACAATACACTGCGACTAATAAGAGCGAAGCATTAGTGAAAAATGATGCAAAAACGAGAAATATTCTAAATTTCATGCGTACAAACTCGTCAGTCAGTCGAGCAGGTTAATAATATTTTTATTCATATTGGCACTGTTAGAAATCTTCGTAAACCGAATTTTTATGTGTTAATTTCCCCCACGCAACTTGAATAAACCATCTACTAAGCTACTAACTAAGTATCTTGTTGGAAAACAACGATTAAGAACTCCTAACAATGCTTGTCAGTACCACGCATGGCTGAACAGAGATAGAACATTTTAAAACTAGCATGTTAGAGTGAGATGTACATAGTTTTATGCGACAGGTAGTCGGTCGTTGACCTGTATTGTTATTAAAGATTTTAGTGAATGCAACCTAGTTTAAAACATAGTAAAGTTGTTATTATAACATAACAAAATTACTTTATAGACTAAACAGTATGTTTTTAAAATATTATTAACCTTATTCTTGACTTTAATGAAGATTATGAAATGTAATAACGCGAAAGCAATATTGATGAATGAAGATATATTGTTCCAAATTGGTATCCTAAACAAATTAGATCTTGATCTAAATTATTTAAAGTATGAGGTTGAGCGCATGTTGTAGTGTCAAAGGGAAGGATTATTGAGATTAAACTCTTCAAAAACCCTCTCATTTTCTAAACATCACCGTCTATTATAGCGAGAGGACATCAAATTTAAGGTTATGTGAATAAAGTGAGAATACAAAAGTTTTAGATCTTTTTATTACCTACAACTTTGCCTTTCGACTTTTTTCCATAGGACTATTAGTTTTCCCGGAAATCGAGAAAAAACATTTTTTACCCTTAAAACCCCCCCTACACCGACCTCAGATCGCCCGTAAATTATTGTTCTTATCATTTTTATAACATTATCCTCCATTTCTAATGGGTTTCATCCTACTATTATTTTTTTTCACTTTTTATTATTTTTAAAGCTATCTGCACTAGCCTAATACGAAACAACGAAATAACAACGTTTGTGGTAATTGTTATGCTTTAATGCTTTTTATAACCGCCCGCGACTTCTTACGCGTAGAATTTATAAAATGCTCCCGGTTTTTTAAACATTTTTCACTACTGCTTCTCTCCTATTAGTCGCAGCGTGATGTTATATAGCCTATAGCCTATCGCGCTATATGGACCAAGAATATTGCGGATGCTGATTTTTTCACATCCGCGGATGCGAATGCGGATGCGAATGCGGATGCGGATGCGGATGTTTAATATATTAAGTAAATAAAGTCAATTTATGAAGAACTAGCTGTTGCCCGCGACTTCGTACGCGTGAAATTTAGAAATTAAACCTTAACTAACATAAGTTTACTATACCACTCCATCACCACCACTATACTAAAGAATTTTAAATCGCACTATGATTGCGTTACACACATTAACACTTAAGCTCGTCCAAATTTTCATTACTTCATCAGTTGAATTTCACAATTATAAATTAGTAAGGATTAAAACAATGATAACTTATTTATTATTATTCTTATTGAAATGAAATCTTACAATCTGAAGGATAGGTAACGATCACGTGTCGTTATTTTTAAGAGGCGCATTACTAAATGATGTCAAACCCATGTCATTAACAGCAATTAATTCATAACTAATACCGATACAAGTGTGAGAGTAAAACGTTAGGCAAAAATTGGTTGTCTGTAAAGTCGGTTTACTGACGATAGTTGAACGTGACAACGTTTCTTTGTCGCTCGTTCCGCGCTCATGCGGATGCGAATATTCGCAACATCCCTGATATGGACAATCCAACACTGAAAGAATTTTTCAAATGTGACCAGTGGTTCCTGAGATTAGCGCGTTCAAACAAACAAACAAACTCTTCAGCTTTATAATATTAATAGTTTAAATTTATTTAGTTAATAAGTATTTATAGACATTTCACACAACGTCCTCTGGTCCCAAGTTAAGCTTATATGCTTGTGTTATGGGTACCAGAATACGGATAGACTAAATAAACTACTTTTCTTTTATTTTCTAACACTTGCGCGACTCATCTGTTTAAATAAAACTACTTTTTACGGATTTAGACGCGTATATTTGTTTTAAATTTTGGCCCGACGTTTCGGAGACTTTGCAGTCACCATGGTCACGGGTGAGACTGAGCTGTAATGTGTCTTGTACGATCAGTTATTACAGGGTTTACCCACATTCGATTTTAATTTTACATTGACCATAAAGATAGACTTTTACTATAAACTATATCATATTAACATTGTGCTCAGACTACACAAAATTTCTTTATATTGTTACAATTTGTTAATGTATTTTAGAAACTAAAATAATGTTATTGATTTTATGTAAAACATTGAATAATTATTAAATTACAACAAAAAATAGGTGATTAAAATTAATAATAACATAATATACCCAAAAAAAAAATCGCAAGTACCGACAAAATTATAATTATTATAGCTATAGTTATGTATCAAAAGATGGGTCAAAGGTCAATCATTTTTTTAAGTTTATTTAAGAGAATCACAAGTAGGAGTATAAGCTAATGTTTCTGCTATTTCTGGCAGAAACCGGAAAACCGCTTTTTAGCTCATGAGTGATATCTATGTCATAGGTTTAAAGCTGACAACGTTTAAAATTGACAGGCCTCGTGGTCTTGTAGTGCATGAAACGGAGTGCCGTTCACAAGATCGCGGGTTCGATTCCCGCTCGGGACAATCATTTGTGTAATATTTATAGTAGACAAAAAAAATGTTTTGTACTGCGTCTGGGTGTTTTTCATGTATTATAAGTATGTATTTACAAAAGAAAAGTAAAAATACTTTTTAATTTGACCTGTGAGTCTTGAACTCACTTTGAGATTTTTTTTTGTGTACAAGCGGTGTTTGCCTATAAGTAATTGTTGCATGTTCATTTGTTTTGTTTTTCAATGTAATTTTTACTTTACCTAATGTAAACAATTGTTGGTGAACCTAAATAAATAAATATAAAATATAAACGGAGGAGAAGTCCTTCCCCTAATTATGTATATATCTTACTTGGATTGGCACTGCCATACTCCCGCAACATAATTTCCGTTCAAAAATTGAGTTAATGACTTTGAAATTTATTTGATATCATCATACATGGATCAAATAATTCAAATATAACTCTCTTCTCATATTTACTCTCCCTAATATATTGCCATCTGACAGGCTCCCTCAAAAGATAACATAAATTAATTTAGCGGAAGTTTATAAATGAGTTTAGTTTTGCGAAAATATCGGGCAACGATCTGCTCGATACATATTTAAACTTATAGTCAACAATATTGAAATTCTCACAAATTTTGTTTACCATTTTGTTTAAGAATGGAATTTCTGTGGTTTTAGTTACTGTGGTGTTTTTATTTTAACTTTTCAAACACGTTAGAGAATTATACTTACCTCTGGATAAAACCAAGACAATCGTGTTGTTGGATTTATTGCCTTAAGACAAAGTGCTCGATTTAATTTCACTGATGGAAGTTATATCTTAAAATGTAAGCAATACGGCGTATAACATCTAGTTTCAGAAATCACAAACTTATAAAAGGCATACGTCAATCTTGAAATAATTCACAGAATTGGAATGTCTATTCATCAAGGCGATTGGAACTAGATAAATCTTTTCAAGAAATCAAGAATTAAACATAAGAATATTAATATTTTACAAGAAATTGCCAGGAAATAGTCCTCTCTAAAGTTGTATGTAATTTATCATTTAATCCGACTGGACGTCTTGAAGGGTCTACTCTGAGAACATCGACAGGTGTCGCCCCCTAGCGGCCGGTTCATAAATTAATGGTGTTAATACCAGTGACACAATGATTGACGGTAGATTAAGTGAATACTGAAGGAAGATTATGTCTTAAATCATGTTACAGAATATTATAACTGTAAAGTTTCTAGTAATCACTGTTTACCAAAATCCTCATAGGCTACTCCCAGTTCATAGTGATAACTACATCCGTGGAAGAAGAACAACAAGGGCTCCTACTGATATATCTGATGAATGACTGATGTATCTATTTATCCTGTTTCTGCAATTTAGTTTTATGTTATTTTTGCTTTCCCGCTTTTTTTCATGTTTTTATGTTTTACTTATATTTTAAACTAGCTGTTGCCCGCGACTCCATCCGCGTGGAATTTGGAATTTTTTTTTCGCAATAAAAGGTAGCCTATGTCCTTTCTCAGGGTCTAAAGATTATCTGTGCCAAATTTCATCAAAATCGGTTGAGAGGTTTAAGCGGGAAAGCGTAACAGACAGACAGACAGAGTTACTTTCGCATTTATAATATTAGTAGGGATTTAGTTTTCTTTTTATCTGTTACATAAGCATGTTATATTTATTTATATTTTTGCTTTGTTTTATTTAATTAATTTTAAGTAGTTGTTAATCTGTGATCTCACCTAACGTCCCAGCGGAAGACCAGCGCTGCTTTTCAACTAGCAATCCAGCTGAGCTGTGGCCATTTCGTGACAGACACTGTTGGACAGTTTTTTAGTTTTTCGTTTTGTTTTTATTTTATTTCATGTTTCTATGACAACTTACTTATTATTCTCCTTGGTCTTCTGTACTCTTTTCAACTGTGTTCTGTTATGAATAAATTTATTTCCTTGCTTTCTTTCATGAACGAAGACTTGTAAAAATGCGGGCAATTACTTTATATTTTATATTAAAGGGTTTTGTGAAATATCCGTAAAAATATATATAATAGGTAAGCCAGAAAGTTAAAAAAATATTGATTTAAATAATTAATCTTACACTTACAATAAAATTTGAACATGGACATGGACTTAACGCTTGAGGCGTTCTCTGCCAGTCAACCTTTAGGCGCTAAAAATTGAAAATTCAAATTGGGCTTTTTAGAAATAAAATTAAGTCTAAGAGAACTTGAAGGAGCATTTTTAACTACTTTATAATGGATATTTTGTTAGTTCTGTGTAACAACGCGTTAAGATGGTCCCCAATATTCGTAGAACAATCGAATCTAATCGATTAAATTGATTCTCGATGTAGGCTCGGCTGATTGCCTCTGTACAAACATTGTCGCTGTTATACGCAACGCTAATTAATAGCTATCTGCTAATTAAAGGGCCAACGTAATCACTTCACCTTTCAATTTAATCTGACTATACATCGTATAAATACGTTTTGCAAAGGCTACGAAAAAATTTTGACTTCGTAATCTTTTTTCCAATACAATTACAAATTCCGTTAGCAATGGAGCTCTGGCTTTAGATAATTTATTTTGTTATTTTAAAATGTTAGTGAATATCTAAAATAATTGCCTATTCTTCAGCCCATTGCAGTCCAGTACTGGACACAGGCACTCCCAACTTGTCCATCGTCTTCTGCCTCCAGGAACATCCTGCTACCCTTTCTAGGTCTAGTTGTCTTATGTTAGTCAATTCGCGTTCTTAACTGTAGAACTCGTTTGCTTCATTAGCTATCGGCTTTTCGACCTGGCCAGCTCCATGCCACTTCAGGAAAAAAATAAAGATTTCGGAAAACTTTTAAATAAAAAAAAATATTAGCACGTTCTTGTGTACGTCTAAGGAATAGTTAAAAATATTCTAAACTATTTATTTAATTAGCTATCTATAATAAAAATATATCTTAATACAATATCCTTATAGACCATCAGAAATAAAACATAAAACGCGCGAAAACCATTCAATATGGCGTCGTTTAATACCTTCGTACCAGAGACAATATTTTGTGAGTTTTATTGAACAGGCTTCACACGCTACGGTCTGAACGTATTAAAAACATACGTCAATTGTTTGTTTTGTAAGCTTACCGATATATAGAAATGTAATAATATGGGAACGTGCTACGCAATGGGTATTATTTTTTGGTTTATTGTTTTGCCCATTTAATTTTTAAACAATAAGTCTTTATTCGGTGTATTTCATTGAGGTTTTAAAAGCTTAGTCGAAAAAAAAAAGCTATTACAACCTTTTTACAGTTCTATAGTGTTGTTCTCTTGTCATCTTTGTGAGTTTTTAAATAAGAAAAAAAAACACGTTAAAAGATCTGAATGTTATTTTACGTTGTTGCAATGTCATTAGTCCTTTATAGGTGTGCAAATTTCAGGTCAATCTGAATACTGAAAGTGGGTGAAAAATCACTTTCAAAGTTCCGTTACATGGATTAATACATTGATAGATACGTACCAAAACAATAAAAGCGTGTTAAACTAGTTATGTTCTGTAGTAGAAATCCGATTAAAGTCTTGTTGCCCCCAACTAAGTTAACATAAGTTACGTTAACAATTTCTTCCCTGTTTAAATGTCGAACCTTTATAACTTGGAAAACAAAACAGATTTAATTTAAAGAGCAAAACATTTAATTATAATCTAGAAAAAAAGCGCGAAAAAAGCATTATATTAGCGCGTAACGAAGTAAAATTACATTCAGTTTGACAGCTGTTGACATTCTTATACTCGTATTTTCATTTTAAATTTGGAATAAGATACGAACGAAATGTGCCAGCAATAATTTGAAACAAATATTTTTCGTAGGATTTTAACTTTTGAGTTGTTTTTACTATACTATTTAGATTTTACATAAATGGTAATACATAAGTACATTAGAAACGTAAACAATTTGAATCAGTTTTTTGCTGCCAGAAATGCGTACTTTTTATGTAACGTAATAATAGGCAGAGGTTTAATATACAAAATATATCTAATTAAATGCGCAGTTTATTTCTTAAATGGCATCAAACCTCTCTATAATTAAAATGGCCAATGTAAATTACACAACGCGGGTATGATCGGTCGACCCTAATTTCAAAAATAGCCTAATCCCACTTTATCGACAGACCGGTCGGTAGAGTGAGCGTAAACAAAATGTCATCGCAAAAATGGCAACCATTTTCATTCATATTATTTCGAACGTAGCGTTCCAACGATTACGGTTTGCGCGGCATTGGGCGGTTTTTCTTTTTTCGCAGCGTTTCCACTGGACTTTTTGTGGTCAGTTTTAATCGGTGTTGCCATTTTAGAAAGCTCGACGTCGAGAGCGTTTCATTTGTCTGTTCTTTTTATGAGTTGTTTGAATATCTTGCTTTTTATAAAAGAGGTTTTTGGTAATTATGAGAGCAGTATACTGTATGTTCAAAAATAGGGCTTATTAGGAATTGGCTTTTCATAAAATTCGTTTGCATATTTTTAATCAAATGTTTGTTAAATGTCAGTCCGCTGCGTAATTTTGAAGATATAAGCTCACATAGAAAAATAACGCCTTAGTTTTGTGATAGTAAAGATAGTGTATCCATTTTAATCCTCATTTTCATCTTGTTACAGATGCACATAATAAAAAATATGATACGATGAGGTGACGATGCTGCTACAGCAGGCGTCATCATCGCCTGGTCCCAGTGGCACGGCCAGTCCCAAGTTGATTCCCAGCCCTAGACCTAATCTAAGTCCAAGTTTTGGGAATAGATTGACTGGTAGTCCAAGCTTGAGCGATGGGGCGTCCAGTTCAAATAGTCCCAAGTTGGGCGCCAATAGTCCAAAGTATGGGGCGAGTCCAAAGTTTGGAAGTCCGAAGCTTGGAACTGGGAGTCCAAAGTTGGGCAAGATTGCCTTGGAAGATGAAGCTGCGTTAGAAAGGTTGCAAGCACAACTTAAAGAAGGCTGGACAGTACATACGGGAAGAGATGGTAGACTATATTATTGCAAGTAAGTGAAATACTTCTTTTTAGGTTTCCATACCAAAATAAAAGGTAAAATATTGTTTAGATTATCAAATTGTTTTGTAGTAATAACATTTAAAACTGACTAAAACGATCAACTAAGTACAATTTTGTCAGGACTAATAAAGCAAGTTTTACATGGCCTGCACTAAAGTCCTACATTGAATAAAGTTCGCAATGTCGACGTCGTGTTGAGGAAGCCATCCAATTAAGAACTTCAATGCAATCTTCTGAAGTTCACAGATCTGTGCAACTGTAGCAATTGAACTTAGCGGTTATTTAAATGTAGAACTATCGTTATGAATTCAAAATCAACATAGAAAAAAGGTAATTTTTTTGTAATTTTGCTAACGTATAAAGACTGAAAATTTTGGATATGGTTTCTAATTAGAAAACAAAAGGATACAAACTAAAAAAGAAAAAAAAAAAAACTTATTACCGGTCAGAATGGCTCATGGCCATATTCAAAAATAAAAAAAGGTCAATATAGGAATTCAAAAAAAGAAAAGTTTAGAAATACACACATCTTAATAATTTAGTTTTCTAGAAATAAATACGCAATTTTTTGCTTGAATTAACCTAAATAATTTGCAACGTTGTATTTCTAGTGTGGTATTAAAACTTCTATTAACTAATTATAAGGGCGGTTGCAATTACAAAAGTTAACTCATTAAGTAACAAAGTCAACAAGATAGCAAACATAAATGTGCCGTTTGTTGTCACATTTCACGAAACATTTAATCACAACATTGAATTTTAGGAGAAGCTATAAAACAGTGCTTTGGTAATGGCTATTATTATCTATTTGCGTTCAGAAACAAATGGAGGGAAAATAAGACTTGTATTCCTTTCATTTCCAACGAATGATTCCATTACTTTTAAAAAAGCTTAGCTTGGGACCAGAGGACTTTGTGTGAAATGACCGTAAATATTAATTTATTTATTATTATTCAAAATTGAAACCAAGTTGCACTTTAACGATATATCGTAGCGAATTTGGTGTCGAATATAATCTGTAACGATATATCATACGCACATCAGTTAAATCTGTATTTTGGTAAAACAAAACAGTTTCAACTGGTATATCGCTACGAGATGTCGCTACATGTGTAGCAAGTATTTTTATTAGATTAACATTGAAATTTAGTCATAAGCACATAATTTATTGTCTACAAAAAATTATATCTACTTGATTAAATTATTTTTTATTTAATTTCAATCGTATCGTTGTGCACGTAGAATAACGTGCACATTTGCACAATTAATCTTAACAAAAAAAAATGTTAATCGATAGTGTGTAGAATCGGTACCATTGTATATACTTTTTATCTTTTTTGTTTACATTTAGTTTGTTCTTAACATTAATTAATTAAAGAATTCGTGTGAATAAAAATAAGAAGTCGAAAAACATACATAGAACTAGGATACTGCGTTGGACACTCGTACAAACGTTTTGCCGTAAGCAATATCGGACTGGACAAAATGTAGTCGAGAATTCAGAGATTTTTTAACAGAATAAAACTCAATCACCACTTCGCTTTGTAGAAAGTCCGACAATATGTTGTTTTAATACGTTTTTATATATTTTCGGATTCGTTAAAAGTAATCATTTCATTAGATATCTATTATGTGTAAAAGAGTATGTATGATGTAAGAGGATGTAAGAGGACGTATGAAATGTAATTGAACAAATGAAATGTTTTTTTAAACAATTTGACAAAAATGTATTATATTGCTGCAAGATAATATTAATGAATGTTTTACAATACTTTGTATGCCTGTCGGCGAAACATGGCAAGCACGTTTTATATTTAAGATCAAAATACCTATGTTATACAAAGAATAATAAATAAATACTAAAAAATACTAAGAAAATGGCTGTGGCTAAGAAATTTAGACAACGAGAAAATAAGACATATAAACATAATAAAGATTAATGCGAATATCATATCTAACCAAAATTCTGAAAATAAAGTCATTATCACAGATACCTATACCAGATGTAGTATCTATGGCTACTTCACTCAGTCGGCTTGAAGCTACTTACATTATCTATGTGTGCGTGAAAATGTTTCTATGTGTGTCTATGATACATGCTATACGACATATGAAAATTAGCTAAAGTTATTTACTGTTCTCAATTTTAAACGTCAACCCACCATCTGGTATGTCTGTGGTCATTGCACTAAAATAGAAAACTAGTTCCAATTTCACGTTACTCTTTAATCGATTGAATTCGACGCCATGATTTGATTATGTAAGAGGCGAAGCGCATCACTACAATCTACAATGGAACAAACTTTGTTGGTGGAATGAAAGACACGCTTTGTACGTCAATATTTCCAGCTTTTGTCACATAGGGTTGCCTGTGTTGAAAATTAATTGTAAATTGATGAAAAATTCCTAAACTCTTCTGGCTAATATTGTAAGGGCTATTATATTAACTATATTAAAGTTCTTCTTCTCGGATACTCTTTGGAGAGTCGTCGTGTTTATGGACTGTTCTGTGAGGTCTCAGCAGCTGCTTTCGCGATTTTTCTCCACTTGTCCATATTAGCGGTATTTCGGGAACATTCTGTCTCAGGTTGCTGTGTGATTGACTTAATAACGTCTAACCATCTTGTACTATTACAGTAGTGCGTTTACAATGTGTTTGTACTTCAAATAGTAATTTTTTGAGCGACCTCATCTCGGGAAGTGATAATACTTGTACTAAATACTCATGTATTTTATCAAAGAACGGTTTTAAAAAAATACCAAAATACGCTACTAACTGTTGGAATGTAAAACGAAACGCAACATAGAGTATGGTCTATAGTCTATTATCTAGTAATGTCAAAAGGTTAAAATCTGACACTGACGTAATGTCCTTTTTCTCTCTCTCAATGTCAGCCTGTGTCATGTGGTATCATCTCTGTCGTACATAATAAATATCTACTGTTTCCTCTGCAATCTTCGTTTCTTTTTGACCCTAACCCATCAGGTTTTGGGCCCAGGGCGTCTGTCCCTGTCGCGAGTAGATAATTTTGTAATTTGCACAACAATTCGCGCTTCGGTAAATATTGTGCGTATGCACATAACCTCGCAATGGCTACCGGCAACGACAAGGCGAATTTTCCTATTGAGAAACTGCGTGGAGTTCAAGACTATCATAATTGGAAATTTGCAATGAAGATGATACTGGTACATGAAGATTTATGGGAGTGCATCGAGCCAACAGACACCACAAAAGCCGATGCAAAACGTGACATGAAGGCGCTGGCAAAAATATGTTTGTCTGTTCATTCTTCAGCGTATCCACATGTACGTAATGCAGCGGGAGCCAAGGCTGCGTGGAACAACCTGAAGAATGCGTATGAAGACAGAGGGCTGAGCAGACGTTTGAGTCTCCTTCGAAGTCTTTTTGCTACAAAACTTGAGGGTGACATGGACACATACTTATCCACCGTCACCGAGTTAGCTCAACAGCTCTGTGACATAGGCTCCCCGTTGGACGACGACTTCATAGCTGTGATAATATTAAGTGGTCTCCCACAAGAGTATGATCCACTAATAATGGCTCTGGAGAACAATAACACAACTTTATCGAGTGAAATTGTTAAGGCAAAGCTGCTACAAGAGTACCAACGTCGCGATGACAAGGATACCGTGAGCGCTTTGGTTGCTAAAAGAACAATGAAATGTTTCAAGTGCAAGAAACCAGGGCATGTCATGAAGAATTGTCCACAGAAGTTTAAGAAAAACAAGAATGAGATGTCAAACGAGAAGGATAGTCAGTGCAAGTCTAAAGTACTGATTTCAGCGCTATCATCTAACTTAAGGAGTGATGTTTGGTATGTGGACTCGGGGGCAACAAACCATATGTGTAACAACAGGTCAGTTATGAGTAATTTTAATTCCAAGAGTGTGTTAAAAGTGAGTGTAGCTAATGGTGATGAACTGTCAACTGCAGGTCAAGGAAATGTAACAATTTCGCTTAAAGACTGTAAGAGAACAATTACAAATGTTTATTATGTTCCTAAGTTGTCACACAATCTATTATCTGTTAGTGAATTAGCTCGAAAAGGTTACTATGTAAAATTTGATAGCAAAATGTGTAAAATATATGACTGTAACAAGATTTTAGCCACCGCTACATATATTAATGGTGTCTATCAGCTAGATACAATAGGATTTGCACTAAGTTGTAATTCACAGTCTGAAAATAATGCTAAGTCAAATGTGAAACCTCAATGCTTGACAACGCCACGGGGCGATGATGAGGAATGTTCTAATGGTTCTAAACAGGTCACAAAGAAGCAACCTCCAGATACCCAACAGCTGTGGCATCGACGTCTGGCACACTTGAATTCAAGAAGCATGCACTTAATGAAATCAGGTATGGTCATTGGAATTAATTATGATAATACTAATTATAAGTCATGTGAAACTTGTGTTAAGGAGAAGCAGACTAGAGTACCTTTTCCTAAAAAGTCTGAAAATAGGTCCAAAGAAGTTTTAGGCCTTGTACACACAGATTTATGTGGCCCGATGCCATGTGCATCTTATGGTGGGTGTAGGTATTTTTTATTATTCACAGACGATTTTACTAGAAAGTCATTTGTTTATTTTCTGAAATCCAAAGATGAAGTGTTTGAGTGTTTTATTAAATTCAAGGCTCTTGTAGAAACACAAACAGGGATGAAAATAAAAATCTTGCGTAGTGACAATGGTCTTGAATATGTGAATAAAAAGTTACAGGCTTATCTGGAACAGCACGGGATAATCCATCAAAAGACTGTCCCGTATTCACCGGCTCAGAATGGAGTCAGTGAAAGAGCCAACCGAACAATTGTAGAGAAGGCACGCTGTATGCTGCAGGATGCTGGTCTGGACAAGCGCTTCTGGGCTGAGGCAGTACAGACAGCAGTCTACATCAAAAACCGGACACCAACTAAAGCTGTAATGGGAGCCACTCCTGAAGAAAAATTTACAGGAAAGAAGGTAAATGTCAGTCACTTTAAAATATTTGGGTGCCGTGCATATGCCTTAATTCAAAAGAGGAAGAAACTAGATCCCAAAAGTAAACTATACACTTTTATAGGATACTGCGAAGAGACTAAAGGCTATAGACTTGTAGATCTTGATAATCCTAAGGCAGTAGTGATAGCCCGTGATGTTGTCTTCTTCGAAAATAAATTTAATAAAAGCTATACCTCTGTAAATGATGCTATGACGTCACATGATGAAAGTCTTGACTTGTTCTCGCCTGTTGTATCGGTAGAAACTACTAACAATAGTGGAGAGCAACCATCTGGCCAACCTCAGTCTGAGCCAGGGTCATTTGATGACAACCAGTCCCAAACTGGTTCTGATAATATAAGTCTATCTGATGATGATCATAATTATATGCCAATACAGAGGAGACAAGAGATTATCGAATCAAGTGACACTGATTTAGGTAACTTGACTGTAGAGAGTACAGATGATGTGCTGGATAAAACTTACGTTCCAGGAAGTTCGCGCTATGACTCTGAAGAGACTTCGACCTTCTTCAGTCAGTCAGACTCTGATGAGTATGCTGGTATGGCAGCATTGGCAGCAACGGTCAATTACAGGAACGTGGATGATCCGGTCACTGTGGAGCAGGCTTTGAGCAGTGAATATGCCAAGAAGTGGCATGATGCAATGACAGATGAGTATAACTCTTTTTATAAAAACAAATGTTGGACTTTAACAGAATTAAAGAAAGGCCAGAAACCTGTGAAATGTAAATGGGTTTTTAAAATAAAACGAGGCTTGAACGGAACAGTACTAAAATATAAAGCTCGTTTAGTGGCAAAAGGCTACAGCCAGAAATATGGAATAGATTACCAAGAAACATTCGCTCCTGTAGTCAGGTACTCTACGATCAGAATGTTATTTGCTGTTGCTGCCCACCTGAACCTAAGTATTGATCATCTAGATGTGAAAACGGCATTTCTAAATGGTGACCTCACGGAAGAAGTAGTGATGGAACAACCAGAAGGATTTGTTATAAAGGGGAAGGAAAACCAAGTTTATAAATTAAACAAATCAATCTATGGTTTAAAGCAAGCTGCCAAATGCTGGTATGATAAAATAAATGAGGTACTGATAAGAAAGAATGTTTAAATATAGACTGTATAACTACCTTGTTTAATGATAACCAGTCAGCACTAAAATTAAGTGAGAATTGTATGTTTCATGCTCGTACAAAACATATAGATATTAGACACCACTTCATTAGAGATGTTGTTAAGAATAATTTGGTTAAGATTGAATATTTGTCTACTGAAAACATGACAGCTGATTTGTTGACAAAACCTTTATCAAGTGCTAAGTTTAATAAGTTTGTATCTCAACTTAACTTAAGGATCTTTTAGAACTGTAAAATGTTTAAAATTGTATTTATTTAAAAGGAAAAGTGTTTTGAAGATCTGTCTATGTTTTCATATAATAATATTATGTTATGCTATATAAAAGCGGCATGTTAGTATATTGTATGTGATTTTTGTTCCAGTTTATTTATTTGTATTTCAATCATTGTTGGCGTTTATTTTATGGGCAGGTGTTGGAATGTAAAACGAAACGCAACATAGAGTATGGTCTATAGTCTATTATCTAGTAATGTCAAAAGGTTAAAATCTGACACTGACGTAATGTCCTTTTTCTCTCTCTCAATGTCAGCCTGTGTCATGTGGTATCATCTCTGTCGTACATAATAAATATCTACTGTTTCCTCTGCAATCTTCGTTTCTTTTTGACCCTAACCCATCACTAACCTTACCTTACCTTTCTGAATCCAGCAATTTGTGACATATGTAGATGTATTTATTGGCATAGCAGCATTTGTTACAGTAGTTGGTATATTAAGATCAGGCTATGATAAAACTGGGATTGAAGGCTCAAAAGAAAAACTTGAAGAAAAACTAAGACTTACGTAAAAACATGTGAAGAAAATTAACACACACATGATTTCGCTCTCCTTTTTAGTGATGTTTAGCGATTTTTTGTAGCCTCTATCTATGCTAATACTAGCTGTCTCGGCAAACGTTGTTTTGCCATACAAAAAAAAACAAAATGGTTTGAAGAATTTATGTTGATCGATTCTCAGACCTACTGAACATGCTTGTAAAATTTCATAAAAATCGGTCAAGCCGTTTCGGAGGAGTACGCTAACTAACACTGACACGTGAATTTTATATATTGGATTATATATTGGATCTAGCTGTTGCCCGCGACTCCGTCCGCGTGAAATTTAGAAAACTTTTCATCCCTTTTTTCGCAATAAAAGGTAGCCTATGTTCTTTCTTAGGGTCTAAAGATTGTCTGTGCCATATTTCATCAAAATCGGTTGAGAAATTTAAGCGGGAAAGCTTAACAGACAGACAGACAGAGTTACTTTCGCATTTATAATATTAGTAAGGATTATAAAGCTGAAGAGTTTGTTTGCTTGTTTGAACGCGCATATATCAGGAACTACTGATTCGATTTGAAAACTTCTTTTAGTGTTAGATAGTCTATTTATTGAGGATGGCTATATGCTATATAACATCACGCTGCGACCAAAAGAAGCGAAGCAATAGTGAAAAATGTTGCAAAAACGGGAAAATGTTTCTAAATTTTACGCGTATCAAGCGAGCAGCTAATTTAAACATTAAATTGAGAAGCGTTAATTTCTAAGCAAATGAGAAAAATATGGTTCAAAAATACTATGAGTCTCACGATTGCTTTGTTCTTAATCGTAACTCGTAGATATATATCCATATTAGTGTACTCGTCCTTTCTAAACACTTACCTGCCTAAGTAAAATACGACCTAGTCAAGTTACCATTAGTAAAATAAACAGGCATAATTTACCCAAGATTTGAATGTGATTGCAGACGTGAGCGCCTCGAAGCAGATGCTACATTTGATTATGCAAATACCAAGGACTACAGTTCCGTGAATTAACAAACAGAACGATGTTTGTGCGGTTCGATTCCACATGACAGTGATAATGTGCTGACAACCTATGAATACAAATATGTTACAAACTCATTTGACAGGTTTTATCGCAATGTTGCTAATACATTATAAACTTATCAAGTCCAAAGTCAAGCAAATACTATATACAGTGCAAAAATATTGTAATTTCAAATCTGAAAAGACAAATAGACTAGATAGACAGATAGAGAGAGACTTATTTTTGCTACTGGGCTGCCACCGACTTTCCTTTGCTTGTTGAACCTCTAAAAAGTGCGTATCTTTGGAGGCGAGATAACAAGCTTTTCGGGGAGAACTTGTGAGTTTATTTATTTATTTAGACTTAATGCACAAAGAAAGAACAAAAGCGGGGTTAATGCTTTGGGCATTACCTACTAGGAAACTGGTAATAGTACAGAAATAAAAGTGTGAAACTATTTCTGCAAAACTACTCTTCACATGTCAGTAACTTCCTAGGAAAGCAGATCTATATCTTCTTTGATAGGGTATCAGGTTTTTACTTATTTTTTTTTAATATTGTTATTAAACGCAACCCTAATGAGAAACCATCATGGCGACTATACGTCACTCGTTCCCGCCTTCATTAGACGGATTGAATCGAGACAATGTACGCGATATCCGCTTGTAAATTATTCTCTGCTATAGCTAAATAATACACGATTGTTTTTCCTGTATAAAACAATCGAATGATTATAACGATTGTAATCGATTATTTAACGTTACATAGTAATTATTGTTTAATAGAGATTGTTATGTACCAAACGATTAACCTGCCATGTTAGGTATGTTCACGAACATATGTTGAATGGTCGTGTAGTACCGCGACCGATGGCGCCACCGGCGCCTACGCCGCGGCCAACGAGCGCGCCCGCGCCGGTTTTCGGCGGTGACCGGCGTGTCCTTCAGTTGAAAAATCGAGTTGAAAGCGAGTTGACGTTCGATTGTGACTAGTTGTCACGTGTTCTCGCAACGGTTTTTAAAAGTTAAAAATTGTCACTAGAATTAATTGTTGATAAAACTAATTATCCTTGTTGTGTGAATCGATAATTACAATTGAAAACAAAACCTTGAAATGTCACCGCGAAATGTAATCTTCGCCAAATTGTTGGACATAAATGTGTTATAAAAACTAGTGAATTTTGTGTCTCCATACTTAATACGATTTGTGTGTCTATATTTAATGCTATTTAATGTGAGTTGAACTGTTTGATAACTATAATTGTGATAGTATAATTGCATTGAGACGATTGGTGAAAGTTCACGGCTTGAGTCGCACCAAAGGTCGTTTGAGGGCTTCAAGAGTTCGTGTCTCCCTGCATAAAGTTAAGTATAGTTTGATTAGCATTCTGCGTTATTTTGGCCAATTTATCGTAGTTAGTTAATGAAGCTATAGCTAGGGCTTGACACAGTGAAGACTTTGTTGAAGAACAAAACAGGGTAAGTTTGTACTATTGTAAATTTGTTAACGCTGTGATATACAGTATATGTTCGTTCCTCTCGCGCCTGAGAG
This sequence comes from Orgyia antiqua, assembly GCA_916999025.1. Classification (NCBI taxonomy): domain Eukaryota; kingdom Metazoa; phylum Arthropoda; class Insecta; order Lepidoptera; family Erebidae; genus Orgyia; species Orgyia antiqua. The sequence continues at coordinate 34,996,633 of OU779866.1, forward strand.
ATATCACGCTTCCACTTAACCTATTATTAATTAAAACACCAGGTTGAACGCAACATATTTTTGGTACCCAGAGCGTGGTTTAAACTCCGTTTCTCGAATGTTCCATGTTGAACAAACTATACCCTCATTATTTGTGAAAATTGATTTAATTAATTTAATTAATTTAATTTGATTAATTTGGTTGTTTGCTTGTTTAATCTAAATTGTTGGTATAGTTTTGCATAATTAATTTGAGCACTTGAATTGGCAATTAGATTTTAAAGGGTTTGATAATTATTTGTGCTATTGCTAATCGTATTTGTTGTTGCTCAGGTTATTATTTAATATAAATTATTATTTAATTATTGTCTAATATTGAACAACGTTATAGTTAAATTGTGGCGTTGTGCGTTTGTATAATACAACATTTATTTTATACGTTTGTTTGTTTTGTTGGTTACCTTAAAATAAATAATTTAAGTCTTAAATTAATTGCACATTGGCAAGGAATTGTTTGTTTGTTTGATTTAAAATATTAAAGATTTGATATTTGTTTAGAGTAATAGCGGCTTGTCTCATTGAAAGATATTTTGTTTTTCGCTATTGTAATATTGTTTGTTTGTGAAAGATATTTGTTTTTTTTTGTTATTATAAGATTGTTTGTTTCGTGCCGTTTGTGCTTTGAAGATGTCTACCGCCGCGTATAATGTTGTCCGCGAGACATATTCCGGGATTGCGACTCATTTGAGATGGTTCACGTCAGCTGCCGCCTTGGTGAAAAGGGAGAACCGAATCGAGGCATTGTTGGACAGGCATGAGAAATGCCCTACACGACTTCAGGAGGTGGAGGCGCTTTACCGGCGCTTCATCTTGCATCTGGATGATGTGCCCCTGGAGTCATTCCCCCAGGAGCGACGGGACCAAGTCCACGAGGACTACGTCCAAATTATGGACCTTGCCGACGACATCGCCCAGCGCGCGCGGGAGATTTTAGCCTCGCGCGCCGGAGTACCGGCTCACCGGGCCCCCTTGAAGACTCCCGTGGGCCTTTTGACTAGATTACCCAATTTGGATCTTCCACGTTTTGATGGTCGATTAGACACGTGGATGGGGTTTATTGGTTTGTTTGAGAGCCTTGTGGACTCGAGGGACGATTTGGGTCCGTCTCAAAAACTGGCCTATTTACTCTCCGTGCTTGATGGAGAGGCGAGGGGCTTAGTACAGCACCTCCCAATATGTGACGGGAGCTATGGGATCGCGCGGGCGTTGCTCACCAAGCGCTATCACAACCAGCGCTGTCTGGCAGATACCCACGTCGACCAGATTTTGAACCTTCCCGTCGTGAGCAATGCTGCCCAGTTGAGGACCGAGCTGCTGAACCCCCTCCTAATAGCCACCAATTCGCTCAACCGCTTAGGACTGCCGGTTGCCAAGTGGTCTTACCTACTGGTGCGTATTGTGCTCAAGCGATTGCCGGTGTCTTTGAGGGCACGTTTTGAGCAGGGGCACACTAGGGATGAGGCATCTGCTCTCCCTACCTTTGACCAGCTCCTGACGTTCCTGGAGGACGAGTGTCGCATGGGTGACGTCATGGTCGCCGACACGCCGGTGGAAGCATCACGTCCCAGACCTACCAACCAACGGCGCAATGCCCAACCTGCACCAAGAGGAGGTACGGCCGCCCGCTTCGCTGTCGCTCAAGCTGCGCCACCGGACTGCCGTTTTTGCAAGTCGCAGGGACACCAAACGGTGCGGTGCCCAGACTTCGCGGTCCTGCACGTGGCCGCTCGTAGGCGGATTGCCCAGGCCCGCGGCTGGTGTTTCTCCTGTCTAGGGGACCATTACCAGCGCGCCTGCCCCGACACTCACCCGTGTCCTATTTGCGGAGGGCACCATTTGAAAATCCTGTGCGCCAACGCGAATGGCCGTCGCGACCACGCGGGGTCGCCTTCGGGCGGGTATGCCAGTGGACACCGGGACCAGTCCCGCAACTTGGAGTCCGGCTCATCACCCCCACGCCGCGCAAACTGCGCTGCCGTTGATCGCCGAGTTGGTTCGGCGCGCAGCCCCACGGGCGGATATGAAAGCGGGCCCCGGGTTCAATCCCGCACCTTTGTGTCCCGCTCGCCCTCCCCGCTTCCACGTGATCAAGCGAGATCACCTCCGGTAGTGTACCACGATTACCGTGACGCGCGTCCGGTACCACTACCGTCCCCCCCTCTGGCGGAACGTCCCCGTTTGGAGACGCGCAACCCTCGGTACGGACGCTCCAGGCGCTACGAACCGCCGACTATGGCTCGTGGCAGTCGTCACCGAGAGGAGGCCGAGTTTAGGCACTACCCGCATTTTGATTTGTCGTCTCGGGACAACGGCGCTCAGTCGCCGCCACGCCAACATTAGGATGTTGGCGTCTGCCCCCGCTATGCACCGCCCCCTTTTGAGACCGTCCTCTTGCCTACGGCCCATGTCAGGGTCTGGGGACGGACGGGCGCCTCGGTTGTAGTCCGAGCGATATTGGACACAGGCTCACAGGGGTGCATAGCCTCGTCTTGGTTGGTAGGGCAGACTGGCCAGACTATTGAAAAATATTCAGATGTAATAAGGGGTGTCGGGAACGCCCCCGTGGCCACGGTAGAGGGCCGCGTTTGGTTTGAGTTCTCCCCCTCAAATTCTCCACGTCCGACGTTGGAATCGTCGGCCATTGTGATGGAGAATATCTTAGGCAATCACCCGCAAGTTCGTTTGTCTGCGGATGCGGTAAAATTGACCGCGGATTTGAATTTGGCTGACCCTAAATTTGACCTGCCTGGCACGGTCGATTTGTTGCTTGGTGCCGATGTTTTGGGTAAAATATTACTCGGCAAGGATCGTGTTTTGCAGCCAGGTGGCTTGGTAGCCCTCCGGACCATATTTGGGTTCGCACTGATGGGGCCTGTATTGAGGACTCCCCCCCCTGCCGAACTTGGAACGGCCTTGATGGTGGGGTCCGCCCTTTCTGACGCCGTGCAGAGATTCTGGGAAGTGGAGGAGCCACCACAAGCTCCCCGCTCTGATCCGGAGCATGAAGAGTGTGAGCAGTTCTACAAGACCAACACCAGTTATCTCCGTTCTGGCCGGATCATGACAAGATTGCCATTTCTCGCCGTACGTCCGCCACTTGGCGTCTCGCGGCCTATTGCAGAGAAGCGTTTGTTGGCGATGGAACGCCGTATGAGCAGGGACCCACTACTCAAGGAGAAGTATATTGACTTCATGCGGGAGTATGAGGATTTGGGACACATGTCTGTGTCAAAATTGGATTGGCGTTCGACGGAGCACTTCTTTCTTCCGCATCATGCTGTAATAAAACCATCCAGTGGTAAGTTACGCACAGTATTTGATGGTTCTGCGCAGACTACTTCAGGAGTGTCATTGAACCAGTGTCTGCATCCTGGTCCCAAATTGCTGAAGGACCTTTGTGACGTCATCACGCGGTTTCGACGTCATCAATTTGTTTTTGTGGCTGACATCAAGATGATGTTCAGGCAAACGGTAATTCACCCGGATGATCGCCGATACCAGCTGATATTGTGGCGAGAAAACCAGCAAGATCCCATACTTGTCTACGAGCTCAACACGAACACATACGGGCTGAGGTCTAGCCCCTTTTTGGCTATACGTTCGCTTTGGGAGCTCGCGGATCGAGAGCGTATGTCGTTTCCTCGCGCAGCCGCCATTTTGAAGGAGGACCTATATGTTGACGATGTGTGCACTGGCGCGGCCACGGAGAGAGAGGCCCTGCTCTTGCGTGACGAGTTGATTGGCATTCTAGCCTCCGCAGGATATGAGTTGCGTAAATGGATCTCCAACTTACCTGCGCTCTTGGAAGGGCTACCGGACGACCACCAGCAGGATCCTCACCTATTTGAGAACCGTGACAACCCTACCATGATGTCAGTGCTTGGAATCCAGTACAGACCAGTCCAGGACATCTTTACATTTAATGTCAATTTGGATTCGCATCACACTTGGACGAAACGACTGGTTCTGTCGACTGTCGCGAGAACCTTTGATCCCAATGGCTGGATATGCCCGGTCATATTCTGGGCCAAATGCTTCCTGCAGAAACTTTGGACTGCAGGTCTTGGATGGGACGAGCCACTTCGCGAAGCTGTTTTGAAGGACTGGCTCCTATTTGCTTCCTCATTGCCTGCCATCAATAGGATATCGTTACCCCGTGCTCTGCTTCCGCCAGGGAAGCACACCGCGTCCCTTCATGGTTTCTCGGACGCTTCGGAACGTGGGTACGCAGCAGCCGTATACTTGCGCACCGTGACCACAGATGGTCAGGTGAAAGTGTTGTTGGTCATGGCGAAGAGCAAGGTCGCGCCTCTTCGAACTGCCTTGACAATCCCTAAGTTAGAGTTGTCAGGGGCGGCCCTTCTTGTTCGCCTTTTGAATCACGTCATGTCCACCTTGTGCACGTCAATTGACATTTCCACGATATATGCATGGACTGACAGTCAAATTGTGCTATGTTGGCTGAAGACGTCAGTTCACACCTTAGAGGTGTTTGTAGCAAATCGTGTCTCTCAGATACAGAAATCGGAGACCCCGTTGGTTTGGAGGCATGTGCCTGGCGAGGTCAACCCTGCTGATTGTGCGTCACGGGGATGTATGGCCCCCCTTTTAGTTGAGCACTCTCTGTGGTGGGGACCTGAGTGGTTGACCAGATCAGAATCTAATTGGCCGCGAACTCCGGCCTTAGACATTGTCGCACTGCCTGGGTTGCGAACGCTTGCGCTCGAACGGCAGGACCGTCCGTTCGACCCCGATTTCTTACTTAATCGTTACAGTTCATTAGACAAATTGTTGAGTGTCACCGCTTGGATCAAGCGCTTCATGAGAAATTGTAGACATCCACAGAACAAATGTTTGGAGGCCTTCTTATCGCCACAAGAGCTCCAAGATGCTCTTCTTCACTGGGTTCGTTCTGTGCAAGAGGCACATTTTGAAGACGAGATCGACATCTTGAGGAAAGGCAAATCCAAGCTGTCTGGAGCCATTTGTAAGCTGAACCCTTTTTTGGATAGTGAGGGTCTTTTGCGTGTCGGAGGGCGTCTTAGGAACGCAAACCTCCCTTATGGATCTCGTCACCCCCTCTTATTGCCAAAGAGTGGCCACTTGGTGAACCTGTTGGTGACTGATCGTCACATCAAGAACTCCCACGCCGGCTGTAATGCCTTATTGGCCATTTTGCAACGGGAATTTTGGATTTTATCGGCCCGTCGGACGATCCGTAGTGTGGTCTTTCGTTGTATGCCTTGCTATAGGCTCAAGGCCCCTACCATGCAGCCTATCATGGGTGACCTTCCTTCGGATCGGGTCACTGAGATAAGGCCCTTTGCTGGAGTTGGTACGGACTTTGCAGGCCCCTTTTTTGTTAAAACCTCGACCCTCAGGAACAGTAAAACTGTCAAGGCTTATTTGTGCGTCTTTGTCTGTCTGTCCACCAAGGCGGTACATTTGGAACTCGTCTCAGCCCTCTCGACAGAGGCATTTGTTGCGACGTTAGATAGATTCGTGTCACGACGAGGACTACCGTCCTTGATTCGGTCGGATTGCGGTACCAACTTCAAAGGCACAAACAACTATTTAAAAGCGATGTATGATTTTTTGTCGGCTAACGAGACTGAAATTGCGTCTAGACTAGCTACACGTAGAATAACTTGGAGGTTCAGTCCCGTGTCATGTCCCCACTGGGGAGGAATATTTGAAAGCGTAGTAAAGGTTGCTAAGACACATTTGCGACGGGTAATTGGCGAGTCTGTATTGACCTTTGAAGAGCTCGCAACTGTGTTTTGCAAAATCGAGGCCGTTTTGAATTCACGCCCGTTGTGCCCGATCTCTTCAGATCCTAACGACTTGGAAGCCCTCACGCCGGGCCATTTTTTGATTGGGCAGCCACTGAACGCCCTGCCGGAATATCCCTTTGTTGATGTGAGACCTAATCGTCTCTCGCGGTTTGAATTGGTCCAACAACTCACTCAGAGCTTTTGGAAACGTTGGAATTTAGAATATTTGCACATTCTCCAGCAGCGCGTTAAGTGGACTGACAAGACTGATCCACCTCATGTTGGTGACCTCGTTCTGGTTAAGGACGCTAACTCACCGCCACTGTGTTGGCGCAGGGGGCGCATTCTCAACCTCGTCTTTGGAGCAGATGGAGTGCCCCGTTTTGCTGAGGTCCGGGTGGACGGTTCAATTTTGAGGAGAGCTGTATCAACCTTGTCGCGACTGCCAGTGAATTAGCGGCCAGGTAGTCCTGGCCGAGGCGGGTAGATGTTATGTACCAAACGATTAACCTGCCATGTTAGGTATGTTCACGAACATATGTTGAATGGTCGTGTAGTACCGCGACCGATGGCGCCACCGGCGCCTACGCCGCGGCCAACGAGCGCGCCCGCGCCGGTTTTCGGCGGTGACCGGCGTGTCCTTCAGTTGAAAAATCGAGTTGAAAGCGAGTTGACGTTCGATTGTGACTAGTTGTCACGTGTTCTCGCAACGGTTTTTAAAAGTTAAAAATTGTCACTAGAATTAATTGTTGATAAAACTAATTATCCTTGTTGTGTGAATCGATAATTACAATTGAAAACAAAACCTTGAAATGTCACCGCGAAATGTAATCTTCGCCAAATTGTTGGACATAAATGTGTTATAAAAACTAGTGAATTTTGTGTCTCCATACTTAATACGATTTGTGTGTCTATATTTAATGCTATTTAATGTGAGTTGAACTGTTTGATAACTATAATTGTGATAGTATAATTGCATTGAGACGATTGGTGAAAGTTCACGGCTTGAGTCGCACCAAAGGTCGTTTGAGGGCTTCAAGAGTTCGTGTCTCCCTGCATAAAGTTAAGTATAGTTTGATTAGCATTCTGCGTTATTTTGGCCAATTTATCGTAGTTAGTTAATGAAGCTATAGCTAGGGCTTGACACAGTGAAGACTTTGTTGAAGAACAAAACAGGGTAAGTTTGTACTATTGTAAATTTGTTAACGTGTTGGGTTAGGTTAGGTAACACGTATGTGTGTTAACCTTTTGTTAATATTTTGGCCAAAAATATTCTACTGAACGGTAATGTTACTTCTACTTCAGAACTGTTGAATTGATTTGTATGAAACTATAATTAAGTAGTATAAATGTAATATACCATATATAATATAACATGTATGATCACGCTGTAGGTCAAGACATTTTAAATTGATAAAGTGTTGAGATTATAATAACACTCCCATAGATAAATTAATATCCCTAACTGGCAACACTTTTGTGTAACTGGTATTACTGTGTTGGTTAACAAAAATGGTGTGTCACGTTTGTTAAAATGTTTTTGTATAATTGCTCTGCTAATAAAATATGGAGCCCAATGTAGTGTTTTACTTTAATGTTAATAACACTGCATGTTGAGACAAATAATCAATACGCTTCCACTGCGCTGCTGCCAAATAAGTTGAAGAAAAAGTATGACGAGCATTTCATGAACAAAGGAAGAAAACAAGATGGAGTCGATAAAATATAGAATTATTGAACCTTTTTGCGGAAAGGATTTCACAACATGGGCATTCAGGATGAAAAGCATATTAAGAGAAAATGAATGTTTAGCCGCCATACAAAATAAGGAGTTTGAGAAGAGAACTGAAAATTCAAAGGTCGAATCAAGGGCACAAGCCATTTTGATTGCTGGCGTAGCGGACACCCACATCGATTACATGAAAAAAGAAACAGCGTATCTTATGTGGAAAAGCTTGGAAGATAACTTTATGAAAAAGAGCACAGTTGGATCATTGTTTTTACGAAGAAAGTTGGCACAAATAAAGTATGATGAAAAGAAAACTAGTCTCCTCGAACATTTAGTGGAAATAGAAAGAATTTTTAATGAATTGGATGGCGCAGAAGTTAAACTAACAGAAGAAGAAAAGATTAATTACCTATTACTATCGTTACCAGAAAGTTTCAGTTCCATTATTTCAGCGCTTGAAACACAAAGTGAATTAACTTACCCTTTTACAAAGAAAAGATTACTTGCAGAAGATGAGAAGCGTCAAGGACAAAGTTCTAAACCAAATGATCAACCACAAGCAGCATTCAACTGTTACATCTGCGGGAAACCCGGTCATAAAAAGTTCCAATGTCAGAAAAATAGAGGATTTGGACACTATGTAGGAAGAGGACGACAGGACAATATAAAGCAACGAGATACTGCACAAGAAGACACAAGGCATCGAGGAAGAGGAAATTATTGGAGACAAGGACATAGAAGAGGACGTGGATATGGAAACCGAGGAAATAACTGGACTAGAGGACAAAGTGATGCAAACTTAGCAGGTTATGAACACAATGTATTCATGAGTAATGTATTGCAAGGTAACATGTCAAATAATAATAGTACAAAATTAGAATTTTGTATTGATTCAGGATGTACAGACCATTTAATAAACACTAAAGATCATTTTGTAGATTACATAAAATTAAAGATACCAATTAAAATAAATTTAGCTAAAAATGGTGTTAATTTTGAAGCCATAGGAGTAGGCAATATAAAGGTTATAAGCTATGTAGGTAAACAACAACACTATTGTACTATAAGTAATGTATTATATGTACCAGAATTACGAAAGAATTTATTAAGTGTATCAAAATTAGCAAGCGCAGGGTTAAAAGTAGAATTTAATAAAGAAAAGGTAAGAGTATTCAAACATAACTGTGTACTGTTAATAGGAGATAAAATTAAAACATTGTATACTATACACTTAGAAAGTAATGTAAACACTTGTAATTTCACTACTAAAGCAAAACAAGATGAGGCAGAATTATGGCACAGGAGGTTTGGTCACTTAGGCAAGTCAAATTTAAAATTATTAGTTCAGAAAAATATGGTTAATGGTTTATCAGAATTAAAAGATAAAACAATAAGTGATGATCTATGTGAATCATGTGTATTGGGCAAACAATGTAGACAGCCATTTAATAAAATAGGATATAGAGCTAAACAACCTCTAGAACTTGTACACACTGATGTTTGTGGGCCAATCTCACCAAGTACATTTGATAATAATAATTATTTTGTTACATTCATTGATGATTATACACATTTTACAATAGTTTACTTAATGAAAAATAAATCTGAAGTGTTTGATAAATTTAGACATTATTACTATTTAGCAACAAATCATTTTAATACTAATCTTCATAAATTACGATTAGACAATGGGCGAGAGTATCTCTCTAATAATTTTAAAAACTTTTGTAATAAAAGGGGCATAATGATGCAACACACAGTAGCATATAACCCAGAGATGAATGGTGTAGCCGAACGTATGAATAGGACACTGATGGACAAAGCACGAACAATATTAATTGATTCAAAAATGAAAAAGGAATTTTGGGGAGAAGCGGTATTATTCTCAGCATATGTGACTAACCGAAGCCCAGTTTCAGGAAGAGAGCAGACACCAAGTGAACTATGGGAAAACAGGAAGCCAGATGTTTCAAATTTAAGAATTTTTGGATGTACTGCATACAATCACGTACCTAAGGAATTAAGGAGAAAACTTGATGATAAAGGAAGAAAAATGATAATGATAGGATATGCTATAGGAGGTTACAAACTCTATGACGAAGAAACTGGATCAATTGTAATAGCAAGAAATGTTATCTTTGATGAGAAAAGAAACGAAACAGAGAAGAAAGTATATTTACCTAGATATGATGACGAGGAAGATCATGAAGAAATAGAAAGCTCTGAAATAGAATTGATAGATGAAGAAAATACAGAAGAAACAATAAGTCAAGAAAGTGAGGATGAAAAGAATAGTCAAGAACAACAGCAACATACAACAAGATTAGGAAGAAATGTTCAAAAGCCAAGGAAACTTGAAGACTATGAGGTTTACACAGCATACTGTTTATTAACAGAAGATCCACAAGAATATGAAGATGCTATTAAAGATAAAGATTGGCAAAAGGCTATAAAGAAAGAATTAGATTCACAAAAGGAATTACAAACTTGGGAAGAAACTATATTGCCAAAAGGAAACAAGGCTATAGATACGAAATGGATTTTTAGAACAAAGCAAAATGGAATTAAGAAGGCAAGATTAGTAGCAAAAGGTTTTCAGCAACAGAGCTGTGATAATTATTATGCTCCAGTAGCTAAAATGTCTACCATCAGACTGATGATCAGTATAGCCGTCCAACAAGACTTAACAATACAACAATTTGACGTACCAACAGCATTTTTGAATGGAAAATTGAATAATGATGTTTACATAAAATGTCCTAAAGGTATGAAAATAAAGGAAGGTAAAGTTTTAAAACTAAGAAAAGCTCTATATGGATTAAAAGAAGCACCTAAGTGTTGGAATCAAAGATTTCATGATTTTATGACAGAGAAAGGATTTACACAATCTAAATATGATTCATGTTTATATGGAAAAGCAAAGACTTGGTTACTATTATATGTTGACGACATTTTATATCTTGGATATGACACAGATCTTATACAATCTTTAGAAAAGGAATTCAAAATAAAGAATTTAGGAGAATTGAAGAAATACTTAGGACTGGAAATAATAAGAAAGAAGGATACACTTGAAATAAGACAAACTGAAATGATTAAAAGATTACTAGAAAAGTTTCAAATGCAAGACTGTAAACCCAGCCAGACACCTATGGAAGTAAATTTTAATGCAAATATACCAGCACCATCAGATGTGATTGATGTACCCTTTAGAGAATTGATAGGCTCACTATTATACATTGCAATGAACAGTCGACCGGATATTACCTTTGGAGTATCTTACTTAAGCAGATTTTTAGATAAACCGACAAAGGAATTATGGTTAGCAGGTAAAAGAATATTACGTTACCTCAAAGGAACATGCACTCAGGGGCTGTTATATACAAAAGCAGGTGATTTTTCTAAGCTTGATGCATACTCTGATGCAGATTGGGCTGCAGATAGAACTGACCGCAAAAGCACAAGTGGTTGTGCTATTTATCAAGGAAAGAATTTGATAATATGGTTTTCAAGAAAGCAGACATGTACAGCACTTTCAACAGCTGAAGCTGAATATGTTGCAGGAGCACTTACAGTGACAGAACTCATTCATATAAAAGGCATACTATCTGAATTTTTAGTTAATAATACTATTTCAGCAAATTTGTTAATTGATAATCAAAGTACCATAAAACTAATTCAGAATCAAATGAATACTAAAGCTGCTAAGCATATTGAAATAAAATATCATTACATAAAGGATTTAGTAAATAAGGGATTAGTGTATGTCTCATATGTACCTACTGATGAGAACATTTCAGATATATTTACAAAGTCACTATCTATTCAGAAACATACTTACTTTTGTACTAAGTTAAATTTGATTTGAAATATTAGTACTCACTAGATTGTTATGATGCTATATTTAAAGTATAAGATTATAAGTATAAGATTTTAAAATATCAAGAAGTTTTTGTTAAAACATTAAGTTAGTTTTGGTTTATGTTAACTAAGTGTGTATAGCTAAGATATTATTATAAGCTATTAAACTCATAATTATTGGATTTAGGTTTTAGTGAAACAGGAATAAAACAACCAGTAATGTTATTTAAAACTTGTAATTGTTTTATAGTCATATGTTGCAGAGGGATGTATTTTCGTGTTGAACTTGTTAATAGATACTGTTTTATGTAAAGTACATAAACATTTGCTATAATTGTGTTACAATTGTTATTAATGAGAAGTCATCTTTTGTTCTTATTTTAAGCAATTTAAGAATGTTAGTAGTTGATATATCAGTAATTCTAAATTCTGTAAATTGAGGGGCTGTGTTGAGATTATAATAACACTCCCATAGATAAATTAATATCCCTAACTGGCAACACTTTTGTGTAACTGGTATTACTGTGTTGGTTAACAAAAATGGTGTGTCACGTTTGTTAAAATGTTTTTGTATAATTGCTCTGCTAATAAAATATGGAGCCCAATGTAGTGTTTTACTTTAATGTTAATAACACTGCATGTTGAGACAAATAATCAATATAAAGCTTTCCTGAAAAAGCTAAAAACTAACATGCGGTCCAAAGAAATCTATAGTAACATTGTAAAGCTGAAGAGTTTGTTTGTTTGTTTGAACGCGCTAATCTCAGGAACCAAGGGTCCGATTTAAAAAAATCCTTTAGTTTTCGAAATTACATTTATCAAGGAATGCTATCTACTATATAAAAATAAGTCGGGTTTTCCTTCCTGACGCTATAACTCCAGAACGCACGGAACGATTTCCACGGTTTTGCATTCGTTGGAAAGGTCTCGGGCTCCGTGAGGTTTATAGTTCTTTTTTTAAATTTTTTTTTTTTACTTTTTTTGGTATGGCAAAACAACGTTTGCCGGGCCAGCTAGTATGTTATATAACATCACGCTACATCCAAAAGGAGTGAAGCATCATTGAAAATTGTTGCAAAAACGGGAAAAAAATTCTTAACTCCACGCGTAAGTAGTCGCGGGTAACGGCTAGTATAAAATATAGGTGAAAGTATAGGTATATATTAGCAACATTGTTAGTTTTTCATCAACAATTATGGTTAAACGTAATTTAACTTGTGGTTTATCAGTTATTTACGCTCAAACGAGTCCTGATGTCGTGTGGTAATCTAACAGGTTATATAACATAACTAGTGTGCTCTGCGGTTTCACTTACCTATTGATTAATAAATAAATAAAATAAAATAAAAAGCAATTAATTCCTTGCGGAAGGTTACAAAAGAAATGTTTCTTCTTTACAATTATTAAGTAACAACCTAGAGATTACAATAATTTTTAACAAAAAAAAAAGAAAAAAAAAGTGATATAAAGTAATTTAATTCTTAATATTTTCTAACTATTGCGTTGCGCGACTCATTTATTCAGATAAAACCACAGATAAATCAGATATAGTGTCAATAAAGGAAGGCTATATATATAGGCTACTAGCTGCTGCCCGCGACTCCGTACGCGTGGAATTTACAAAACTTTTTCCCCGTTTTTGCAACATTTTTCACTTATGCTTCGCTCCTATTGGTCGCAGCGTGATGTTGTATAGACTAAAGCCTTCCCCTATAAATGCACTATCCAACACTGAAAGAATTTTTCAAATCGGACCAGTAGTTCCTGAGATTAGTGCGTTTAAACAAACAAACAAACTCTTCCGCTTTATAATATTAGGGCTATTAGGGCTTTACATCACCGCTACGATCCATAGGAGCGAAGCATCCTTGAAAAATGTTGCAAAGACGGGAAATAATTTCATAACTTCACGCATATGAGGTCGCGGACAACAGCTAGTCATGAATAATATTAAAACCATAACCCACGGCCTTTTGCATAACAGAAAGCGTAAAATAGTCATTATAACAAACATCCTTCGATCTATTCAATCATCATCGATCGATTCCCGCTCGGGACAATCATTTGTGTGATTTTTCTAATTGTCATACAAATGTTTGTACTGCGTCTGGATGTTTCTATCTATTTTAAGTATGTATTTACAAAAGAAAAGTAGTTCATGTATTATATCCGTATTCTGGTACCCATAATACAACCATATAAGCCTAGTTTGGGACCAGAGGACGTTGTGTCAAATGTCCATGAATATTTATATTTATTTATTTATATTTATATTTATCAGCCTTTTTCCGTCGATTACTGGATATAGGCTTCCCCACGCCACAACACCATCTAGCATACCGCACATTATTCCTTCTAAATTTTCCTATAAAAAATGCTACTTTAAATAACACACACCTAACACACGAGGCAGAATAATCCCTTTTAAATCTAAAGGTGATTACGTCTTCTCTCAAGAAAATATGTGTTCATTTTCATAAAATTGCCATAAACATTCTTTTTATCTACATTTTAAGATTATTACCTTAAACGTATCTTAAATTGTACCAAGGGGTTTTGCGAATGATATTTTTTTAATACATACAATATACGTATAATTATGGGCTTTTTACACAACGTCCTCTGGTCCCAAGCTAAGCTTATATGCACATATTGCACGTGTTATGTGTACCAGATTACGGATATACCACATACATTCTTTTGTAGATACATAATTATAATACATAGTAAACACTTAGACGCAGAACAAACATTTTTATGACATTTATAAAGATCACACAAATGATTGCCCCGAGCGTGAATCGAACCCGCGACCTCGTGAACGGCAGTCCGTTACATTAACCACTCCACCAAGAGGCCCGTCAAAAAATATAATAAATATTATGAGTGTTTTTATGTATTATAAGCATGTATTTACAAAAGAAAAGTATTATATATATTCTATCCGTATTCTGGTACCCATAACACAAGCATATAAGCTTAGCTTGGAACCAGAGGACGTTGTGTGAAATGTCCATGATTATTTATTTATTTGTTAATACATACTTAGAAGACATAGAAAACACCTAGATGCAATACAATATTGAAAAGAACAAAAGCTTTTGTTTGCAAGATATGACATATACGTAGGTGAACGGGCGTATACGACATAGCCCCGTTGATAATATAATTCATGCGTAATACGTAGGTGAACGGGCGTATACGACATAGCCCCGTTGATAATTCATGCGTAATACGTAGGTGAACGGGCGTATACGACATAGCCCCGTTGATAATTCATGCGTAATACGTATGGTGAACGGGCGTATATCAAAGTGGCAATGGGCAAGCTACGTCGCTCGTGGGACTGATGATCATTGGAATGGGCCGCCCCTGACAAGATGAAGTGACGATATCATTAAGGTCGCTGAGAAGCATTGGATACAAGCTCGCGCGTTGTTGGTTTCTATAGGTGAGCCCTATTTCCAACATCCAACAGCGGGCGAATAAAAGGCTGATGGATGTATGGAAATTAAATTTGTTTTTATTAAACTTTTGCATTTACCCTGTTATGTGTCTAAACTATATTGTTAAGGAATTACTGAACATCCCCCTTAAGAGAGGGGAAACACGTTCGTTACGTGTTCGAGATTAATTTGATTTTGCTCCAATTGTTTAATATTTTCACGTGTAAGGGGAGATTGGGTTTAGTGTGGGGAGAATAGGGTGAATTGTTTATGAAACCTTAATGAAATGTTTGATTGCCGTTATTTAGTAAATTACCTCTGTGACTTTATCGGTTAATATAAAAGGAATGTTGGATTGTTCTAGTTTAGGGGAGCTGTTGTATACGTATATGCTTAGCGTGGATTATCGTATTTTGATACTTAATACGCTACCTCAAAAACCCTACTAAATATTTTTAATCGACTTCAAAAGAAAAGAATGGGGCCAATTCTAATGCGTCAAAAACTTAACCTAGCTTTACTAAAATTAAAACAACTTTGGCGTGTTCTGATTCATTGTCTATTTCGTTGTACCTATACATCAATACTATCTTATATATAAAATTCACGTGTCACAGTGTTAGTTACCGTACTCCTCCGAAACGGCTTGACCGATTCTTCTCAAATTTTAGATACATATTCAGTAGGTCTGAGAATCGGCCAACATCTATTTTTCAAACTTTTTATTTTAGTATGGCAAAACAACGTTTGCCGGGTCAGCTAGTTATACTATAATATTATAAAGCGGAAGAGTTTGTTTGTTTAAACGCGCTAATCTCAGGAAGTACTGCGGCCGTATTATGAGCTTTTATTTACAGGCAGTTTACGCCGTGAATTGAACTGTCTGGCAAATTCGTATTATGAAAAAAATTATTAGTAAGTCAGTTCGCTAAACCAGTCATACATTAATATGTTTAAGGAGTAGGTACAACTAAAAGTTAAAGTACTAACTAAAAATTTTCAACTAAAAGTTTTATTTTTGCAATAATACCTAATTTAGCCAGGCAGTGTACGGCCTGCCTGGAACTTGGATGACTTTAAAAAGCTCATAATACGCCGGCTGGTCCGATTTGAAAAATTCTTTTTTTGTTGGATAGTCCATTTATAGGGGAAGGCTTTAGGCCATATAACATTACGCTACGACCAATAGGAGCAAATCAGTAGTGAAAAATGTTACAAAAACGTGGAAACTTTTCTAAATTCCATGCGAACGGAGTCGCGAGCAACAGCTAGTTTAAATTAATTTAAATCGTTATTCCATAATACACAGTTATTATTGCTTCATGATAACTTGAAAATGTGGCTTTAAACTTCATAAAATTAGTTGTTCTATGCGTTAATCAAATCCACGATCTCGTAAGCGGCAGTTTGTTACAATAACTACTGGACTACAAGGCCTGTCTGTATGTTGTATGTTAAAATGGGCCGACGACTTTGTAACAATTTAATATCGTAATAAAAATAATAGTTTTCAGTAGCCTACACCATGTAGAATACACAAATTAAAAGTTGAGTATCAAAATTATATTAAAATAAAACACATTGTTCAATTTGTTCATAACAATAGTTTATTTTTAAGACTTGATAATACCAGCAGTGGTATTCAGTAAGAAAAAGTGAAGTGAATTTTCAGTGAATCTTGATCACGTGACAGCGCTCCTGCAATAAAAATAGAGGAGCGCTGTCACGTGATCAAGATTCACCGAAAACTCCCTTCACTTTTTCTTACTGAATACCAACTGCAGATAGTTATCAATATTTATTAAGTAACTAATGAGAGACGTTTATTTATAATTTACATTAGGTACTAACAAATCGGCTGTCCACGTCCTTTAACTTTTCTGTGTTCCTCTCAACATAGCATACAGCACTTCTTTAAGCTACACCTACACCACAGTCATAACTATTCCTTCTCAAAATCATCAAGTAAATATACAGCCGTATTCACAAACGTTACTGTGAGGTCTCATAGTAGGCATGGACGCACAGGGGTAGCAAAATCATTTCACAAACAATACCTAAGTGGTGAAGCGCACTATGCGTTTGTTAAACTGAACCACGAAGTATAGATACAAGGAGTCCGAACGGTATAGGCTTTTCCATAATATTTCCTATACACCATATTAAACCCAGATCATAGTTCTAGTAGTTGTATCTATACTTCGTGAACTGAACGTATAGCTAAGTTTTGTCTATGAATACAAAGGCTTGATGAACGGAACGCACTGAGAAGTGTTACCCTTTGCACAGTGCATCAACACTTAAGTACTTACTTAAGTAAATATTGTTTGTGAATACGGGTGTTTATGACGTATGTGTATTGTATTCTGACAAGATGTAGGGTCACACACAAACG
This sequence comes from Orgyia antiqua, assembly GCA_916999025.1. Classification (NCBI taxonomy): domain Eukaryota; kingdom Metazoa; phylum Arthropoda; class Insecta; order Lepidoptera; family Erebidae; genus Orgyia; species Orgyia antiqua. The sequence goes on from OU779866.1 coordinate 35,013,877, forward strand.
TATATCGGTATAATGTTACGACATCTTTTCATCTCACTATCAGTATACGACCCACATCTGTCATAGCGTGTGTCCATTGTTAAACGATAACCAACAAAGTTAATCGGTCTTATTGACAAAAAAATAATAACGATTTTGTTTCATCTATAATAATATTATAAAGCTGAAGAGTTTGTTTGTTTATTTGAAAGTGCTAATCTCAGGAACTACTGGCTCGATTAGAAAAATTGTGTCAGTTTTGGAAGGCTATATAACATTACGCTGCGACTAATATGAGCGAAACATTAGTGTAAAATAAATAATAAATACATAAATAAATATTCACGGACATCTCACACAACGTCCTCTGGTCCCAAGCTAAGCTTATATGCTTGTGTTATGGGTACCAGAATACGGATAGAATACATATACTACTTTTCTTTCGTAAATACATACTTATAATACATAGAAACACCCAGACGCAGTACAAACATTTGTATGACAATTAGAGAAATCACACAAATGGTTGTCCTGAGCGGGAATCGAAACCGCGACCTCTTGATCGGCAGTCCGTTACATAAACCACTCCACCACGAGGCTCGTCAAAATGTTGTAAAAACAGGGGAAATTTTGAAAATTTCACGCATACGGAGTCGCGGGCAACAGCTAGTATGTTATAATGGAGACATGGTTTATATTTGACACCATTCTCGTATTCTGATATCTGATTGACAATGGAAACAAACTTTTGCGGAAGCTTTTATACTATCAAGCTGTTTTGATTTATGTATCGAAATAACGTTTGACGAGTCTCGAGTGATGGTAGTAGGTAGGTAGTGATATCATCTATTATCTTCTAGTATTCATATTCCGTGGAAGATTCTTCCAGAGAAGATTTTGCGTAACGCACGTACAAACATCCAAACAGAGAAAACTTCTTAAATTACTATTTAAGAGGATACCAAAATAGCTTCGTGCATTTTTCTACGTACGAAGTTTTCATTGTTTCTTTAGATTGAATGGCTAGAGCTCTAATTTTTAAGTATATGTTTTTTCAATATATGATCTAGGATCGCATAAACTCAGAAACGCGATTGAAAAAAGTTTTCTCGATAGAAAATCTTAGCGAAACAACCTCTCTCATTTTTTATTTTTTTCATTTGTCGGTCTATTATCGCGTATTAACTAATGAAATAACTTTAAAAACATAAGTAACTATTATATATATAGAAACACGTAAATCAGAATTAAAATAGGTATATTTAGTAGATTTTGAGTAAACAAAAAAAATATCCCTAATTCTTCATTTTCTATACCTACTAGCTGTGTTAATATGTACATGTCGACGATAATATTGATGTAGGCCCTTAACCATTATTGGTCTTATTCATAATGACTTATCGCAGGTTTAAAAGTTCGCTAAAATCAGTTCGCGAAAATTGTCAAAACTTATTATTCATAATAGACTTTTTACGCTAAAATGTTTATTATCTCTCCGATTATATTATTGTTTAAACCTACGATAAGTCATTATGAATAAGCCCATAAATCTTTAACGGTAGCCAAAAAGTTATTTAAGTATTATCTTATTAGGGTTTCGCAAAGGTAAGAACTGCATAGATTTATATCGGTCTATATAGTATCTACAGAGTGGATTAAAAACCATATTTCCCGTAGCAAATGTAGTCGGTTACTTAGTTTGGCTCCACGCCAAGGTTTGGGTATGGACCATAAGTAAACTCTATGAAATCAACATGATACTATATTTCATATTTTGGCTGCAGTTTAGACAAGTTTCTGTATAGTGGTTAGTTATTCTTTGCTACTTTTTATTTAAAGGTTAGTATGTCGGTGTTTTAATTTCATTTAGAATTTTATAGTTATTAGAGATATTTTTATCCGATCTATTTGTTGTCTGTCACTCTGTTTGGTACATACAGTACCTATATGACTAAAATCAAACGATGTAATTATTGTATTGCTATCAGTCAATATGTGTGTAAAATTTGATATTATTCTGACTAAGTAAGTCGGTCTAAATTACTTTCAAAGATTTCATTTGCATAGATTAATATATACATAGATAGATACTAACAAAGCTATTAAATGTTAAGTCAATTGCAAAACTGTAAAATAACAGTTAAACAAAACTGTAAGTAACAATGTTTTTTGTTTATACGAAAATATTAAAAATATGACCAGCTGGTTGTAGCTTCGAAAACCTACTTCTCTAGCTAAGCTCTTGTTCAGCAGAGGATGTTAATCTGCATAAATATATTAAGTACTCGTAAAATATGTTGTATAAAATCTACTCCACGTTTTCCGGGTGGTAAATACTTATTTTACTCCACAAATAGTACAATAACTAAACAAATTCCTCGAACCCATCAGCGTCAACACGGCGTCAGTCAACAAAAGAAGTTTATGAAAATTTGCTGTAACCACCAAAAAGTTTGTAAGTAAAGCCTATTGAAACGTAGGCGGGAGCAAACAAAACGTGAATAATTCAAGGGAGGCTTTGACGGAGTTCAGCGACAATACTTTAATCCCGTTTATCTCTGGTTGCACGCACGGACTGAGGTCGCGCGTGGTATACATTGTACCACAACTGTATAATCGGTAATATGGAGTGACTAAAATCTCTCAATACTACAAACGTGATTTTGTTTTCGTAGATCCTTTTTCTACCTTCTTCTTCTCTGTATATAAAAGAAAGTTCTGTTAGTAGGATAATGTAGCCAAACAGCTAAATGTCGGCACTGGTTCTGCATGTTTACCATATATGTATTTACAAAAGAAAAGTAGTTTATCTAATATATCCGTATTCGGGTAGCCATAACACAAGCATATAAGCTTAGCTTGGGACCAGAGGACGCTGTGTGAAATTTCATGATTATGTATTTGTTTATCATTGTTCTTTGAAATGAAAAAAAAGCATTTAACCACGTAGACACAATTTTTTACCAAAATTATGTTCGTTCGTGTGGTGACGGATTAAGAATACAAGTGTCACCACCCCTTTTATTCCTAGGGTGCTGTAAAAGTCAGCTAAGGATATTTACCTTTGAGTGATAAATTGGCAACTGCCTCATATTATCTCTGCACCACTAATGATTGGCTGGTAGAGAATGCCATTGGCATCAAACCCGCCATTGTACATTTTGTTAGTGAAAAAAGTTTTAAATACCTAAATAAATATTGTAAAAATTAATAACATCCTCTGTGAGAGACGGAAAACTGTCAACACGCTTGGTCAGCGTGGCACAGTAGACCATAATCCCTCCTAAAGAGGAGGAGGCACGTACCCAACAGTGGGACGTAAATGGCGAGAGAGAGATGCTCTTGTGATAAGTCCAAATTTTCCTGATGAGACTTAGGTTTAATCCGACTATCATAATACCTCACAAAGTATATTGATTGTTGTAACCATTAAGATGTATCTTGTCGACAATATTATCGTTATATGATACTGCATGCCTTTTATGAGAACATTTGGCTTAAGTGCTACAGAAAATGAGTTTTTGTTGATGTTACTTTGCGAAATAAAGCTAAAATAGTCGTGAGAAAAATATATATCGCTTTACAATTACATTCATAAGTTATTATCTATCATAATATAAAAATATTATAAATATTATAAAGCTGAAGAGTTTGTTTGTTTGTTTGAACGCCAAGTAAATTTTTGAAGGAAGGCTATAGGCTATATAACATCACGCTGCGACTAATAGACCCGTTGCCCATGACTTCGTACGCGTGGAATTTTGAAAATTTTTCCCGTTATTGCAACATTTTTCATTGATACTTCGCTACTCATATGCACAGCGTGGTGTTATGTAGCCAGTAGCCTTCCTCCATAAATGTACTTTCCAACACTGAAAAAATTTTTCACATCGGGCCTGTGGTTCCTGAGATTAGCGCGTTTAAACAAACAAACAAACTCTTTCGCTTTATAATATGTATTAAGTATACACAAACTAAATAGAGGGGTTTTATTTTCATTTACGTTACATACAGGTGAAAAGGAAAATATAAGTAGCATTTTGATAAAATAGGCAAACGTTTGTATATTTAGATTAGTTTCTTTTCGAACAGGACAAAAGATAGATAGCTTTGGTTAAGATAAGGGCTAATTGAGTTTATCTGATGGGGCCGCTCACACAACTATCTCGAGTACAACATAGATTGATCGATGGTTTTCTACTAATTGCTTTAATGGAGAACTTGATTAAATTGTGTGAGAATTTGTTTAAGGATAGCTTCTAGGGGCCGGTGATCAGATAACAATTTAATTAATTTTTACTTTTCTATAATCCTTACTAATTTATAAATGCGAAAACAAGTTGATAACACTACAGAAATTTTGACGAGCTTAAGTGTTAATTTGTCGAACGAAACTATAGCGCAATTTAAAAATATGGTACAACGCCATCTATCGATTGTGATAGTAAACTTCTGTTTGTTAAGGTTTAATTTCTATATTTCACGCGTACGAAGTCGCGGGCAACAGCTAGTAATATTATAAAAATGAAGAGTTTGTTTGTTGGAACGCGCTAATCTCAGGAACTAGTGGTTCGAATTGAAAAATTCTTTTTTTTGTTGGATAATACATTCATCTAGGAAGGTTATAGGGTATATAACATCTCGCTGCGATCAACAGAAACGATGTGTCAGTGTGAAATGTTGATAAAAAGGGGGACATTTTCTAAATTTCACGGGAAACTTTCGTAGGAAGTCGCGCGAAACAGCTAGCCTCAAAATAATTTCTTCCATTTTCCACGTAGCAGATATTGATGACGGGAATCGTGGTCTACTGGTTCATGTAATCGATTGTTGTTCACGAGGTCGTGGGTTTGATCCCGCACAGTACAAAATTATTCGTGAGATATTTGTGACCAGAGGGCGTTGTGTGTACTTTCATACAAAATTTCCTAAACTCGATTTAGTATTTAGATGACATAATTTTCAAGTAGAGTAATAAAACCTATTTTCTACTACAAATTATACATAACGTATGAACAAAACGTACTTGACTACCCATTCCATATATTAAAGAACGTAACAATTAACTTTGCGTGTGTAATTTATAATTCATTTCATATAAGATTAGTAAGGTCGTTGATCAAAAAGCCGTCACAATACACATGTATAATGTATAATAATCCTTCAAGAATCATTTTAAAATTAAATTACAATGGATTTTCTTTTGAATAAGATGTGAAAATAAGCAGACAATGAAATACTACAAGTACGCGCTAAGTAATGATAAAATAATATACCTAATTTTAGGGACTATGTTATAGGGAATCTTGTTATAATTAATTATATAAAAATTTTATAAATAAAAAAATGACCTATAAAAAAAACAGATAAAAAGAATAATTTTTCTGACAAAGTTAAACGTTAGTGTTTTGGGTACTAAATTACGCTAAAAAGTATCCGAAACATCGGGTAATTTATGTATAACCGTAATGTATCTCTTCACCCCAATAAGGTCCCACTGTTGGGCACGGGCCTCTTCCACTTTCGGAAGGATTATGGTTTTACTGTGCCGCGCTGACCAGGCGTGTTGGCAGAGGGTTTAATTTCGAGCTTTCCGCCTCTAACAGTACATAATATAATCTATGCACAGTATTCTTTGCTTTTACAGCAGCCTTGAGAGGAAAAGGGGTGGTGACACTTGTATTCTTAATCCGTAACCACACGGATAAATGTATAACTAAAACGCATCAAAATCTATAAAAAGTAATTATATTTGAAGAGTCTATCTTTTATCTTGTTGCAACAATCTCAGTGCATCTAATCATGTTGATATACCGATAACGGTAGGGGAGGTTTGTAGGTAGCGCGATATAGATGTATAGGGCTCGTCGAGTGGTTTGTATTCATTAGCTGGCGGTCTCCGGCCGATAGTCAGCGTTCTAGCTAACGGTATTAAACATATACTGCTCAATAAAACTTCAAACTTGCTGTATAAAAATAAATAAATAAAATTATACCAAATAAACTCTTTTATAAGTTCTGTGATAGTTACAACTTTTTATTTATTTGTTTTACATCGCGGCGGGCCTCTCTCTCTCTATCGTCCTTTTGCCGTCCCAATGTTGCGCACGGGCCTACTATGCCGCACTGAACAGGCGTGTTGGCACAAGGTTTATTCTCAAGATTTTCGTCTCTCATAGAGGATGTTATATGTGCACTTTCCATAGCTGGCTTCACACCCCTACAACAATCTAAAATAATATAGAAAAAAAATGAAAATATCTGAATTGTAATGAAGTCTCTTGTCTGTTCTTCTCCATAGGATTCGCATTTGGAACAGACACTTAGCGTCTGACGTTTCAAAAGAGCTTGTAAAACATGCCAACTAGAAATAAAAATTTTTGACTTTGACTTTGAACACTTTATTCACGTAGAAATGTTTGCTATTATTGTACACCTACGTCATGCAGGGATTCATTTGCCGCGAGTGCTTGCCATGTTCTTTACCTTCTGTATTGGCCATTCTTATCTTCCACAAGACACGATGAAGACGATAGTGATCCCGGTAGCCAAAAAACAAGACAGGTGATGCCTCCAGCTTGAGCAATTACAGACCGAAATCTCTAGCAACGGTGATTGCAAGGGTACTGGATGGTTTGATTGATATCAAATTGCGAGAACATTTGAAATTGCATGACGGTCAGTTTGATTTTAGACCTAACTTATCAACTGAGTCTGCTATATTGAATTTGAAGCACACCGTCCCGTATTACACTGCCAGGAACACGCCTGTATATGCCTGTTTCTTGGATCTGTCAAGGGCGTTTGACTTGGTAGATTACAGCAGGTTGTGGAGAAAGTTGATGTCTGATACAGATCTCCCCAATGAGTTCACAGCCTTGCTAAGATTCTGGTATGGCAATCAGACTAATTGTGTAAGAAGGCGGGGCTCACTTTCGGCTGAATACTGACTGAAGTGTGGTGTGAGACAGGGGGCTTACATCCCCCAACCTTTTCAATCTTTACATGGATGATCTGATTTGTGAGCATGGCCGTGCTGGTGTTGGCTGCTTGATTAATGGAATATCCATTAATAACATCAGCTATGCGGATTACATGGTGTTGTTGGGACCATCCATCAATTCTTTTAGAAAACTATTAGGGATCTGTGAGTGCTATGCGGCATCTCATGGATTGATGTATAACGTCACCAAAAGCAAGCCCATGGTGTTTAAAGCAGGCCCTAAAATGTACTTAACCGTCCCACCGGTACTTCTGAATGGTGTTGAGATATCTAAGGTGGCAGATTTTAAGTACCTTGGACATTGGCTTACTGAGCTTCTTGATGATGGCTTGGATATGAAAAGGGAGCGCAGGTCCCTGTCAGTTCGGGCAAATATGCTGGTCCGTAGGTTTGCTAGGTGCACTGACAAAGTGAAGATCACCGTATTCAGGACATTTTGTCAGTCTTTTTACACCTGCAGCCTATGGGTCAAGTACACACAAAAGTTATACAGGACCCAGCGCACCCAATACAATAACGCCTTTAGGGTACTAATGAGACTGCCTCCGTACTGTTCTGCATCCGGTATGTTTGCAGATGCAAGGATCGACAGCTTCTCAGCTATTATTCGCAAGCGAGTCGCGTCTGTGATAGAGTAGAGGAACACCTACCTGCAGCTGATCGTATCAAGGATGGATTTTGATTGCCCAGTGATTCAACACTGAAAGAAAGAAAGAAAGAAAAGTTTATTTGCTGCGTTACACAGATTTTACCAATAATTCAGTTACCAATACACTTAGATACAAAAATTAAGATTATGGTACATATCGTGTCACACCAGCAAATAGGCTCCCATTTCAGCATATGTTAGGTCACAAGGACCTAACGCTGATTTTCAAATGGGGCCTATGAGAGTAATGACGCGGATACCCACACGGATATCGACAAGCTAATCATAACTATTAAATATAGGATTTTACAATTTGACTTAACAACAAAATTACATGCGCATTATAATTTTGGTAGGTATATATATATGTAGGTTATAATAAGTAAACATTTTAACTACAAACTAAGGTAAAAAAAGAAGAAACTTACTAATCCAACCAAAATAATATCTAAGTAGCTATTTTTATTTAAAGGCAATTTTTTTGTACATATTCTAAATTATTTTATAATACACATTTTTAAAAATTACACAGATAATACATAAAGAAAGTTCAGTTAGCGTTGGCGATTTGTTATTTATAATTTACAATATATACATTACAATATTCATGTTTTAGTTATGTTTAGCTTAGTTTAACTGTGCAAGAGAATCATAATCATAAAATGTTATAATAGGTACACAGATTAGGTTAATAAAAAATAATAAGTCAATTGGGCTCAGACTCGAATACTTTGGAAATGTCTCCAACACAGCGTATGCGTGCCGTGTCGTCCCCATCAGACTTACGAGCAAAAGCACTGGACTAAGACGCATATAGTGCATTCTGGTACTAAGCCTAAATATAGACTGCGATAAACAATATGTTTACCTCTGTTGCGTTCAGCTATTTGACAGTGCTTTTATTTTTATTTGATTTTAGTTTTTATTTTCACCACAATTTGATTCTATTTTGTTTTATTTATTCTTGTATAATTTTCAATCAGTATTATATTCAATATTTATTTAATCTGACATTGCGTAGGTGATTAGTAAGTTATAAGTAGACATGTTATTTAAGTTACTCTGAGATATGTTTTAATATTTTAATATATGTGTAATGTAATTTTCTGTATATGGACTTGTACTGCAATAAAATGTTTGATTTGATTTGATTTGATTATTCCTCGTTGACGATTCTTATAACCCGTGTGTATTACCCCCACTATAACCCTCGCCACCTAATTTCCCATCCTCCGATACCCCCTAAATTACCTGCTTCACGTTTGAAAAGGAATTTTTCACAGTGAATTTAAATGATTTGATAAAGTTATGACGACATCCCTTTTTAACCTGAACTTTAGAATTAGCCATGTTGAACTGAAGGGAATGGCTTCAGTTATTTCAGCTTTTTGTTTTGTTATTGAAAAGGCAAGAGAGTGCTGCTTTCATGAGAAGATTCCGTATAATCATATGGATAACATTAATTATTTTTAGTGTTATTAGGGTTTCGTATCAAAAGCTAAATCGGTATCGTCCGTATTGTCACCAAGCTATATCTCATGAGTGGTAACTTATTATAAACACGAAATATTTCTACAAAGAAGTCTAATATGTCTTACGTATAACAAGTATAACTTAGGCCCTGTAACACAGCTTTTCCAAAAAGCTAGCACGGGATCTAATACCATCAATTCTGTAAAAAACTATATTAGCCAATAAAGATTAATTATTATTAAAAAATAAATATATACACACTTTTCAAAAATTTTAAACGCCATTACTTACAAATGTTTGTATAATATAAGCTATATATTTTCTACAAATGAACAAAACAGAGGCTAAATAATAGATAACGTTAGAAGATTGACGCCGTGAGTTTTATCTAGTTAGTTCCATAAAAACTTTGGCAAAGTTACTTTCAGATATTTGAGATTAATTCGAGATTTCCAATAGCAAAGAAAATATAAACTATTGACTTTTGTTATTTAATTGTTTAAGAGGCCTTTGATAATTTAACTTTCACAAGAATATTTAATCTTGTTCATAAGTTTCGAAGGCAAAATATTTCTGAATTGAGAGCGAAGTTTCACTCGTATTTCTTCAAATATGGATAATCTAATTCATTTTCATATTGTTATAGAAATTCGTCTAGTGGTTGAGATTTGAATTCAATTTATTTTAAATAAAAAAGTTTGAGCTTTTCGCTGATCTATGTGAATTTTCTGCAATTTTTTGAATAGATTGTGATTGACGGGCCTCGTGGTTGAGTGGTTCATGTAACGGGCTGCCATTCACGAGGTTGCGGGTTCGATTTCCGCTTGAGACAATAATTTGTGTGATCTTTTTAATTGTCATACAAATGTTCGTACTGCGTCTGGGCGTTTACTATGTATTATAATAATGTATTTACAAAAGAAAAGTAGTATATGTAGTCTATCTGTATTCTGGTACCCATAATACAATCATAGAAATATAGCTTACGTTGGTACCAGAGGACGTTGTGTGAAATGTCCATTAATATTTATTTATATTATTTATATACTAAGATTTGCGCCTCTTACAAATTATGCCATGGACGTCTATCTACTGGGTATGGGCCTGTTCTACTTCAAAAGGGGTATTTGTTCTACTTTTGTTACAATAATCAGGCGTGTCACCATAAGATGTAGTTCATTGTTTTTTAAGAGGTTATCGGCATATTGTTGAAAAAATGTTGTCAAACTTCTTTGCTTGCGTTGCCAAACTTCATTTATTATTACGTTTTCAGACCTAACTAAAACACTCCATTGTACGAGTCAAAGTATTACATTGACTGCTTATAATAAATAGAAAACACTCAGAAAAAGACTTATTAATTTTTATCGCTCAAATAAAATTTTCCAGTGCAGGAACCTGCAACCAAATTCACTTAAATATAAAAGTTTTAACAAATTAATTTAGCTTCTATTACCTGCGTTGATGTAGACGTAAAGGATTTAATATTTCATAATTGTAGTAACTTATAAGCTTAGAGCGGGAAAAGTGTTATTTCTATAGTATATTTTATACTCACTATTAAATATTCTTATTAAGGGCCTACATCAATATTATCGTCGACATGTACATATTAATACAGCTAGTAGGTATAGAAAATGAAGAATTAGGGATATTTTTTTTTGTTTACTCAAAATCTACTAAATATATTTTAATTCTGATATACGTGTCTCTATATATAATAGTTACTTATGTTTTGAAAGTTATTTCATTAGTTAATACGCGATAATAGACCGACAAATGAAAAAAAACAAAAATGAGAGAGGTTGCTAAGATTTTCTATCGAGAAAACTTTTTTCAATCGCGTTTCTGAGTTTATGCGATCCTAGATCATATATTGAAAAAACATATACTTAAAAATTAGAGCTCTAGCCATTCAATCTAAAGAAACAATGAAAACTTCGTACGTAGAAAAATGCACGAAGCTATTTTGGTATCCTCTTAACCCATTATTTTCCCACAAAACAAAACAGCAGCAGCTTTTTGCAAGGTTACTTGGTCCACTCTGCCACGCTGGCGTGCTGGCGTATCGTTTATTTTGTCTTAAATGATGGTCTATAATTATATTATGTCTTATTTGGGTTTTACGGCACATTTAGAGAAACTGGAGTGATGACAGTTGTATTCTTAATCCACCAATCCACGTGTATCTAGTAATTATACTCACTTAAATTATACTCACTTAAATTATACTCACTTAAATTCAACTAGGTTTAGTCAGAGTTTTTTATTTGTAAAATTAATTACTAATTATCTTGAGTATAAATTCAAGCACAAGATACACAATTGCACCAAAACTCGAAATATTACCATTTTTATTCGCATAATAAATTCATAAAACAAATCTGTGTTTAGTAAATTATTATATGGATAAGAATGCCAGACTTCGTCCACAACAATTTAACTATTAAAATCACTATCGCTTATAAATTATACTCAACGTTTTCCAGTTTTAAGTTCTTCCTAACTAATTTACAGGACGACTTGACGAGATGGGATTAATTGAATTTCGCGGCCGTAATACAGTTACGGGACGTTAGGAGAACGTCCTTGGCCAAAGATATTATGGATTATAATCCGACGCTATTAAAATTTTAAGCTTACCACAATATTGTCAGTAACTTATGGAGATAATGGAGAGATAACATAGCAACTTATTCAAAGATTATTATTATTCGGCTTCTAGGAAAGTATCTGTAAGGTTTCTTCTGTCAAGGTTTGTGCAAGAGATATTGTGTTGAAACTATTAAGACGTAGGTGACGGCTGCCATCCATGTGATAACAAATTAAAAATACAAATGTGTGATATTTGTATTTTTAATCCGTCATCAATCTTTCACTATACTTTGGGAGGCGTTACAGGTGACTGTGCCGCGTTGACCGGGCGTGTTAGCACAGGGTTTATTTTCGTTCTCCATGTCTCATTGAAGATGTTATCTGCTTACGATACCCTTTAGCTGGCTTTTACAACACCTTGGGAAGGAATAGGGATGGTGACACTTGTATTCTTAATCCGTCACCATATGATCATATTCATCCTCCTGCCCTTATCCCATTATTTGGGGTCGGCGCAACATGTCTTTTTCTTCCACAGTCTTCTATTAGCCGTCATGTCTGTGTCAACCCCTCTTTCTTTCATGTCCTCTTTCACACAGTCCATCCATCTTTTCTTAGGTCTTCCTCTAGACTTTTTTCCTTCCACATTTAATGATCCATTAATATTTTATTATGGTTAAATTGTGAGTTTTTCACTTAGTCCAGAAGATGTTATCTGCTTAACTGTTAAAAAATGGTATAGTGATATCGAACTCTCCAATCTGTTACCAACTGTCAGATAAAATAATGTAAATAAACCTTTCCACATCAGGTGGCCTCACCCAAATCACAAGATTTCATCCCCATTATTTACTCCGACAATTTCAACGTTGACATATGTACATACATTTTACTGGGACCCCTCGTGTAATCAACAAATGTTGCCATGAATAAATATTTAAATTGCACCCTCTAGAATACCTCGTTTTGGTGAATTTGTTACAGTTTCAGATTCTACACGATTTTATTTTGACTACTTATATGTAAAATCTACATACCTGTTTGAAGAAATAATCTTTGACTGTTATGGGTTCGATTCCTGCTTATTATTAATAATAAAACGCGGACTACAGCTAGTGAGAATCATTCGTAACTGCTCTATGTGATTTTTTCAGTTTACTTCCTGTTAATATCTGTCTATAAAGACAAATTTGTTCAAAATATATAATAACAATATCGTTTAGTGGCAATATAGTTGCCACAACAAACCGCCGAGCCCACTAGACGGCTGGCGAATAGCCAACTGGCTAATTACAACACACATACGTCTAAATTCTGTATCACATGTATTTAACTACTATTGTACCTACTGTAATTAAATTAGTTATTAGTTTAAATAAAAAACTTAGGCTTTGACCTTCAAAGTTTAAAAAAAAAGATTAAAAAAATATAAACAAATAAATAATACTCAAGGATATTTTACACATCGCCCTCTAGTCCCAAGCTAAGGTTAGATGCTATGGTGTAACGGGTACCAGAATACGGACGGAATACATATTATATGCTATTTATCCTTTGTAAATACATGCTTATAATACACAGAAAATACCCAGACGCAGAACAATTATTGAAAGTATGAGAGTCATAGGGAGTGATTATGGTCTACTGTGCCGCGCTGACCAAGCGTGTTAGCACAGGGTTTATTTTTGAGTTTTCCGTCTCTCACAGAGGATGTTATCCTTGTACAATATAAGGAATATTGTACCTGGTTTTTACAGCAGCCTGTGAAGGCAAAGGGATGGTGGCACTTGTATTCTTAATTCGTCACCATACGGACATTATAAATATTATATAGTTTTTCTTAATTCCAGACGTGCGAAACCGCAAGAAACAACTAGTAAAATAAAAAGCATCAGGTACTTACATTAAAATGCCTTACTCAGTCGTCGCTATAGTTAGAAGATAGCAGTAACAAAGTGGGTTTATTTGGATACTCGCCAAGATTCAGTTTGGACCCCGTATGCTCTATTAAATCAAAATTATGACATAGGACATGGTTTGTTTTTGTATATTTTGTTGGCTATTTCTGTGTATTTACTCGTATGTGTATTTATTTTCTGTTTGATAATAGATAAAGAAGTTATATTAATTTATAAATTTTTGCAATTGACTTGCCATGCTTTTACTAAAAATAACTAAATTATTTCGGTTCAATTGTGTTCGATAAAGAACACTAAACGATCGATTGATCGAGTTGGTGCAAACCGCTCAATAGATGGCGTTGTACAAAAAAACATTGTACGATGTAAAACTCACATTGAGAAGATTGTAGTGGAAGATTTGGTAAACATATGCGGGAACCATGATAGCTCAGATGGGAGAGCAACGGAACGGTATTCCGAGGTCGTGGGTTCAAGTCCCGCTCATGGTTATCATTTTTTCCGCTATAATTTAGTTTATTTAGTATATAATCATATTTAAAAAAAATTTTATCATTTTTTCCACTATAATCTAGTTTTGCCAATTTTAATTATAAAAATAACATTGTAAATATTTTAAATAAATAAAATAGTTTTTTATTTAGTAAAGAATAATAACTCCGTGTGGTGACGGATTAAGAATACAAGTCACCACCCCATCTCCTCCCAAGGGTGCTGTAAAAGTCAGCTAAGGGATATTGCACACAGAAAACATTTTCTGTGAGAGACGGAAAACTCGAAAATAAACCCTGTGCCAACGCGCCTGGTCAGCGCGGCACAGTAGACCATAATCCCTCCCAAAGTGGAGGAGGCCCGTGCCCAACAGTGGGACGTAAATGGGCTGGAGAAGAGACGGTATGGTTTCACTTCTGCGAGACGCGGAAATAGACACAAAAATAATAATCATCGCAATAGGCCTTATCAAATTAGAAATATGAAAACAGAATGATTTAAAAGGCCAAAGGCAGATCCAAGAAAAGATGGATAAACAAATATTCATGGACATTTCACACAATGTCCTCTGGTCTCAAGCTAAGCTTATAAGCCTGTGTTATGGGTACCAGAATACAGATATACTACATATACTATTTTTCTTTTGTAAATACATACTTATAATACATAGTAAACACCCAGACGCAGTACAAATATTTGTATGACAATTATAAATATCACACAAATGATTGTCCCGAGCGGGAAGCGAACCCGCGACCTCGTGAACGGCAGTCTCACATGAACTACTCGACCACGAGATCCGTCAAATTGGATGGATTGTATAAAATGAGATATGAAGAATATAGACGTAAATTCACAAATGACGTTTGAAAGTTTGAGAGTATGGAGGGAAAAACATGGGAAAAACATGTCGCGCCGATCAGAGCCAAGTCATGCGAAAAAGGACAGGAAATCATGACTACCAACAGGCCATATCAGTGCATTTTTTAATAATTAAAATCTGCAGTTCAAATTAACTATTCACTTACTTAATAATAGACAGAGATAACTATAGTTCTCTCTATTATTCCAAGTAACTAACATTTGTTTGATTATAATTTAGTTATACAACTATGTATCTTAGTTATCGCATTTATATTTATACTCTACAAATCCTATAGCGTAAATAATTAGAAATTTCGTACAATAAAACAAAATTGCGCTTATCTTGGTACGAGATAACTCTTTAATACAACCGGCCCTGATTCCCGTGGTCAATTTTACTTCTATCCAATTTAATTTGCCGCTCGGAAGCTGTCCAAATGTTTGCAACCCCTGACAACAATGGCTTCTAAATTGATGATTACGTTTCATCAAAGATATAATTTAGTTCAAACGAAGATTGAGATGAGCGCGGATCTCTAATCTCGACTTTCTGATTAGATGCATATTTTAATCACAATAAATGAAATATAGATAAAAGTAAGGTACTTTTAAGTTAAATATTTACGAATTATGTGTATAAACATAATATATAAGATATTTTCACACCTATTATATCAAAACAAAAAATTATAGGAGTTGGTCAAGCCATTTCGGAGGACAATAGCAACAAATATGAAAAAAATAAAAAAAGCAATATTATGTATCTGATTAAGTTAAAAGCTGTTTATAACTTAGGCATACCTTAACGTTAGTGATGTCTATCTGTTAAGTTCGCACAATAAGCTTGATAAATAATAATCTATTTAGTTCAAAAACTAAAAAACACGCTTAAAAATCCTGAATATTTTTTTTAATTATTGCATTGTCATTGCAAAATTTCAGATCAATCCGACTACTGTAAGTGGGTGAAAATCACTTTCAAAGATTCAGTTATACAGATTAATACATTGATAGATACGTTCCAAACTAATCTAAGCGTGTTAAAAAACGAATTAAATCAAAAACTAGTATGTAGTTTCACTGTTTTATGTTCTTCACTTGTTACAGATTCGATTCCTTACAAACGATTGTTTTCCCATTGTGTGTCTGTATCGTTGTGTACACAAACCAGCCTGAATACAGTTCCGTTCAACGTTTCCTTCCGTTCCAATACGGAGTGTTATCTTCAAAATGCTAGTGTTTGTCAAATACAGCATAAGCTCTGATATAACTGTAGGAAGACATAATCTCTTCTCTTATATAAAAATCAATTGCTGTTCGTTAGTCTCGCTAAAATTCGAGAACAGCTGCCCCAATTTTGGTGATTTTGGTCTTGAAATATTCGTGAAAGTCCAGGGAAGGTTTAAACGGTAATAAAATATATGGGGATCTAAAATTCCACGCGTGCGGAGTAGCGGGCAACAGCTAGTCTTGAATTAAAAAAATACTTGGAACTGAAAAATCATTTTTGTAATAGATAATCCATCCATCCGTCCATCAACCTTTCTCAGTCCACTGCTGGACACAGGCCTTCCCCAAAGAACGCCAATACGCGCGGTCCTGCGCTAAATGCATCCAGCTGGATTAGATAATACATACTCGATATCGAGGAGTATATAGATAGGCTATTTAACATCACGCGAGTTCAATCGAGTTGTACGTCTCTCACAGAGAATATTATCTGTGTACAATATCCTTTAGCGGGCTTTTACAGCATCCTGGGAAGGCAATGGGATAGTGACACTTGTATTCTTAATCCGTCACACGGAAATGACTAATAAATAATAATTTGTTTTTTGACAGTTTGTCAACAAAGTATTCCTTAATGGGTTTGTTTTTTGTGCGGATTCCTAAAAATGTTCACATTGTAGTTTATACAATTGAAATTCTGTGAAAGCCTATTGAAAGCACATGTCGATAACAAGCTGGTATCGGGCTAGGATGAGCCCGGCTTACATGGGATTTAACCGGGCGCTTCCTGTACCGACAGCCGGACAAACGGTATTAGATACCCGTACCCAATACCCATACCTATTTGATTTACTGGTATTGGTTTTATATTGAAATTTATTGTTATGGTTTTTACGATAAATTGAATACTTGAAGTAGTGGCGTAATGTTTTATACCAGTTATAGTCCGCGACTCCGTACGCGTGGAAATTGGGGAATTTTCCCCGTTTTTGCAACACTTTTCACTAATGCTTCGCCCCTATTAATCGCAACGTGATGTTATATAGCCAGCCTTTCTCAGTAAATGGATTATCCGACATTGAAAGAATGTTGTGCGGCAATCTAATCAGAGACCTTGTAAACGGCAGTCCTTTACATAAACCACTAGATCATGGGTATTATGTCTACACCCCATTTCTAGGAGAAAAATCTATAGTAGGTACGCCAATAAAATCTTCAGTAAGAGATGGAAAATTCGAAAGTAATTTTATATCAAATCTCTTTGAATGTCTAGTGTCATTAATAATATGGATCAGTTACTTTTAGATATGACCAAAAACCCCTAAAATGTATTACAATAACGTATTACCTGACATCAGATTCGTACCTGAGATATTTCATTACAAGATTTACGCTCAAATACGCTTACAGTCAAATATGACTTTACCGTATTGTAATTTTATTCACATACAACTCGCAATACAATACCGTTCCTTTTAACATAGAAGTGTACCTACACGTATTCATTTACGTGGCTTTTAGAGCCACCATTCACGATTGGGCTACAAGGTGGCCTGGTGCCCGTAACTTCCATCCATCCATGCATCAGTCCCTCTCTGTGTCCACCGTTGGACATAGGCCTCCCCCATAGAATGCCACAACACACGGTCTTGTGCCGCTTGTATACAATGTCTCCCCGCGACCTTGACGATGTGGTCATTCCACCTTGTCGGGGCCAGCCCAACGCTGCGTTTTCCGGTACATGGTCGACTTCCATCCCGTAACTTCTTACGCGTGGAATTTGGAAACCAAATTTTGACAAGTTATATAAAAGCCAAGCTTGAAACAGAAAACCGCATCAAAATCCGTCACGTAGTTTTAAATATAGGTATGCGTAGGTGTTATGCGACGTGGTTCTCTTGGTTGGTTCTTGCGACCCTCCCGGACAAGATATAGACAGGTGATACTGATATTCTTTTTGTCTGTCACCCTGCGGACACTAAGTTTATCGTAAGTGCATAATCATTTTAGCAGCCCTGCACGTCGGAACGCAGGACAGTGAATGGTAAACTTTACGAGTATAAAACACAACAGCTTTGCGCAAAGGTTGGAGTACAGCCCGGCATTATATGTTGGGACTTTAATTAAATTTTAATAATGACTCGTAAAGTGTATAACACTGTATTATGTATTGTTTAAATGTTTTTATACGTCCCTGTTTATTTTCTACGTTCCAACAGAATATTACGGAGAAGTTTACTCCATTAATCTACTATATAAAAATAAGTCGGATTTTCCTTCCTGACGCTATAACTCCAGAACGCACGAACCGATTTCCACGGTTTTGCATTCGTTGGAAAGGTCTCAGGCTGCGTGAGGTTTATAATAATTTTTTTTTTTTACTTTTTTTTTGGTATGGCAAAGCAACGTTTGCCGGGCCAGCTAGTTTGTAATAAACTTGTCTACAAAATTGAAAATCTGATTCAGTACCTATACAGTTTTAACTAAGTGTAATTTTTACTGTGGTAATCTTGTAATCTCACGTGTTATTTACGCAGTTTAGAGGTTTTCTATTTCTCATTGATTATCTAGAAGAAATGGAAAATCTGGAAATACTTATTTAACGTAAGATGGACGGACATCGATGTCTTAGTAATATTATCTCGTTTAACTCTTTGGTACGGCATTCTTAAAGAATATCAATACGCAGACAAAGAAAATTGAGCTACAGAATAAATGTTCATCTTCATTCCCTGCACTTTTCTCAATTATTTCTGGTCGGCGCAACATGTCCTCTTCCTCCACACTCCTCTGTCACACGTCATCAGCGAATTTAGATACATCTTCTTCATATCCTCTTTATTCTAGAGAATAAATAATGTTATCATAAATATTATGAAAGAAATCTTGAACATTCAGTTAATCTTTTTTCCTAACATATGTTATATAGTCCGCAAGATAAATTGGTGTCTAATTTATCTTACGAAGTATGTTCAGCTAAACCGTTCGCTACCCTACCCGATCTCAATTCTAGATAACAACAGTTACAAGTGAACGGATGTCTGTCTGTCCATCCGTTGTTCGCACTAATGGATTGCGCGGAATCTTTATAGATTTGACCCGAGATTGCTACGCGAACTAAATGGGAGATGAGATATTGGCGCGGGAATCTACACAATTTTGAATTGAGAATTCGAGGTAGTTTCTTGATCTAATGATGTAATAATGATGATGTAATCTGTGGTAAACCCGTCATGGCGGCAGATTTGGCGGCAAAATACAAGTGGTATGAAAATACTGTATGAAGATTTGGGTTTTGTACTAGAATATTAAATTTACAACAATAAAACTCAAAACAGTATTATTATTAGGGTTCCGTACCCAAAGGGTAAAAACGGGACCCTATTACTGAGACTTCGCTGTCCGTCCGTCCGTCCGTCCGTCCGTCTGTCACCAGGCTGTATCTCAAGAACGGTGATAGCTAGAGAGTTGAAATTTTCACAGATGATGTATTTGTATTGCCGCTATAACAACAAATACTAAAAATAAAATAAAATAAATATTTAAGGGGGGCTCCCATACAACAAACATGATTTTTTTACCGTTTCTTGCTCGATACTAATAACGTTGCCTTATGTTGCATAGATAATGGTACGGAACCCTTCGTGCGCGAGTCCGACTCGCACTTGACCAATTTTTTTTTAGTATCACCCAAAAGTAAAATAATATTGCGTTGATTACAACATAGAAATACATTCGACGGTGCGGTGTTAAAGATATTTGATGTATTTATATTTCTAAATATTCTCATAACAATAAATAAGTTGTATACAAAATTAAAAATGTTTTTGTTCATAGTAAAAGTATTTGTAGTACATTTATTAATATATCATAGTATAGTAAAAATAATGTAGAAATATTGTATTAGTTCGGAATCAAAGTCACATAAAAATTTAAGACAAAACTTTAATAAAAAAGATAAAATTAGCACAAAAGCTATCATTACTAACAAATATAAATCCAAAGTACCCAGTATTAGTAAGATAGGTCAATAAAATTCTGTATAACTGTTGAAGTATCAAGTTAAATATTCTACCATTAAAATTCCGTGTCCGGACGAACCAGAGTGTAATGTGAATAATTCTGTGCGCGTAACAAACATAAAACTTGGCTGGAAATATAAAACATAATGTCTTCAATCTGTGAAAGTATTTACAGTAAAACCCTTTCTCTTTCTCCAGCCAATTAACTTCCCATTATAGGACACGGGCCTCCGCCACTTTGCGAGGGATTATGATCTTTCATTGATTTTGATTTTCGCTTACCAGCCGTTTGGCGGTTAATTTCCCTTTCTCACAGTTGATGCTAACTCTTACATAGGTAACATAGGTACAAACTCTTTAGCTGGCTCTTAGAGCACCTTGGGGAAGAAATGGAGTGGTGACACACCACACTACTACAAATTGCACACTTATACTAAACTTAAATGATCTATCCAAAATGACAATGTAATTGCCACCTATTTAATAGCATTACAAACGTGTAATAATGTCACACCTTACGCCACTTTGAAATGCACTCATTATTTTAAGGGCCTACATCAATATTATTCAATATCATCGCCGACACGTACATATTAACACAGCCAGTAGGCACAGAAAATGAAGAATTAGGGATACTTTTCCTATTTACTCAAAATCTACTAAATATATTTTAATTCTGATTTACGTGTTTCTATATATAATAGTTACTTATGTTTTTAAAGTTATTTTATTAGTTAATACGCGATAATAGACCGACAAATGAAAAAAATAAAAAATTAGAGAGGTTGTTTCGCTAAGATTTTCTATCGAGAAAACTTTTTTCAATCGCGTTTCTGAGTTTATGCGATCCTAG
This sequence comes from Orgyia antiqua, assembly GCA_916999025.1. Classification (NCBI taxonomy): domain Eukaryota; kingdom Metazoa; phylum Arthropoda; class Insecta; order Lepidoptera; family Erebidae; genus Orgyia; species Orgyia antiqua. The sequence continues at coordinate 35,034,956 of OU779866.1, forward strand.
ATCATATATTGAAAAAACATATACTTAAAAATTAGAGCTCTAGCCATTCAATCTAAAGAAACAATGAAAACTTCGTACGTAGAAAAATGCACGAAGCTATTTTGGTATCCTCTTAACACGCTTAAATTATTAGTTAATCTATGTAAGGGAATCTTTGAAAGTAATTTTCACCCACTTACAGTAGACGGATTGTTCTAAAATTTTGCAGACATGATAAGGACCGATGACAATGCATAATTAAAAAAATTGGTCAAGTGCGAGTCAGACTCGCGCACGAAGGGTTCCGTACCATTATATATGCAACATAAGGCAACGTTATTAGTATCGAGCAAGAAACGGTAAAAAAATCATGTTTGTTGTATGGGAGCCCCCCTTAAATATTTATTTTATTTTATTTTTAGTATTTGTTGTTATAGCGGCAATAGAAATACATCATCTGTGAAAATTTCAACTGTCTAGCTATCACCGTTCTTGAGATACAGCCTGGTGACAGACGGACGGGCGGACGGACAGCGAAGTCTCAGTAATAGGGTCCCGTTTTTACCCTTTGGGTACGGAACCCTAAAAACATTAACAAAAACACAACAGCGGGTTTTTTTTGTTTTCGTACTAAGCAATTTATTGTAAATATACACTTCAATTAAGATGTCTTAACTGAAGTGTATATATATTTACAAGAATGAGTTCTAAGATTCTACAAGCACAATAAAATTAAACTTAACTAAAAATGAAAATTGATTGTGTCAATAACACAATTCCACAATGTTAACAGAACTTCTGTATTAGAAAATCTGTATAATATAGCATAACGATTTTAATTAATAAAAATGTGTACAACTAAATAGCCAAAAAAATGGTTGTTGTGCATAGTGTATAGTGTGTACACCTACAGTGGCGTGCACATATATTTGAAGCAGGGTAGGCTCTTATACTGTAGGTAGTACTCTTATAGATTTTTAGCATAGCCACGCGACGGATCTCTAAGTCGGAAACCATGCCAACAGAACAAATTTAAATCTGAATATCCCGAATCAGTCCACACTGTACTAGAATTACTAAACAATAACTACGTACGTACATACATACGTACATGTATGTATGTACATACGTTTCATAACTTTTAAGGGCCTACATCAATATTATCGTATATCATCGCCGACACGTACATATTAACACAGCCAGTAGGCACAGAAAATGAAGAATTAGGGATACTTTTCCTATTTACTCAAAATCTAGTAAATATATTTTAATTCTGATTTACGTGTTTCTATATATAATAGTTACTTATGTTTTTAAAGTTATTTCATTAGTTAATATGCGATAATAGACCGACAAATGAAAAAAATAAAAAATTAGAGAGGTTGTTTCGCTAAGATTTTCTATCGAGAAAACTTTTTTCAATCGTGTTTCTGAGTTTATGCAATCCTAGATCATATATTGAAAAAACATATACTTAAAAATTAGAGCTCTAGCCATTCAATCTAAAGAAACAATAAAAACTTCGTACGTAGAAAAATGCACGAAGCTATTTTGGTATCGTCTTAACATGAAATTTTCGAGTTACATTGGTGCCTATTCTATGTGCAGACCTAAACTTAACTTAACTAAAAAATGAAAATTGATAGCGTCTATAACACAATTCGGCAATGTTAACAGAACTTTTTTTATATAAAAACTGTTTATTATAGACTAACGATTTTAATTAATATAAATGTGTGCAAAAAAATAGCGAAACATTTAAGATACAGCAATAGCTGTTTTCATTTTTTAGTTAATACCTATTATACCGTTGTCCGTCCAGCTACGCGTGGCGCTGATTCGATCGGTACCGCGCTCGCATGTTGTAACAAAAAACCTTTATAGCTTCTTATCTATAATACCTAGAGTGAAGACAAATACTACGAAAAATTACTAGAAGACTACAGATGAAATCTATCTATTTTTTAAGATCTGAAAATTTATTTTAAAGTATTAAAAATGAGAACAGAAGAGGACAGAGGAGAAAACATAACAATTCAAAATATAACTCGATTTTACTCTTAAAACTGTGATATGTATGCTATATGTATACTTAATTATAAAGCACAAATCATCTAGTTTATCTTGATGTATAATAATATTAATAATCTATGAACTCATAAATAAAACTAAACTACTTACGACAATCAAAATCAATAAAAACTGCCATCTAGTGATTATGGATTGTGAAGTAATTCATCAGCTATCTATTACACAACTTATAGACGCAAAAAATAACGCAATTTGTCCATAGATGTCGGTATATCTAATCGTAACTGACTGTTGATACTCGTTTCGATACGAGATTTACCAAAAGTATTTAATTTTAAGCTTTCTTTCTATTTTTTTATATTTTATTCTTTGTCGCGGAATGGAAATTATTTAAATCTGAATATCCCGAATCAGTCCACACTGTACTAGAATTACTAAACAATATGCAAGGGAAACAAAATAATTTATTCGTGTGTACACAACCACATAGCCAGTTATACGTTTCATAACTTTTAACATGAAATTTTCTAGTTACGTTACCCTTTTGTTGATTAAGTTGTAACTCGGGTATACATCTACCTATAGACACAATTTGAATTTTTTCACCGAACGACAATTGTGAGAACTTGTTATTTTTAATTTTTAACAAACACACACTATCAACACACATTTCACAATCAAATAACATTTTAAAATCAACAAACGAAAATCCATACAATTATTAAATTAAAGAAACTCAATATTAAACAGTTCAATGAATCACACCAATAAAACCTTACTAAACAAAAATGCATACGTGATTTATTAGACTTCCGAGTTATAAGTAACGAACGAACATTGCCGAATACTCGCGATAACATCCGATCGCGAAAGCAGACGGCAGGATTTTCAGTATAAATCGTCTTGGATATGTAAGCCTGTGTGCGTTTGGGAACTGTGCACGGACACCAAAATTTCTACACACATATGAACTCATGGCAGGCGAGCGGCGTGGAGCTTGTCCGACGCGTTCGTCCGACCAATATTATTCCTTCGCCAAACGCCTGGCAAAAAACAATTTGCAAGCACATATTGGTGCTATTTATGAATTATTAGGTAGGCGTTTTTAAGTTATAATATTTTGTTTAATTAATAGTAAATACATGAATAAAGTCATCTAAATCATACGAACGTTTTATTAAAATATCTGTGAATGGCAAGTAAAGCAGAGCCTATCAGCTTGTATGGAGTGCACGCCACTGTACACCTATCTATGCCGAGTGAGGCACAACAACCATTTTTTTGTTTAAAAATCTTGAATTTTTTTAGACTACATTTAAACCAATTTATTTTACTCATGATATTATTCCTTATCAAAATAATTTCATTATTATTTCATCACTAAGTACAGTTTATGTAGATAATATTTGGTCGTTGAATGATTAAAATTGGACGTGTGGTTTTGAAGTTATGGCGAAATTAAAATATTACGATTTCTGCTGCTCAGCCCGTTGCGAAGTGAGCGTCACCGAGGTGCTGGTGAGCGTCACGGGAGTTTAGATCTATGAATCTATTGAAAATGCCTAAGAGAGCCAGGTCTCAACTTTCTAATCATAATTCTCAAGCACGGGCACGGGCTAAAGGCTCATCATCACGCTACAACCAATAGCAGCAAAGTAGAAGTGAAAAATGTTACAAAAACGGGGAATTTTTTCTAAATAATATGCGTACGAAGTCGCGGGCAACAGCTAGTAATAGATAAAGTGGTTCCCAGGATCGCTTTTTTGTACCATTTTTAAGGTTGTTGGAGTAAGAAAGTTGCGGGCAACAGCTTGTAAAAAATAAATGGAAAACACATGAAATCATGATTTAATGATATTTTTATCGAATTCAAAAAAGAAGGAGGTTCACAATTCTTCTTTTTATGTTTGTTACCTCATAACTTTTAACTGGGCGAAGCGATTTTAATGATTCTTTTGTTTGAAAGCTGGTGTTTCCCGTGTGGTCTCATTGGCAAGGCTCCTGCCTTGCCAATGAGACCACGATTCTCGATCGATTTCTTAGGAGATAACTATCAGATCCTTCTGATAGTTATCTCCTAAGAAATCGAGTAAAACCCTCAAATTTCAAAGGCACAAACATTCGACGAGCCTCCTGGTTGACTGGTTCATGTAACGGACTGCCGATCAAGAGGTCGCGGGTTCGATTCCCGCTAGTGACAATCATTTTTGTGATGTTTCTAACTGTCATACAAATGTTTGTACTGCGTCTGGGTGTTTCTATGTATTATAAGTATGTATTTACAAAAGAAAAGTGTATGTATTTTATCCGTATTCTGGTACCCATAACACAAGCATATAAGCTTAGCTTGGGAACAGAGGACGTTGTGTGAAATGTCCATGAATATCTATATTTATTTATTGTTTTTACATATTATGTATTTGGCATATAAGCTTAGCTTGGGAACAGAGGACGTTGTGTGAAATGTCCATGAATATCTATATTTATTTATTGTTTTTACATATTATGTATTTGGCATATAAGCTTAGCTTGGGACCAGAGGACGTTGTGTGAAATGTACGTGAATATTTATTATTTTTTTTATTTTATTACTTACGAATAGGTCTTAGATCATCAAAGAAAAGACTACTGAGGTGATCTCATAAAGTCGGTTAATTTTTTTTTTTTATTAATGTTTATTTTGTTTCGTAATATGTATTTCTTTAATTGTATTAATTATTATTACTCGTTTCAGGTAAGTGTCAGTTGAAGATAATTAGGTGTGGTAAGTTTATATATAAGATCGTCTGAAGGTTTTTTAAAGACACATATTCAACAAAGACTTTTTCTTAAAAGTAAATTTAATAAATTAACAGTAATAGTTACTAAATTCTAATATTAAAGCTACATAAAAGTTAGTATTCCTAAATGTATGAAAGACGGAAAACTCAAAAACAAACGCTTGGTGAGCGCGGCACAGTTGACCATAATACCTCCCATAGTGGAGGAGGCCCGTGCCCAACTGCAGGACTTAAATGATTTGGAGGGATTTATAGAGGGAAATTATTCATTATCATCATCCTCCTGTCCTTGGGGTAGCATATGTGCAGGTATTATGCGACGTGGTTCCCGTGGTTCGTGGTTGGTGCTTACGATCCCCGCAAGACATGGGGAGGTGACACTTGTATTCTTAACCCGTCACCACACGGAAAAGAAAGATAAATTATTATTATACTAACGAATTTAATTACTTATTTACATTTATCCGTCGAGATCCGTTCAATATCCGGCAATGTTTTCACTTAGGTATTAATCGTGTTCTTTTTTACCCGGCTTTTAACAGCGTTGACCCGGGTGAGTTATTGCTCTGAGGTATTCAGGAATGTTTCATTTACATAATGAGTTTTTAACAATTGTTTTAAAAAACACAATAGTATTTTAGGTGTTAATTTATTTGTTAAGATTTGCTTAGCTATTCAAGACGAATTTTTTTTGGAATTGGGTGTTTTTGGATATTTAAAAAATAGTAGGTAGGTATATGTAGTATATCAGTATTCTGGTACCCATATCACAACCATTAAAGCTTAGTTTGGGTCCAGAGGATGTTGTGTGAAATGTCTTTATAATAAAAGAATATTGTTCGTTAGCTATTTCATATGTAGAGTGAACTATTTAGTATTACGCTCCTAGGCATTTAGCGTGATGATAATATATATAACCTATGTTATACTCCAATCTTTATACTATAGAGCTGTAAAGTTACATTAAAATCTATCCAGTAGGTTTTGCGTGAAAGAGGAACAAACATTCATACACCTATACTTTACATACATTCTTAACTTGCAAAAAATTGCTAATCGTAATAGATAGATTGAATTATATCATCGTTCGTATTAAAGAAGAATATATAAAATGATGAAAAAATTACTTCGTGTGGTGACGGATTAAGAATACAAGTGTCACCCCCCCATTATCTGCCTAGGGTGCTGTAAAAGTCAGCTAAGGGATATTGTACACAGATAACATCCTCTGTGAGAGAGGGAGAACTCGAAAATAAACCCTGTGCCAAAACGCCTGGTCAGGGCGGCACAGTAGACCATAATCCCTCCAAAGTGGAGGAGGCCCGTGCCCAACAGTGGGACATAAATGGGCTGAAGAGAGATTTAAAATGATAGGTAATCTCTATTAATTAAATATTTATTCTGTTTTCCATTTGTTATTATAATGAAATTGTACATCTGTATATTCTTCATCTGGATACAGTAACAGGAGTCGGGAACAAATTATACATGTTTTCACTACTTTCTACGGGAACTAGGCATGGTTAAACTTATGTATAAACGCAAATAGTTGTTAATCTTTTGCAAGCTAAAGTGTTCGACGAGCAACTGCCGTTCACGAGGTCGCGGGTTCGATTCCCAAAAATTCTTTCGGGACAATCATTTGTGTGGTTGTATTTATAATTTTACTGTCATACAAATGCTTGTTCTGTGTCGGGGTGGTTTCTATGTATGATATATCTAATATATAAAATTCACGTGTCACAGTGTTAGTTACCGTACTCCTCTGAAACGGCTTGACCGATCTTTATGAAATTTTACATGCATATTCAGTAAGTAGTAAGTGGTACGTTGTCCATCATGACTCTCATTTGTGATGTGTATGGGAGTGCGAATCTTCGTGCAGCATCAACATGCTAGACCACATCGTAGGCCCATTCAGACCACTCGTATAACTTCGCTGAAACATTATAAAATTGCATGTAAGCTGTAAAGTTTTATCAAATTTTATTCAGCAATTTAAGCGAACGACTATATTTTTATTGCTTTTTTAATATTTTTGTGTATTAGCTTTTATTAATTTCGTTCGTATTTATCTATCTATTTTTGTTTTGTTTTTCGTATAATTTCGCTGAAAAATTGCAACATTAATTGTGACGTGTGGTGATGAATTAAGAGTACAATTGTCATCACCCCTTTTCCTTCTCTCTGTAAAAGTCACCTAAGGAATATTGTAAACAGATAACATCCTCTTTGAGAGATGGGAAACTCGAAAATAAACACTGCACCAACAGGCCTGGTCAGGGCGCCACATTGGGCATAATCCCTCCCAAAGTGGAGGAGGCTTGTGCTCGTGGGAGTAGTAAAGTTCCATGAAAATTTATTCAGTAATTTAAACGAGAGACAAATTTTTCATTGCTTTTTCTATGTAACGGAATCTTTAAAAGTGATTTTCACGTACTTGCAGTAGTCGGATAGATCTGAAATTTTGCACACATATTAAGGACCAAATATAATGCAATAATTTAAAATAATATTCTCGATCTTGAAGCTTGTGTTTAGTTTAAATTACCTTCAACTTCACTGTTCAAATCAAAGTGGCTGAGTTCAGGTATATCCAAGATAACATCAAGGTCTTCTTCCTCCAACTTCATGAATATATCTCCCTTCCTCTTCCTCAGTTTGAATGGATAAGAGACATCTATGGTAGCTGACAGTTATAAAACAATATAAGATATTTTCAATTAGTACGTATAAATCAAATTTCAAAAGCTATCAAGTACAAATTGAACTTGCACTCAAGTGTTCTCGTAACACTATTATCTTAATACAGTCGACTCTTGTTAATTCAAACCTGCGATAATTCGAACCTCTCTATAATTCAAAGTTATCACGAGTTCCCAACAAAATCTCTTTATATTTCGAACTGAATCAATACATTTTTATGCATTTGGTAATTCGTACGAAAAAATCATTGCTATATAACAAAACCACGCGTTAATTCGAAGTCATCGGCATCCAACACTCGACAATTCAAAGTTGCAGAGAGAAAGAGGCGGAATGATTGTTAGTACATATAACAGAGTTCTTTCAAAAGATTAATTAATTCACATTATAAATATTTATGTACGTATGTACATTTATGGTCACGAATGTACCTCTAAACTTTTGTCATTATTATAGAATACTAGCTGACCCGGCAAACGTTGTTTTGCCATACAAATTTCAGTGGGGGGAGGGGTTTCAAAAATAGATTTCGGAGGAGTACGGTAACTAACACTGTGACAAGTGAATTTTGTATAAAAGATGTAGCAGTTAACAAATAATAATTGATAATTCAAAGTTTTATTTATTTTCTCTCACAAATTTCGAACCACTCAACTCGACAAACACTCGATAATTCGTAATATTTTAAGCATCCCTTGAGTTTCGAATTAACGAGAGTCGACTGTACTAGCTGTGCCCCGCGGTGTTACCCGCGGTAAAAAGGATAAAAAATCCCACGGGAACATTGCATTCTTTCGGGATAAAAAGTAGCCTATATATTATTCTGATGTATATGCTACGAGTACATTATTGTAAAGTTTTATTAAAATCCATTCAGTTTTGCTAGCGTGTTCGCGCTCCAGAGCCTCTTTCTTTGCCGCCATCACCCATCCCAAACAAAGTAGGAGATGGCGGCCAAGCCAAATGAGTGATGTAGCCATTCACACATAGATTTTCCATTTGACATAAGTAAATAGACTTATGTCAAATGGAAAATCTATGTGTATCAATATGGCTAAAGATTTCCCTTGAAATATACCTTAACGTGTATTTGATCACAAATCAATACACTTTTTTGTTTGGTTCTATTGTTTTTATCCTTTGTTCTCCTGAGGGAGGTGTGGGCCCCTCACTTTTCGATTAGTACTCGACTGGAAGCACCATAGACAAGCTCTTGTTATTTGTTTGATGGTTTGCACTCGAGAGTCATAAATAACAACGGGACTTATATATTTTAGCGATGTAGTTTTTTTTTATAGACATTTGACACAGCCTTCTGTGGTCCCAAGCTAAGCATATATGCTTGTATTATAATACATAATATGTAGAAATCACCTAGACGTAATACAAACATTTGTATGACATAGCATAGAAAGTCAATTGCAAAATTAATAAATTACTTTATTCTTAGCAAGTTTGTTACTTGACTTACCATTGCCAGTAAACCTCATCATGCTACTTGCAATTACATAACTTGTATTTATTATTTATTATACCTACATGACTAATTAATTTGGTAAAATAAATAACGCATATGTATGTGTGTTAGTCTTACCTGTTTGACCTCTCAATTTGTGGAATTCTGTAAAATAAATAATCAGTAAGTATTTAAAAAAATACATATTTAATTTTAAGTAAGCGGATACGTCTAATCTCCCATGTTACCTTTGTCAGGTTTAACACATCGTTTCGTGGTCTGTTTGACTTGTTGGATCCTCAACGGTAACGTTAGGCTTATTGAAAACTTCCTAGGATGATGTTCCATACTGAAATTTTTTAATAATTTATAGATCAATCCAAAAACTGCATCAAAATCACTTTCAAAGATACCGTTTCATGGATACATAAATTAAAAGATGGATAGATGCGAACGAAGCTAATAAAAGCGTGTTTAAAAGTAGAATCATATTAACGTGATCCCAACAAGTTCACTCTCTTCAATCCCAGCCAGTTTGACACAAGAAAACATCCCGTACTCAAAAGTAAAGTGCTCATATGTTGGTATGGAGAACTTTTCATTGCCCAGCTGCCAGTTGTCTCTCACAGTTTTGTACTGACGCTTGAAGCACTCGAAGTCTGTTGTGTGACATGCTATCAGGTAGCGATCTGAAAAATTATGATAAATATATCTTCATAAATCTCTCATCATCAGCATCACTTAGAATCATGAATTTATCATCATTCTATATTTGTATTTTAAGTATGTATATGCAAAAGAGAAGTAGTATAAATGTATTCTATACGTGTTCTGGAACCAATAACACAAGCATGTAAGCTTAACTTGGGACCAGAGGACGATGTGTGAAATGTCCATGTCCATGAACATTTTGTACAACGTCCTCTAAATTCAAGTTAAGCTTTTTTGATTGTGTTATGCCCGTAAACGAATATGTTATCTGTTTCACCCTTTTTTTCCATAATAATAATACCTACGTATTTTCGATAATGGTTATACAATACTTAGCATGCCTGTAATGTCACTGATTATTGAAAAAATTGTTTTAAATAATAACCATAACCAACACATTAAAATAGTAGGGCAGACAAAATTCCCGTCCATTATTTAATCAACTTGTAGCCACGATATTTATAAACTGAAAGGGTCCTTTTCATACGCAACCCTAAAAGATTTCAATCATAAAACTTTCAAAGTAATATAAAGCTTTATCATATAAAAACAAAGATGAACTAAACTCCTTACAGAGCCAGTTAAATTTAACGCAGTGAAGATAAGCGTTTGACACAATCTCCTTCATTCAATATTCATTGTGGAACAAGGCGCAAGTTCTTAACTTTTTTTGCGGAATATTCTTTTTAAACTTTTTAAAGATTTGACAAAAACAATTTTTTGTTTTAGATAGGTCGAATATGGTTAACTGGTTTTGTGATTATTCATTTATCCCTTAAATGTTCTACGAAAATTGATACTACAAATAAATATTCGCGTACATTTTACAACGTCTTCTAGAACTTATAATCTATATACTTAATATACTAAAGCGGAAGAGTTTGTTTTTTTGTTTAAACGCGCTAATCTCAGGAACCACTGGGACGATTTGAAAAATTCTTTTAGGGCATTTATCGAGGAAGGCTTTAAGCTATATAACATCACGCTACGACTAGTATAAGCGAAGCTGTAGTGAAAAACGTTGCAAAAACAGAGAAAATTTTCTAAATTTCACGCGGACGGAGTCGCGGGCAACAGCTAGTTGAGTTATGTTTTGATTCAATTCTCCGGCTGGGTAAATTATTAAGGGATCCGTACTAAAAGAGCTTTATTACTAAGACTGCGCTGATCGTCCATCAGTCCGTTACCAGACTGTTAACAAACAGTATATACATATTTTGCTTAGTTATAAACTGAAGTTAGTTATACCTACTCGTATGTACACAAATAAATTTGATTTGATTTGAAAAACAAGCTTGAAAATCCAAAATATTTCTTTTTAAGGTTTCGTACAAACCCTTACAGTCTCACTATTTTTTTTTTGCCTGTCCGTCCGTCAAACTTTCTTTGCTCAGCAACGGCTGAAGGTATCAACTTGGTACTTCTACGCATTTAGGAGATATAACCGAATTACGACCATTTTTAAGAATTTTCGACTTATGCTAGGGAATCAAAATTCCATTCCATTCAAATTACTTTCCGTTGCCCTAGAGCCTTGCAATTTGGCATAGATGAAGTCTATATAGTGCTGATATAGGGAAAAATCCAAAAACTTATAATTTGTCAGATCATCATAAGAAAAAAGTGTTTATACTAATACCAACTTATGAAGTAGCTGAAATGTAGGCGATTCCCTATCTTTCAACTACAAAATTAAGTTGGTGAGTTCCTTTAAGTTTAATTAACTGATTATTTGATTGCAGTTACTTATGTTTATATGTCTAGTAAGTACGAAACACTAAGTGTGCGAGTTTACCTCGCTTTTGACAGGTTTAATAAATTATTGCATGGTCATCGGTCCTTAAAGTCTGCGCAAAATTTCAGATCAATCCGACTATTGCAAGTGAGTGAAAATAACTTTCAAATATTCCGTTACATATATTAATACCTACAATACATAGATAAATTGATGATAGATACGTGTGAAGCAAAAAAAACATGTTGAAATATTCCAAAAGCCATTATAAAAAAGTAAAAGCCGAGCCAAGTTGTACATAATTAATACGCTATCAAAACGACAACACAATAAGTATTTATGAGATTTTTAGACCCACGTGTTTTATTTAACAAAACCTTTATTATATCGTGTTCGCGTATGTTAGGTTAATGGTTTTGTACCTTATAGAGTTGGTCTTATTCATAATGACTTATCGGAGGTTTAAAACAATAAAATAGTTGGAGAGATAATACATATTTTAGTGTAAACTAGAATTATGAATAACAATTTTTGAAAATTTTAGCGGGCTATTTTAGCGAACTTTTAAACCTCCGATAAGTCATTGTGAATAAGACCATATAAAAAATTATCTATTACACGCGAATTTACTAACGTAATTGTGAAAAATCTACTCTTTTGTACCTAATACATACTTTGTACTGTGTCTGGGTGTTTTCTATGTATTATAAGTATGTATTTACAAAAGAAAAGTAGTTTATTTAGTATATCCGTATTCTGGTACCCATAACACAAGCATATAAGCTTAGCTTGAGACCAGGGGACGTTGTGTTAAATGTCTATGAATATTTGTTTATTTTATCCATACTAATATTATAAAGCTGAAGAGTTTGTTTGTTTGAACGCGCTAATCTCAGGAACCACTGGGCCGATTTAAATAATGGGCATTGTTCATATTTTTTTTAAACTCTTAATTCGAAAACCATTTCGGGGAATAGAGTTTCTGATCTATGTCGACGATAATATTGATGTAGGCCACATCAATATTATCGTCGACATGTACATATTAACACAGCTAGTAGGTATAGAAAATGAAGAATTAGGGCTATTTTTTTTGTTTACTCAAAATCTACTAAATATATTTTAATTCTGATTTACGTGTAATAGTTACTTATGTTTTTAAAGTTATTTCATTAATTAATACGCGATAATAGACCGACAAATGAAAAAATTAAAAAATGCGAGAGGTTGTTTCGCTAAGATTTTCTATCGAGAAAACTTTTTTCAATCGCGTTTCTGAGTTTATGTGATCCTAGATTATAATAATATATTGAAAGAACATATACTTAAAAATTAGAGCTCTAGCCATTCAATCTAAAGAAACAATGAAAACTTCGTACGTAGAAAAATGCACGAAGAATTTTGGTATCCTCTTAAGGCGTTTTTAGGGACATATTACTCTGAAGTGGAGTTGAAATTGGTCTATCATATCAACTTTTCAACTTTGAAAAGATAAAGTGCAATCTGTAATCTATCAAGAAAAGTCTATGCACAGATTGCGTAAAACGATGACGTCACAACATTTAAAGTAATATCTTTAAGAATTTTTTAAAAATTCTGTATAGTGAATATTTCAATAATATTGAAATTAGTTGCTTAAAATAGTCTATATTTTCTGAAAAGAATATAAAAACAGTTTGTCAAAAATTATGAACAATCCCTATTCTTTCAGCGTTAGATAGAGCATTTATCGAGGAAGGTTTTAGGCTATATAACATCACGCTACGACCAGTAGAAGCGAAGCAGTAGTGACTGTTGCAATGTGAATGTTGCAAAAACGGGGAAAATTTTCTGAATTCCACGCGGACGGAATCGCGGGCAACAACTACCTTATTTATAAAGGCTGTAACTTGGTCTGTGTGACGCTCTTTCACATAAAAAGAACTGAACTGATTAAAATATTAGCACACAGATAGAATAATAAATAATAATAATAATAAATGGGCTTTATTTCCACAAAATAAACAGGTTACATTACAGATTGATTAAAATTTAGTATTTTTCTTTATAAGTAATTATTGTTTATGTGGCCCCTTCTTGGGTAAAAGCCTCCTCCATATTTTTCCATTTTTCCTTATATTTGGCTACACACATCCAGCCCCTTCCTGCTATGTTAGCTATATCATCTGTCCATCTTTTCTTCTGTCTACCCACTCTTTTCTTGCCTACTGGACCTTGCCATTTGGTAGCTTGGAATGTCCATCGCTTATCTTTTAGTCTAGCAACAGATAGAATAGAACCACAAAAAGGAGCCTATACTTTTTAATGCTAAGATTGTTTGTAGAGACTCCAATATCCAGGCGTACGTAGTCACAGGCAACTGCTAGTTTGTACGTAATAGTTTCACCCTAAAATCGTTGTTTCTTTTAACTAAAATCAGCTTAAACAGCCATGTTTAACATTTGAATTATGTAAAGTTGCTCTCCGTGTGGTGGCAGATTAAGAATATACAAGTGTCACCACTCCATCTCCTCCCAAGGTTGCTGTTAAAATTATTGTACATAGATAACATCCTCTGTAAGATACAAAAATATCTAAAATAAACCCTGTACCAACACGCCTGGTCAGCGCGGCACAGTATATAATCCCTCCCTGTGGAGGAGGCCCGTGCCCACCAGTAGGACGTAAATGGGCTGGAGAGAGAGCAGTATTTAACTTATAAATAGAGAAAAATTAACAAATGTATCTGTCTATCGTTCTGGGTTACAAATTCAACGATTAAATAAAGATAATACTTAAGGGCCTACATCAATATTATCGTATATCATCGCCGACACGTACATATTAACACAGCCAGTAGGCACAGAAAATGAAGAATTAGGGATACTTTTCCTATTTACTCAAAATCTACTAAATATATTTTAATTCTGATTTACGTGTTTCTATATATGATAGTTACTTATATTTTTAAAGTTATTTCATTAGTTAATACGCGATAAAAGACCGACAAATGAAAAAAATAAAAAATTTGAGAGGTTATTTCGCCAAGATTTTCTATCGAGAAAACTTTTTTCAATCGCGTTTCTGAGTTTATGCGATCCTAGATAATATATTGAAAAAACATATACTTAAAAATTAGAGCTCTAGCCATTCAATCTAAAGAAACAATGAAAACTTCGTACATAGAAAAATGCACGAAGCAATTTTGGTATCCTCTTAATTTAAAGATAGGTCCCCTATAGTAAAATGGATATTTGTTGCTTCAATACGTATACGTAGTTAATTGACAGATAATAAACCCACATTACCTACTAACGATATAATTAAAGAGAACATTTTGTAAGCATGTGTAAATTCATGTAAAAATTACTAGCCAAAATATATATCACAAATCGTAAGTCATATTGCCATAATTATATGGCTAAAAGTCACAGACTGTAACTACCTACTCTAATCTGTGTTCATTATTCGACGTTGTGTTCATTATCGTATAACGGACTGCCGATCATGAGGTTGTGGGTTCGATTCCCGCCTCGGACAATCATTTGTGTGATGTTTATAAATGTCATCCTAATGTTTGTTCTGCGTCTGGGTGTTTCTATGTATTATAAGTATGTATTTACAACAAAAAAAGTAGTATAGGTACCTATGTATTCTATCCGTATTCTGATACCCATAACACAAGCATATAAGCTTAGCTTGGGACCAGAGGACGTTGTGTAAAATGTCCATGAATATTTATTTATTTATGAACTTTATAAAGAAAATTTAAATTAAATGGTTGTAAATTTCTTTTTATTACGCATATTTCACACAACGTCCTCTGGTCCCAAGCTAAGCTTATATGCTTGTGTTATGAGTACCAGAATACGGATATAATATATAAACTACTTTTCTTTTGTAAATACATACTTATAATACATAGTAAACACCCAGACGCAGTACAAACATTTGTATGACAATTAAAAACATCACACAAATGATTGTCCTGACCAGGAATCGAATCCGAGACCTTGTGATCGGCAGTCCGTTATATGAACCACTCCACCATGACGCCCGTCATAATTATCATCCCGTCATTTTAATCGACAAAAAATTGTTTTATGCCTGAATTAATTAAAATACAAACACATAACACATAAAGATACAAAAATAACTAATATTTACCTATTTTGTTGTCATGATCTTTCGTAAAAGTTAATCCACATTACGCTATAAACAGCCACAACACTAGCATCTTCTAATATAATCTATATAATAGTAATAAGAGTGAACTAACACTGCAAGAGATTCAATCATATTATTGAAGTTTACATAAACGTCTAGACGAGTACTGTGGCTTGAAACTAGGCAAATATTTTACAGGTTACCGCGTAGCTATTTTCGGGAGATTAGCTGAAAATAGAGCCGTGTAAAGTTTATTTTGGAAAGGATACACAGTAATGGTCTTATTCATAATGACTTATCGGAGGTTTAAACAGAGATTTTATCGGAGAGATAATAAACGTTGTAGCGTAAAAAGACTATTATGAATAACAAGTTTTGACAATTTTCGCGAACCTACTCGTATTTTAGCGAACTTTTAAACCTCCGATAAGTCATTATGAATAAGGCGGTAAAACTTTAATTTTATCATTGTACAATTTATAATATTGGTACGTTATGGATTTTTTTTACATAATAAATAGTTACTTTTCTCTATGTCAATTTGTTAGACGGTGTTTTTAACCGATTGCCTAACAATTTTTCGTCATCTATGTATGATTTTAATAACTTATTGGTATAAAGAATTAGCTCTACATTTTAACGCATGTAAAAAACATGTAGTTTACTTATTTATAAAGTGTTGGTTAACGTATCTGTATATTTTCAGAATGCAAAAGCGGATGGCACTTTACGACTTGTTTTTGAGACGCTTATGTCCAACAGTGGACACAAAAAAGCTAATGGAGTGATAGATAGTGAATTTTTCATTTTTAGATTTCAATTTGTAACTTTTTTTTCATAAGTTTAAGAGGCACACCTATTGTGGTCTACATTCACTTTTCTCTATAGATATAAAATCATGATGCTACCGAAATCGATTTAAGTTCAAAGCTTACGTGTTTGAAACTTGAACTTGAACTAATGAAATAGCTTTAAAAACATAAGGAACTATTATATATAGAAACACGTAAATCAGAATTAAAATATATTTAGTAGATTTTGAGTAAATAGGAAAAGTATCCCTAATTCTTCATTTTCTGTGCCTACTGGCTGTGTTAATATGTACGTGTCGGCGATGATATACGATAATATTGATGTAGGCCCTTAATAGACTTATAGCTATTTATTAGCTATTTATTATAGCTATTTATTATAGCTATTTATTATTTAAGACAGTAGAATGACATCAGAATATTACGCCATCCAAATTAACTGACCGAATTTGTAATTTAATGTTAAGGCGGTGTAGCTATAAATTACCAAGCTCTTTTAATCAAAAAGAAACAATCATCATCATCATTATCAAACATCACGCCTTTTTCCCAGTAGGTTAGACAGAGACTATAGAGCGCCATCTGCTACAGTCCAAATACCCTTCCTTAGCTTCATCCAAATTTAAAAAGGAAATTTTTTTTTGATGATTTGACACAGTATTCTCTAACACTTGCGACCCATCCGTTTAAATAAAACTACTTTTTACGGATTTTGCTAATTTTGGCAAATTTGGCAAAGAAATATAAAACAAATACACACTTCCCCAAGGATCATCAGTCCTGGGAGTGATGTGTGAGCCTGCCCTTTGCTACTTTAGCGTGCTAATACACTGTTATGTGTGTTTTTTACATAACACAAACAAATTAATATAATTACAAATCATCATTAAACGAGTTACCCTTTTTAAGTCTAAATTAAAAGACTTTTATCGACATACATTAGCTTAAAAGTTAATTAGCTAAAGCTTCAGTTAGTACTTCTGTTTACAGAGTTACATTTTAACATATTTCTTCGAGCTGAAATTAGCTTATTTGTACCAAACGCTAGTAAAAGCAATATTTCAATCCTAGTTGGTGAGTTTGTATACAAGTTTGGGCAAATAACTCACAGCTTGATAGAGGCAAACTTGGCCAAACTTTGGACAAACTTTGGACGAGTTTGGACCAGGACTTTGTGTTTGCTAAATAGGCATGCGTTAATGGCAAGATTAGGGATTATATTATGTAGTGGATGTTATTTTAGCTATTTTGTTCTTGTTAAACATACAAAACTGGTTAAGTACGAGTTGTACACGAAGGGATTCATATCGCTTTTTATCAAAATATTTTTGTTATACCGCCCTTCCTCTCCAGTCCATTTACGTCCCACTGCCTCCTTCACTTTGGAGGGATTATGGTCTACTGTGCCGCGCTGAGCAGGCGTGTTAGCACAGGGTTTATTTTCGTGTTTTCCGTGTCTTACAGAGGATGTTATCTGTGTGCAATATCCCTTAGCTGTCTTTTACAGCACCCTTGGGAGGAGATAGGGTGGTGACACTTGTATTCTTAATACTTCATCACACGGAGAATATACCGACCTTAAATAACACCAAATAACAGGACCCCAAAGAATGGAATAACGGTAATCGAATGATGATTAGTATTTTGTTCTGTAGCATCAACTGGTATACACAAACGTTAACGAGACCTCGCTCTCTGTCTGTCATTAGGCTCTATCTATGGAACAGTGATAGCTAGAGTGTTGAATTTTTTCACAGATGTTCAATGTTATTTGATGCTATAACAATAAATACTGGAATACAATAAATATTTAAGTAGGCTCCCATACGACACTTTTTTTAATGCCGCATTGGTACCGATCCTAAGTGCACAACTAAACTGAACTTAACTAAAAAATGAAAATTGATATTGTCAATAGCACAGTTAGGCTATGTTAACTGAACTTATTTATTATTAAACTATACATCATAAACTAACGATTTTCAATTATATAAGTGTGTATAAAGAATTAGCAAGTAATAGATATTTTGACACTGTCAATTCTAATTTTTTAGTTAAGTTTAGATGTGCACGTGGAATTGGTACCATTATTTGTGTGGTAAGACGAATATATTATGATAATATAACATATTATGTATGGAACCCTTTGTGTACGAGTCCAACCCGCTCTTGTCCAGTATTTTTCTTTTATACCCAAAGATTTTCAAAACTACCGCCCAGTACGTCAGTTTACACGCTACAATCTAAGTTTTTTTATAACACACAATACAAGTTTCAGTAAATTCACAACAACCGCAATAAAACTAAACGTTTTCATAATTACATGTAGTTAAACGTTCACTGAATCGTTATTATAATAGCTTATAGAGTTAAGAACATCATTCTAATACATAGATCACCTAAAATAGATACCCCGAAGATTGTTGTTATCAACTAAGCGCACTGACAGCAACATTAAAAATAGTTATGTCCAACGTAAAACAATTTTGGGTTCATGTAAAACGTTTTTAAATAGTTTTGTCCCCCAACCGTAACTAAACAAAACCATACATACGTCCTACCGTTTTATTTTTATACAGAATAGCCTAAATCTTTAGTAGATTTATAGAATTTTGTAATTTCTTTAGATATTTTCTAGATGACAGCTCTTATTTACCTTGAATGAGGGTCTTTTTTAGATTATATATGTATCATTTTATAAAAATATGACGTTAATATATGTAAAAGATCACATCAGATTCGGAAAAACCGGTATGAATGGGATAATAAATAAATGGTTAAATTGGATCAGTCATAGAGAAAATAAAGGAATGGAAATATACACATGCGATAACGGCGCATACGTTTGGTGTGGTTGATCGCCTTGCATGCGGAATCTATTGTGGATGATCTGTGTTCTAGTGTAAGGGATGTTAAGGGTATCATTGTAATGTTGGGATATTAAGGGAATGTATTGTTAGCAGCTTGGAATAAACGTCGGACCCTACATTAAGTTAAAGCAGGGTGTTAAACTTGTACAACTTATGTTATTGTGTGGACAAAGGTCTTATGATGTAAATTATACATAATTAATTAACTATCCGTATGGTGACGGATTAAGAATACAAGTGTCACCTCCCCATTTCCTTCCTAGGGTGATGCAGGAGTCAGCTAAGGGATTTTATAAGCAAATAACATCTTCAGTGATAGACGGAAATCTCGAAAATAAACTCAATACTAACATGTTTGGCCAGCGCGGCATAGTCTACTACTAGACTAAATACCCTTCTAAAAGTGGAGGAGGCCCGTGCCCAACAGTGGGACGTCAATAAGCTGGAAAAAAAAATGTTGCTGTTATTACCCATATTTACTATGTAGTAGAGTTTCGTTCTAAAAATAAAACCCTTAAAGGATCAATTCGCTATCTGTTTGTCTGTCTGTCTATCTGTCTATGTGTTAAACCTTTTTTGTTTTTAAAGTTTTTTTTTTGTATTGAGAAGTACAGTGCAAATTAATAGTTTTTGAAAAAAGTAGTCTCTAATGTTCTGTAAAGCCGGTTGTGATCAGTACCTTGCCTGTCTAAAGAGTATAAAAAATAATAAACTTTCTTAATAAGTATTGGAACTGAGTCTGTATAAATAAAATAATTAGACATTAGATATATTTTGAATGGATTTGCGAAGGAAAAGGTCTAAGCCTGTACTTAGCCAACCCGCTGATCTATTTCTTAAAATACCTGAGTTGCGTAAGAATTTGATATCATTTAGGCAAAAAAGATTATTATTTGTGAAGCTTTCCAGAAGCTTGTAAAGGGTTATTCTTTCTTATAATATCGTAAATAATCCTAATAAAATTATAAGTCTAAAAGTTTTTGAAAATGTTTCTAATGCTAAGCTATTAATGTTACTCTTTCACGCAAAAACTACTGAATGCATTTTGATGAAACTGTACAATAATGTAGCATAAACATCAGAATAAATTATAGGATACTTTTTATCCCGAAAGAATGCAATGTTCCCGTGGTATAGTAAATAAAATTGATCAAGTGCGAGTCGGACTCGCGCACGAAGGGTTCCGTACCATTATCTATGCAACATAAGGCAACGTTATTAGTATCGCGCAAGAAACGGTAAAAAAATCATGTTTGTTGTATGGGAGCCCCCCTTAAATATTTATTTTATTTTATTTTTAGTATTTGTTGTTATAGCGGCAATAGAAATACATCATCTGTGAAAATTTCAACTCTCTAGCTATCACCGTTCTTGAGATACAGCCTGGTGACAGACGGACGGACGGACGGACGGACGGACGGACGGACGGACGGACAGCGAAGTCTCAGTAATAGGGTCCCGTTTTTACCCTTTGGGTACGGAACCCTAAAAAGGAATGGGATTTTTTATCCTTTTAGCGCGTGTAACACCGCTGGGCACAGCTAGTCTTACATAAATCTGAGCTTTGGCGTTTGATTTTTAGTAGCTTCTATATAATGTTATAGAGGAAATGACTTCCGACATCATAGTATGTTACTTACCACAAACTAAGCTATCGAAACCTGTTTTGTTCTTTATTCTTTACTAGCTGTTGCCCGCAACTCCGTACGCGTGGAATTTATAAAATTTACCTTGTTTTTGAAACATTTTTCGCTACTACTTTGCTCCTATTGGTCGCAGCGTGATGTTATATAGCCTATAGCCTTCCTCAATAAATGTTTAAAATCGGGCCAGTGGTTCTTGAGATTTCCGCGTTCAAACAAACAAACTAACTCTTCGGCTTTACCTATAATATTAGAATAGATTGTACACAATGGTACATAATGGTCGCATGTACATAGGCGAGCTTAATTCATAACTGAATTTTCTTACCAAGATGTTTGAGTGTGGAAGAAGCCAAGGAAGTATGTTTGGATCGTAGCAGATGGCGCTCTATAGTCTCTGCCTACCCCAATAGGAAAAAGCCGTGATGTTATGATGATGATGAAGAATTTTCTTCCAGCGAACCTGTCTTCTCTTTAAATTAGGAATTTTTAAGGATATACAACAAATTTTGTTTTATTTTGACTCTTCATTTTTGCCTATCCTTGTAGTAGGTATACCTATGCCTATGAGCTATGAGATTCAGAGATACACATACAATAAATAAATATTAACAGAAATATAAAGACAACACTTGAAACTATTTATATGTTACCACCGGCTAACACTCACTTTCATAGGATCGATGATGTCGACCCAGGTTTCGAGCATATCCGTTGCGCATCATCAGGACGAGCGCGCTCGATATACATATACATGATATGATACGATATGATATGATAGGATATGCTCGAAACCTGGGTCGACATTATCGATCCTATAAAAGTGAGTGTTAGCCGGTAACATATAAATATTTCTAAGATGACTCGAACACACGAAAATTTCTTTACTAAAACACTTGAAACGTTTAAATTAATAATCCAAGCTTATATCGCTGGCTTACCCCACAAACTCCCTACGGCCTCTTCATACGTGGTGACACAGATTACCTCTTCCCCTAACATAACGCCCCCCCCCCCCACCGCGTTAGAACAAGTTGCTAATCTCCTCAACAGCTTAACACCGTCGACGGTAATCGAGCGTCACATTTAGACAATGCTAAGAATATATTAGCTCAAATACACTCTTTGATAAATATCTTTAAATAATAGACACTAGAATTTTAATATGTGTCTAATTATTCACTGATCCTTCGCTCTTATTTAGTTAATTTTTTTGTTCGATCTCCAAGGTACACTGGTAAAGACCACAGACGCTGGGAGTCAAGTCTGCTTTGAATCAATCAATGTTGTCAAACAATGTTGTCACAATGATCAGTCACTGATTGCATAATGGCGAATTTTATCAAGTTTAGTATTCTACTATTAACTTTTTGTCACCAATGACGCCATCATGGGGCCATAATGACGCCAGACAACATTGGAATAGCAGACTTGGGGCCCTGATTTACTTTGTTTAAAAATGTCCATTTTATTAGAAAGTTTATGTATCTTTTGGCCATTCGAAATAAAAAAAAATACTTTCATTTCGCGATATCATTTTTCTCTTACACCAGTAAATACTGATAGTAAAAAAAAAAATAGAATTTTAAAAAAAATAGGAATTTTGTTTTAATGAAAATTCATTAAAACAAAATTCCTATTTTTTTTTAAGAATACCATACAGTAAATTCAAAAAAAGAATACTTATAAAATTCGTTTTTATCCAAAGAGGTTTTATAGTCAAGCTTTCATCTCAATTTCTGACATCATTTCTTGTTCAAATAAAATTCTATCAAACATCGATTGTGTATGCATGGAAAAATTCTAATATCCGAGCTTCTAGTCCGGACGAACTACGAAAAAATATTAAAACGTACACTTGAGGAGGTTTCAATGGGATTTTGAGAGCGACGGCAACTGGAATATTTTGCACGTTTTTTATTGTTATTATACCTAACGGTAGAGCAGAAGTGATGGTATATGTATTAATAGCGATACGGATTGTAGAGTTAGGAGTCTATTCTTCTCCATTCACTTCTCAACATCATTTTTTATTCGAACACATTTTCCGCATAGGATTTCGGCCCTTGTTTTGCCCCCTTGCCACCTTCACTGATTTTTTAAAAGAGGTTTTATATGTCAAATATGTTAAATTAAGTAAATTAAAGATACTTTATAGTATTCCGTAGCAAAAGGAACCTTTTGCTGAGAATTCGCCGTCTGTCTGTCTTTCACCAGGGTGTATCACTAGAACGGTGATAGCTAGAGTTTATATACATCAGTTGATGTTATAACAAGAAATACTCACGAGCTTTGCTCACAAGTATCATTCTACGTGTTAAGATCCGAAATGCGGAGATCCATAGATGGACCGGTGTGTTCGACATAGCCCGAAGAGTTAGCACGCTGAAGTGGCAATGTGCAGGTCATATCGCTCGACGATCTGATGACAATTTGGGGACCAAAGGTCCTCGAGTGGCGACCACGAATCGGACGACGCAGCGTGGGGCGGCCCCCAATAAGGTGGACTGACGATATCGTCAAATACGCCAGGGGTCGCTGGATGCAGTTAGCGCAGGACCGCGCGTTGTGGCGTTCTATGGGGAAGACCTATGTCCAGCAGTGGACTGAGCAAGATCATTCTACTGCCCTTATGCTGTTATTTGTAATCAGGAATATAACGAATGATGATGATTGATATAATTTTATCAAAATTACAAAAAACACTTCAGGCATTGAACAGAAGACCTCGATATCATAAGACGAATGTTTAACCACAAAGTTACATAAAAGGTTACAAAGTCTAACATTCTAAACATCAAAGAAATGACGTGATTCGCCATTTAATGATCATATAATATCTTATAATATCGTAGTCTCTTGCATTAAAATGAAATTCCAAGAATTTTCACGCATTTCTAATTTCCATTTATCGACCTTTATGCCAATGAGGTAGCTTTGACAGACACTTAATTTCCTTTTTATAGATATGAATTATATTATAGGGTTAACTAACAAAATCGTTTGGTATAAAGCGTGTGATATAAAAGGTCCGTAGGAAAGAGTTTTTAACTGATTTCAAAAAAGGTATATGTTTTAATAATAATATTCTCTGATTTGGTTTCTTTTTGTACTTTGATAGTGGCTCCAGAAGTCATAAAGTTAATTTATAAAAGAGGTTCTGATATAGGTACCTGAGAACATTCTTGAAATTTTAAAAGCATATTTGACGTACCTAATTTTAAATACGTGGTAATCAATTTTAAGTCAGTTTTTTATTCATTAATAAATATTAATGGACATTTCACACAACGTCCTCTTGTCCCAGGCTTAAGCTAGCCAAAAAGAAGTAGTCTATCCTTATTCCGGTACCCATTATACATGCATATATAAGCTTAGCTTAGGACCAAACGCGTATGTGTGAAATGACCATGTCCATGTAATATCTAATATATAAAATTCACGTGTCACAGTGTTAGTTACCGTACTCCTCCGAAACGGCTTGACCGATTCTTCTCAAATTTTACATACATATTCAGTAGGTCTGAGAATCGGCCAACATCTATTTTTCAAACCTTTTTAGTTTTTTTTAGTATAGCAAAACAACGTTTGCCGGGTCAGCTAGTTGTACTATATAGTACATCGGTAAATTATTCTCCTTATAATATTAGTAAAGAAGAAGTATACGTACCGAAATACCTATATTAACACGATAGTAATATCCTCCTGTCATGGGCGTGCGCTCTATATAAGCAGAAAGGCCCTGCTTTACTTGCCATTCACAGATATTTTAATAAAACGTTCGTATGTTTTAGATGACTTTATTCATTTATTTACTATTAATTAAACAAAATATTATAACTTAAAAACGCCTAATAATTCATAAATAGCACCAATATGTGCTTGCAAATTGATTTTTGCCAGGCGTTTGGCGAAGGAATAATATTAGCGTAGCTAGCAAGCTCGGCGCCGCCCGCCTGCCATGAGTTCATATGTGTGTAGAAATTTTGGTGTCCGTGCACAGTTCGCAAACGCACACAGGCTTACATATCCAAGACGATTTACACTGAAAATCCTGCCGCCTGCTTTCGCGATCGGAGGTTACCGCGAGTATTCGGCAATGTTCGTTTGTTACTTATAATCCGAATAAATATAATAGTCGGAAGTCTAATAAATCACGTATGCATTTTTGTTTAGTAAGGTTTTATTTATTTAAATAGCAGAAATATTTTGGTTCGACGGAGGCCATTTTATTTTTTCGTGTGATTCATTGAACTGTTTAATAATGAGTTTCTATAATTTAATAATTGTATGGATTTTCGTTTGTTGATTTTAAAATGTTATTTGATTGTGAAATGTGTGTTGATAGTGTGTGTTTGTTAAAAATTAAAAATAACAAGTTCTCACAAATGTCTTTCAGTAAAAAGATTCTGTGTACCCGAGTTACGACAACTAAGCCAGCTAAAAGGTATTGTACCTCGAAAATTTCATGTTAAAAGTTATGAAACGTATGTACATACGTACATGTACGTATGTATGTACGTACGTAGTTATTGTTTAGTAATTCTAGTACAGTGTGGACTGATTCGGGATATTCAGATTTAAATTTGTTCTGTTGGCATGGTTTCCGACTTAGAGATCCGTCGCGTGGCTATGCTAAAAATCTATAAAAGAAAAAGTTTTTGTGACTGCCTACCCTAAGATAAATAACAGTGCACGCCGCTGCCTCCTGTCTCTTGAAGTAAAACTAATTCACCAAAGACGTATATAAATAATTAGGATGGATGGTATAATTTCAGAAGGAATATAATTTGCGGTAACCTTTGCCATCAGTTTGACATATTATGGCGTGGGAGGGAAAATCCTACGCAGTATGAAATATGTAGGTGTTTTTCTCATCAAAGAAATCTATACTAAAAATATAAATCTGAAGAGTGTGTTTGTGACTGACTCGCTAATCTCAAGAACTACTGGATCGAAATAGTTCATTTATCGAGGAAGGCTTAAGGCTGTATAACATAACGCTGTGACCAATATAAGCGAAGTATCAGTGAAAAATGTTCCAAAACGGGAAAGCGTTCTAAAGCCTACGCGTGCAGAATCGCGGGCAACAGCTAGTTTACATTTAACTATATGATAATAGAATTATTAACAATTTTTATTTTCCAAATATTTATTTTATTTTTTATTTATTTATTGAAATTTCACAAAGAGTACATTTTAACAATTGCATGCACGGTAATGACTGCTTTAGTTAAGAACTGTGTTGCAGTCATTAACGCCCCCATTCGAAACGTCGACAAAAGTTTTATTTATGTGTTTCAATTATCTTATTACTAATAAAATTGCTAATCTTAACAAATAACAATACAATTTTTATACTACTTTATTGTGTCTGTGTATATGTGAGTGTAATTGTGTGTGGGTGAGTGTGTGTGTGCGTGTTTGCTAATAATTAAACTTTTACAAGCAGCTCAACTTCATCATAGCCAAGTCATTTTTCAATTTTTCAACATTTTTTAACTGATAAGGGGTATATTTTAAGCTTTTTATTAATCTTATTATACAGGATTGGGCTCAAGAATCGGAAGTGTCGTCGTACTAATTCAATTTTTGTTGGCTTCACTTGAAATAAAATAACTACTTAGTTTAAAAACTATAGACATCATCATCACGCCTTTTTCCCATGGGAGTAGGCAGAGACTATAGAGCGCCATCTGCTACGATAGGATAAACGAAATACGATAAACTATAGACACGCATAAATAAGACCATTCAAGAAATACAGCTTTATGACAGACAAATGGACAGACTCTCGGTAATGGGATCTTATTTTACCCCTTGGTATAGAATC
The DNA here is from genome assembly GCA_916999025.1 of Orgyia antiqua. NCBI lineage: Eukaryota > Metazoa > Arthropoda > Insecta > Lepidoptera > Erebidae > Orgyia > Orgyia antiqua. The sequence continues at coordinate 35,061,658 of OU779866.1, forward strand.
CTAAAAATGGTACCGATTCTTCGTACACAACTAAATTAACTAAAAAGTGAAAATTGATTTTGTCAATAACATAATTCGGCAATGTTAACAGATTTTGTTTATTGGAAAATCTGTTTATATAGACTAACTATTTTAATTAATAAAAATGTGCACAACGAAATAGCCAATTATTCAAAGTACACCATAGCTGTTTTCATTTGTTAGTTAAGTTTAGTTGTGCACATAGAATTGGTACCAATATCTGATTATTAGAGAATTAAATCTTATTTTGAAAGGCAGTTAAAAAGCAATAAAATACCTAAAGTGCGGTAAAATAAAAAGTAAAAAATTTTAATTTTATCTGTGATCGAGTTTTATGAAATGTCACCTGTCCGAACACCTTTAATTAAATTTCCCGAATTGATTCTGATTCAGTTTCTGTTATTCGATTATTCGGATGTTTTAAACAGCGATAGAAAGAGGAATCATTTTCATTTTAGAAATTTCCCGTGATATGTTCATCTTACCTGATTTTTGTACCAATGCATGGTTTAACGCGTTCAAATACAAATAAATTTTCTATCATTAATTTATCGCTTCAGATAAAATCTATATGTAAACTCATACAAAATTTGTAAAAAACCGCGTCATAATAATTATATTGAGTAGTTTTTCAGTATAAATACAGAATCTTTATTCTATTTCTATTTCATTAATCTTTTAATTAAAACATTGGAACAAAGAACAAATTCTAAAAATAACAACATTCTTTTTATAAAAACAAAAACATTCTTTATTCAAAATAGATTATTTTTTTAAGATTTATATCAATGTCATTGCGCTCAAAACCAATTAATTTTTTTAAATTAATTATTATTGGAACCGTAGACACAAGTTTTTTTAATTTGTTGCGCTTTTGCTAGTTACTCGTTTGCAAGGGTGGTTTAAACCCAGTAATTAAAACTTTTTAGCGTCGCTGTGGCCTCTCCGTACATTTATTACAATGTTTCTTGGAGACCTTTGTAACTTACCATGCGACAGGGCTGACTGATTAAAATCCTGCTTCCCATTTAGATTTTTATGTAACATTTATGTAGTGTTACACATTTGTGTTTTTTATTCTCTAACACTTACAAACATCTATCCAAAAGCCTTTCTCCGTCCACTGTTGGACATAGGCCTTTGCCACAGAGCGCCTCACCGCGCGGTTTTGTGCCGCTTGCATCCAATGGCTCCCCACGACCTTAACTTGCAAATTGCAGAAATGAGCTAATAAATAAAACTAGTTTTTACGGATATATACGCCTCTATTTATCCCGTATTTGTCTTAAATTTATCCCGACGTTATGGTGGCTTTTCAGTCATTCTTAATCATTGCCATCTTTTAATTTAGAATTCACATATCATGTCTCAATTTATATATCGGGGTAACATAATAGTAAATGGAATTGCTATGGTTTATAATCAGTCTACATATTGTAGACACTGTCTTTTATAGTCACTACGAGGTGGGGAACGTAAAACACAAGGTGGGGAAAACACGTGTTAGGGCTTTTCAACAATTTTTTACTGTACGTTAATGAATTATACGTTTATATTTATTTATTTTAATTGGCGCTCCGTCATATATATTAAGTGTCAAGAGATGTCAACATTAAATATCTATTTTTTTCCCTTCTAAATAATTATTTGGCATAATAACACCTTTTTTCTAAAAAATCTGGCAACCCTAGCTCACCTTCGTGACAAGGATTAACTAACGAAGTGATTAAGTTTAATAAATATAAAGTCTTTGAGTTAATCCACAACAAGTGACATAATACTCTGTCCCAGAGGATGACTACAATACTTTAATGTGTGCAACACTGTTATAAATCTATCTCTACATTTCTTTAAAATCCCACTGTTGGGCATGGGGCTCCTCCACTTTTGGGAGGGATTATAGTCTACTATTCGGCTAGGACTTATTTTCGATTTTTCCGTCTCACGCATGATATTATCTGTGTAATATCCTCTAGCAGCTTTTACAGCATCCTGTGAAGGAAACGAGATAGTGACACTTGTATTCTTAATCCCTCACCACATAGACAATCTGTACGTATGTCCTAAAATATATAGTATTCCCATAATAAATTCAAATCTTATTACGTACCTACATGTTAACAAAGTTTCCGTTTTGTAATCAAAGTGTTGTCCCACGTAGTAGGTACGTACTACACAAACTAGGAACTAACTATGGGTAGATACAAACTTAAGTAGAACTTGGACGGATAATATAATCTTATGATTTTGATTTCATATTGCGGTGCCAACTGAAATTAGTTTTGGACCTTTTTAACCGACTTTACAAAGAAGATGGCTATTGTTTTTGTGGAGGAGCGTGGGTGATCGGGCTCCTCCAACCACAAATGGAGAATTCTCTGACCAGGCTAGGTGATCAGCACTGGCCAGGGTTTTCGCCCCCACTGTTGTATGTTCAGATGTTGTAGCTATCTTAACTCGTATGCAAATCTTGCTTTCGCAATGTAGAATTCATTGTGACGTCATATTTTGACATTTAACGCCATCTGTTGTTATTGTGCTGTACTATGTAGTGACAGCTTTTAGTCACTAGATGTCGCTACATTTTCTTAAATGAAATAGTAATTCGCTAAAACCAGGATAAAATTATACTGGTATAAGGAAGGATTAAGAATACGAATGCCGTCACCCTATTTCTTTCCCCGGGTGCCGTGAAAGCCAGCTCAGGGATATTGTACACAGATAACATACATTGTGAGAGATAGAAAATTCTAAATTAATCCAACTGGCAACACGCCTGGTCAGCGCTGCTTAGTAGATCATAATCCCTCTCAAAGTAAAGAAGGCGGTGCCCAACAGTGGAATGTTAATAAAGTGCTCTAAATTTTCTACGCTGGATATTTTAAATTTTATTTGTCAGATCTTATGGCGCCATCAAGGTCTATTATTGTATCTTTACTTATTATAAAACAAAGTCTTTATTTTTGTATGTATATCCCTATGTAAGCTTATATCTTCAAAACTACGCTATGGATTGTGATGCGGGATTTTTAATAAATAGAGTAGTCCAATAAGATGGCTTTTTTAACACGCTTTTATAAGTTCGGTATGTATCTATCAGTGTATTAATCTATGTAACGGAATATTAGAACGCGATTGTCACCCACTTGAAGTAGTCAGATTGATTTGAAATTTTGCATAACATATTAAGGACCGATGACAATGCAATTATTTAAAAAGATATTTAGGATTTTCAAACGTGTTTTTTAGTTTTTAAACAAAGCAAATTATTGTATAATTTGTTTAGGTTTAATTTCTAAAATCCACGCGATCAAAGTTGCGGTCAACAGTGGCTAGTTATGTATTAAAACTATGTTTTTAACACGCTTTTATAAGTTTGCTATGTATCTATCAATGTATTAATCTGTGTAACGGAATCTTTGAAAGTGATTTTCAGCCACTTGCAGTAGTCAGATTGATCTGAAATTTTATACACTTATCAAGGACAATGCAATAATTTAAAAGAATAATCCCAATTCCTTGATCAGAATTACAAGAATAGCATGTTGAAGTATCACTATGACCACACTTGTATTTTTAATTATACACGTAATAGTTTAACTGTATATGAGTAGACTCACCAAGATTATTGTGTTTCTACGTATGCCTTTCATATACAATCAGATAATTTCACATAAAAACGCTTTGTTTATAGAATCAGGTAAAAATATCATAAATGTTTACTTGTGCTTACTACGATTGTGACAACATGTGACAACAGAAACTTATGTCTCTGACAACATAAACTGTCAACGTTTTGTAAGTAGGTAGCATAGAATTGAGTATTGATGACAATGCAATAATTTAAAAAATATTCAGGATATTTAAGCGTGTTTTTTAGTTTTTAAACTAAGTAGATTAATTCTGTTCCACTGTGACGTGCTGACCGCCATGTTGACGAACTGAAAGAGGTCACAGCCGAGTCATTTAATAAATAGTTGCAAGTCACACACTAACTCTATTTTTAGGGTTCGATACCAAAAGGTAAACCGAGACCCTGTTACTGAGACTTAGTTGTCTGTTCGGCTGTCACCAGGCTGTATTTCGAAAACAGTGATAGCTTAAGAGTCGGACTTTTTAGAGATGATGTATATCTGTTGATACTACAACAATCTAAAAACCAAAATCGATACTAATATTAGAAAGCTGAACAGTTTGTTTATTTCAATGCGCTAATCTCAGAAACCGATAGTGCGATGTAAAAAATTCTTTCAATATTGGATAGTACATTTATCGAGGAAGGCTATAGGCTCTATAACATTACGCTGCGCCCCATAGGAGCGGAGCATCAGTGAAAAATGTTGCAAAAACAGGGAAAATTTTCAAAATTCTATTCGTACGTAATTGCCGTCAAGAGCTAGTACAATTAATATTTACGGAGGTTATCATACAACAAACGTTTTTAGTGTAACTTGGTGATATTAGATGACATGTCAATGACAGTTGGAAGGTATCAATGAGAAATATTTATTTCTAATAACGATATAGAACCCTTCGTGGGCGAGACCAATACCTACTTGATCGGTTTTTAATAACATAGTAATGTTAAAACAATAACAAAATAATACAACAATATGCATAGAGCGCAATGCGACGGAATCGACCCCAAACTATTGTTCAATGGTTATTGTACTTAAACACGCAATACCCTAGTTTACTATACAATGCAGTTTTAACTAATACACATTTCATTATTAACTCATTAAATATGAAAAATAATTTGTAACTGAAACTTAACAATCATCATTACCATCATCTACCCCGTTTTGATACATTTTTCACTACTGCTGCGCCCCTATTGGTCGCAACGTGATTATATATAGCCTACGCCTTCTTCGATAAATAGTCTATCCAACATTAAAATATTTTTTTAATTCATATCAGTACTTCCCGAGATTAATGCGTTCAAACAAACAAACTCTTAGCTTTAGAATATTAGTATGGATAACAATCTGTTGCTCCCAAGTTCGTACCCGTTGATGTCCTACTTACTTGACACATGATCACATTTTGGACAATTGGCATTGTTCATAATTTTTTACCTGCTGTTTTTATATTTTTTTTAGAAAATATAGACTATATTAAGAAACTAATTTCAATATTATTGAAATATTCACTATATAGAATTTTTTAAAAATACTTAAAAATATAATTTTAAGTGTTGTGACGTCATCGTTGTACGCAATCTGTGTATAGACTTTTCCTGATAGACTTAAGACAGATTGCAATACATCTTTTCAAAGTTGCCAAGTTGATATAATAGACCAATTTTAACTCCACCACAAAGTAGTATATCCCTCAGCACGCCTTAATATTTTAAGTCCTTCATTTCAAGGGCAAATAGAGATCATTTGCTTTTTTGGAAAAATAATCGTTAATATAGCAAATTATCCGAAAAAAACTAATGGATCATGATCAGAAACTCTATTCCCCGAAATGGTTTTTGAATTAAGAGTTTTATAAAAATATGAACATTGCCAATTCACACAATATCTTTATAACTTGTAGCCTATATGTTATTTTGATGTATAAGCTACATTATTGTAAAACTTCATTAAAATCTATTCAGTAGCTTTTGCGTGAAAGAGTAACAAATATCTAAACATCCATAGTCACACACTTTAATATTTATAACATGAGTAGGATAACTGTATGGTACCCTTCTTCGAACTCGCACTTGTTATTTCCCATTCTCTACGTATAAAAACTAAACTATAAACTAAATTTTAAAAAGATAATGGTACCGATTCTACATGCACAACTAAACTTAACTAACAAATGAAAATTAATAGTGTCAACGATTCGGCAATGTTAACAGAACTTTTTTATTAGAAAACCTGTATATTATAGACAAACGATTTTAATTAATAAAACTGTGTACAACGAAATAGCCGGTTAGTCAAAATACGTACCGTATAGTTGTTTTCTATTAAGTTAAGTTCAGTTGTGCACGAATCGGTACCAATATTTTTCCAAAGTATAGTTAAATATAAAAAGAAATTCATGTTGAATTAGTAATAGTTTTGTGAATTCCTAATCCCGAGTTGTCAGTAGGACTATCAAATTGATCGCTCTCCCTCGGGACTAAGCGAATTTCGGCTTGGAAAGAAGAAAGATACCTTTAAAAGTATAAAAATGTATCTATAGTATAGTTTTTATATAATATAGCATAATAGTGATGGGACTTCTAGTCTAGGGGTTCATTTAAAGATTTGCCGTTCACGAGTTCGATTCCCACACGGGAAAATCATATGTGTGATATTTATAATTGTCATACAAACATTTGTACTGCGTCTGGTTTTCTATGTAATATAAGAATGTATTTACAAAAGATAAGTAGTATATGTACCTATTCCAGTACCCATAACATAAGCATAAGCTTAGCTTGGAACCAGAAGACATTGAGTGAAATATTCATGAATATTTATTTAAAAGTTAAAAACATTTTTTCTTTCTGGTAAAAAATAAATTATAAATTATAAAATAAATTATAGATAATTTCAAATCAAATCAAATCAAATTTAATTTATTGTGGTCATAGGTAAAAGAGGTAGAAAAATATAAAATCACTATGTCCTGCTTAAAGAGCATACAATATTTAAAAACAAAAAATAAAGATATACATATTAATATTTTTTTTTAAATAAATTTTTAGGGTTCCGTACCCAAAGGGTAAAAACGGGACCCTATTACTGAGACTTCGCTGTCCGTCCGTCCGTCCGTCCGTCCGTCTGTCACCAGGCTGTATCTCAAGAACGGTGATAGCTAGACAGTTGAAATTTTCACAGATGATGTATTTCTATTGCCGCTATAACAACAAATACTAAAAATAAAATAAAATAAATATTTAAGGGGGGCTCCCATACAACAAACATGATTTTTTTAGCGTTTCTTGCTCGATACTAATAACATTGCCTTATATTGCATAGATAGTGGTACGGAACCCTTCGTGCGCGAGTCCGACTCGCACTTGACCAATTTTTATAAAAATTCTAATTTCGAAAATGTAGATTGATGTAAATGTCAAAATTTTTAATTTTCTAAAATATGGTTTACATGAACTAGGTATACGTATGCTCGCCAATGCTCTAACGCAATTTTTTTTGCGCTTTAAACACTAATTATCTGTTTGTGGCGTTACCCCAAAATATTATACCATATCTTAGTGTCGATGATACATACGCGTGATATGCTGTTAGTACTGCAGGTTTATCTAAAACTTTCGCTAAGTTGTATACAGCATATGAATATTGATTTAATTTCTTACATATAGTGTCAATGTGCGTTTGCCATCTCATATCATTATCTATCCAGAGTCCTAAAAATTTCGTACAGTTAACCTCCTCAACTTGTGTTGTATTGTACTGTATGTTTAGAGTATTACAGTACTCTTCTGAAAATGTCATAGGTTTTGTTTTATTTAAATTTATAACTAAATTATTTTCTGTCATCCATTTTACAATTAGATTAAGATTCTCATTAATGTCAGATTCAAAAGTATTTAAATTATTTCCCGTAAATATAGCAGTACTATCGTCAGCAAAAAGTATCATGGGATTTTCTATGGCTTTGGGTAAGTCATTTATATAAATGAGGAATGAAAGAGGCCCCATTTTTATACAAGACTTAGATATTTTTATTTTGCTTATTATTTTTATTGTTAACTATCAGCTTAAGCAACTTTTTAATCGAGCTGTACACGATCGAATGCATCCAGGTCAATTTGCAGCTCAATGATTTGTACCTAATATTAAAATCTAAATCTATTCTATCTCGTATCTATTTAAGTTAATGATGGTTATAACGACAATAGAAATAACTACAAATACTTCATTCCACTCAATGTCCTGTGGCCCCAAAATAAGCTATATTATATGCTGTATAATTAAATATACATATATAGACAGAAGGGGCGTAGCGTGCTTTGGTGGGGCCCCGTATAAAAATTATTTGGGGGCCCTTAAGAAAGGTAAAAACATTTGGGAAGTATTTATTAATTTTTGACCACGCACGTCGTGGCCCCTGTGGCCTGGGGGGCCCATATAATTGATACGCCTGATACGGCGGTAGCTACGCCCCTGATAGACAGGCGGACGAGCTTAGGCGGTCGCATTCTTTCATCAATAAAAAAAAATTGAGAATTCGTCTTTATTCTCAGCGGATTGATTTTAGAATTTTAACTTGCGACCGAACTTTAGATACGCGATGCAGGTTTGTATAGAAACACCGATCCGCGCCATCTGTCGTGTTTCGTTGTTACTATATAGTGATAGCTGTTTACTAAGTGTCAATATAGACAATTTCACAAATTTATTTACTTTAATGCAAGGCATTATAATATACCTTCACAAACAAATCTCTGAGCCTATACTAAGCTTAATGTTTGTATTTTACCAGTTTATGCATTATATCACATACTAGATAGCAATATATTATAGTCATTCAACGTAAAAAAAATCGCAATTAACAAAATAAAAGAACTTCTTGTAGAAATCTTATTGGTTTTAATATTGACTGGAACTGGAGTGTTCAATTATCCCTTAGGAGAGCTCTCGAGTCATTGCAATCGTTTCAAACTTCATTTCAGAGTTCTTTGAGCTGAGAGGCTTTGAAATGAAAAATGCAGGTTCGATTTCAGTTATTTTTTTTATTTGAAATACAAATATTGATTTATTGTTGGTGTGATCAAGAATAAAAGAAAATATTAATTTAATAATCTGTCTGTATGACGATTCGTCAAGACGTCAGAACCTTGATAGTAGTTATGACAAGTTTTTCTCTTACTGTGTCTATTTTCTGTAAATCTAATATATAAAATTCACGTGTCACAGTGTTAGTTACCGTACTCCTCCGAAATGTCTTGACCGATTCTTCTCAAATTTTACATTCATATTCAGTAGGTCTGAGAATCGGCCAACATCTATTTTTCAAACCTTTTTGGTTTTTTTTTGTATGGCAAAACAACGTTTGTCGGGACAGCTAGTAGTTATATACAATTAATAAGTCATAAGCGGCGGAAGGCATTGAAGACGTCGGCTACCGCCGTCAACATCTCGCCTCTCTGTAATTAGTAAAAAATCTCCACATTATGAAATATGTTATTCGTTTCGATATTTACTGGCTATTTCACGAAGTCTTTCCATATTATCTAATCAGGTATATCTAACCACAGATTTACCAGATGAAGTGTCTATGGCTACATCACTCAGTCGGCTGGAAGCCACTTACATATCTATGTGTGCATGAAAATATATCTATGTGTGTCTATGATACAGGCTATACGTCATATGAAACGTCATTATTCTATGAAGTACAATTTATCCAGGCTACCTCAATTTTAAACGTCAACCCACCATCTGGTAGTATTTAAGGGGGTCACATACAACAAATGTTTTGAGCGTAACTTGGTGATATTAGACGAAATATGAATCCTCTACAAACATTTAAATCACAAATGCTCTATATTTATAACTTTCTAACCGATCCCTTTTCTTTTACAGGTAAGTGCTTGACCATTTGTCCTTTGGACCTTGAGGGACCCTTAGTCCCTACGCAATACGTCACGTAAGTAGATACTATTTATAAAATACCCACCACGCAGTAACTAAAAATAAAAAGATAGTAGAAAGGGTTTCCATCTGTCCATATAAGTAGTAAGCATCATCATCATAGCCCTAGCCTTTACTTGGGGACGGGCAAAATTTCTTCCATGCTCTTCTGAAACACGAAATATCCCTATTCACTTCTTCATAACACCATCCGTCCATCTTTTCTCAGGCCTTCTAGACTGTTTTATACACAATAGTATATTTTTAAGCAACTTCAACAAGGAAGCATGTTCTCAATTCGTCAGTATTTTTTTATGCTTTTTTGTTGTTGTTGTTGTAAATGAGAATTAAAATATATTTAGTAGATTTTGAGTAAACAAAAAAATAGCCCTAATTCTTCATTTTCTATACCTACTAGCTGTGTTAATATGTACATGTCGACGATAATATTGATGTAGGCCCTTAAAGGCACACACATTGTTTTCACATATTATGACGTATGAAGTCGGTTTTTAAATAATACCTATTTTTTTTTGTTTGAATGTTATTAACTTTCTTTGAAAAGTAATTACCATATTAATTAATTTTTTAGTTGGTTCCCATAACTAACATTTCCTGTATTCTACGAGTGGCTTATTTGGAGACATGAATATTCAAAAATCAAATCCCAAAGTTACCCACTAACAGATTATGCTAACTGAATGACATACATTTACAAATATCTGTACTTATATAATAATATGCATATCTGTCGCTCTCCAGCCCAATAACGTCCCAGTGTTGGGCAACCGCCTCCTCCACTTCGAAAGGGTTTGTGTTCTACTACGCCGTGCTAAACAGACGTGTTGGCATAACGTTTAGTTCCGAGTTCCCCAGGGTACTGTAAGAGACTGCCGTCTCTTACAGTACCCTGGGGAATAAATGGGGTTGCGACACTCGTATTCTTAATCCGTAATAACACGTCCAACGAACAAAAAGCGCTTTTTTAAATTTTGTTAAATTGTAGTTTGGACGTTACGTTAATAATTAAAATATACTTACTACATATAAATATTAAGATTAAGACATAAAATTTTAAGAGACCGTTGCTCTCTGAGAGAGGTTGTAGTGACTAAGGTGGAGAAAAGTATGCTTAGGTGGTTTGATCATGTGGAGAGGATGGACGATTAACGAAAGGTATATACGCGGCGGAGGTAATTGGAAATGCTGGGAGAGGACGCCCGAGAAAAATATACTCCGATGTCATCGCTGGTATACTCCAAAGGGATCAAGTGCGTAGCACTTACAACCGTCGGGCATGTATGACGAGATGTAAGAATGTGGATGAAGCCAAGGAAGTATGTTTGGATCGTAGCAGATGGTGCTCTATAGTCTCTGCCTACCCCCATAGGAAGAAGGCGTGATGTTATGATGATGATGATTAATATAAATAAATGTTTATACTTACTAGTACGTAGTGAGTCACTGTAACTATTGAAATACGTAAACTGGTATTGCTAACACTAAAAGATGTGTAGTTTATATTGTAGAATGTTGTATGAAATATGAGTATCACAATATCACGTATCACAAGCGACAGTAATTTATGCGGGGTTGATATCCTGCTCTCAGATAAGGTTATTAATTTGTCCGCCGGGTACATGAATATTCCTTGTGGAGAGATTGGATATTATCATACAAGTGTTTCTGAATAATGCATAATACTATTTGAGGCGCCTTACTGCGTATGCTTGGACTTTTCGTACTGACTTTTTACTCTTGTAGAGAATGAGTTTTTATAGTGCTCTCCTGTGGTGTTCTCATATGGGAACTTGGTTTTGACATGAAAAACTATTATAACTCGTAACTTATAGCCTAGATTTTATTAAAAACTATGTAGCTGTTAGCCCGCGTAATTTAGAAAATTATGCCCGTTTTTTGCAACATTTTTCACTAACGCTTCGCCGCTATTGGTCGCAGCGTGACCTTATATAGCCTTTCTTGATAAATGGACTATCGAACACAAAAAGAATGTTTTAATTTGAACCAGTAGTTCCAGAGATTAGTGCGTTCAAAAAAACAAACTATTCAGCTTTATAATTTAAGTAAGTATATAATATATTATGTATGTTATTATGTCGAACCTCATTATATCCTAGTACCTAAGTAATTAGAGGGATTTTAATTACAGCATCAAGAGGCTTTCAGTTGCCGCCCTACAAACTTAAGTATATGGAGGAACTAATGCAGTCCTTACTTAGTACTATGTTTTTACGCAACTGCATTATAAGACATATTCCTTTGATCCGTAGTTGATTAAAAGTTTACACTATTTAATTTCATCTTACTGCAATGGGCCTGGTGGTGTAGTGGTTCATATTACGAACGTTTATGAGGTTAGAGTTTCGATCCCCGCACAGTACAATAATTTGTGTGATATTTTTATTTGTCATACAAATGTTTGTACTGCGTCTGGGTGTTTACTATGTATTTTAGGTATTACCAGAAAAAGTATATATTCGTATGTAATTATATCCGTATCTGGTACTCATAACACAAGCATAGAAATATTGCTTACTTTGGGACCATAAGGCCTTTTGAAATGACTATAAACATTTATTTATTTTACTTTAAAATAATGAATAGAGAATTCCTCATAAATAAAATGTCTAGCGCTAAATGATATTTCATAACAAATAATAGTCCCAGAAGGCATAATTGACAGAATGATATATTCACGAAGAAATGTGATGTTTATATCTATTCTAATATTATAAACGATATTAGTAATAATAAACGTTATTTGACGAGCCTCGTGGTCTAGTGGTTCAGGTAACGGACTGCCGATCAAGAGGTCGCGGTTTCGTTTCCCGCTCGGGACAATCATTTGTGTGATTTTTCTAATTGTCATACAAATGTTTGTACTGCATCTGGGTGTTTCTATGTATTATAAGTATGTATTTACAAAAAAAAATAGTTTATGTATTATATCCGTATTCTGGTACCCATAACACAAGCATATAAGCTTAACTTGGGAGCTTGGGACCAGAGGGCGTTGTGTGAAATGTCCATGAAAAAAAATGAAGCTGCAGTTTGTTTGTTTTTTTTGTTTGCCTGCAACACAGTTCTAACTAGCGCGGGTGCTAGGGTATCCAAAAAATGTGATATGTATATTTTGTATCAATAAAGAATTATTAAAGAATTAAATAAAACTACTTTTTACGGATTTAGACGCGTATATTTGTTTTAAATTTTGGCCCGACGTTTCGGAGACTTTGCAGTCACCATGGTTTTATTTTTGTTTGGTATGGTTGTATGGTTTGGTCATTTAAAACAAATACACGCGTCTAAATCCGTAAAAAGTAGTTTTATTTAAACAGATGAGTCGCGCAAGTGTTAGAAAATATTATATTAAAGAATTATTTTTTAAGTTGAAATCTCCGGAACTCACTGGTCAGATTTGAAAAATTCTTTCAGTGTTGGATAGTACATTTATTGAGGAAGGCTTTAGGCTATATAACATCACGCTGCGACCAATAGGAGCGAAGCGTCTGTTAAAAATGTTGCAAAAATGGGGAACATTTTCTAAATTCCACGCGTACCTATGTAGTCGCAGGCAATAGCTAGTTTGATATACATTTTATTTGCAGATAAATTATTTCTTCTTTCTGCGAGCTGAACATAAAAACTGTAATAATGAAACATTGTGTGCAGTACAAAACAATTACTGTAATAAGCTAATTCCAATTAATTCCCCCCTTCCATTACCTCCCCCACTTAGAGGGGGAATAAATCTGTGTCACAACGTACATAGACCTACATTTGTGACAGTTGTATTTAGCGCCATCTCTATATTTAACTATTTCATTTCCATTTTAGACACGTTTGGTTCTTTACAGCAGTTTTCCAGGATTCTCTGAACTAAAAAATGAAAATTGATATTGTCAATAACACTATTCGGCAATGTTAATAGAACTTTTTCATAATAAAAACTGTGTATTATAGTCTAACGATTGCACAACGAAATAGATTTTCTCTTTCTCCAGCCCATAAACGTCACACTGTTGGGCACGGCCTCCACTTTGGGTGGGATTATGGTCTACTGTGCCGCGCTGACCAGACGTGTTGGCACAGGGTTTATTTTCGAGTTTTCCGTCTCATACGGAGGATGTTATCAATGTGGAAATAAATAGGAACGTGAAACGAAATAGTCAATTAATTAATATTCAACGTGTTTCAGAAAGGTGTAGTGTAGTCATATTTGAGCATCGTTACACATGGCCGGTGACTAGGCACTAGGCATGGATGAAATTACAAATACTAGTTATATTATGACTTTTAAAAGTTTAATTAATTTATTAAATTAATCGATCTTGTTTAAATACAACACTACTATGAGGTCATCTTTTATCGTAAGGTTCAATCGCATTCAATAAACCGTAAACATCTCATAATTGATGCGTTTCTGGTAGTTATTTATTAGTAGGCAATAAACAAAAACAACTTACAACAACTTCTTGCAACACGTTGTATATAGTTGTTTTCCTTTTTTTGTTAAGTTTAGTTTAGTTATGGACATAGAATTGGTACCAATGTCAAGATAAAATTCACATATTATATGATAAAGCTTGGGAGTAGGTTGCTCTGGAGCAATACATATTCTATATTGTAAAGTTATTAGCATTGTAAGTATAATTGACATTTAATTTAAAAATATTGATTTGATTAAAAGCTCTGCTGAGTTTCTTACGCCGGTTCTTCTCAGCAGATTGCGTCCTGAACCGGTGGTAGGGAAAAAAATTGGACATGTCATAAGCACATAATTTTTCTGAAAAATTGTGTCTACGTGATTAAATGATTTTTCATTTCATTTCATATATTTATAAAGAAGGTAAAAAAATAAGGTGAGGAGTTACAATTTTCCAAGATGTCGTACTCTAATGGAAATGGAATGTTTCAAAAACAAATACTTTGTATTATTTATCATGACAGTGACGAGAGACTTAATGGAGACGTGAAAAAAATCAGCAGCTATATTATAGAATGTCATTCTCTATTTATTAATTTGTTAGAAATGTTAGCAAAATACCTTCAACAAAGATAAGATTTTATTTCAATTCGTTTGTCTTATGTAGCCATTGGATGTAGCTATTTTCTGCGGCCTGAACTTTTTTTTAATCAATGTAGCCCTAAAGCTATATTATTCTTTGCATATATCAAAGCTACCACTGAAAGTCTGTCCAACCCAAAACAGACACCCAGACAAAAAAATTTCATTTAAGTTTTTTATATAAGCTGTAGCCCGCAACTTCAGATGCGTGGAGTTCTAGGAACAAAATCTTATGAAATTAAACAAAAAAGCCACGCTGTTGAAACGGACAATCATTTAAAAAAAAACCGCATCAATATCCGTTGCGTAGTTTTGAAGATATAAGCTCACATAGGGACATACCTACAAAAATAACGACTTTGTTTTATTATGTATAAGTAAAGACAACGGTTACTTGGGCTCCTACTAGGACAGTAGTTGTAACAGTACCTATATGGTATTAATTTTACGAAGAAAATTTAATAAGAACTCCTTTCTATCTAAGACACAAAGCCAAAGTTCTAGGCTTTCTAGCCAATACAAATATAATACTATTTTTATTCCTTTCGAAGTAATTTTACAACTGTAGCTAAGTCTTTGTCGCATCAAACCAGTAATATCCGGTTTGAACTGGCGGTTACTAGTTACGAGCAGTTCTCGCTGGAAATGCGATGGTTGAAATTCGATTTTATAATTTCCGTATAGAATTTTAACGTGTGTAGAATAAAAACTAGGGAATATTATGCTATACGATATTCAAGAGTATTTTGAAATAAATGCTACAAATAAAAACCGGTCAAGTACGAGTTGGACTCGCATACGGATGGTTCCGTATTGTTGCACAGAGATAACCTAGCAGCTAGGATCTTACATCAAGAGCTCGCCCTGAAATATGGTCTCGTCGAACAGAGGTTACCGTTACAAATACAAGCCAGAAGCCGTTCTCGAAAACTACCGCAGCAAGTTCTACTCTGACCGGTCTCTCATCACGGACAGGGCTATGTGTGCGAATAAGCGTCAGCACAATGCTGATGTACCGGACGGAGTCTCGGGTATTTCTAGTGGATATCACCATCCCCTATGATGAGAACCTCGTGCGAGCCGAAGCAGACAAGAAGACCATGTATCTAGACTTGGCGCACGAGGTTACTGACATGTGGAGGGTGGTATCGACAGAAATAATCCCGATAATAATATCGGTGAACAGTTTGGTCCCAAAGAGCCTCTCACAACACTTCAAGACGCTCTTCGCCAACAATAAATTAATGATGGCCACGACGCAAATGGCGCTCCTGCTAGACAATGCTCGTATAGGTGGTCGGTTTCTCTCCCATTAGGCTACACCACTCCGTCCGACTGTTGCCAACCTCGTCGGATTGCGTCCTGCCATCTTTCGAGACGAGACAATATTCAATTCGTAATGCGGTAATACCTTTTTGGTACGGTTGTATAATGTAGATAGAAATTATTTAACTTAATAAGTTCTTTATTAAACAAAACGTAACCCACACATAGTTGTATGTGTAGTGAGTACAATACAAACGTTGGACGACGAGAGCTGCTGTGTTTACTTACCTCTTGACATTTAATATCCGACGGATATGTTGCCTCGCGTACACACTTGTTGTACAATTCTATCTAAGAGAATAAGCAGTAGTCTCACTATAGTTAGGTACGACAGCAAGCCATGCTCCATATAAAAATACGAACTCTTTTCGCAGATATTGCTTGATAGAGATGAGACGTGATAGAGCAACGAATTTGTTTGTGCGGAGTTCGAAACGTCTTAATTGAGATGATAATTTGATATTCGATGCGTTAATTATAAATGTCTATCCGTGTGGTGACAAAGAATACAGGTGTCACCACCTGGTGACGCTTGTATTTCATATCAAGATCATATCAAGTATCGGGTATTGTATTTGGGTATCAAGTATCGGGTATTGGATTCGGGTATCGGGTAGCCGGTATCGTGTATCGTGTATTTTCTCCTTTTATATCCAGCTCAGAGATATTATAAGTTTTAAGATATCCATTTCTCACAGAGGATGTATCTACATCTTCTGTGAGAAATGGATATCTTAAAACTAAATTCTATGCATACACTTAGGCATCCTGGTATACCACGTCAAATATTGGGAACTAATAGTTTGTAAAAAAGTGAATATTCACTAACATTTAACTCAATACAAAACTACCGAATACGCCACCAAGTTCATAATCTTTAGCCATATATAAAGTTGACTTACTGTTTTTGTTTTGTTAGTGGCAATGTGCTGTTACACAAACATTAGTTTCATCGATGTTTGTAGATTTTAATTCCATTAAATATTATTAATCTGATACAATAGGTTAGTGTGCAAATTTATTCGTATTAATTTTAGCTAAAGCACTCGATCATCGATAGTGAGGTCCCCAAGTTAAATAAAATGAAAACAAAATGTTATTGATGAAAATTGTTACACAGTTTTTACAATATTATTAAAAAGTAATCCACATTTAACCGCAAAGTAGTTAAAACCTGTACTAATATTAAAAAACTGAAGAGTTTGTTTGTTTGAACGCGTTAATGTCAGGAATCACAGCGCCGAATTGAAAAATTCTATCAGTTTTAGATAATACATTAATCGAGGTAGGCTATATATCATCACGCTGCGACTGATAGGAGCAAAGCATCAGCGTAACTATATGTAGTGCGAATAAAGTCGCGGGCAGCAGCTAACTTGTAAAAGTCGTAAAATAAAAATTATTTACTATTTTACAAAACTAATTGAATTGAACAATCTTACTTTAAGCGTCCTTGTTTGCAATAGGGCAATACATCAAGGCGCCTGTAGAAGTTTAATTAGCAATAGGCAATAACGTGCTCCTTTATTGCTTCCGTTTGCTTATTTGCAGACACTATAATGTAATATTGTTTTTACAAGACACTTGGGACTTAACGTAACGTGAAAATCTTCCTTTAAGAAATCAACCTATGGTAAAATCAACTACAATAATATTGGATAGCTTAAATAGGGAAAAAATGCATAAATTTCTGGATATTTTTTGATATTATTGTATTGTCATCGGTTATAAATATGTGTACAAAATTTCAGATCAATCTGAACATTGCAAGTCGGTGAAAATCCATTTCAAAGATTCCGTTACATAGATAGATAGCTGAAGTTTTTATTTTATTCTATAACTAGCTGCGCCGGCAAACGTTGTTTTGCCATACAATTCTGTGTAAAAAAAATTTCATCAAAATCGGTCCAGTCGTTTAGGAGGAGTTCAGTCACATACACACGCACACAAGAAATATATATATTCTATAATATAGCCATAGCACGTACCATATATGGTCTAGTTTGGATTACTATAGTGGTATAATACCTATATCTCTTTAAGTCAGATGATTAATTCGAGTCTAAAATATTATAACTACAGCAGATTAAATGTAAGTTAGTTTATAAGTTTATATGTATACAATAGTTTAAAAAAATTAAAATTGTAATTAGGTATTTAATACTATTTACGCTGACATAAACTCATAGTAGTTCAAAGTCCCAAAAGAGTAAAGAAAAAAACAAGAGTAACACCCATGCCTAATAAATTGACAGAAAAATATTGGTCAGATTTTAGGGTTGAGTTTCAAAAGGTAAAATGGGGCTCTCACACTTCGCTGTCCGTCCGTCACCAGGGTAGATCTCTAGAACGGTGATAGCTAGAAAGCTGTAATTTTCACAGTTTATGTATGTTCAGCCCATTTATGTCCCACTGCTATGCCCAGCAGGGCTTCCTCCACTTTGGGAGGGTTTATGGTCTACTGTGCCGCGCTGACCAGGCGTATTGGCACAGGGTTTATTTTCGACTTTTCCGTCTCTCACAGACGATGTTATCTGTGTGCAATATCCCTTAGCTGACTTTTACAGTACCCTTGGGAGAAGATGACACTTGTATTCTTAACCCGTCACCACACGGATAGACTTACTTATTGCTATAACAACAAAATTAAATACTTATTATCATCATTCTATTTACCTTATCACGATATTAGAGGTTAGGAATATAATGAATAATAATAATACCTTAATATTTCGTGTGTAAATCTAAGTCATACTCAACCAGTTTTAAAATATTAACATAGTAGTTTTAGTACAGTCTGCTTACAAAATGTACTAACCTAAATAAACAGTCACAGCTCAGTATTAAAATCATTAAGCCACAAGTAAACAATATTAAACATTTTTGCATTTTAAAACAATAAGAGTTATACGGGTCCGTCTCTTATCATGGGAAGCGAGCTCATCGTGAAACTCGGTCACCATTTTATTAAAATTCTTCCGTTGAGAATCGAGCCCTCGCAAGTATACATATAACCAACCTTTTGTCATTTACCCGACTTATATTTAAGAAGCGTAGGGAAATATTGCATAATTAAAAAGCATTATTTCACAGAATTTCTGTTTTATTAACATTTTCATACGATATTTATTGTGTAATTGTTAATTTTTCTATCCTCTATGCTTTTATGGCAAGCCTTAGATTTAATTCCTATTGATATCCATATTACTATCGTCAGACTTAGTTTATACGTCTATCTCTATGCTAAACTTATAACATTAAGACCAATAAATAAAATTAACTTTTCATCTAAAATAAAAATATGTACTGTCAAAATGCAAAATAAATAATGTTTTATTTATTTTGCATTTTGACAGTATTATCAAGATAGAACATACTTTAAAAAAGACAAACAAAGACAAAAGTAAATTATAGCGAGGCCTCTAGAGTTGTGAGGATTCATTCAGACGCTTTCACCAATAACCCAGTTCTAGTTAAGTGCATACACGTGCATCTTAGAGATATGTGGGATTGCCAGATTAAAAAATAAACTAGCGTATTTTTAAAAACTTATAATAAAACAAAGTCGTTATTTTTGTATGTATGTCCATATGTGAGCTTATATCTTTAAAACTACGCAAGGGATTTTGATGCGGTTTTGTTTAATAGATAGAGTGGTTCAAGAGGATGGCTGTTTTATATTATTTCTAAAGCTTTAATTTTAAATTCCACGCGTACGAAGTTGCGGGCAAGAGCTAGTTTTTTAATAAACTGCCGTGCAAATAGTTGCTTATAAAAATATATTGACTAATTATGTCCATCCGTGTGGTGACAGATTAAGAATACAAGTGTCATCACCCTATTTTCTCCCCAGAATCCTGCAAAAGCCAGCTAAGGGATATTGTACACAGATAACATCCTCTGTGAGAGACGAAATTCTTGAAAATAAACCCTGTGCCAACACGTCTGGTTAGCGTAACATAGTAGACCTTAACCCCTCCCTGTGGAGAAGGCCTGTGCCCAGCTGTGATTAATGGGCTGAAGAAGGAGAATAATTATTTTTGCAATTATCTTGTAGTGAAATGAGGTTTATAATATATGCTCATGAATTACAAAAGCGATTCAAAGACACTTAGGTGATATGGGTTCGTTTTTCTTTTTTTGTACGGATCCCGAAATCTGTAGACCTATATAGTATATAACAATATAATGTACGTAAGTTTATATTATATTAACTGAAACTATTTCTTTTTACATTTCTTCCAGTAGTTTTAAGATTGGTTTGACACAAAGTTGAGCTTAATATTGTCCATAAAATTGCGTGGAATATAGACAATATTGATGTGTCTCAATAACGTCCACTCAGTCAACTGTAAAACATATATTGACGTTTATTTAAGCGCGAAAATATGAACTTGTCAGTATTATATTAACAGAATATGGACTTCCGATCCATCTTTCGTCGGAGTACGTGGAATCAGCCATTTTAATATATTTAAAAAATGACCACTTTAATATCTTAGGTACGCCCCTCAGGGCACTCCTTTTAGGTAGTCATAGGAAAAAAATATGCATATAGCATGTTATACGAGAGCCGTAAAACTTACAATAAAACTCTATAGAAATATTAAAAATACAATACAATATTCATATATGATGGGCTTCGTGGCGTAGTGGTTCATATACTGGATTGCCGTCACAAGGTCGCGGGTTCGATTCCCGCTTGGGACAATCATTTGTGTGATATTCATAAATGTCGCACAAATGTTTGTACTACGTCTGGGTGTTTTTATTGTATGTATTGTAAATACATACTTATGTATGTATTTACAAAAGAAAAGTAGTTTATGTAATAAATCCGTATTCTGATACCCATAACACAAGCATAATAAGCTTAGCTTGGGACCAGAGGACGTTGTGTGAAATGTCCATGAATATTCATTTATTTATTTAATATACTGTATGTAGAAAAGCCATGCTCAATATTAAGACATTTATGTATTTGCTAAGATAAGATGAGATGTTTGGATAGCAGCAGATGGCGCTCCATAGTCTCTGTCTACCCCGATACAAAAAAGGGGGAGAAGAATTAGTGGTAATAACACCCACCTCTCTATCTCTTTCCAAGGATGTAGCAAGATAAAACTTCATATACTTATGGTCTTATTCATAATTACTTATCGGAGGTTTAAAAGTTCCCTAAAATCGTTTCGCAAAAATTGTCAAAACTTCATTCATGATAGTTAGTCTTTTTACGATAAAACGTTTAGTATTTCTCCGATAAAATCTCCGTTTAAACCTCTGATAAGTCATTATGAATAAGACCATTAGTATTTAAGAAGTGAAACTTTAAACTAAATCCTATAGAAATAAGCCTGGTCAGTGTGGCACAATAGATTCAATACCTTCAAGAACCTTTTTTCATACAAACATACTTCACATTTCCTAGTTTTTTAAATATAAATCTGAAATTCTCACTTTGAAACGTAATGAATTTGTCTCCCGAAAATTATTTTATAATTTTCCAACTGGCAACACAGCTCACCACAATACCGCATGGTACTTGTCTCACGAATCTCGGAAAATGTCTATTTACACAGGCTCTCGTTAGTACCCAGTATTCACAAACTTTTCGTCTAAGCGTCAAAGCGAAAATGATGTGTGGATTCTGGGTCGTTTGACGAACTTCCACAAAGTAAAATATTATGAGTAATGTTTGAAATTATACTTCTGACAATTTATGTTTATATTTACTGAAAAAACGTAGAAATTGTCATTCGTTCTGTGTTGTAACTTTTATAATATTAAATAATGTTTATTTTTAGATGCGTGCTATTTTGTATGGGAACACCCCAAAATTCCGAAAAACATTATTCCGAATTTTGTAATCCCCATTTTCAAAAGTCCGAAAATCATAATACCGAAAAATTGTAATGTCTATTATTCAAAATCACGAAAAACATTTTACCGAAAGTCATAAATCCGATTTCTTACTTTTCCGATTTCCATTTGTCCGAAGAGTCAGGGTTATTAGTTCGAAAAACGAAATTCCGATTTTTAACACTTCGAATAAACTAAAAATAGCTACAAAATTTTGTGATTAAACGAATCGCTGCAAAGCCGATTTTACGTAGACTTGTTTGCCCTACCCTAGAGTGCAATTTAAGCCCGCGTAGGCGCGGAGGGATCAAGTCATTAGCGACGATAAGCTTGCGTGGGGCCGCCTATACACCGCAGCGCCGGAGCCGTGACATAATAATGTTTGCTGCATGTTGCATGGCGCCTTGCATGCTGCAGGGTTGCTTGCATGCTGCATGGCTGCTTGCATGCTGCATGGCTGCTTGCATGCTGCCTGCATGCGTGTTTCGTGCTTGCCTGCTTGTTTGCATGCTGCAAATCCCCTATATTATTGATGCATTGCTTAGGTTATGTTAGGACTGTGACCAAGGAAAGTAAATATTTTTAATCGAAACAAAATGCTTTTATTAAAAAGTAAACAATCATATTTTTAAATGACAACCAATACACTGCAAAAAGTGTAAAAATTAATTTTAAAGAAAAATCTATATGTTGAAATATAGATTTTTCTTTAAAATTAATTGTGTTAACGGTATTTTAATAATCAGAATTCATATTATTTATTACGTATTTCGAGTTACCAATAATTCGGAGTTTTTATTATTCGGCCTTTTGAAGTTCGGAATTTTGAGAATAGTAATTATAATCATTAGGAATATTGAAGTTTCGGAATTATGAACATCGGAGTAATGATACATCGGAGTTGTTATATTCGGAATTTTGAACCATTCGGAATTATGAAAATCGGTATTATAAAATTCGTATTTGTGACTTTCGGAATAAAGTTTTTCGTCTTTTTGTAGTGTACCCATTTTGTATATAGTTTGATGATGTTTTTAACTAGGAGTAGCTGATTGCCGCTACTCCATACGCGTGGAATTTTAGATCCCCATATATTTGTCACCGTTTAAACCTTCCCTGGACTTTCACGAACATATCAAGACCAAAATTACAAAAATCCGCCCTGCCGTTCTCGAGTTTTAGCGAGACTAACGAACAGCAATTGATTTTTATATATAAGAGATATATAATTAATGCTTAACGGGACTACTAAGTGAAAAATAAACTTCTATGTCTAGCAGTGAACGGTGAAAGACTGATGGATGGATGGATAAAAAAAAAAAATGACCAATGATAACGATCTTTGTAGAGTTTCTCTATTCCTACCGGATATAATGTCGCGAATTTTTTTTCCCCACCACCCCTTTTTGATACGGCCAGGTGCGGCCGTAAAAAAATTTTGAAGTATTATAAGAGAACATCATTTTAATAAAAAAAATTGTGACTAGATGATTAAATGATATTCATTTCATTTTTATTTCATTTCAATAAATTCTGAATAAATGCTGAAATAATAAATAAATGTGTTCTTTTCTTATTGACGCCGAAAGCCCTTAAAAAGATATTATTTATAAATTATTATAAAAGAAAGTCGTTATTTTTGTATGTCCTTATATGAGCTGAAATTTTAGAAACTACGCAGCGGATTTTGATGTGATTTTTTGTAATAGATAGAGTGGTTTACGAGGAAGGTTAGTATGTATAATTTGTTAAAGATTGGTCTCTAAAATCCACGCATACAAAGTCACGAGCAACAGATAGTTATTAGAAATTGTAGAAAATTTCTAACGAATTTATTTTTCTAACACTTGCGCGACTCATTTGTTTAAATAAAACCACTTTGGAGGACACTATAACTCAGTCTCATCCGTGACTATAGTCTCCGAAATGTCGGGCCAAAATTTAAAACAAATACAAGCGTCTAAATCCGTAAAAAGTGGTTTTATTTAAATAATGTATTTTACACGTAAAACGACTGAATAAATGTTGGCTTGTACATTCGTAGCACCTTGCTACAACTTCCGTAGCGCTCTGATAATGTATCCGTAGCACGTAGGATAAGTTAGTTTCTATGTTGTGTACGGTACAATAACATAAATTGCTAAACTGTAATTGTTTTTCATTAGTTTTTTTACGCGAATTACAATTGGTGGCAGCAGAGGGGGCAAATTAAACGCAACTACGGATACTATAGCTACATTTTTAATATTTAAATTACATTTTTAAATATACTTATTCTAACCTATAACTAATTGACCAAATGTATCGCCGATCGACCAAAGAGTGAGGTTAGGTGAAGAAAGGGTTTCCTCATCGACCGACTGTGTGGTCTTCTTGGTATTGCTGTCATCAGATTTGCATTACTCATTTAGACGAACACCTGGTCATCGATGCTTCACTCGCTATTGCAATATATTGAGAACGTGCAAATGTATCACGCGTTTACTGTTAAATGACCAACATCCGTTAAATTCAGGATTATATAACTTTTTAAATTCTGAATTTCTGAATTCTAAAAATATCTGATTCTTTATCTTGTTAAAACTTAAAAAAGGTCATGGCTTTTTTTATTGTTACTCAGGATTACTATTTTTTGAAGAAATACAAATAATTTTAATGTAACTGGTAGAATTATGTGCATTAAATTAATTAAAATAACTATATCTTAATACCAATTAATAAATATGACAGAGTAACTTTCTAATCTTAACTTATTATGAAAAGAAGTAGTTATGTTTGTATGTATGTCCCTATGTAAGCTTAAGCTACAAAATTACGCTACGAATTTTGCTATCTTTTTTAGGGTTCCGTACCCAAAGGGTAAAAACGGAAACCCTATTACTGAGACTTCGCTGTCCATCCGTCCGTCCGTCCGTCCGTCCGTCCGTCCGTCCGTCCGTCCGTCCGTCCGTCCGTCCGTCCGTCCGTCCGTCTGTCACCAGGCTGTATCTCAAGAACGGTGATAGCTAGACAGTTGAAATTTTCACAGATGATGTATTTCTATTGCCGCTATAACAACAAATACTAAAAATAAAATAAAATAAATATTTAAGGGGGGCTCTTATACTAAAAACTGATTTTTTTTACCGTTTCTTGCTCGATACTAATAACGTTGCCTTATGTTGCATAGATAATGGTACGGAACCCTTCGTGCGCGAGTACCACTCGCACTTGACCAATTTTTTTTAGATATAATGGTTCAAGAGGATGACTTTTTTGTGTAATTTGTTAGGGTTTGTTTTATACATTACACGCATAAGAAGTCGAATATAATAATAATAATAATTAAGGCTAAATTTAAAACAAAATATTTTGTGTGAATTTGCCATCAATATTTATTTTTGTACTAGTACATTCGTAGCACATTGCTACGACTTCCGTAGCTCTCCATTAATGTATCCGTAGCACGTACTAAAAGTTTGTGTACAATGTTTGTACGTGTAAATGTTACAAGAACAACTATTTTGTTGTACTATAATTGTTTTTGACTAGTTTATTTACTCGTGTTCGCTTGTGTACAATCCCTTCAGGATTTAGGAGCAAAGTTTGTGATATTATTTTAGTTTATTAGTCGTGGTAGCGTTTTATTTGAACATTATAAATTGTTGTATCATAATTTTACTTTTATACTCCTGAATTCCATAAAAGCATAACCTTATTCCTGTGACTTCGTCCGTCAAGATACCTATTTTCGCATGAATTTATGACAGCAAAAAAGCTGTATCTATATACTATGTTACCTGTCACTGAATACCAGACCTATAGGTAGGACGGGCTTCGTGGTGGAGTGGTTTATGTAATGGACTGCCGATCACGAGGCCGCGGGTTCAATCCTCGCTTGGGACAATCATTTGTGATTGTGTGATATCCATAAATTTCATACAAATGTTTGTACTGCGTCTGGGTGTTTTCTAAGTATTATCTTATATATAAAATTCACGTGTCACAGTGTTAGTTACCGTACTCCTCCGAAACGGCTTGACCGATTCTTCTCAAATTTTACATACATATTCAGTAGGTCTGAGAATCGGCCAACATCTATTTTTCAAACCTTTTTGTTTTTTTTTTTGTATGGCAAAACAACGTTTGCCGGGTCAGCTAGTAAGTATCTATTTACAAAAGAAAAGTAGTATATGTAGTCTATCCGTATCTGGTACCCATAATACAAGCATAGAAATATAGCTTACTTTGGGACCAGAGGACGTTGTGTGAAATGTCCTGAATATTTATTTTTATTTTATAGGTCTTTCTAGTTCTGTGTGATCAGTCCCAAACTAAGCTTAATGCCTATGCTATGATAAAAGTAAAAGAAGGTCTTTAAATTAAATTGTATACAATTGAAATTGTGTTACTATACCTAAAATTCTCGTTTCACAATGTTTGTAGCTATATCCCTCCTAAATAGTTTAACCCATTTATGTATGTATTATTCAGTAGGCCTAAGTACAGTTTTTACACTCTTAAAAAATAAAGATCTTTAGTAAATACAAATGGAATCGCGGGTTACAGCTAGTAATTTCTGTATAAATGGTACATACAATAAGTGCAGACCACACCGGGTATCAGCCCTCTACGTTGAATATTCACGCTTCATTGGAATCAAGTTAATGGTGTATAATAATGTACTGAAGTAATTACGATATTAATTATCATGCAATATTGTCGTTCATTGGTTTATTGTACTGGAGTGAATATTTCATGGGTCCTTTTATGATGTTCGTGTAATTATGTTATTCTCTCTCCAGCCCATTAACTCCCAAATCCTCCTCCATTTTGGGAGGGATTATGGTATACTGTGCCGCACTGACCAGACGTTTTGATAAAGGGTTTATTTTGATTTGCGTATGTCATCTGTGTACAATATACCTTAGCTGGGTTACTGAAACCTGGAATGGACACATTAATTGTGTTAAATCGGTCCGTGTGGTGACGGATTAAGAATACACATGTCACTACCTCATTTCTGTCCCAGGGCGCTGTAAGAGTTAGCTAAGGAACAATATAAGCAGTTAACGTCTACTGTGAGAGACGGGAAACTTGAAAATATACCCTGAGCCAATACACCTGGTTAGCGCGGCACAGTAGACCATAATCCCTCCCAAAGTGGAGGAGGCCCGTGCCCAGCAGTGGAACGTAAATGGACTGGAGAGAGAGAAAGAGAGAATATGGTCAAAATCTGTATTTTTATTGCATCCAAAACTTTGAAAAATAGAAAGAACTAATAAAAAAATAGAAAGAAATAAAAAAGCTTAGGTACTCTTGTAATATTTAGCATTTTATTGCGTAATTTTTCAGCGCACTAGTTATACTTATTTACTATTTGTGTGATAATTTAGAAAAGTAAGTAACACGTTTGAAAATACGTTTCACAGATATTATGTATAAATGTAACTAAGAAAAGCGTAATAAAAGCCAACATACTTTGTTATATTGAAAATTGTAAATTAGGCAAGCCATGTAAGAAAAAACATAGGTGTAAGCCTCGGAAAAAATACGATCAATAATAAAATTTAACAAATCGTAACACAAAAAGAAACGTGACAATGTATTCCTTACATAATATATTTTATTGCATCTTGTGATAACAATTCGTTTCACATTTTATATTAAATTCCTATCATTCAGTAGATAGCGATACACAATAGTACTGATGAAAATACTCCATCTTCGGCGACAAAGCAAACGTTCTTTTTATATGTGACGACAAAATATTAAATGTTTTATTTAAAAATAAAAGATTTAATATTTTGTCGTCACATTGATTTGATGTAAACATCAAACTAATATAAATAACTACCTATGCACCGTAGTTTCACTTGGGTACTGTACGAGTAATTCCGCTCCACTCCTTATGACCTAGGAATATAAGAAACAGATGTTATTTTACTTAATAAATCAAATTGTGGTGGAAAAAGTTGATCACCGCAAGCGGGACTTGAACCCACGACCTCGGAATACCGTTCCGTAGCTCTGCCAACTGAGCTTAATTTGGTTACTGTTAGCACGACCGCAATAAGCTCCACAAAATTAATAAATTACTTTAACAGATGTTATGTGTCTCAAACTTCATAAAAATTGGTCGAGCCATTATTAGTGGCTAGTAATAATACTATATAAACCCAAAATATATAAACACTTTTTTTCGTATTTAAAATTAGAATAAGGTGTTTTTTAGGCTCTAGAATATCTTTTTATCGAATGCTATTCAATCAAATCAGTTCAGTAATTTAACTTGATAGAGCAATGGACAAACAGACGGAGTTACTTTCGCATTTATATTACTAGTAAGCACCTATTATAAAACCGTTAATGTGATTAAAACAATTTGTTTTCGTTATCAGCATATTACTGCAATATTTTTACCCCCTTTTTAATAAGTATACAATATAATTTATCGCGAATCTATACTAATACTAGCTGACCCGGAAAACGTTGTTTTGCCATACTAAAAAAAAGGATTGAAAAATAGATGATGGCCGATTCTCAGACCTACTGAATGTGCATGTAAAATTTTATAAAAATCGGTCAAGCCGTTTCGGAGGAGTACGGTAACTAACACTGTGACACGTGAATTTTATATATAAGAAGATTATAAAGCTGAAGAGTTTATTTGTTTGTTCGAACGCACTATTCTCAGGAACCACTGCACTCTGGTCTGATTTGAAAAATTCTTCCAGTGTTATGTATTTATTGTGAAAGGCAGGCTATATAACATCACGCTGCAACCAATAGGAGCAATCATCCGTGAAATTTGTTGCAAAATAAATAAATATACATGGACATTTCACACATCGTCCTCTGGTCCCAAGCTAAGCTTATTATGCTTGTGTTATGGGTACCAGAATACGGATATAATACATAAACTAAAAGAGGGGAAAATTCTCTTTTCAACGAGTAAGAAGTCGCGGGCCACAACTACTCCATAGAATATGACATGTGTCGACACAAATGAAACAAAACTGTCGTGTCGTGGTCGTATCGTGAGTGTTAAATGTATCCAATCGAGCTTTATGCCTCGGGCACTGGCCCTTTGATAAACAGCCCTTGTGGAATATGTTACGTTCGCACTGTGAAAAAATGTAATGTGAATATTTTAATTGTATCTGTGTTGTTTTATAATTACGAGTCAAAATAATTTTATTATTATACGTGTGCTTTAAAAATACAAATGTCATCACCTCATTTCCTTCCCAGGGCCAAAAGCCAGCTAAAGGATATTACACCGATCACATCCTCTGCAAGAGACTGAAAACTCGAAAATTAACCCTATGCAAACACGCCTGGACCGTAATCCCTTTACTGTGGAGGAGGCCCGTGCCTCAACGGTGGGATGCTATTGATAATTTTTTTTAAGATATTTCCTGTATTTATAATCATAGTAGACAAAAATAAGTGATGGGACAAGGGCAGGAGAATGTTATATAAACATATTAGATATTTGACCTGTCTTACAAATACTTAAAAAATTATATACCTACTAAATAATTTTAAGAAATGTTTTAGCTAATGACGAAATTCAACAACTGAATCTGCATCAGTTCAGTTGTTCGATTTCACCAGAACAAATAAGTTTGGACTTCGAAGTTGACCTGCGCCCTGGGCGGAAAAGAAGTGGTGACACTTGTATCATATATCCGTCACCTGGTAAGTCAAATGGTATACGTTACCTCCAGGAACTTTAAATGTTTATAAATTACCAAAAACCATGAACCATACAAAAACTTCATCCGCTTTATTACATTAGTATTATTTGAAAATTTAAAGCAAACATTTTTTTTTTACTACAACTGAAAATAAAAATCTTAAAACGTCTTACGTTCAGACCATAGAAAAGTTTTTCTTTATTACTGCTCAGACGGGAAATTTGTCCGGGACATACTTAGCGGTTTCCCGGAAAATATGAGTGAAAAATGTTATTGGAACTGTGGGGACCGTAGCTTTACTTACAAAATTAAAATCGGCCATGATGTGATTAAATAGTTTCGGTTTTTCAATTATTTTAACTTGAAATCACGATACAATGAGGTAAGCAAATCCATACTGATATTATAAAGCTGTAGAGTTTGTTTGTTTATTTGAACGCGTTAATCTCAGGAACCGCTGGTCCGATTTCTATCATATTTCGATTCCCGCCTCGGACAATCATTTGTGTGATGTTTATAAATGTCATGTCATACTAATGTTTGTTCTGCGTCTGGGTGTTTCAATGTATTATAAGTATGTATTTACAAAAAAAAAGTTGTATATGTATTCTATCCGTATTCTGGTACCCTATAACACAAGCATATAAGCTTAGCTTGGGATCAGAGGACGTTGTGTGAAATGTCCATGAATATTTATTTATTTATTATTGGATTAGGGAGATTATAAATAAGTTGAATAAAAAGAACCCCGATAGTTTATAATATTATCTTTTCTTTGATTCCCTCTCTCTCCCTCCAGCCCATTAATGTCCCACTGTTGGGCAACGGCCTCCTCCACTTTGCGAGGGATTATGTTCTACTGTACCGTACTGACCAGGCGTATTGGCACAGGGTTTATTTTTGAGTTTTCCGTCTCTCACAGAGAATGTTATCTGTGTGCAATATCCTTTAGCTGACTTTTGCTGCACTCTAGGGAAGAAATGGGGTTGTGACACTTGTATTCTTAATCCGTCCCCACGCAGACGTCACCACATTACCTCATTACAGCCATAACGAAGAAATCGGTTATTTTTTAAAGTAGGGCTGTGTAATAAATACGACAAATATAATCACAACTGACATCATCGCAAGATATGAGAGAAGCCATTAGTATAAAATGTAATATTAATTTAATAAAATTGTTATTAAAATCCGTTCATCATCATAAACTGTCGACACGAAACTGATGTGGCGACATTAATATGATTCACTTTTACAAATTACATCATGCATTTTAATATAATATTTATTAATGGATACGCCAATATTAATATTTATTACTGGGTGAGATTAAATAGATTTGTGATTTGTGTTGATATTTTAAATTTCAAGCCGTAAAAGGAGAAAATCATAACCTTCTAAAAGAAAACAATGCTTTTTAAAGAGAAGAAAATTCGTCTATTCTTTAATATACCTATTAACTTAGAGCAGGACATCTCCTCTTCCCCTCATATTCTGATATTGTGCCATTGTTAACCTACTTCAAAAAGGAGGAGGTTCTCAATTCGTTTTTTAGGTTTTCTATGTTTGTTACTTCATAACATTTAACTGGGTGAAGCGATTTTAATTACTCTTTTTTTTATCTGAAAGCTGTTGGTTGCCGTGTGATCCCTTTGGAACCAGGTCAGGATCTGATGGTTATATCCTAAGAAATTGAGGAAAACCCTCAAACAAAGGCACATGAGGTCGGTTGATATTTTTATTTTAATCCTGAATTATTTTTCGTCATCTTGCGTGTTACCCGATTCTGGGCCCAGAATGTTACAATTGCTGTCTCTTTTCTCGCCAAAACGTTCTGGTGACGATTTTTCATTATGTTCATAACTGAATATATTAATACCTTTAGTCAAGTCGCAATCGCAATCGAATAAGATATGTTGCAATATTCTGCGAAAAGTATCTAAATTATCGGCACGTGTTTTCTATCCTTAGATCAGCTAGATCTGAACTTTATCTGACTGTTCATGTACCTAACATATTACTCAAATCTTCATAGACTTTCACATCGGTGATGGACTGGTGGGAACCAGTGAAAATATAAATAAAAATCAATAATCATATAAAAAGTAATAATTTTTTAAGATTTCTTTTTTGAAGCCTTAGGCAAAATGATACACCAAATAAATTAAAGAAGAATTAGCTATTCTCCGCAACTTCATACGCGTATTGTATAGAAACCAAACATTAAGAAAATACAAAAAAAAAACATCCGCTTGAACCACTCTATCTATTAAAAAAGACCGCATCAAAATTCGTTACTCAGTTTTGAAGATTCAGGCTCGCATGGGGACGTACGTACCTTATCGTACATGCAATAACAACTTGTTTTCTAATAATTAAAGATAGAACCGACGCTCATTTTTCATGTTGAAAGTACAGAAATGGAATTTCACATATAATTTCCATTGTGGAATACTGTAAGCACATCTTACTGAAATATAAATAGTAAAAATAACTGTGTGAAAGCCACCACGTCCCGTATATAAGCCGAGATTATCCGGACTGTGTGGGGTAGGAATTGTACTGATTACGGACTATATGACGCTGTTAACCCTTATACACACAAGAATACGACTAAAGTAGATAATAAAGAATATTGTTGATCTTATATGTCTGTGCATATACAGCTTTCTCTGATCCTAAACTAAGCATAATAGCTACATCTAGCCGTATACACACAGTGCTTAATAATTCTTACTTTTCGTTTCTTTTGTAAATTTTATTTCTTTGTTCCAGCCATTCGATTTGTATTTTTATTATGTAGTTCACAAAACAAAAATACTTATCAGTTTATAGCCATCCATCCATCCATCCATCAGCCTTTCTACGTCCACTGCTGGACATGGGCCTACCGTATAGAATGCAACGACGCGCGGTCGTGCGCTGGCTGCATTCAGCGGCCTCCGGCACATTTGATGGTACATTGATTAGTATATATAAAAAGATCAAGTTGTTTTTTCTACTTAATAAATAAAATTATGGTGGAAAAAGTGAATGGCCGCAAGCGGGACTTGAACCCACGACCTCGGAATACCGTTCCGTAGCACTGCCAACAGAGCTTATTGCGGTCGTGCTTGCAACATTAGCTAAGCTATAGTAAGCTCAGTTGGCAGAGCTACGGAACGGTCTATCAGGAAAAAGCAAAACGCAAAAGCAGATGACGTCACAACATTTAAAATAATATCTTTAAGTATTTTTTTTAAATTCTATAAAGTGAATATTTCAATAATATTGAAATTAGTTGCTTAGAATAGTTTATATTTTTAAAAAAAATATAAAAACAGCAGGTCAAAAATTATGAACAATCCCAATTGCAAAATTAATAAATTACTTTGTTGTTTCTACTATCTTTTGCGCAGTTTGTCAATATTTGTCGTTTAAAACAGATTTTTAATTTCAAGCGCAGGAAATCATAGCCAGTTGACTACGATTTTCTGTGCCTGTAATGTAAATAAATAAATAAATATTTATGGACTTTTCAGTTAACAGTCGGACAGAAACACAAACTTTTTAGGGTTCTTTTGTTACACAAAACTCTAAATACTAATGGTTTAATTCATAATGAATTATCGGAGGTTTAAATGAAGATGTTATCGGAGAGATAATAATCGTTTTAGCGTAAAAAGACTAATGAATAACAAGTTTTGACAATTTTCGCGAACCGATTTTAGCGAACTTTTAAACCTCCGATAAGTCATTATGAATAAGACCGTATAAAGATAGCTATACCAAATATGAAATATATAAAGGAATGCCTGGGAGTGTTTCGCGCATAGAGGTCGCTCACAGGAATGTTATTTAGACCCTAAGGTATGCTTTTGATAAATTGCTTAAACGTCTACCGACATTTAGGTCCGAGAATTAATTTTGGCAGTGAATCAAGACTTTCTTCCTACAAAGGAAGTTCTAAATGTTTGACATATCTATTGCTTTTATATTTAACTAGCTGTTGCCTGTGACTTCGTAAGTGTGTAATAGGAACCAAACATTAAGCGATTTTTTCTTTAAATTTTGACGAGCCTCGTGGTTGAGTGGTTTATGTAACCGAATCGAACCCGCGACCTCTTGATCGGCAGCCTGTTACATAAACCACTCAACCACGAGGCTCGTCAACCAACAAGTTACCTAAATTGTGAATTTGTCGGTATTAGAGTTCTGTCATAATAAAACTCTACAACTGTATAGGTAACTGCATCCAGCATCGCTGGTGCAGACAGCGCTGGACCGTGCGTTGTCGCGTTCTACGGGGGAGGCGTATGTCCAGTAGTGGACGGAGAAATGTCGATCGATGGATGGAACTGTATAACTTATACAGAAGAATATTGTACTAATAAAAACACATAGGCTAAAACGATCACGCTATAATTCTAGACGCAGAGTAGTAACTATAAACGCATTAGTTAGTCAGTAAATAAATACATAGAAAACATCCACACATGTCTAAACTAATATCATAAAGTTAAACAATTTGTTTGTTTGTTTGAACTCGCTCATCTTAGGAACCACAAGTCCGATTAAAAAAAAACTGTGTTGGATAGTACATTTATCGAGCAAGGCCATAGGCTATATAACATCACGCTGGGACCAATAGGAGTGAAGCATCGGTAAAAAATATTACCAAAACGAGAAAAATTTTCTAAGTTCCATAACAGCTAGTTCTACTTTCTTCATATAAAAACTCACCATTAAACATCGTTATCCAAGTAAGAATTAACGTGACTTCGAACCACTAAATCTCTTCAAAATAAGGTATTCCATTCGTTCACATTACTACCATAATATAAATATACAACAAATTGTTGCCTATACTCTGTCACCCACGAAATACGCCATGTTTTCATATTACGCATTGCATAAATTTTCTTATGGTGCTACCACACAGCGCATTTGAACAAAGCTTGTGGCAAATAAGCAAATATTTTATCCTTATCTCGTATTCAGTTCATTGATTGATTATATTAAGAAACAGAATTATATCAATGAACGAAAGAAAGAAACAAAAAACGCGGTAAATTTTAAATAAAGAACAACATGTTTTTTTTTTGTAGGTTATATTTTAATAAATTTTATTAATAATAAGAAAACAAAATTTGAGAGATAGCATTGTTGAAGTTCTTTGGTAAATTAATTAAAAAAAAAACTTATAAAAACATACTACGTGGGAAAGATTTCAGCTTTTTAAAAGCTGACATAGGAGTATAGAAAATAGAAACTGATTCCTTTCATGTTTTTGTAACGTATATTAAATTTTTTAAGCTTTTTTATCACTAATGTTTTAATTATATTTTTAATAACTAATTTTTCGTACATGGATAAATATTTATTTAGGTATGTGATAATATATTATTATTTTCAATATCATTACCAAAATTAAGACAAAAATAATCAGCAAATTTACTGAAGCGAACACGCACAAATACCGAATACGCGGTATGGTTGTTCCATTACACAATGTAAACAAATTTTCATATTTTTACACTAACATAAACGGAAAAAACATGACAACTAATTTGTTTGTTTCTTGACGTAAAAATGTTATGTCGCTTGTAGAAACCTTACTTTTATTTGGTTGTAATTTTATGCAAGTGGGATAATTTACCTGTTTTTATTTAACATTTTCTAACACTTGCGCGACTCATTTGTTTAAAATAAAACCACTTTTTACGGATTTAGACGCATATATTAGTTTTAAAGTTTAGCCCGACGTTTCGAAAACTTTTTAGCTCAGTCATTTTATAGCTCAGTGTCACCCGTGACAATGGTGGCTGCAAAGTCTCCGAAACGTCGGGCTAAAATTTAAAACTAATACACGCGTCAAAGTGGTTTTATTTTCTATTTTAATAGACTTTTATATACAAGCGTAATGTTGTTATGACGATTGTATTAATGTTTTATTTGTGATAATTTAAAATAATTTAAAATTTTCATAATGAAATGTTAAGAAATTATACAGAGTAATGAAGGTGATTCTGTATTTGTTTAGTTTTAAATGACGGAAGCATTTAAACTAACTGGTAATTTTCAAAAATGTAGCCGCTAAAAGTAAGTGCCTGTATCACATATTTGATTATATTTACTATGTACTTGTTATGGGTTACAAAAAGCTTAATATCTGCGCCTGAATTGTACTTTATGTCGTACTATGTACGTAGCTATGCACATCGAAATTTCGCTTAATAGTAGATAAATAATTAAGAATTTAAAAAAAAATTGACCGACTTCATGTCCCTTTGAAATTTGAGGGATTTCCTCGATTTCTCAGGAGATAACCAACAGATCCTGACCTGGGCCCTGAGTCGGGTATTTCAATGGTGTCACAATTGTACCATTATGGTACCATTATGGTGCAATTGTAAAGTTTTTGGTAGTCAACTAATAATGTCTTGTCATAACGACTTCATCATTGACTTACAATTGTCAAAGTGACATAAATTGCTAGTCTCGTACACAATTGCTTCACAATTGCAATTCAATCACTGAAATGTTTCGGTAGTCTGCTATTTTGAATTTGACAGTAATATTTTGAAATTGTCCTGTGTCGACAGATTGCCATAAATAAAAAATAGATGGATAGAAATATTAGAAATTGTTCTTTGTAATTTATTGCAATTTACTAATCTCCTAAACTTCACATTGCTTTTTATACTAATAAATAGTATGTACAAATATATCTAAACGAAGTCTAGCATGATTAAATGTTTAAATTTATTAGTAGTTTTTCGAAAATCACTTCGACTAACGGATTTTTTAAAAACGGCAACACATACATACCATTCTAACACAATTCATAGATAAAAGAGACCGACAATTCTATTACCATTGAACGACCGTTATGAACGCATATAGCAGACGGACGGACATTTGACTTCAATTGCAACGGTATCGTGCCGGTATCGGGCCGGTATGACAATTGTTCCAAAATAGTAGACTTGAGCACCTGGTGTCAATGAGACAACACGGGAACCACCAGCTTTCAAATAAAAAAAGAATCATTAAAATCGGTTCACCCAGTTAAAAGTTATGAGGTAACAAACATCTTATATATAAAAATCAATTGCTGTTCGTTAGTCTCGCTAAAACTCGCGAACGGCTAGGCCGATTTTGGTGATTTTGGTCTTGAAATATTCGTGAAAGTCCAGGGAAGGTTTAAACGGTTCCTAAAATTCGACGCGTACGGAGTAGCGGGCATCAGCTAGTCTTATATATAAAAATCAGTTGCTGTTCGTTAGTCTCGCTAAAACTCGAGAACGGCTGGGCCGATTTCGCTGATTTTGGTCTTGAAATATTCGCGAAAGTCCAGGGAAGGTTTAAACGGTGACAAAATATATGGGAATCTAAAATTCCACGCGTACGGAGTAGCGGGCATCAGCTAGTAAATAATAATAATAATAAATACCTTTTTTGATGTCGGTTAAATAGTAAATTTTTCGAAACAACTTTAAGTAATTATGAGAAAGCTAAATATTCATCAAAATGTTATTTCAATTACAATCATAAATGAAAAATGTCTCCGCTTAATGCGTAACGTCTTATACCTACGAGTATATACCTACTTCTTATTAATTTTTGTATTAAGATGCTTATACACTGGATTCATGTGATGACGGAGTAATAACATAACAGACGGACAAGTGACACCACCTCATTTCTTCTCAAGAGTGCTGTAGAAGCCATATAACGGAAATTTTAGGCGAATAAGTAGTATTGTAGTCATTTACCAACCCATAAAAAAGAATAACATCTTGTAAGACACGGAAAACTTGAAACTAATTCCTGTGCATCATAAGGGTATGCCTTACCTTATGCCTACCTAAGTAGAAGCGGCACGTACCCAGTAGTGGACATTAATGGGGTGAAACGACACTGGGTTACCCCGAGAGAAAGTAAGTAACTTAATTTATATTTAGGCAAATATTTTACTTTTTAAAATAGATAATTAATAAGAATCTTGAGTTTAAATCGACTTTATGACCACGGCAGCTACTGTTTTATAAATAAACTAGCTGACCCGGCAAACGCTGTTTTGTCATAACATTTAGGGAGATGAAAATTAGATGTTATCCGATTCTCAGACCTAACGGATATGTACACGAAATTTCACGAAAATCTGTCCAGCCATTTCGGAGGAGTATAATTACAAACACCGTGACAGGAGAATTTTATATATTAGAAGACAACAATAAATAAATATTCATGAACCACCAGACCTAGAGGCCCGTCGATTTTAGAAACGTTTATGTCCGTCGCCGTATAATAAGAAAGATAATCCAATGTGAAAGGTCTCTTATTGTGCGTCACCTTGAGTAACGCATAAACGCCGTAATACGCGCTGTTACGCTAGATTACGGCCAGAAAAATAAATAAAAAAGTTTCTGCGTTGTCTGTAATTGCGGTAAAGGTGTGGGCTCAGTGATAGCGTACCTATATAATTTTTACAATAACCACGTAATATTTAGAACATAATCGCTATAAACTTTTAGTCTTGCTATCTAGTTCTATAAATTCTCACAATTTGGACGACAATTGGTGAGAAAATATGGTCTGAATATCATTGGATATTTTTTCTACATTCCCGTATTATTGGATCATTCATTTTCAAATCTTACTAATTCTTTATTTCAAACCTACACGGTTTTAATTTTCTTATAAAGATACTAGCTGTTGCCCGCGACTTCGTAGTGTCGCAGCCTGATGTTATATGGCTTATCTTTCCTCGATACTATCCAACACAAAAAGAATTTTATAAATCGAAGCAGTCGTTCCTGAGATAAGCGCGTTCAAACAAACAATCTCTTTAGCTTTACACTATTAGTAGAGATTATAACCTTTTTTGTGATTAAAATGCTTTAATTGTTCGTAAAGTCTGCAATTGACCTTTTTAACACGCTTTTATATTTTCGGTATGTATCTGTCAATGTATTAATCTATGTAATGGAATCTTTGAACGCGATTTTCACCCACTTGCAGTAGTCGGATTCATCTGAAATTTTGCACATATATCAATCAAGGACCGATGACAATGCACTTGTATAAAAATATATTCAGTGTTTTTTGTTTTTTAGTTTTTGAACTAAGGAAATTGTTTATTCCTTATTATTATTATTATTAAGACCGCTTATGATTCCCGCTCGGAATGAGACCCACCGCGACTTAGAAGCCACAACATTTTAGCTACGTCCTCAACATAACTTTTATGGTGAATAAACTCCATTTTTATATTTTAGCAACAAGTTACTGATTACTTTTATTTTCACTGTTTTATAGACGCACATTATTCTTTATAACCTTTAACGTAAACAATGAAGGTTAGCAGCTGTGTTTAGGAGTATGTATTCCTAGTCACAGATATAACAGATGGTGGATTGGTGTTTAAAATTGAGGTCAAGTAACTTGTGCCTGGGGAAATAGTACTTTATAGAATAATGACGTTTCAAATGACGTATAGCCTGTATCATAGATACGCATAGATACATTATCACGCACACTTAGATATGTGAGGTGCTTCGAGCCGGTTGGGTGACGTACCCATAGATACTACACCTGGTACAGCTGTGTTCCTAGTAAGATTTTATAGATAGACACGTACTAAAACATCGAAGTGGTATTAATATACCAGTTCGATGTTGTAGTGGCTAATGCTACCAAAAGAATTGAATGAGTTTTGGGTCCATATGTACAAATAAAAACTGTATATAAAGACTATAGACTCATATTCTGGTACCCATAACACAAGCATTTAAATAAGCTTAGTATCAAACCAGAGGATGTTGTCTGAAATGTCCATGAATATTTTTTTCTTTTATTTGCTTAATTTAATGATATCGACGAGCCTCGTTGTCTGCCGATCACGAGGTCGCGGGTTCGATTCCCGCTTGGGACAATCTTTTGTGTGATATCCATAAATGTCATACAAGTGTTTGTACTGCGTCTGGGTGTTTTCTATGTATTATAAGTATGTATTTACAAAAGAAAAGTAGTATATGTAGTCTATCCGTATCTGGTACCCATAATACAAGCATAGAAATATAGCTTACTTTGGGACCAGAGGACGTTGTGTGAAATTTCCTGAATATTTATTTATTTATTTATATAATGGCCCCATTCGAAAATCAGCGTCAGGTCCTTGTGACCTGGCACATGCTGAAATGGGTGCCTATTTGCTGCTGCCATCAAGATACTGAATAGATTTAAGTTGTAAACTTAGTAATAACTTAATGTTTATTTCCATTAATTTAAGACTTGATATGTAAATTGATCGGGCAGTAATAAAAACGTTTTCTTTCTTTCTTTATATCCGAACGCTTCTATCTATAAAGGT
Source organism: Orgyia antiqua (assembly GCA_916999025.1). Taxonomy (NCBI): domain Eukaryota; kingdom Metazoa; phylum Arthropoda; class Insecta; order Lepidoptera; family Erebidae; genus Orgyia; species Orgyia antiqua. The sequence continues at coordinate 35,101,579 of OU779866.1, forward strand.
TCCTTTTCTACTTTTTTGTACAGACCCCTAACGCTGAAACTCGTAGGATTAATTGCATGTCTGTATATGACAGTCTGGTTATTGCAGCATTTGCCATTAGTCTTTTAAAAATAGTATACCTACCTGTATGCATGTATCCAAAATTGCTAAAACTAATTTAGTAAAATTTTCTTTCCAGTCACATCACAAGAACGGCAAGCTGGCTCCCTCCAGCGGAGTGTTGGCCCTCTGGCAAAGATGGCAGCGGCAGTGGCAGTGATCAGGATGACGAGGAATTACCATATGGATGGGAGCAGGCCCTTGACTGTAGAGAAAAACCTTACTACATCAAGTGAGTTTAATAGGAATAAAAACACTTTTTAAACCAATCTTTTATGTCATTGCTCATAGTCTTATGCACAGAGGTTAATATCACTGCTAACTCATTTACATAGGTAGGTTTTATTTACCTGAATACGGATATAATACATAAACTGCTTTTCTTTTGTAAATACATACTTATAATACATAGTAAACACCCAGACGCAGTACAAACATTTGTATGACAATTATAAATATCACACATCTTAGATACAACCTATGTCATAATTGCCACATTTTTATGTGCAGTCCTGTGTATACTATTTTTTACCCACATCATAATACAATTAGAAAACCAGTTGATTTTAAAATACATCTTAATGTATAAAATGCAAGATATTCAAAGTTACGATCTTAAAGTAATATTAATCCTAAGTAGCTTGAAGGTAACGCGAACTTCAAACTTGTGCTTTGTTTAATTAGTAAAGTGTCTTTTATTTTATTTTATTTTTTTTTTATTGTGGAAAACAAACAACTACATAATAAGAATTACAACAAGTAAATTCTATACATTTACACTTAAATAATTACGTAATCAACACCGTTTTCCGCAAATTACTTAAAATAAAGTAAGTAGCCATAAACATAAAGAAATATAATATAACATAAACATGGTAAAAGATTAAACTACGAGTATATACGAGAAAGGAAAGGTCTTAGCAGACAAAACACAAATCCAATCTTAGCTGAAGTAACACCACATTAAACAGTTGGAAACTGCAATTTATAACTCTAGTAATTTCATTAATAACTACTTAGTACATTTCACTAAAAGGTACCCAACATTTTAGCAAGAATTACAACAATTTTCTTTTAAAGGGATTATAGAAAACTAGCTGTTGCCCGCGACTCTTTCCGCGTGAAATTTAGAAAACTTTTCATCCGTTTTTTCGCAATAAAAAGTAGCCTATGTCCTTTCTCAGGGTCTAAAGATTGTCTGTGCCAAATTTTATCAAAAGCGGTTGAAAGCTTTAAGCGGGAAAGCGTAACAGACAGACAGACAGAGTTTCTTTCGCATTTATAATAATAGTAGGGATAATCTGTACTAACAAAGCCGAAGTTTGTTTAAACGCGCTAATCACAGGAACTACTCGTTCGAATTGAAAAATTCTATTTGTGTTGGACTGTCCGTCCATTTATCGCGGAAGGCTTAAGGCTATATAACAACACAATGCGATTAATAAGAGCGAAGCAATAATGGAAAATGTTGCAAAAAATGAGAAAAGTTTTCTAAATTACACGCGTACGAAGTTGTGGGCAACAGTTAGGTCAAACATACTAGTTTTATATGTCCATACTTAAAGTACGTCCATATTTTTTACCGCAAGATGACTTTGTTAACAATACGAATGTCACTTTCGTCACTCACCCTAGCATGCTGCAAAGATCAGGTAAAGAACTTCGCAAGCTGATAGCATCCTCTGTGACAGAAGACAGAAAACGTTTAATCAACGTGGCATAATCAGACTAAAAACCCTACTGATGTGAAGGAGTATTGATTGGCTGTAAAGATTCTTTTGCAGCCTAATTATTCGGTCATTTACAATCTGTTTTTCTGAAAATGTGATATCATGACAACGAATGTAATTTGGATAATTTTTAATTCTAGATATAATCGTCTCATCACGCTTATGATTATGCTTCTTAATTCAGCGTGTTTCTTATAATTTCAGTCACGTGAACAAAACAACGACGTACGTGGCTCCTGAAGGCTGTTCGTGCGAGTCTCCACCAGCGCCTCGCGATGTCTTACTAGAAAGAGACCCTGAGTTAGGCTTCGGGTTCGTGGCGGGCTCCGAGCGACCAGTGCTCGTACGCTTCGTCACCGATAACTCTCCTAGTGTGGGCAAGGTCAGTTTTATCTCAGTCTACTTAGATTTTTATTGAGATTGAGAATTCTAATTATGAAAGACATGAACTGAGTCTCTATGACGAGAAAGTATTTGGTGTACTACATACTGATCGGACGCATTGATCGTATATCTTTGACTGAAATTGTCTGGACCAACTTTTTTTCGAATTTTCTTGAAATCTATCGAGGTACTAAAAATTAGAAGTTAGGTACCAAAAGGTACATGGCATAAAAGGCATGGTACTAAATTTTAGTATATACCAAACACTGGATTTTTCTGTTGGTCCAGACAAACTGATGTTCGCCTATGAATGCGCCACCTAGACTGACGGCACGTGGGTGATTTTCGACCGAGTGTCAGCGCCGACGGTAGCACTGTTTCCATCCTTTGACTTTGAGCATTCCTCCACTTGCCAATGATGTTTTAGCAAATATTTCTAACTCTTAAAGCACTTGTGAAGGATAATAAAATGGTGATTTAATTGTGTTCTTAATCTGTCTCCATAAATAAAATTATTGTACATCTAAGATATTGTTACAATTTAACTAAAATAACATGCAGATCCCTAAAAGAAATTTCTGTTAAACAACTCCTTACATTGTTAACTTTTAATTTCAAGTTGGAACCTGGTGATCAAATTCTTTGCGTCAATGGTGAGGATGTCAGCTTAGCAGCAAGAGAGCATGTAATATCTGCAGTTCGGGCTTGTACTGAGAAGGTTACTTTGAGGGTATGTCAACCGGCCAGAAGCGGCAATCCGGCAAGAAGATCAGCCCTACTGTCTGCTGCTAAGAGGGCAAGATTACGGGCGAGGCCTCCTAAAGTCAGATTTGCTGACTCTGTGCAGTTAAATGGAGCTCCCATGTATCCTGTAAGTTTTTAATATGTCGCAATAGCTTTGCTCTCATCTACGTAAATAAATTCTGGAACTGGATTTTCACCAACTTTAAGATAGGTAGCCTACCTAGCTTAAAGTTATCTTAATACCCAGAAAAATTTAAAGTATAAATTGTATTGCCATTATATGTACCTACTATTTAACACAAATGTCTAAAGTGCGATGTCTATATGCGATGATATAGTGATTATTCTTCTGCCCTTATCCAATGGGATTAACTTCAAATAATGATTTGAAGTTGGCGTATGTAAGTGCAGCAGAATCAGTGCGATGTCTATAGTATGGTACGAAAGACAAAACCTGTTCCTTAAAACAAAAAGAAAAGAATTTAACACGGTAATTTCAGGTAGAAATGTTGCGTAATAATCTAAAAAATATTCATTCTAATGATTTCTAATTTAACTTTTTCAGCCATCAGCTTTTTCTTTGGGCGATCTCTGCTTACCTCCAATGGCGAATGTCTTGAAGGTATTTCTAGAGAACGGCCAGACGAAGTCCTTTAAATACGACACGACAACAACTGTAGCTGATGTGGTCACCAGCCTCAAGGACAAGCTGTGCATCGTTGCGGAGGAGCACTTCAGTCTTGTAGTCGAACATGTTAAGAGTTTGAGAAGGAATAAACTCACTTTGTTAGACCCAAAAGAGTCTTTGGCGAGGGTAAAGATTTTATATATCTATATATTGATAACTTAAATGTGAGATGTGGGTTTGTTTGTTAGTCAGCTTTTACAGGGTGACTCGTCATATTTTATATTATCACATAAAAAATTTTTATCAATATTTTCAGTGAAAGCGCAATAATTAATATGTCATACCTATCAAGGCAAGTTCCAAAAAAGTATAAAATACCCTCATTCCTCAGATCGCTGCCCGGCCTGGCTCTTACAAAATGCGCTGTTTATTCCGGATAGTGTTCATGCCGACTTCAGCAGCAGAACTGGCACAAAGAGACCTGGCAGCACTGGACTATTTATATATGCAGTGTTGTAACGACGTGGCACAGGAAAGATTCGCACCAGAACTTCAGCCAGATGTCGCTTTGAGATTAGCTGCCTTGCATATGCATCAACACGCGTTAGCCAATAACCTATCACCCGGGAAATTAACTGTAAAAGCTGTCGAGTAAGTATAAGCCAAATATATTCTCCTTTCAGATGATGGGTTTGAAGCACTGACCAAGAGTGTTGGTAAAGGATTTCTTCCCCAGTTTCCCGTCTCGTACATCCTACAAACTCTTGAGACCTGAAAAAGAACTGGAAGAGTGGAACCCATTAGAAGAAAACCTTAATTTAACCATAATTGGTTGAATTAATTATAGAATATGTATACTGTTGTCCAGCAGTGGACTGAGAAAGGTTGATGGATGGATACTGTTGCCGATGTATATTTATCCGTGTGTTGACGGATTAAGAATACAAGTGTCACCACCCCATTTCTTTCTTAGAGTGCTGTAAAAGCCAGCTAAGCGATATTGTACATAGCTAACATCCTTTAAAAAGACGAAATACTCGAAATTAAACCCAATGCGAACACGCTTGGTCATCGTGGCATAATAGACCATAATCTTTTCCAAAATGTAGGAGGCCCGTGCCCAGCAGTGGGACGTTCAAGCTTTAATGTTAGTTTCACTTACATCTCTAGACGATAAATATTCGCATGGGGTACGAATTAGAACATTTGTAAATTTCACTTTTGTAAATTATAAAATGTAAATAAACCGAATTAAGTAGAAATATTGATATTCAAATAAAAATTAGTACCTATATTTTATAAACAAAACTTTAAATCCACGATAATTCAACTCCTTGTATTGAAGATAAATAACACCGTAAATAATCAATTGTGAGTCTGTGTGTAAGTCTAAACTGCTTACAACTATAATTTAGTTTTGACGCTTATGTAGTAATTTTTAAGTATGACGCGAGATGGCGTGCGCATCAAAAACAACCTCATTATTGTATGTTTGGATTTGTTTACACTACGGAATAGAATAATCTACTTAGGTCAAAAACTAAAAAACACGCTATATACCCATTTCTTATTTTTGTACTTTATTTATGTATCCCATGACCTACTTTGGTTTAAACTCTTTGGAAATGATTATACTAGCTGACCCGGCATACATTGTTTTGCCATACAAATGTAAGGGGTGGACAACCCTTATCACTTAGGGGTATGAAAAATAGATAGCCGATTCTCGGACCTACTGAGTAGGTATGTATAATTTTTTTTTTATATGATTCAGTCCAGCCGTTTCGAAAAAGTATGGGAACAAACATTGTGACACGAGAATTTTGAATAATAATTATTAATAATTCAGTTAATGATTAAGTTGACTTATCCAATGCACGCTAAATGGCGCTACTTGTTATTCTTTTTACATCGTTATATCGATGTTATCGAAGTCAAACCATCGAATTGAGGTAAAAACTTGAATTTCGTAAATATCGACTGTCGATGTATATTATGTCATCCTCAGTCACATCCTTAAGCACTTTCAATCAGATTTCGCCATTCGTTTTCTTTCTAATCGTTATATCAAAAACTAGCTGTGCCCCGCGGTGTTACCCGCCGTAAAAAAAGATAAAAAATAAGTTCGTTTTTTATTCCATTGTTTTCGTACAACCAAAACTTTAATCATAGTTCATGAAAGTATGATTTATCTTTATAAATTACTAGCTGTCCCGGCAAACGTTGTTTTGCCATACTAAAATAAAAGGTTTGAAAAATAGATGTTGGCCGATTCTCAGACCTACTGAATATGCATGTAAAATTTCATAAAAATCGGTCAAGCCGTTTCGAAGGAGTACGGTAACTAACACTGTGACACGTGAATTTTATATATAAGATTTCTTATGTGTTAATCTGATATGTAAGCTATATTAATAGAAAGTTTCATGAAAATCCATCCAGTAGTCTTTACTTGAAAGAACAACAAACATCCTTACATATCCAAACATTGGAGTATGGATAAAAGACTGATAAACGCATTGCTCAGCCAACAATTATTATTTTGTCGCGCGTAATTCTTTTTTCGTCATATCTCCTAAGATATTCATTTAAATTGTGTGCTGTAAAAAGCAGTTTTAATCTATATTAAATTCATTAACTAATTAAGGTATTTACTTTTACAAAAAATATGACTATGTACACATATATAGCTTTAGAAAACACCGTATTGAATTTGATAATTTTTTTGACAATATTATGGGTTCAGCGGGTTTTCCTTTAAAGATAGACATATGCCCTCGCAGACTTTTTTGAAGAAGTATAAGTAATAAACAATTCCTCGATACATTACTTTGTTGTAACTCACATGTATAAGGCAGCGTTTTCATTTAAAGCTCGCGCGCGTCCGAAATTCTTAGCAAATTTAATCATATCTCATACAATAAACAACAAACCCTTACAAATTATGCAACAAAAGCCATCATCTTGAACCATCCCATCTATTAAAAAAAATTCCGCATCAAGATACGTTGCGTATTTCTGTATCTATCTGTATGTATCTAATATTAATGTTCTAATTCGTGTATCTGTCTTTATTATATTATATATCTGTGGTATTCGCTTCTGTTAGAGCTATCATTCCCCTGTGCTTACACCTAATTGGGTTTACATTTTCATACATATCAACTTAAATTCCAGGAGAGAATTTGGTCTGGAGCGTTTTGTACCAAGTGGGCTGCTGGAGAGCATGAAGCGTAAGGAACTAAGAAGACTGATTGCACATTTCCTGAAACTCAACTCACAGATGACGGGCAGTCAGAGACAGTTAACACAATTACAGGTAATTTACTACGTCATTCTACACAATATTGAGTTACAATAGTAGGTTTGAGAACCTGATAAGTTGCTTGTTTTTTTTAACATTATTATTTTGGTATGTATCTATCAATGTATTAATCTATAAATAAATAAATATTCATGGACATTACACACAAAGTCCTCTGGTCCCATGCTAAGCTTATTATGCTTGTGTTATGGGTGCCAGAATACGGATATAAATACATAAACTATTTTTCTTTTGTAAATACATACTTATAATACATAGAAAACACCCAGACTTAGTACAAACATTTGTATGACATTTATGGATATCACACAAATGATTGTCCCAAGCGGGAATCGAACCCGCGACCTCGTGAACGGCAGTCCGTTACATGAACCACTACGCCACGAAGCCCGTCAATGTCACGGAATCTCTGTAAGCGAATTTTCACCCACTTACAGTAGTTGGATTGATCTAAAATCTTGCACACATATTAAGGACCGATGACAATGTAATATTTTTAAAAACGTGCAGGATTTTCGAGTGTTTACTTTTTGAACTAAACAAGTTATTTTATGTTAGTAATCCAACGTTGACCTTAAAATAAGCATAAACAGAACACAGTGAACAAGACATTCAAAATAGATTACAACATTTAAAAGATGATATTTTTTTCAAAATGGGGTCGTGCGTAGTTAAGATTAGATCAGTAAGTACTACTGTAACAATATAGATCATAGACACATATAATAAAACCACTTTTTACGGAATAAGACGCGTGTATTTCTTTAAAATTTTAGCCCGACGTTTTGGAGACTTTTCAGTCACCATGGTCAGACCTGTAAGGTGTCAAATATAAAATAAATATATGCATCTAAATCCGAAAAAAGTGGTTATATTTAAAAAAGTGAGTCTCGCAAGTGTTAGAGATTATTAAATAAATATAATTTTCAGGCAAAACTCCATTATTTGGACATAGTCGCCGGACTACCGAGCTATGGCGCCAAGTGCTTCAGTAGTACTCGACCTGAACGAGTGTTGTTGGTATCACCGCGGTTTGGTCTTAGCCAAATCGTTGGTAGAAGTAATTCTGTGGTAAGTACATCATACTCTTAGTTGTCTAGTGGTTCGTGTAAGGGACTGCTGTTCACGAGGTTGCAAGTTAGATTCCCGCACAAGTGACATTTATGTTTGTCATCCAAATATTTGTGCTGCGTCTTTGTGTTTTCTGTGTATGGATTAAGTATGCATATATTATAACATTTCAATGTTTTTTACATAAATGTGTAGTATCCGTATTCTGGAACCCATAACATAAACAAATAAGCTTAGCTTGGGACTAAAGGATGATTTATGAAAGGTTTTAATAGTTTTAATGTTTAATGACTAATAAATTTTACTCTCTATTTTTATTAGGTCTTAAATCGTTAGGTCAAAGTTTCGGTCATGTTCTGGTTTAGTATACAACGAAAAACTGCTTATTTCCAGCCCCAGTCCATCGCATCTCTAGAAGAAGTAGAGGGTATCAGAGTAAAGAAAGATTGGTCTCATGGCGGTACTGATGTCGCCATCTTCTTACAAAGAGATCGTGTGCTCGCATTGCTGATGGACGAACGAGATGCTGCTGAAATGCCACTCATTATTGCCGGGTCAGTTACATCATAATAGAAATTTTAGATTTTCATTACCGCCATTTGTTTTAATTTAATTTTAATTTATGATTCTGATTTATTTTATTCATAACTATTAAAAATTTATTACACATCAGAAACATACAAAATTATATATAAGATTCTTTGATCCTATTTTTATTGACTCTCCTAAAAACCTACTCAATCTTTTTTGTATTAAGTTTATGTCTATTTATAATCTTCTAAAAGTATTGCATACATATTACAGATACCACCGCATTGCTACCGGACACGAATTGAACGTTGAACAAGAAAGGGAACCTATCACAGAAGATATTGGTAAGAAACATAACACTAAACATTCTATTTTGTTGCGACCAATAGACGACAATTTCTTACTGTACTTTTCTGTTTTTCAGCTCCACCATACTTGTCCCAACATAATGTGGTACCAGCTAAATGGAGCTACCTTCATTACGATGACCCCACTGTACTGTCAAAGAAACATTACGCCATATTCAGCATGCCTCCTCCCTACCATGTCACTCCTGAACAAGCCAAGTCACTAGACACAAACATGAACTCAAGCATCACTAACAGAAATCATAGCAATAACTCCAGCCCTCTAATAGGCTATGATTCAAAATCAGGACTGTTAGGTCATGATATACATTTCGAAAAATGCAAGAGGAATGAAGACTTTAGACTCTTCGATCCAAATGATGCATGCTACCTCGACGATGGCATGGGTTTTGATCTTCAAAGTGTTCTATCAATGGAACTCTTAGAGAATGCTACCAATAACCCAAGGTTAGTGGAGGCTAAGAATGAAGAAGTGTTAAGAAGAGTAGCAGAAATGCAGAAACTAGTTGAAAACTCTGAACAATATTTAACTGAGAACTGTGATTGTGATGTTTATCATGAAAACCTAAGAGATGAACTAGTTGGCAAAGAGACAAGTGTAGATGTTGTAGAAAGTGATACTGAATCTAATACTAGTAGGATGTCTTGTGTTGATGATGCACCAGGAATATTGAAACATAGTGACTCCTTGCTTCTATTGACTGAAACTATAAGCCAAGGTTTAAGTGGTTTAAGCGTGCCAGAAAATACTAAAGACAATAATAGTTTAACAACCCGCCAATCGCAAGGTCTGAGTGCTATACTTAATAATTGTGGACTGACCGATGCTTTATTAGCTTTAAATAATGATGTGTGTCATTCAGAAAGTGATAACGATTCCCTATATACACCCACAAGTAGTCCTATAAGAAAACATCAAACTATACCGACGGGTAAAGCTGTCAGAACTAGTTTCGGTCTTCACAGTCCTGACCCAGCACAAGACAATAAAGAGCCAAATTTAAAGGAATACCTGAAACAATTAAGAGAAAAAAGTAATAAAGAAGAAGAAACAAGAACAGCCGAATACCAATTTTATTGCGAAGAAAGCGTAGTGGATAATGATGCTGAGCTTATAGATTTAACTTTGATACCTCCCCCACAAACACCCGATGAATTAGATAGTGCCACGCAAGTGCCTCATATTGTACCCATTGTGCCACCGTCATTTGCTGATGACAAAGTAAATTCGCAAGAAAATTTAGCAAAAGCACCAAAAACCACAGCCTTGGAAGAATTTATAGCTAATGTAACAATACAACCACCGACTGTCAAAATAACTCCAGCCATAGAACTCACTCCGGAGGAAATAATGTCGTACATAATACCACCACCCCCAGCATCTAATTCCTCAACTTTAGATAGAAATCATGTCAGCTATGCAAATCATCCGCAAATAGTAGAAGCAAAGAATGAACATGTTATTGCTGCAGGCAAATCTGCTAATGGGGAAGTCGTTAAGGGTACCTTAACTGTCAGTGAGATTAGAAATATGTTTGCAGCTAAAAGCTTAAGTGAAGCAAGAAATAGTCTTTTGTTAAAAGACAAAGCCAAAAATCCTGCTCCAACAAAATCTGACTCTCCCAAAGGCAAGAGAAAAAGTGTGCCTAATGATAAGCAATCTAACGGCACTGCACACGTTATAGAATATCCAACAGTAGAGCGAAAAGGAATGTTTTCTTGCTGTAGTAAAGATAAAAATAAATCTGAAGAAAATTCAGATGAAGGCGAAAAAATAGAAAGTTCGATACAAAATTCTGATTCCATTCCAGACGTATGTGAAATTAGACCACCGCCAAGAAGAAAAGGATCGGATAGTAAGAAACCAGAGAGACCACCGAAAATACCACCTACTCCTGCGCCCAGACCTCGATCGAATTCATTCACCTGTCTAAAAAACGAACTTACCGCTGTAGAAATTCCAAATAATCATTTTAGCACACTAAACAATCGAAAATTGAATTACAAAGTTGTTTGTGAATTAAACGAAAACATACAAAACCCACCACAACTGCCTCCTAGATTAGAAAATAAAATTGTATCACCACCACCTCCAATACTGTTACCTCCAAAAAAGCCACCATTACCCCCAATACCTAGCATCGAAGTATTACGAATAAAGAATGCTAAGCAGTCTCCTATAAAAAACCCAGAACAGAGGTTAGCAAGCATAGGATCACCTCACTTTCACAGGAACTTGAACACATATAGAAACCTGGAAAATGAAAGTCAACTCACGGAAGAGGAAACTCAAAACATCAGATCAAATCCAAATTATAGCTCTATGACTTTGCAAACTCGTCATGTGCGTTCGAATTCTGAAACAAAGAACACAATTTTGAAGAACAATACAGCACTTTCTTTATGTTCTCCTCAAATGAGTCGACGGTTTAGTAACAGACCTGATATCTTAAACGGTGCTCCAGGAGAAAGGGTGTTCAGTCCGCCACTATCTGAACGGCAGGCTTTTAGAAAAGACAGTCCGACTCCAAAGGTACAGAACCATGTTCGGTTTAAGGAGGATATAGTAGATCCAGATATTCCAACACCACCATCGCCTCCTACGGTGAAGTTTCCAGAGTTCCAGACTGGAAACAATGGGCACGTGTCTATAGAAAGTCTTCTTTGTAAGACCGAAGTAGCCGTTGAAGGTTTATTGCAGCGATTACACCAAGTAGCACAGAAATGTTCACATCAACATGCACATGGAGGTGGTGAAGATATTGATGAGATCAAATTCCAGGTAAGTTTCCTTTTATTACTTCTGCCCGCGGCTTCGCACGCATTAGTGGCCGAATCAAATTTGAAATCAAACCCAAAATAACAACTGAAATCTGAACTGAAATTTATAGATACTAAAATCAATACTCAAATCCATAGAAAAGTTTACCGCAATCAACAATCGTACATACACATACAATACAACATACTATGTATATCTACTAAAATCAGAGTTAAATACGATACCAAAATTACAACTACAATACAATTGAAACAAACCAAAAGAACTATTTATTTATACCATTTTTCACAAACATTTGCGTGTATTATCCCATACAGAGTTTTCAGCGACATAATATATAGCCTATGTTACTTCCAGGACAATAAATTATCTCTATACCCATTTTCGTGCAATTCCATTCGGTGGATTTTGCGTGAAAGCGTCACAAACAAACAAACTCACTTTCACTTTTACGAGTATATATAAAGTAAGGATACGCTAAAATAAAACTTTTATTTTAGCGTATCCGTATCGTATCGTATTCTTTTTCTATATGTGTATATTATATGTGTTATATGTGTATGTTATATGTATATTATTATGTTATATTATGTGTGATGTATATTATACATTTAAGTAGAAAAAAAATATACACCAAAAATTTCATCTATGTACACTCGTGCATATTATTTAAATAACCCGCTTTATCAATCATGCGTTTACATTGCGCATTTTTGGCACGTAATAGTCATTAGACCATAATACTTGAATGTTTTAAAGCTAATCACTTATTCTTTAAACTTGTTATGTCATTGTAATTGTTTATTTAATATTTTCTTTTTATTATTCTTATAATTAACAATGTCATTAAATTTGTCTGACTGGTACCCTGTATCGACGTTTTGTAAAATGGTTAGCACTTATATTATGTTCGTATTTTCCAGCGTGCACGTGGTGAACTAACAACGTGTGCAGTATCTCTAGTGGGAGCATCCCGTACGTTAGTGGGTGCACTAGGCTCATCATCTGGCACTGGTTCTTTACCTTCAGCACCTGCAGCACTCGCTGACTGTCTCACACCGCTGAGAAGACTGGCAGATCTGGCACAGGTATGTTATTTAGAAGTTAACTTACAATTATTTTTCTTAGCAGAAAACAACAGAAATTTTAAATAATTTCTTAGTTTTTGTGAACCATGCATGGTCTTTAATTAGCTACACGACGGTGATTAACTATCAACCTCCATGATTACTAGACTTAAATAAAAGCTTTAAAACGATTTTATTTTACAGGCTCTTGGCAGACACACTTCTTCACCTCTTCAGACAAGAAATCTGGTACTCAGAGTTCATGACGTCACAGCAGCTTTTAAAGAACTAGCCGGGGCTGAAATGGCGCAAATCATTCATGAATATAACACTAAAAAGACACAAAATCAGGGTCAAGATAATAATTCTACATTGGAAGGACAATTGGCTTTGAGAGCAGAATGCTTAGCTAATGTTCTTGCAACTTTGTTGAGAAGTCTTAGAGTATTCTCTCCATGAAATTCACCGATGATTCACTTTATAAATATGTTATATATTATTTTAGTTTCAAGGGTTACTACAGTGTCATAAAGCGATGTGTTTAAAATGATTAAAGAAAGTAAATATTAAAAAAGCTACCAGATATTCGTGTCGAGACACATTAAATTAGTATAAGTATATCATAAGGAGTCTAAATCTCCTTGCTCAGAAACACGGCACAGTGGCTTTATTTCCGTTTTAAGCATTGAGTCAAGATAATCGGCTTTATTTTGGTTCAATCTTTATTTTACTCTATGACTATAAAACTTAAGACTTTCTAGTTCACATCGACAAACTTGCTAAAGAAAGCTTGTACCTACGTGGAGATCTGTCAATCTGCGATCAAATTCAACTCATGATATCAAACTAGCTTGGTGTTAAAAATCATTGCTCTATGAGATTAGGGTACCTAAGCAAATTGATTTTGATGATATTTTCTAAGCGTATGCACAAATGGAATAAGTATTTGTGAGGTTAGATAGGAATGATATTAATATATTTAATCGGGAATAATCATGTATATTATATGCTAAGATTGATGCAAAAGTTCGGTTCATTTATTAAAGTCGATACGAAGTCGATGAGTGGGTGTTTTTAATCGATATGTTTGTTTATCTCGATGACATATTCGCGGTTAGTATGAATATCGAAATACAAAATTTTCAAATATGAACCTCTATGTTTCGACGTTTTAAAATAAAGAATGGTTAATTCTTTTAAAAAAATTTTAGAGAAAGAGGCAGCTAAAATAACCAAAACAATTTTAAGACTAGTTTTAATTTGTTATTGGAATTCTGTTAATAAAATATAACCGTTACTAAATGAGACCAAATAAATTTAGGTACGTTTTTTAATTAATATAATTCATTAAAATATTCGCAGTTGGCAACATTAGTGTTTTTAGTTGATAGAGAAAATTTTAATGTTAATATTTACATTTGTTGTTAAATTCTTGTGCTATGTTAATTGTAAAATTTGCTTTTTAACTTGATGCATAGTTAACAATTTGTAGGTCATTATTGACTTATATTATATAACCTGTTTAATAAATAATGCGATATTACGTAGAAAATATATTCAGAATAATGTCATATCAAACAAAATATCAAAATTTATAGATAGTTTTAGTCATTCTGTATCTATTGCTATTCTATTGTAATCGCATGACAACATCTATGCTTCATGTTAAAAATCTTAAAAAAAAACGAATCAGTTTTTCTAGATTGTTTATGATTCCGTAGAGAAAGTGTTACCATAGTTTAATTAATTTTACCATTAAACATATCTATTTATACAAAAATAAATGTATATTTTCTACTAAGATGTGTGATCGGTTTTAAGATGCAATCTTCTTGTAAAATTTATTGTACTTTATAAACTTATCATATCCTTAGGATTTAATGCGTATGTTGATTATTATACTAAAATATACAAAAAATATTCAAATGTACATTTTCTTCATTATTTTACACACAATTTAAATTAAGTCAGTGTATTATTGCGCGATTTTGCATAAAATTTGGTGTTGCTAGCCGTTAATTTTAACGACAATGTTGCCAGCAATCGTTTCTTAGTACACACGATGTGCTGATATTAAAATATTGGTGCTATTTTAATGAAAAGTGTACGTTTTTTGGTATCGTGATCTTTTAAAATGTAATGTTTTTTTTTGCAAATAATATTAGGCACCGGCGATTTGTATTAATGTAAATATGGTTGTTTTTCAACGCAATAATATTAAATTAAGGCATAATAACATTAATAACGCATAATAAATTCATTCAGTATACTTTCCTCGCCTGTTTAGTACAATTATTATGTTCTTTACTGCTATTCCAAAGCTTTTATAGGAACCAAAGACGAGAGTTTTTTTTTTCATATATTTTATGTTATTTCTTGATTTTATTTACGATCGATCATTTTTATTATATTGTATAGACAGATTGTAAATCTAAAATATTGTTATTAAACTCGTTTATTCTCTAGTGACACACAATTAACTTTAAATTATTTAAATTGTTCATTGTTTAAATTGTTCATTTGCATTGTTCAATTACACATCAACATTATGTAACAACGTAAGTAATGCGCCAATCTTATTCTCTTCTTCCCTACATGAGCTCCCATAACTCAAGCGTTATGAAGTAGTTTATTAATTTTGCAATTGACATGCTATGCTTTTACTTAATAAATTGAATTATGGTGGAAAAAAAGATTACGTGTAAATATAAAAGTGTACGTAAAAAAATATATAAACTCAATAGAGTGACGTGGAGAGAATGTGGTGGTGTAATTTGATTACTGAAAAGCACGACCGCAATAAGCTCAGTTGGAAGAGCTACGGAACGGTATTCCGAGGTCGTGGGTTCGTGTCCCGCTTGCGGTAATCAGTTTTTCTACCATAATTCAGTTAATCAAGCGTTATGCTTGATTCTGGTCACAAACTGTCACTAGAATCAAGTCGTGTGAAATGTAACATAAATTATATTTCTCTCTCCAGCCTATTCACGTCCCACTGTTGGGCACGGACGTCTTCCCCTTCGGGAGAGATTTTGGTCGTCTGTGTCTCTCACAGAGTATTTTATCTGTGTACAATATTCCTTAATAGGCTTTTAGTGCACCCTGGGAAGGAAATTTGTAGTGACACTTGTATTCTTAATCCGTCACCACATGGACATAAACCGATAATAAATTCTATACGCACGCCTTTTTTCCTTGGGGACAGACAGGCACATTAAAGATCCAACGCCATGAATTGGGCATACCTACTTCCCTAACTTTCTTCATACTCATAAATCGCTATTATAATATTATCACAGTGATTGCATAATGTCGAATTTTATCAAGTTTGGTAGTCTACTATAATTTTTTTGTCTTAAACGACGCCATTAAGGCGCCATGATGGCGTCAGTTACTGATAATTGTGGCAACGTTGTAATAACAGACTTGGCTCCTTGGTCACACATGCACGACAGTTGTAATCTCTTTGGAAAGACATCACTTATAAGATCAGAGTGTTTTTCTCGAGCGTCCTTCCTAAACGAACAAACTTTAACAAAATTTTGGTTACCTGTGTGTCATTAGACATATTTCGTGTAAAATATTACAACATAGTTATATATTTAAACAACAATTTATTTATTAATCACAAATAACATAATGGAATGCATTTGATGTAATAAACAATTTCAATATTTACTGAATTTCATTGTACCCTATCATAATATATAATTATATTAAATATGACGAGCCTCGCGGTTGAGTGGTTCATGTAACGGACTGCCGATCACGAGGTCGTGGGTTCGATTCCCGCTCGGAACAATCATTTGTGTGATATTTATAATTTTCATACAAATGTTTGTACTGCGTCTGGGTGTTTCTATGTATTATAAGTATGTATTTGCAAAAGAAAAGTAGTATATATATCCGTATTTTGGTACCCATAACACAAGCATATAAGCTTAGCTTGGGACCAGAGGACATTCTGACACCCCTGATACAACTATATATATTATTATTGAAAAAAAAAATGAAAGGAAATGAAAAAAATAATTCCATGGAGTTTCTTGTCTGTTCTTCTCCATAGGATTCGCGTTTGGAACAGACACCTAGTTTCTGACGTTTTAAAAGAGCTTGTAAAACATGCCATCTTGAAATAAAAATTTTGACTGACTTTTACTTTGATTGTGCGAAATGTCCATGAATATCTTTATATTTATTATACCAAAAGGATGGATACGTTGTATAAATCATCTAAAAGAAAGAGTAGTGAACACAGATAGGACGTCTGTAGAGGCGTATTTATCCTAGGGTCATAGGGGCCGTGGCCCAGGGCGGCTAGCCTGTGAAGGGCGGCGAAAGCCTTCAGTTTAAAAATTTTGCTCTATCTCTATAGGCCGGCTAATTAAATCGGCCCAGGGTGTCAAATCCAATGGCCCGGGTCGCTAATTTTCAAAATACCCCTTTGGACGTCTGACAGAAGCGTATGGTAGATAAGCCAACAGTAATGAGATAGGGACAGGATGATATTGATATCTCAATAGTAGGAACATTTTTCTGAAATGTTGAAAAAGCTGCAACTCGAATGAATACATAAATAAGATCTTAAAATTTTACCGGCTTGATACTGCGTTTTTAATTTCCTACCGAAGTTGTCTTTTTTAATAGATAGAGTGGTTCAAGAGGATGGCTTTTTTGTTTAGTCTCCAATTCCAAGCCTTCGAAGTTGTGGGTTAGTAATTTAGAAGTTCTGATCTGATCTACGAACTCTATAAAGTAGCCCTGACATCAGAATTTGGGTAACCTTTGATCTTTTAATAATTTGGATGATTTCTAAAAGCAGATCATATTGTAAACACAATAGAAAAAAAAAGTTTTTTTGACCTTGATCTTTGTGACCTTTGACCCATGGAAACGTTAGTTGGGATGGGATTTCATGTGTGGTATTCTAAAGGGTGTTAAAAATTTTGTTAGTTTTCGTCTAGGATGCACCGGATTTGAGATATTTGCATTTTGGTAGTACCCATAACAAGAGTTAAAATATCGGTCGAATCGATTATCAAAGATATTGTGGACATTTTGATAGATGGCGTAAACCCAGGTTTTCAAGGTCCCACCTCCCTTACTGCACCTCCCTTACCCAATAAGGGAGGGGCTAGTTTGAATGTATTAGCACTTCGACGCTGACAGAAAAACAACTAAAATTATCGTTGAGGCTATGTGGTTCTTGATGAGGCCCTTAAAACATTAGCACTGGAGGTTATAAAGTTGATAATGTCAGGTCAAATTAAAATTTAATACTGTGAATTTAGGAGAAGTTAACTCAGGCAAAGTCAAAAAAGTGTAAAAGGTATTAATTAAGAAGAAAAACATTTCAATATGTGAGTTTATTGAACAATTTCGTACACTATTGTATTAAGATTACAAAAAATGTACAAATAACAAATTTGAAATACCAGGAGATCAGAAATATGTAAGAAGTATATTAATAAAAAACATTATTTGTAAAGTAATTTATTAATTTTGCAATTGACTTGCTATGCTTTTATTTAATAAATTAAATTTAATTACACACAATACATACAATTTAATTTAATAAATATTATTAAATAATATTTAATAAATTAAATTATGCAATCCCCCTGGTTGTAATAAATAATAATTATATATTACAACCAGGGGGATTGCATAATTTTATCAAGTTTGGTAGTCAACTATTCATTTTTTGTCATATATGACGCCATGGCGCCATAATAGCGTCAGTGACTGATCATTGTGACAACATTGTAATAACAGACTTGGGCCCCAGTTTAATAAATAAATATGGTCTTATTCATAATGACTTATCGGAGGTTTAAAAGTTCACTAAAATCGGTTCGCGGTCAAAACTTGTTATTCATAATAGTCTTTTTACGCTCAATCGTTTATTATCTCTCCGATTAAATCTGCGTTTAAACCTCCGATAAGTATTTATGAATAAGGTCATAAGTAATTCAGAATATTATAAAACGATTGTTTATTATTATTATTTATTATTATTATTGTAAAATATTTTGTTTGTAGCACGTCTAATTATTACGCGAACTCCGTGTTTTTACAAATGAAACTGCATCGTGCACTGCACTGTGCAACTAGTTTTAATATAAATATACAAAGTATTCTAGAATTTAGTTTGTTTGTTTAGTGTTTGTACTCGCAGCTTGCAAATGTTTTCTCACACGATAGCTCTGAGCTCACAGCCGGTTTTAGAACATAAAAAAATAAATTTAATAGAATTATTGCTAGATCTGCAGTTCGGTTCCGTACGGCATTTTTCACACCTGGCGAGGAGTTATAGATTTTAGTTGATATACCTATATTAAAATGTGGTGCCCTATTCTAAAATATAAGAAGAAAGTAATAATACTACGAGTACCTACCTAATAAAAACAAATCTCAAAGCGAATGTAAAAACAGGAAGGAATATATTTATTTATCTTTACCAGTCATGCCATATCGAGATGTTCTATCTATTATTATCAGAAATCCGTAGTTCTGTGACTATTATGATAAATGCGTAATTCTGTGAGTATATTTGTTACATTTCACACTAAACTTTGCAGCTGTATAAATTCTTTTTAGCGCGGTTATTTAGAAAACTTTGACAGTACCTAACTTATTTTACACTTGAAGAAGTCTAAGGAGGATGCGCTCTAACCTTAGGCTTCTAATAATTAAGACTGAGTCTTGTTTCTGTATAAATTACAAGTAATTACAACACAGATCAAAATAGTATGTAAGTACTAGGAACAGGGTAGTAATCACCGATATTTCGTATAATATTTAAAATCATAATTAAACAGGAATATCCAGTAGCTAGCAGCCGATGTAGATTCATGGACCGGTCCTCTAGGAAATCTATGCGTACTCTTCAACTTGTATTGTGTAGTCAGGTTTCCAAAATGCACATGACATCTCGCCTCACTTAGGTAAATGGTGAAGGCTGTATGTGAGGCTATATGCGTGAATGAAACCTCAGGCAACACTTCTCTCTCCAGGCCATTTACGTCCCACTGTTGGGCACGGGCCTCCTCCACTTTCGGAGGGATTATGGTCTACTGTGCGGTGCTGACCAGGCGTGCTGGCACAGGGTTTATTTTCGAGTTTTCCGTCTCTCACAGAGGATTTTATCTGTGTGCAGTATCTCTTAGCTGACTTTTACAGCACCCTGGGGAAGAGATGGGGTGGTGACACTAGTATTCTTAATCCGTCAGCACACGGAGATGGCAACACTTAGTCTTTCCTAATTCCTATCCTACCGATAATAAAAACACGACAGATTGTACATCTAGATTGATGTATGGATGTTTGTTGCTCTTTCACGCAAAATCTACTGAATGTATTTTATAGTTTACACACATCAGAATAACATAATATATATCGTCACGCTAAAAGCTAAGTAGCGGGACAGTAACAGTAAACGTAAGTGAAACGAAGAAGAAAGTAAGAGCATTAGCAAATTTTGACAAAATAATGGACCTTCACAAACATCATCATGTCTTCTTGCTTAATATGTAAAAATTACTGTGCACTTCATAATTGTTACTACTTTAAGTAATTGTTATGTAAAATAATATAATGATGTCGTTTATTATTCCTTAAATAACAGGTGTAGAGTTTGTTTGTTTGAACGCGCTAATCTTAGGAACTACTGGTCCGATTTAAAAATTCTTTTAGTGTTAGATAGTACATTTATCGAGGAAGGCTATGGGCTATATAACATCACGCTGTGACAAATAAGATCGAAGCATTAATGAAAAATGTTACAAAAAAGGGAAAAGCCTTCTAAATTCTACACGTGGGAAATCGCGGGCTAGTAAAACTTATAAAACCCTTATTTATACCCTTATTAACGTAATCTTTAGACATAAAAGTAACTTAACAGCGACCATAAAGTATTTAACATGTTACATTGCTACCATGTTGCTTTCAACAGAAAAAAATATACAATGCATTATATTTATAAGCCAACAGCTAGCCGGTGTACAGTTAGTCAGTAATTATAGAACAATTTACAAAACGATGAAGTAATGTACAAATTAAAGAACAAAGTTGCTAACCAGAATATATTGGTAGAGTCACGGATCCCCGATCGACTAACGACTAGGCTTTAACACAAAAAGAATACGACTAGTCTAACTTATATGTATGTTGTATAGTAAAAGATTTGCTATAAGAAAATATAAATTTAAAAAAATTAAAATTATATATACAAACTAAATTCGCAGCTTGCGATAAGACCGCCCTTTGTACCTATGACATGTCTATTATGTAAGCTTTGTAAATCATTATGGTGTGCAATAAATAATATTTGACTTTTACTTTTACTATACTTTAAACTTTAATTTTTTAATACTGTACATATTTCTTTTTTATGTTTTAGTTTTTAATTGTATAAAGAACTGATTTGTGATTTTAAATAACTATTAAATTATAGCTTTAAATATTTATCAGCAATAGTGAAAATATGACAAGCTTCTTCGGTTTCAAAATAATATAATGATATCGTTTATTATTCCTTAAATAACATAATATTTATACTAATACTAGCTGTCCCGGCAAACGTTGTTTTGTCATACTAAAAAAAAAAGGTTTGGAAAATAGATGTTGGCCGATTCTCAGACCTACTGAATACGCATGTAAAATTTCATAAAAATTGGTGAAGCCCTTTCGGAGGAGTACGGTAACTGACACTGTGACACGGGAATTTTATATATATGTTGGAGTAACATAGTAGAGAATTGAATTGCTATGGTTTACTATCAGTCTACAAATTGTAGAAACTATCTTTAAGATGTTTATACATCAATCTGACATTCTCGTTCACACATAAAAGGTTTCCACAGCAGGTCTCCAGCCAAATCCCCTATAACCTGCGCCTCTACCACCATAATACTGATGACCACACAAAACGTCATCTCTCAATCGTCACTTTTCACTTTTTTACAAATACACACTTTATAATTGTATAATTATTAAGTGTGTATTTGTAAGAAAGTGAAAAGTGATAGAGAAAATAGATATGTGATAGAGAAAAGTGAGAAAGAGTTTATAGCGGTCATAATCACGTGTGTACACACGAGATTATGACCGCTATAAACTCTTTATCACTACTGTGAGTGAGCAACTAGTCGGGCAGTGATTCGCCCTGTCTAACGTCTCAAACGATACAGACTGTTAGCTCTGTGGCTGTCTCGTTTTTATAGTCACTACGAGGTGGGGTAGTAGACAAGGTAGGGGTTAGAACACGTGTTAGGACGTGTCTACAATTCTTTACGTTAACAAATCATACGATCACATTTGTTTATTTTAATTATCGCTCCATCATATAAGATTATAAAGCTGTAAAAGGCATCAAAACCTCCAGAATGCCTTTTATTAATCCAGAATGTAGATGTCTCATGAGGTGATACACTTCCATATTTATTTTTTTTATTAGAAATCTATGAACCTAGAGACTTAACTCTATATATTATTTTATACCTTTATAATAAATTATTAACATGATTATAATTCAATTTATTTAACAATTATAACTCTATACAGCCTTAAAATCCAAAAGAGTAGAAAATATAAAGACTAGTTTCTTTATATTTCCTACTCTTTTGGATTTTAAGGCTGTATAGAGTTATATTTGTTACTAGTTTAGATATCAAACCCTAAATCTAATATATAAAATTCACGTGTCACAGTGTTAGTTACCGTACTCCTCCAAAACGGCTTGACCGATTCTTCTCAAATTTTACATACATATTCAGTAGGTCTGAGAATCGGCCAACATCTATTTTCCAAACCTTTTTGGTTTTTTTTTTGTATGGCAAAACAACGTTTGCCGGGTCAGCTAGTAATTATATAAAAAGACTCCTCCTGAACCACTTTATCTATTCAAAAACTGCATCAAAATCCGTTGCGTGCTTTTGAAGATAATTATAAGCTCACACAGGGACATACATACAAAAATAACGATTTTGTTTTATAATAAATAAATAAATAAATAAATAAATATTCATGGACATATGGCAAGCATTGAATGCAAGTCATTGTTAGATAAGTTTTTACATGAAAGATATTGTTACATAGCATATCATATTATAGACGAACACGATGGCGCACATACCTTATAATATTGAGTGCTACCAATGTTTACAAATAAGGTCCCTTCGTCCGTTTGTTCAACTCACAATATTATATGTTATTTTCTTATTAATGCTGTAGTTTGTACCATAAATGCGACGAGAATGGTGTTCATATAAAAACTGGTAGTTACATAACGAAGTATTTCTATAATTAAAAGAATTAAAAGCATTTTCTAAGAATAATTGTTTACGTCTGAGACCACCCTATGACGTCCTGTTGGGATAATTATTAATTTTGTGACTAATTGAATTAATAGGTGGGAGATAAAAAGCAGTCAACCAGTACTATTATTCTTCTATATTATCTCTGCACCACCTGAAGGTTGGCAGGAATATCATGATACCAATTCTATGTGCACAACTAAACTTAGCTTAACTAAAAAATTAAAACAACTATGGTGTATTTTAATTAATTGGCTATTTCGTTGTATATATTTATATCAATTAAAATCGTTAGTCTATAATACACAGTTTATATAATAAGAAAGTTAAGTTAACATTGACGAATTTTGTTACTGGAACAACATTTTATTTAAGTTTAGTTGTGCGCTCAGAATCGGTACCATTGCCTCAGGCATTAAATCCGCCTTTATATAAATTTTGTCTATAATAAGCTTAAAATAAATAAATACATAAATATTATTATTATTCTCTGGAATACTCTTCCGCCGGAAATCAGGATGTGCACCTCCCGTAAAGCGTTTAAGTGTAAGATACGTGAGCACTATCTCCGTATATCGACACAACCTCACGTTTAGCTGCATACATCTGAGTCTATGAAGCTACTATACTACTATCTATCTGTATTTAAGTACCTGTATTATATGTATTTATGGTATGTTTAATGTACGTATATATCTGTGTATGTATGTATGTATCTGTTTAATTGTATTGATTTACGTGTATCTCTATATATGTGTATGTAATGTACTCTTTATAGGATTTATCTATGTCTTATTGACATACTCATGTCTTTAACAACTATAATCTTTGATAATCTAGCTTTATTTGTTACACTTCTGCCTTCCCTTTTTCTGCACCACCCTATGGTTGACTGGTAGAAAATGCCTTAGGCATTAAGACCGCCTTTGCATAGTTTAAGCACAAAGTGTAAATAAATAAATAAATAAATATTACAACTGGATATAAAATACAAGCTGTTGCCAGCGACTTCATGACATATGCATGGAATTTAGAAAATACCCGTTTTTGTAACATTTTTCTCTAATAGTTCGCTCCTATTAGTCGCAGCGTGGTGTTATATAACCAAAAGCCTTCCACGATAAATGTACTATCCAACGCTGAATATTTCAAATCGGGCCTGCGGATTCTGAGATTAGCGCGTTCAAACAAACAAACAGACTTCAGCCTTATTATAAATTAGAGTATAGATTTTAATTAAACTAAAATTTTGGTTCATGTTTTGATGGATCAAGAATACATATGTCACCTTTCCTTCCCAGGGTGCTGGAAAAGTCGGCCAAGGAGTACACAGATAGTATGCTCTGTGAGAGACAGAAAACTCGAAAATAAACCCCATGCTATCACGTCTGGTCAGCGCAGCACAGACCGTTAGCAAACCATTAGCCCTCCCAAAGTCGAGGAGGCCCGGGCCCAACGGTGGGAAGTTTATGGGCCGAAGACACAGAGAAATTAAAAGAAATTTATATTAAACGCCTCGTGCTACTCTTGAAACATTAGTTTATGAAATAAATTAATGGCAGTCGACATTTTGTTTTTAAGAGGATACCAAAATAGCTTCGTGCATTTTTCTATGTACGAAGTTTTCATTGTTTCTTTAGATTGAATGGCTAGAGCTCTAATTTTTAAGTATATGTTTTTTCAATATATGATCTAGGATCGCATGAACTCAGAAACGCGATTGAAAAAAGTTTTCTCGATAGAAAATCTTGGCGAAACAACCTCTCAAATTTTTTATTTTTTTCATTTGTCGGTCTATTATCGCGTATTAACTAATGAAATAACTTTAAAAACATAAGTAACTATTATGTATAGAAACACGTGGATCAGAATTAAAATATATTTAGTAGATTTTGAGTAAATAGGAAAAGTATCCCTAATTCTTCATTTTCTGTGCCTACTGGCTGTGTTAATATGTACGTGTCGGCGATGATATACGATAATATTGATGTAGGCCCATAACACGCTTATATAATTAAGGTATCGTTCTCAAAAGGTAACCAATCTAATTTCTAAACCTCCTTCATTATGTATATTTCTTATACCAAAAACAAATAACAAAATAACTTAATTACTAAGTAAAATCAATTTTTGTTACTATCAAAAATGTTTTTTTACAGAACTTCGTCTTTGTTTTATCTACTGCACGCTAGATGGCGCTGTAATACATTACCGAAACAAAAAATTATAAAAATTTTCTTTGATACTTTATATTAGATTTTTACATTTAATAATAGAATAAAATGATCTTCAGTTCAATTTTCTATTCTATTTTATTTCTATTGGCCGACAGTTTTAGGTATCCAAAATACATAGTTAAACCAGAATTAGAAAGAAAGTCAAGTAACTTTAGCCTGGACTAAATCGTTCCTCATCACGGAAAAGAAATCAATTGATTCCTTTCCTTGATTTCTATTCCTTGTTCCTCATATAATAATGACATTTCATATGACGTATAGCCTGAATCATATACACACATAGATACATTTTCACGCACACTTAGATATGTACGTGGCTTTATGTAGTAGTAGTAGGGTCCATTTGAAAACCAGCGCTAGGTCCTGTGGCCTAGCATATGCTGAAATGGACACCTACCTTATGAAGCACCCACCCCACGTTATGAAGGTTAATGAGGAGTTGTTATAAATTAAATATAAGTTAATAAGCATAAAGGTCGATAATAATTAACTTTTAACGTATTTCTGTACAAGAACACATAAGAAACTAAATATCTTTACAAGTAAAATCTATATACTTACTAGCTGACCCGGCAAACGTTGTTTTGCCATACTAAAAAACAAAAGTTTGCAAAATAGATGTTGGCCGATTCTCAGACCTACTGAATATGTATGTAAAATTTGAGAAGAATCGGTCAAGCCGTTTCGGAGGAGTACGGTAACTAACACTGTGACACGTGAATTTTATATATAAGATTAGATTAGATATTGTAATTGATATTCACTATCTTTACTTATTATAAAACAAAGACGTTATTTTTGTATGTATGTCCCTATGTAGGCTTATATCTTCAAAACTACGCAACGGATTTTGATGCGGTTTTCTTCAATTATTATATAGAGTGGTTCAAGAAGATCTGCATAATGACATTTTGAAATTTTAGAATTAATTAATTTTATATTTTACCTGATGGTAAGTGGTCATGAAATCTTTGATGATAAGCAAAGCATCAACTATGTAAAAAGCTTATTTACCTACCACAAATTAGCTTTCTCTTTAAATCAATCCATCCATCTTCACTTAATACACTGTTTTATTTTTATCTACTACTTATTTCTATATCATCACAACTGCTTGTCACTGAGGGGGTATGCAGCGATAAACAAATAAATAATAAAAAGACTATTTACATAAATTTCTAGAAAAATTACTTAGACTTACAAATACATAGAGCTAAATAATGATCTCTAACACTTGCGCAACTCATTTATTCAAATAAAACAACTTTTCACAGATTTAGACGCGTATATTATTGATATTGGTACCAATTCTACGCGCACAACTAAACTAAAAACTGAAACCAAATATGGCGTATTTTGATTAATTGGGTATTTCGTTGTGCACATTTTTATTAATTAAAATCATTACTCTATATTATACAGATTTTCTAATAAAAAAGTTATGTTAACATTGCCGAATTGTAGTATTGACACTGGTACCAATTCCACGCGCACAACTAAACTAAACTTAACTTAACTAAAAAAAAAAATTTTGATAGGGTCTAACTGAAATTTCTTGATAAAATACTGTTTATTATAGACTAACGATTTTAATTAATAAATGTGCACAACAAAATAGTCAATTAATGAAAATACAGCAATAGCTGTTTTTACTTTTTAGTTAAGTGAAGTTTAGTTTATATTACACTATAAATTTTATATTTTTAGTTTAGTTAAGTTAAGTTGTGCATGTAGAATCGGTTCCATAGAGCTATATTTCCTATCATAGAAGATGCTATATTTTTAAAATACATCTAGCCGCGTCTAATCCCGTCTAAGCAACATATCCTGAATCTTAAGACCAATGTCAATGAATTCTACTTATTTCATCGCTAACCTTCAAGTCTGCAAGCAACATTCCAACTTAACCACATGTTACTCTCTTCAAACCGCATTAAAAATACTATTGCAATACTTTAAAGAATCGCGTTTAACTTACAGACTTGAAAAATGTAGTTAAGTTCTAGATCTATCTTTACTTATTAATAAACAAAGTCGTTATTTTTGTATATAATAATAAATAAATATAATGAATTTTGATGGACATTTCACACAACGTCCTCTGGTCCCAAGCTAAGCTTATATGCTTGTGTTATGGGTACCAGAATACGGATAGACTACATATACTACTTTTCTTTTGTAAATACATACTTATAATACATAGAAACACCCAGACGCAGTACAAACATTTGTATGACAATTAGAAAAAAATCACACAAATGATTGTCCCGAGCGGGAATCGAACCCGCGACCTCTTGATCGGCAGTCCGTTACATAAGCCACTCAACCACGAGGCTAGTCGAATATATGTCCCTATGTGAGATTATGGCACCAATTCTATTTACTATTTCATTATATACATCATAGTAAATAATAGAATAGGTGCCATAATCTCTCTCTCTCTCTCTCTCTCACCAGCCCATTAACGTCCCACTGTTGGGCACGGGCCTCCTCCACTTTGGGAGGCATAATCCCTCCCTCCTGCGTCTACTGTGCCGCGCCGACCAGACGTGTTGGCACAGGGTTTACTTTCGAGTTTTCCGTCTCTCACAGAGGAAGTCATCTGTGTAAAATATCCCTTAGCTGGCTTTTACAGCACCCTTGGGAGGAGATGGGGTGGTGACACTTGTATTCTTAGTCCGTCAGCACACGGACATTATAATATATACATTTGTGTTAAATAAAATCGTTAGTCTTTAATGCACAGTTTTTGCGATAAGAAAGTTCAGTTAACATTGCTGAATTGTGATCTTCACACTATCAATTTTAGATTTTTAGTTCAGTTTAATTGTGCGCGTAAAATTGATACCAATATCTTCCAAGCTAGGCAACGGATTTTGATACGGTTTTTTTAAGTAAATAGAGTGGTTAAAGAGGATGGCTTTTTGTTTGATTTTTAAATTCCACGCGAACGAAGTAGGCCATCTACTTCGTTCGCGTGGATAGCTAGGTTATATAAATAAAATAAAATAAATAAATATTCATGGCCATTTCACACAACGTCCTCTGGTCCCAAGCTAAGCTTATATGCTTATGTTATGGGTACCAGAATACGGATATAATACATAAACTACTTTTCTTTTGTAAATACATACCTACTTATATAATATAACGTATATGTTTGCGTTTCGATTGTGAAGGATTGTGGGAAGAAATAGGAATGGAACGCATTCTGGACTCGAGTATAGAGTTAGCGAGTGCAATGCTCCTCACATGCAGTTCTGTAACCGGTTTCTAATCGTTGTGTTTTGCCGCCCGACGATCAGGCTTTGTTCAAGAAAAACTTAGAATAATTCCAACTAAATTGTAAGACATTTGAAATGGAAGAATGTTTAAGAGTTTATTTGGAAAATATATAGATTTTTTCAAGTCACAGTAACGTATAACTAAGTATTTATTCCTATCTTTTTAAATTTCTTAAAATATCGTAAAGTATCTGCTAACTAAACTCTTTTTCCGAACCGACTTAAAAAAAGAAGAGGTTCTCAATTTGTCTGTATGTTTTTTTATGTTTGTTACCTCATAGCTTTTAACTGGGTGAAGCGATTTTATTGATTATTTTTAATTTGAATTCCTATGTGGTCCCATTGGCACCAGATCAGGATATGATGGATATCTCCTAAGAAATTGAGGAAACCCCACAAATTTAAAGCCACATGAAGCTGGTTTAACTTTTTTTTTAAATACCTACTTATTTATTAAATAGTAGGACAGATTTTAGTTATAGGTAAGCTTTCATTTTGTAGCTGTAGAAAGAATAAAATGTTTAGTATATCTCTAGCTGGCCACACGTTACGGGCATATTTAGTTCATTTTCTATACATTAAGAGCCTAAAAAACAATAGAACCATAACAGAAATATAGAAAATATATACTCTATTCATAGTTGATAAAACTTATCTAAACAATAAGGCTATTCTTTTAAATTAGAACTAACCTTTTATAGTTGTCGGTTAAATATAAAAATGAATGGTAAAGTATGGTGCGGTATAATATAACGTAATGTTGTAGGCGCATGGCCGGCGCGCACTTTCGCCTCGCCGCCGTCATTTCACTTCAAGGACATCCAAACCAGTCCTGTTGGGCATGTTGGGCATGAAGATAAACTAAACCAAATAACACAAAAACTATGTTTGATATTCATTAGATAGATATTTTATGGAATATTTTGATGGTGCACTTTATTTAGAATTTTTAAACAGTCTCGTTAATTATTCGTTTATTACTATTTCTTTGATTTCTCAGTTTGAAAAGCCTAAATCAAGAATTAGGCTTACAAAAGAATTAGGCCAGTGTAGTTGGATATACGAAAAATAATAAGCTGTAATAAGTAATAATAAAAGTAATACCTACGTTCTTTTCAGTGGATTGCCTATCCAAAATGATAATACGACATTTTGGAACCTGTCACCAGGGATCGATCACAGAGAGAGCTCGTTGTCAGAACCTGAAGGATTTTCTTCATCTTATTTTTGTCACATGTTCTATCTGTGAAATAAGAAAACGATATGAGTATTGTGTACTCATACGTGAGGGATGAAACGAAAACTTTTGGTTAAAAAAGTACTCTTTTAGCTATTAATTGTGAGTCGTGCAATTACAATAAACAAGAATGCCTCGCTAGCTGACCATACAATAAAAATGCCTCAACTTAAAACAATGGCGAAAATCATTACAAATCAAAACCTCGAACAATAATCACGTCTCGGCAATCTACCTGACGTGGATTTCGTCAACAAGAACTTGCGGCATCTGAGTACCAACCACTTTAATTTTAACTAACTACACCATAAGAACTTTGCCTGTCAAGCAAAACTGAATCATTTTTCAAGGTGTTACCAATCTTTTTGGTTTGAAAACACTCCGTTTCATAAGACCAGTTAGTTTTAAAGACTGGTTCTGGTCAATAAATGTATGTAAAAACATCTGCAGACTTGGGCTGCATTCTTGTGAAGAGTCTGTCAAACTTTGGGGACATCTGAATGATTTGGTGGCTGTGTCTTTGTGTGGTATATGATGAAATCCAACAAATTATATGTAGGTAGATGGTCTTCTTTATAGACTACACAGCGATTGAGTAAAATATCATTGTAGACAATGGTAACTTTGCCATAACGAAAAATCCGAAAAAAAATACGAAAGCAGATATCAGGAGTTACGTAGATACGGCTTTTGAATTCATTTTTCATTACTTTTGTAGTGAACCATCATCTCTGTGTATTTCCAGAGGTAAGCATGTCCTAATCTTTAGACAGCAAAAGTTTGATTCAGTTAAAATAGTAAGCTATATATGTATATACATTCTGAAAATCAGCAAAAAGACTGCATATATTGATCTATAGATGCCATATTCAGAAACTCTAAAACAAGCTCTTAAAAAATATATAGCTTATTTTAAACTCTACAAGCTATATGTTTCAATTTCGAGAAATATTGGCAGGCTAAGGCTCTAGTCAAAAAAATAAGCATCCTCGCAACTAGAAAAGATTCATTAGAATCCTTTACGTCTGATGTTACCATAACAGGCTGCATATAAGTGCAAGAACGCTGTTTATTATTTTTTAGTTATCTAGTCCTCCAGGACCAATTTAACACGCGATCTAACGTATCGTTAAGGTCTTAGACCCTAAGACAAGACGAATGGGTCTCTACAACACCATAAAAGGCGTATGTCAATTTATTGAACACACCCGATCGCAAGTTCCCGCGCATTCGATACTAAGATGGCGACCACCGCCATTTTTTTGTTATATTTTTTATCATCTTTAATATATTTCTGTTTATTATTAGATCCTAGCGTTTAGTTGCGTTGATTTTTTCAACATTTATAAAGTAAAACTCGTAAATAGTGCAGTGTAAATTAAAGTTAATCGTCTTTTGCAAGTTATGCTATAATAAGGTCTGTTTATGAGCAGTGTACATGGCGGTATTGGTCCGATGTACGATTATGCTGTGAGGATGCACCATTATGATGTAGCCCTAATAAGCAAAGAGTTTTTTTCTTTATTAATTCACATTTTACTATTTTCTTTTAGGCGTTTATCAGCCAATTTGCGTATATTACAGAAGTTTTCTGAATTTTTACCAAGATACTTCTATTAGGGTTCCGTACCCAAAGGGTAAAAACGGGACCCTATTACTGAGACTTCGCTGTCCGTCCGTCCGTCCGTCCGTCCGTCCGTCTGTCACCAGGCTGTATCTCAAGAACGGTGATAGCTAGAGAGTTGAAATTTTCACAGATGATGTATTTCTATTGCCGCTATAACAACAAATACTAAAAATAAAATAAAATAAATATTTAAGGGGGGCTCCCATACAACAAACATGATTTTTAGGGTTCCGTACCCAGTATCTCAAGAACGGTGATAACTAGACAGTTGAAATTTTCACAGATGATGTATTTCTATTGCCGCTATAACAACAAATACTAAAAATAAAATAAAATAAATATTTAAGGGGGGCTCCCATACAACAAACATGATTTTTAGGGTTCCGTACCCAGTATCTCAAGAACGGTGATAGCTAGACAGTTGAAATTTTCACAGATGATGTATTTCTATTGCCGCTATAACAACAAATACTAAAAATAAAATAAAATAAATATTTAAGGGGGGCTCCCATACAACAAACATGATTTTTTTACCGTTTCTTGCTCGATACTAATAACGTTGCCTTATATTGCATAGATAATGGTACGGAACCCATCGTGCGCGAGTCCGACTCGCACTTGACCAATTTTTTTCTTAATGTGTGATATAGTTTAAAGTTAGGTATTTATTCTCTAAATCTTTAGCTATTACAAAAAATGATCCCATGCCGCGTGCCGCGTCCGTCCATTGATAATAAACTCAGGGATTAAAATAAAAAAGAAATATTTTGTTATACCATCAGATCCTGACCTGGTACCAATGGGACCAAACGGGAATCACCAAATTTCAAATAAAAAATGAATCATCAAAATCGCTTCGCCCAGTTAAAAGTTGTACGGTAACAGACAAAAATGAAAAGAAAAAAACATACTGAAGAGAACATACGGATTGAGAACTTTCTCCTTTTTTTGAAATCGCTTAAAAATTAAAACTTCGCATTGAAATTAAAATTAGAAAGTAAAAATTTTAACTTTTAATATTTTTTTTTATTTTTTATCCACAATCATTAGCAAATATCTAATGAAATCTGTACCTACCTTTTAATATAGTTTCAGATATAGAATAAGTACCATAAATCTGGTAAAGGACAATGGGCGGTTTCGTCCCAAGTGTTGTAACATTTTTCTAGCTACATCATTTGAAAGATCTCAACAAGTGTTATGTTTTTTTGTATGGGCATAACTCCGTATCTTGTGCAGTGAAACTGTTATAGTGGTATTATTATTTTCATAAAAATGTTAAATATATCTTAATTAATTACTCTTTTAATAACTATAGGACTAAAACCTTTTCTGACAATATGCACAGATGGCTACATAGAAGATGTGACTAACCCTCATGCTGCTACGACTTCAGATGCGACGATAATGAATGCCTATATTGAAAATGAAATAAATCCAATTCATTATGTCCTTCAAAATAATGATACATTTGTATTAGACAGAGGTTTCAGAGACGCTATATCAACCTTAGAAACTTGGGGCTATCAAGCCCACATGCCTCCAACATAACTTAGAAGTGAAAGCCAACTGAGTACAGTAGAAGCTAATAAATCAAGATTAGTTACAATCGTGAGATGGGTTGTAGAGATAGTGAATGGGTGGATTAAGAGCGATTTTAAAATATTCAGACAAGAATATTTTAATCGGGCAATGACGCAATTATTCATTGATATACACATTGTTGCTGCTCTTTTAAATACTTTTAGAGAGCCTTTAAAAGACCATCCTCGAGCTCACGAAATAATAGAAGTGCTAAATAGGAGAATTCATATGGCTAACAGTCTAAGTGACTATGTTATCGAAAATAATATAAATCGACAGCGAGCTTCTTTTGTACTAGCACCGCAGATGACAATCAATTATTGCAATTTCCAATATTAGCAGAAGAAGACCTTTTATTAATTTCATTAGGAACTTATCAAATAAAACTTGCACGGTCTTATATGAGTGAACACATAAGAAACGGCATATACACAATAGAAATATGCATAGGAGCTATTCCAAACCTTGTGCGATACAATATAAACATTTTAGATGGTATTCTTTTGAAGGGGCGGATAAAATCGGGACACGTATCTGGTAGAATTTATTATTCGTACATTTTGATTAACAATAGAGCAGAAACACCGAGAGAATCAATTGCTCATTATTATTGCTCATGTTTGACTGGGAAGAGAACAGTAGGTACTTGCGCTCACATAATGAGTATCATTTGGTACCTTGGCTGGGCAAGACACCAGCCAAGCATATTGTTACCGGCGACTTTTTTGGACGACATTGTTGTAGATAATGTCCATTATTAAAGGATAGGTACTACTAATATAAATAAATATAAATACTGTGATACGATAAAGAAACTGATTGTTGTATCACAAGTACCAGTGTATAAAGTGCATTGTTTAAGTTATTAAGAATTATTCAGCCATAATTGTACCATTTTCAACTGTGTGTTTATTAATAACTGTCTAAAATAACGATTACTGACTGTGATTACTGTACAATTATTATGACCGTAATTAGTACCTATGTGAGTATGTAACACAAAATGTAAAAAAGTCTGTAAAGCATTATTTAATACAAAAACTGTTTTTTTTTTCATTTACACCCCAGAACTTTTGACCTGCACACAGTTATAATAAAAACTTGAATTATTCATAAAAAAACATGTTTAAACTAGTCGCAACATGTTACAAGGGTTGGGACGCAACCCATACAATAATGCCCATTGTTCTTTGTATTTTCAAAGGCTAGTAATTTCGTAATTATCGTAAATTTAAAATAGAGGAAAGTAATTGACTTCGTGTCTCATTAGTTAATTAAGTAAAACGAGCACTTAACTGTTATCATAGAGATTTAGAAGGAATTTATATAGAGCAAATACTTTACTTGTTATAAAACAAAGTTGTTATTTTTGTATTAATGTCTATATGTAAGTTTATATTTTGAAAACTACAAAACGGATTTTGATAGAGTTTTTTAATAAGATATAAATAATTAATAGATAGAGTGCTTCAAGAGGATAGTTATTTTGCATATTTTTAGGGTTTCGTACAAACCCTCATAGTCCGTCTGTCTATCTGCCCGTCCGTCAAACTATTTTTACTCATAACGGCTGAAGGTATCGACTTGAAACTCATACCAAGTGTAAATATATGCGGTACCTTGCTGCAAAAAATACAATCAATATTTTAGATCTACGCATTCGGAAGATATAACCGAATTACAGCCATTTTTGAGTATTTTCGACTTACGCTAGGGAATCAAAATTTACAGGTTACTTCTCATTGTCCTAGAGACTTGAAATTTTGCATGGACCAAGCCTACAATTATTAATATAGTAATTTGTTATCACATCACATGAAAGAATGTTTGAACTAATACAAACATATGAAGTAGCTGAAAGTAGGCGATACCCTTTATTGCAACTACAAAATTATGTTGGTGAGTTGCTTTATGCTTTATTAACTGTTTATTTGTATTTAGTTATTTATATTTTTCAGTCAAGTAGGTACGGAACCCCGAGCGTGCGAGTTTACCTCGCTCTTGACAGATTTTTTTTCGGTTTTGGTCTCAAAACTATGAATATACCACGCATACCAATATTAATATAACTATATTTATATACACGAAAGGCTGGTTCGATTCCAAATTAGGACAAATATTTTTCAATTAAAGGTTAGAGAAGAAAATATTTGCTGAACATATTTGCTTTGCCGAAATCCTAAGAAAAATGAATTCTACATTAGAAATATGCTATTAAAACTTATATGAACAAAGTTTTTCTCACGCACCGTGCAATTACAAATGCAATCTGGATGCGCAGCGACAGGGCAAAAACTACAGTACTTAATAACTTCTAATAACTGCTACGGACAGGTTCTAAGGTGGACGATCTTACAGCGTTTTAAGGAGCTTATACACTTGTAAGCAAAAATCATAAAATATTTGTAAGGTTTACGTAATTACGCATACCTACAGATTTAATGTAATATTATTGGTTGGTTATTGATTGTTTGACGACCCTCGTAGTATTACATGTAACGGACTGCCATGAACGAGGTCGCGTGTTCGATTCCCGCACGGGATAATTATTTGTGTGATATTTATAATTGTTATACAAATTTTTGTACCACGAATTGTAATACGAACCTTGAATTGAAATTTTGAATATGCATGTGAATTATAGAAGTAATCCAAACGCTTATAATTTACTGGAAATACAAAAAGTTGAATAGAATTTAAACTTCAGTTTAAATTCTCGTTCTTGCTTGCGTAACTACGCTAAGATTTTAAGAAGGTACGGTACTCCTAATTTAGGTATTTGCCTTAGGTATTGCTATCCCTATTTCCAAGCGCCGCGCTGCAAGGGATAAATATAGCTGAAGCAGATTTTACCTACAAATTCTTTAAAAAAAGAAGTCCCCTTTTTTCTTCGCGAAAGTTAAACCGATTTTAATTGTTTTTACGATATATTATAGATGAAGAGTATATCTATGCTTCTATCACTTTCTTTTTTGGTAAAACCTTACCAAATATGTGTGATAGTCGCTGAAACTTTACCTAAAGAAAACCGAAAAAAACCGTCATATTTCTTTTAGTTAATATGTTTTGAAAAAAAGAAAGTGATACAAGCATAGATATACTCTTCATCTATAATATAGCGTAAGAACAATTAAAATCTGTTTAACATTCGCAAAGAAAAATGGGGAGTACGAAACCCATATTTTTGTATGGAGCATAATTTGGTATCGTGCCCTCATAAGAGCAAATGTAAAATCTCCTTAAAATGCGCTTATCCCTAGTTAGGTATCAAGTTATACGTATCCTAGATTATTATTAATGCGTGCATTTAGCTAAGGCTGAATCTAAATGAACTGGACCTCGATAACAACTTGTTTGTGTTTTCATTTTATTTTTTATTATGGTTAATAGAATATAAGGGAGGTTACTTATACAGAGAGCCGGTTTAACATCATTAGTTATATTGATTATTATAGATAGATAATAGTTTTACTTACGAGTACAAACTATAAAAGAACGAAAATTCTCTTCATAGACACATATATATTTACTAACAGTGGGCATTGTTCATATTTTTTTTAAAACTCTTAATTCGAAAACAATTTCGGGGAATAGAGTTTCTGATCATGATGCATTAGTTTTTTCGGAAAATTTGCTATATCAACGATTATTTTTCCAAAAAAGCAAATGATCTCTATTTGCCCTTGAAATGAAGTACTTAAAATATTAAGGCGTTTTTAGGGATATACTACTCTGAAGTGGAGTTGAAATTGGTCTATTATTCAACTTGTCAACTTTGAAAAGATAAAGTGCAATCTGTATTAAGGGCCTACATCAATATTATCGTATATCATCGCCGACACGTACATATTAACACAGCCAGTAGGCACAGAAAATGAAGAATTAGGGATACTTTTCCTATTTACTCAAAATCTACTAAATATATTTTAATTTTGATTTACGTGTTTCTATATATAATAGTTACTTATGTTTTTAAAGTTATTTCATTAGTTAATAAGCGATAATAGACCGACAAATGAAAAAAATTAAAAATTTTAGAGGTTGTTTCGCTAAGATTTTCTATCGAGAAAACTTACTTCAATCGCGTTTCTGGGTTTATGCGATCCTAGATCATATATTGAAAAAACATATACTTAAAAATTAGAGCTCTAGCCATTCAATCTAAAGAAACAATGAAAAATTCGTACGTAGAAAAATGCACGAAGCTATTTTGGTATCCTCTTAAGTCTATCAAGAAAAGTCTATACACAGATTGCGTAAAACGATGACGTCACAACATTTAAAGTAATATATTCAAGAATTTTTTAAAAATTCTGTATAGTGAATATTTCAATAATATTGAAATTAGTTGCTTAAAATAGTCTATATTTTCTGAAAAGAATATAAAAACAGTAGGTCAAAAATAATGAACAATCCCCATTGCCCGCAACTTCGTACGCAGGGAATTTAGAAACTAAACCCTTAAGAGGATACCAAAATAGCTTCGTGCATTTTCCTACGTACGAAGTTTTCATTGTTTTTTTTTTTTTAATTTATTTAGGATCGTCAACATTGTTTCTTTAGATTGAATGGCTAGAACTCTAATTTTTAAGTATATGTTTTTTCAATGTATGATCTAGGATCGCATAAACTCAGAAACGCGATTGTAAAAAGTTTTCTCGATAGAAAATCTTAGCGAAACAACCTCTCTCATTCTTTATTTTTTTCATTTGTCGGTCTATTATCGCGTATTAACTAATGAAATAACTTTAAAAACATAAGTAACTATTATATATAGAAACACGTAAATCAGAATTAAAATATATTTAGTAGATTTTGAGTAAACAAAAAAAAAATCCCTAATTCTTCATTTTCTATACCTACTGCTGTGTTAATATGTACATGTCGACGATAATATTGATGTAGGCCCTTAATAAATTTTACAAAAAAAGCCACTTGAATTCTTTCTATTAAAAGAAACCGCAGAAAAATCCGTTGGGTAGTTCTGAAGATAATATAAACTCACATAGAGACATATATACAAAAATAGCGACTTTTTTATGATCAGTAAAAGATTTATTTACAATTTATCCAAAACCATCCTGCGGCGGGCTTAATGCCTATGGTATTTTTTACTAGCAAACCAATAATTAATAATAAGTATGTGTAATGATATATATCTATTATTTAATTGACTTAAAACTTAAAAACGCGCTTAAAAGCTACGCCATTATTGTAATATCGTTTTTAAAATGCATAAGCTCTCGAACTTCAAAAGTTGAAGTTTTTGGTTTACTATTGCCCAATAGATGGCGCTGATTAAAAATAAACTTTTTTTCAGTCGTGTCTCGAGTGTCCTCTACGCCGAGCAACTTCTTATAAAACTGCTTCTTATTCATTGTACGCGCCAATATTAGAGGGAAAAGTATAAACTATATTTTATTCCCTCAATAAGGTACAATATTGAGGACTAGCCTCACTCAAACTGGAAAAATAATTAGTACGAGTATAATTCACAACGGTACCGATTCTATGTGCACAACTAAACTTAACTTAAAAATGAAAAGTGATAGCGTCGATAACACAATTTGGCAATGTTAACAGAACTTTCTTATTGGAAAATCTGTGTATGTAACAATTTTAATTATTAGAAATGTGTAAAATGACAGGCAATTAATCAGAATACACTCAATACACCATAGTTGTTTTATTTTTTAGTTAAATTAAGTTTAGCTGTGCACGTAGAGTTGGTACCATTTTTGCTGACCTTCGATCAGATTGGTTAAGCTTTGAGGTTTTTCATCTCTCAAACAACATGATAGGTAGGTATACAATATAACATTAGGTGTTCCTTAGCTTTCTCTTGAAGAACTAGATGATGGGATTCTTTATCAAAATGCCATTTCCTGATGACCCCGAAAGTTCAATCAAAACATTGTCTAGGTAAGCCTACTCAGACGTCGATATCTTAAAATTTACTACACCCAGACGTTTTGACGCTGAAAATTCGTTAATAAATGGATTGATTTATCTAATAAAATATTTTTTAGAATTTTGCACAACACAATAGTATGCGATTTATTTATTTACCTATTTGCGTTCATGACGAAATTTTTTCCTGACTTTTTCCTTTCCTCTTTTAACCACCAAATAATATGAAAATGAAAATATTTGAAAAAGTAAAAGTTCAAATAGAACCGATTCTATTTGAACTTTTACTTTTTCAAATATTTGTGTTGTTATTACCGGAATAAGCTATAATTGTCGAATTTTATAAACTCCGCAAATATCCTGACCCGTGTTCTCCACTGGGCATACCGGGCACACACACTTCACGGGTTCACAGCCTTAAACCTTGCGATTTTTAGGGACTTTAAGCCCTACTTCATCATATTTTTAACACGCTTATATAGTTGCCATATTCAAAAAAGAAGAAGAACAACACGCTTATATAAGTTCGGTATGTATCTATCAATGTATTAATGTAACGGAATCTTTGAAAGT
The DNA here is from genome assembly GCA_916999025.1 of Orgyia antiqua. NCBI lineage: Eukaryota > Metazoa > Arthropoda > Insecta > Lepidoptera > Erebidae > Orgyia > Orgyia antiqua. The sequence goes on from OU779866.1 coordinate 35,141,076, forward strand.
GATTTTCACCCACTTACAGTAGTCGGTTTGATCTGAAATTTTGCACAAATATCAAGGACCAATGACAATGCAATAATTTAAAAAAAACATTTAGGATTTCCAAGCCTGTGTTTTAGTTTTTGCACTAAGTAGATTATTATTAACACGCCTATATTAAGAGGATACCAAAATAGCTTCGTGCATTTTTCTATGTACGAAGTTTTCATTGTTTCTTTAGATTGAATGGCTAGAGCTTCTAATTTTTAAGTATATGTTTTTTCAATATATGATCTAGGATCGCATGAACTCAGAAACGCGATTGAAAAAAGTTTTCTCTATAGAAAATCTTGGCGAAACAACCTCTCTAATTTTTTATTTTTTTAATTTGTCAGTCTATTATCGCGTATTAACTAATGAAATAACTTTAAAAACTTATGTAACTATTATGTATAGAAACACGTGGATCAGAATTAAAATATATTTAGTAGATTTTGAGTAAATAGGAAAAGTATCCCTAATTCTCCATTTTCTGTGCCTACTGGCTGTGTTAATATGTACGTGTCGGCGATGATATTGATGTAGGCCCTTAATTGCAATTGAAAATTTGCACACATGATAATGTAATAATAGAAAAAAATATTCAGGACTTTCAAGCGTGTTTTATAGTTTTTGAACTCAGTAAATGATTGTATTTAATCTCATAGGCCATAGCGTGGCACATAATCTAATATGCCCAAGGATTCTAATGGGTAAAAGACAGCTCTGCAAGTGCACACAAAAGAAATTGTAAGAACGTAAATACTTTAATAAATATTTTTCAAACGAATTGTGTATTATTATTAATGTGATAGTTTCGCCGCTTCCCCTCGGGTGCGCGGACCGTGTCGGGTTTTTGTTTCTCGCCATAGCTACACTGCACTGGAACAAGTGGGAGCTCAAGGACACACGATGGAAAATGGCGGTGGAATGCTCAACGAACTAATACAATCTTGGTCAAGAAATTATTTGTTAAAATCACGCAATCATGTATTTTAAGTAAATTATATTTATAAAGATATAAGCATCATATTTTGGGCTTTTTGTACGACTTCAAAAGGAGTTTAAATTTAATTTAATTATTTAATTTAATTAAAAATAATAGATTAGCTTAACATTGTTCTACGTGATTTTAAAACAGCTAAATGATCTGAAAGAGTTATAAAATGATTCACGACCTCCTCTGAATTTTGATACCTTAATAAAAAATGTATGTATTTGGATAAAAAGGTTATTAAAATAAGTCAAGCAATTTCTAAGAAGTTCACCCCACCCACCCCAGGATGTATTATTGGTTTAATTCAATAAACATACAAACAAACTTTCGCACCCACAATTTTTCGATTTTTTTATTGTTTTCGAATAATAAATTAATGCATTGCTCCCATAACCCAACTTCGCTAAAAAGAGGTCAATGTTTTAGCGTATATTCAATTATGTATATTCATTTCCTGTTCACGCTCTAATAGCTTATATGCTTTGATGGATTTGAGCATAATGAGATCCGTTATATTCGTCTTAATTGTGAGTATATTATAGGACATAAAACTAACAAGCATGTCACATTAGTTTCACCCGCTTTTATTAACATTAATAATTATTGTTCAGCCCTCACTTACTACTTTACGATCGAATTTGAGTATTATTATCGCGTTCATACCATACTAACGAGAAAAGATACTCTTTTTTTTTTCATTTATACTATCCGTGTGGCAAAGGCAAAATATTTACTTCTTTTTTTTGTATTGACCTGGTTATTAGGATTTTAAATTTCGATTTTTATTTTTCTGGTAAAAATCTTTGTGTGCAAAGACAAGACTATGCAGCCAAGTCAATTCATGTTCTGTAAAAAATGTTAACCCACCAGTGAAACCGCTTTCTAAATACCGAATAATATAAATTAATTATGTTTTCTATGTAAATACACGTCACAGCATTATCCCCGAGACATTCAGGAAGGTGTTAGACCAAGTAATACTGCTAGAAATCTGTGTAATCGACAATCAATAGCTTCTATGAACGAAGAAGATATTATTTAGCTTAAAACCCTATGACAAAACGAGTAGGTACGTAGTGTAAAGTAAACCAAACAAGTGATGTCTTGTCTATGGCTTGAAATGGTTTATTTTTTTCATGACTTTTAATATATTTCAATTAAGCACGAATAAGAAGCTCCCGCAGAGAATTAAAAGCTAGGTGTCGGTTCCAAAAGTATATACTTATGCATCTTATGCGAGCAGAAGAGACAAAAAAAATGTACAATCGACTCCTTTGAATTTTGGGGGTTTTCCTCGATTTATCAGGAGATAACCATCAGATCCTGATCTGGTGCCAATGGGACCACACAGGAACCACCAGCTTTCAAATAAAAGAAGAATCATTAAATCGCTTCGCCCAGTTAAAAGTTATGTATGAAGTAACAAAATAAAAAATATAAAAAAATATACAGATGAATTGCGAACCTCTTCCTTTTTTAAGTTTAAAAACTACATGAAATTATTTTTTTTTTTGTTTATTTTTTCTATTTGATTACTAGCAACAACGGCATTGCCAGAAAACTATTAATCAATTTGCAAATTCCACTTCCTGATGCCATCCAATCATGTGGAGGTATGTATGTACCTGTTCATAAATGAAAAAAATGAAATTATTTGAAAATGAATATTATTTATTTGTCCCGAAATATTTACAATATAATAATTATAGTTGAGGCGACCCCATTAAGTTATTAGAAAATACTTGTGTTGGGGTGATAAGCATTTTACTTTAAGAGCTCGTATCATTACGTTTTGTCATTTACATACTAGTCTAGAACTGACTTGAACTTGCACTATACTTGGTAATATGTTTACACCGATTCGTAACACTGACTATGCAAGTACGGTAGCGTTCGGCGAATGTTCGCTTATGTCGAAACGCTGTCAAATTATTAGTAAAAAACTTTGAGGGACTTTGAAAACTTTTTTTTTGAAAACTTTGAAAACTTTGAAAACTTTTTTATAGCCTGAACTTTTAGTTTTGAACGCAAAACTAAAAGTTCAGGCTATAAAAACTTTCTATTGGGATAGGCATTTTTATACAAGTGGCTTTTACAAACGCACACGCCGAGTTCGATTGGTATAGGTTAAGTATTGTATAAGATTTTATGAAAATACTGTTTATTTAGAGATTAGATTCTGATTAACTCTTAACTGCATCTAATAAGAGAAAAAGATACACGGAATGACATTTGAAATGAAATAGCCAAGTTAGCACGAGACCGAAATCGGAAAATTCAAAACAGGACTCTACTGTCTACACCCTAGTCCATTAATATGGCATGAATAACAAAATATCCTTTACAAATAACACTTTTTAATTTACATAACAATGAAATACCACATTTCTTTTATCTTAAAACAATTCGGTGTAACATACAGCCTTGCAGCTGTGTGCGGTGTGTACTTAGATCACTCACACATATAAATTACTAAGTGTAGATACACTATAAAGTGTGACGCACACATTTACGTTACGGGCAACGTCCCTAACTCGGCTATGTGTATGTACCCGACGGGCGATACTCGTGTTTTATTTATACTTTCTTAGTTTAGGGGGCATATTGAGAAAGCTGTAAGTGAACATTCTTGGAATGTTGTTAAAAAACAAACGGACTCGAGTCCGTGCTGCTGTTTGAATTTAGAATGTTTTTGTTTTAAATTTTGAATTTATTGGAATCAAGGACTTTTATTTTGTGTCGCGATTTACAAAATAATTAATTCAATAATAGTATTATTTTTTACGACCCGTAAAAGATTGACAATCCAGTAAAAAGAGTTTTATTGATTTTTGTCTTGATTAATAATTTATCCAAATGAAAATTCATGTTTCAATTTTTGTTATTTACAACCATTTTACAACGTTAAGAAATATATTGCCTGTATTACGTGGGCGTAGTTACCCAAGGATGGTGTCTTATAATACATGTACAAGTGGTCATGGTTTCGATTCCTACACTGGACAAATAGGTAGCTAATAGTTATTTAATGAAAATATATGTGTAGTATGCTTGGGTGAATTCTATGTAAAAAGAAAGTTGCCAATAAGAAAGTAAGTTAGTAAAACTAATAAAATAAACAAGAATTCTAAAAATTATAACCTTTCTGTAAATTCCATAAAAAAAATAACTGAAAGAAACAAAATGTCACTAACCTCGTATTCCTTTGACATTAACATTGGCATTAGGAACCAGCGTCTGTGTCACGTCTCGTGGCGTCTGTGTATGTGAGCGTGCCTGTGTTAGTGTGTGTAAACGACTCAGGCGCAGGTAACTGGGATCGTCTGCGGTGAGACAGGGTAGGCTGCGTTCATACCAACCAAGTCTTAGAAGAATCTTAGTAGAATAGGTACATTCGAATTATAAATTTGATTTTTTTTATAAACCATGTTTACAGAGTATACCTAGCCAAATTAAAAAATAAATGTAATTTTGAGGGTGTGATTTTGCCAAAAATAGTGATAATCAACGATGTGTTTAAGTCTTTATTATAAAAATAAGTAAAAGATTTATTATAACAAAATAACAATCTTAATTAAGATAACCGAGCACGCTTCAAAACATCTTCCTTTATCGATATACACATCACTATTTAAAAAAAAATTGCACCGCCGAAAATCTTACAAAAATATAATTACAAAATTAAAAAAAAAAGGAAAGGGGTGTGCATGGCCAGTGTGCGCGCTGACGTAATTTCTCTGACGGCGGGGCTGCGTCCGCGCAGTGGCGGTCTGGCCTTCGCGCGTCCCAGTCGTTCGCGCTACATCTACTCATCTCAACATGAAAAAAATATCGTAACACTGAAAACTTAAATTCCTAAACATCTAATACCATTTAAAAAAAGAACAGTGTTTCGATATTTTTCTCATTTTACTACAGTGTTGCCTACAACACCGGCTGGTGCACGTGTGATGACGTCAGCAGCTATCGATCCAGAGAGCTTGTAAGTTACTTTTTAAATTAAAAAGAAAATCGTTCTAATAAGATTCTGTTAGGAGAAAATTTTTTATTCTTGTAATTATTTTTCTGTATAATGTTGACTTTACACTGGCAAGAGGTTATCTGTGTCTAATTGTTATTTTTAAGTTTTATAGTATTAATTTCATGTAAGTTTATACTTTTGTTATAGTACAAACAATTATGCTTAATTCAAGCGCCTACATAAGCTTTTTCGAAGTTTTTATGTTTTCAAAATGGAGCTTACTAGGTACTTTTTAGATAACAAAATTTGTATGTATAATAAAAAAAGTTGAAAATACCAACATATTATGATCAACAATTGACAACTTAATTTTTGAGTTTGAAAATCTTTATAATAACAATTCTGATTAGATTTTACTATGACAAAATATATATTCTTATCTTTTATATAAAAAAAAAACCTACGCTTAATGTACACCGACTAAGGATAAACTATGTATTGTTAGATAGTACCAAGAAAACCTATAAGAGAATTGTCAGATTAAGGACCTCGTTCACCATCTTCAAGTAAAGCGTTGATTAGTTACTTATCGATTAGCGTTAATTGTCAAGTAATAGTTACGAGTATCTTCTGTCAATTTCAATTTTTTAATCTTAAGATTACTGCTACTCGAACGTCGTGAACGTCGCACGTGTAGTTACTGGTGACTTTAACTAGCGATTAGTCTACTTGGTGCTTTACTTGAGAATGGTGAAAGAGGCCCTTAAACAATGTATTACCTACCAAACTAAATAGTACAGCTTTTTGAACATATGTCTAAATGTTTTGTAAAATTAATGTTTCTTTCAGCTTTAAATTTTTAATAAAAAATATTTATGCATCTCGATAAAACATATTCTTTTATAATATTTTATTGTTAAATAATCTCCGTAAAATTATTATTTTCTGGTATTTTATCGTTAAATAAAAATGGCGGCAAGAGATCTCCACGTCACTAGTGACGCGCGGCCTAACCTAGGCCAACATAGGCGATAGGAAACACAGGTCAATACACCCGGTCATGGCCGCGCACTTTCCCGACACTAGAATTATATTCTTGTTTATTCTTATGCTGGAATTCTAATTAGAAGTGCATGTTGCAAGACGGCGGACATTTTGCATTTTATTGCATTAACTGTTTTTTTTACATAAAAGGCAATGGTAATACATAAACATCCTCTACATAGTTTAATTAATTAAATTGGTGATTACAGTAACAAATGACGTTTATTATTATCTACAACTTAATTATAATGTAGAATAAAATAAAGTATAGAGGAGGATGTTATTAGAAATCCTGAGTTTTGGATATTACCTACAATGAGCCTACTAACTTGCCAATTCATATAATCAAAATTATTAGTTTTTTTTTTAATGAAAACTACTTGTATGCTTTTCTTAGCCAAATGCGTTGCTTTATTAGTGTAATAGGATTGAAAACATCACTATATTGTTTTAAAAAATGTTTCCATACGACCATTGCCTCAGATATTGACAAAAAAAAAACAATGTGATCTAAAATTTAATTTGTTTTTATTTAAAAAGGTATGTAACACGTGTTATATTTATTTTAGTTTTCCAAAAATAATTCCGGTTTAAACAGAACAAGTCATAAAAACGATACAAAATGTTTAAAATTACTCTAAACAACCCTAGCGTTGCGTTCAAAACGGTTTCTAAATCGACTCGAGCGCACTCATAGCTACATGTTGTCCTAGGTCACTGGCACGAGCTTTCACGATCGTTGACGGAAACATCCGACAATGCCCGATTGACAACCAATATCGAACGATAGTGTTACAACTACGTAGTAGTGACTAATTCATTCATAACTTGCTTAGTTTTAGTGATGTTTATGAAATAAATATCGATAAAAAGTCTAGAGAGTTGTTTAAGTTCGCCTAAAACTATCTAACCGATAAAAGTGGTACTGAAATAACTTACTTTTAAACTCTGTACATTGAATAATCATCTAAGTAGTTATATTGTACATTTATTGTTGCTTTTCCAACCCACATACCTACCTACATCTTAGTTAGTATATCTGTCTCTTTCAGAGTTAAATCAGTCAGACCATACTTAACGTCTCCAATCTAACTAGAATCCATTATGAGATAGAAGCAATCCTCGGTAATTATCAAACTGTACAAAACCATAACCAATATCTAAAAATACTACTGTCAACAGGCTTTAGTAGGTAAATATAAATAATTTATCTGGCCATAGTCTAGTATCTATAGCAAAATCTTCTTGTATTGGCTATACTACAGTTTCTAAAGGTTTCATACAAACGGTCATCGGTTTAAAAGAGTTTTGCTTCCAAACCTCAAGATTCCCCCATTAAATTAGCGTGTAGTACTTATATTAGATAGACGGGCCTCGTGGTGTAGTGGTTCTGGTAACGGACTGCCGATCAAGAGGTCGCGGGTTCGATTCCCGCTCGGGACAATCATTTGTGTTCTTTTTCTAATTGTCATACAAATGTTTGTCTTGCGTCTGGGTGTTTCTATGTATTATAAGTATGTATTTACAAAAAAAAGTAGTATATGTATTCTATCCGTATTCTGGTACCCATAACACAAGCATATAAGCTTAGCTTGGGACCAGAGGACGTTGTGTGAAATGTCCATGAATATGAATGAATATGAATATTCCGATAGAAATATTATTTTATCTTTATTCTTGTTTATCCTTGCGCCTATCTTATATTTCATAAAATACTTTCATCTTACCGCTTTTTATAAAAAATACCAGTTAAATATTTACTTACTGTTCCTATTTGCTTAATATTGGAACGCATCCATTTGGTAAAATAGCTACTAACCTTCCACATCACATGAGCATACTAGACAAATATTTTCTTTGTTCTTCCTGTTCCCACATCCTCTTCTATTTAACCCGACTTTAGTTAAGTTTGTAAAATGTTCTGGATAAAGTTGTAGGTAGGTACCTACTTCTCATTTTTATAATAAATTCTATAGTGAATAAAATAGAAATAGATCTACGTTTAACCACCGATTAGATTAGCAAATACTAGTCAGTTCTAAGCAAATCAGTTCTAAGCAATGTTCTAGCAATAATTTTGAGGACTTCTCTTTTGTGTAAGACCACAAAAGAAAAACGAAACAAAATCATAGATTTAAGTCTGTTTAAGACTTTTCGGGTGGTTTAGGTACAGCATAAAGACGTCATACATACTAAAATACTATGAATAACAAGAAAATGACAAAAAAAAAACAGAAGGGCAACATATTTTTTTACGTTAACTAAGGGCTAGCTAGCTGCCATAATATTTATATCCTACATGTCAAAATAACTTATTTATAGTAGAGACTGTCCTTAAAGGCCAACTCAGGGTTATATTTGACATAAACGATAATAATTTGTCCCTCACGCTGTGAGACGCACGGGGGAAGGGACCCTACCTGGTGAGGTCACGAGTGACCAGTAGACAGGTTTTTGTGACGATTTTAGTGATGTGAAACCCTTAGCACGTCATCTGTTTATCGATACAAGGAAACAAAGTCTAGACAAGCACAATCTAGTCGTTATTTGTAAGAAAATATACCTGTTATGACTATCTAATCTAGACTTTGAATCTTAGCTTTTCATCGTCTCATAAAGATCGAAATAAAAAGATACTAAGGTGGCCTGGATGAAATCGCTAATTTGTACAATAAATAAATAAATCTCTGTCTATATTTATATCACGTTAATTGCACAATAAAGAGTGTAAATAAATAAACAGATATATATTTCGTAACGGTGTTTTTGCAACGGTAAATAATTTGTAAAAGTTATTAAAATAGAACTAGAAAATTAACAATTTATCTTAGACATTGTTGGTTTTACAAATCAACGCAAATTATTTTGCCGTTTTGTTACTACACTATTCAGGATTGGGAATCCTGAATAGTTTTTACTTTAATAAATCGATATCGACAATTACTCATTTATACAAGTACATCACTATTGACCACATGCCTCTCGCCACAGTTCACTGCCAAGGTCTGGCCACCCCTTGTCCTATATAACATAAATATTGTGTCCTACATAACAAACAGCCGTTTAATAAAAAAATCATCGAAAACGGAACGCACTTTTTGTATTAAGTACGAAATTTAATAACACTTTACTCTAGGTACCAATTCTACGTGCACTACTAAACTTACTAAAAATTAAAACGGGTAGTGTCAATATATCTATTATTTGCTATTACATTTGCGTTAGTCTATAATACATAGTTTTTATAATAACAAGCATTTAGCATTGCCGAATTGTGATAATGACGTTATCAATTTTAATTTTTTTTGTTTTTAGTTGTGCGCGTAGAATCGGCACCAATGTGTACGAAGACAAGATAGGCAGTATTTAAATTGTGAAACGTGATATTCGTGTTATAATTATAAGTTAATAGATGTTCCCTGCAATTCCACGAGTACTTACTCGTGGAATTTAGAAACAAAACCAAACAAAAAGCTCTCCTCTTGAACCACTCTACCTATTAAAAACCTCATCAAAATCCATTGCTTTGTTTTAAAAATATAATCTCACATACGGACGTACATACAAAAATAACTACTTTGTTTTATAATAAGTAAACAATTTAATAACATGTCTAGGAGCGTAAATGACACATGATCAGCGAAGGAGAATTCAGATTTTGTCCTAGGACACTGACTATTTATCTCAACCCATAAATTTGTACTTATTTCTATATACCTTTAGTATATTGAAAAGAAAAAGAGAAATTGTCTTTCTTTCCGTTCGTCCAAGACCGTCTCTTGAAATATTTGGAAAGTACCACAGATTTAGCGGAGATACAGTTAAAAGAAAATAATTTCAAATGCCTTATAATGGCCAAACCATTTGTTACACCAAATTGGACTAGTAATAAAGCTCTACTATGTGTTAATTTTTACAGAATTGCTCAACAATTATTGTTATTTTAATCAATTCCGAAAAATCTTTTCGAATTAAATTTCTATACTATAGCATATATCCGTTTTATATTTACTCCAAACATGTACGTCACAGAACTCACAGAGCTTTATAACACGTTTTTATTAGTTCGGTACGTATCTATCAATGTATTAATCTACGAGTATGTATATACATATTTATATATTAACCTCCCCTGTGTACATTAGATTTACTTCATTTCAAATTTTGTATGTGTATTTTATGTGTACAATAAAGAATAAGAACAATGGAATCTTTGAAAGTGATTTTCAACCACTTGCAGCAGTCGGATAGATCTGAAAGTCACCCATATTAAGGGCCTACATCAATATTATCGTATATCATCGCCGACACGTACATATTAACACAGCTAGTAGGCACCAGAAAATGAAGAATTAGGGATACTTTTCCTATTTACTCAAAATCTACTAAATATATTTTAATTCTGATTTACGTGTTTCTACATATAATAGTTACTTATGTTTTTAAAGTTATTTCATTAGTTAATACGCGATAATAGACCGACAAATGAAAAAAATAAAAAATTTGAGAGGTTGTTTCGCCAAGATTTTCTATCGAGAAAACTTTTTTCAATCGCGTTTCTGAGTTTATGCGATCCTAGATTAAATTTTATATTGAAAAAACATATACTTAAAAATTAGAGTTCTAGCCATTCAATCTAAAGAAACAATGAAAACTTCGTGCGTAGAAAAATGCACGAAGAATTTTGGTATCCTCTTAAGAACCGATATCAATGCAATCTAAAAAATATATTCACGATTTTCAAGCGTTTTAGTTTTTGAACTAAGAAAATTATTTATTATTGATACAATTATTATCTTCCCTATTGATAGTGTATCAAAATAATTTAAAATTAAATACAATATGGCGGTCACCCCTAACTAGACAGAAACGACTTTTGCCGTACGTTAAACGAACACGTGGCGGGCGGATACAGATGGTCGACTATACTATTTCGTTAAAAACATATTTAATTTCTGTTTATAAAAAACAAAGAACTAAGTTATGTCGCTTGTATCCAACTACTTATCATTCAAATGTGACAAGACTACTCCAATTTTAGAAATATTTTTATTTATTATTGGACAGTTCAACCAACGTCCTCTTGTCCACTTTTTATGTAATTCTTATGCACACCGGTGTCAGTCGGTGTCATCGGGTGGTCAGTCGACCCGTGACCACGATCGATACAACTCGATCGAAACGTCGGAAGCAGAGGTATTGTGCCTTTTTAATAATTATTAACGTGATTATAGTCCCGGTAATATTATCAAATTATGAGTTCAAATCGCGTAAGTTTAAAATCAATAATCCTAAATAGGTATTATTTTACATTATTGCATTGTCATCGGATATATATACCTAATTTATTGATTTATTGGAATGATTATATGATATACAGGTAATACAGGGTGTGGCGTAAATGGTGGTCCAACGCTAAGGTGGTTATAGTTCAAGTATTCACCTATCATATAAAAAAAAATTTACCATTTTTGCCATTTTTTTTTCCAAATCATGTCATTTGTCGATGTTACATTCTCATTTATAAAATATTTATCTATTTTTTACAAAAAAATAAAAAAAATACATATTTCCGAAACCAATGGCTAAAAAAGGTTAATTTTTTTTTTTATATGATAGTGAATACTTGAACTATAACCACCTTAGCGTTGGACCACCATTTACGCCACACCCTGTATACAAATGTTTGTACTGCGTTTGGGTGTTTCTATGTATTATAAGTATGTATTTACAAAAGAAAAGTAGTATATGTAGTATATCCGTATTCTGGTACTCATAACACAAGCATATAAGCTTAGCTTGGGATTAGAGGACGTTGTGTGAAATGTCCATGAATTTATTTATTTATTTATTATCTATTTTAATTCGACAGTGCAGTTTAAAAAACCAATTAACGCCTACAATATCTATCGATTTTATAATAACTGCCCTATTTTCGGCCAACAAAGCTAAAATCGATGATTTCACAACTAAATATCAATAACAGAATTCGGCAATGTTAACTTAAATTTCTTATTAAAAACAGTCTCTGCCTACCCCCATGGGAAAAGGGCGTGATGTTATGATGTAATAAAGACGAATTTAATTACCTACTATGAACATATACACCGAAATAGACATTTAATTAAAATACTTATTTTTACTTTAGTTAAGTTAGGTTAAGTTTATATCACATTAGAATTGCCCTCTTCCACACATAAAATATTTAATAAGTAATAGTGTTCTATATACCTTTAAACCATTGTATTAACAAAGAGCTTAGTGAGTGGTACATATAATAGGGATGAATCGTACAAACCGGTATTATTCGATAACAAAAATAAAAGTATTAAAACTGGTCTTTAACTTTTAATAGTATTGCTTACTGTAATACCGATGTTTCTTATAGTCTAGTACATGATTTACTTTTAATCGACTGCATGAAACAAAGGGGGTTATGTGTTTGGTAAATAAATGCTAACTTATAACTTTGAAATCGGCATCGCAAAGGTCCCAAGTAAATAAAAATCAAAGTATGAAAATCGTAGCAGAACGGATGTCATCAAACGACCTAATATTTTTTAAGGAACGGTTCGCTAAAATCGAAGCTACATGCTGTTAAAATCGCAAGTGGTTGCTGCGTGCAAGCAAGGATTTCTTTGTTCTAGATGCAAACGGAGAAAGGCTGATCAATAGAATATAAATATTTTAATGGTCATATGCATAATGACTTATCAGAGGTTTGAACGGAGATTTTATCGGAGAGATAATAAACGTTTTATCGTCAAAAGACTATTATGAATAACAAGTTTTGACAATTTTCGCGAACCGATTTTAGCGAACTTTTAAACCTCCGATAATTCATTATGAATAAGACAATAAATATTTATCAGATCTGCTGCTATAGCTGTAGAGTTTGTTTGTTTGTTTCAACGCGCTAATCTCAGGAACCGCTGGTTCGATTTGAAAAATTCTTTCAGTGTTAGATACTACATTTATCGAGAAAGGTTTTAAGCTACATAACATCACGCTTCAACCAATAGGAGTGAAGATCAGTGAAAAGTGTTGCAAAAACGGGAGAAATTAGTGCCGATTCTATGTCCACAACTAATTAAATTGATAGTGTCAATAACACAATTCGGCAATGTTAACAGAACTTTTTTATTAGAAAATCTGTGTATTATACACTAACGATTTTAATTAATAAAAATGTGCACAACGAAATAGCCAATTAATCCAAATAGTTCGCTGTTGTTTTAATTTTTTAGTTATGTTTAGTTGTGCATATAGAATTACTACCATTTTCTAAATTCCACACGTACGAAGTCGCGGGCTACGGCTAGTACATAATTATATTCCTTTTCATTTTAACACAGCTGTCAAAAAATACTAATCTTAACAACAAATACAATAAAATTTCAAACAAAAATTCATTTAAAAGCATCGACAAGCCTTTTAACCCCTTTAAATGAAGTAGATACCAGAAAACCAGTCTTTACAAAAAGGCTATAATAAAAATATTCCCAAATACAGGACAGACCTATTAGCGTCACCATGTTAAATTATATCTCAAGAACATTTACGGTTTCCACACGATTTGGGAGATGGGTTCGAAATTTGAATAGTAGTTTTGAATTTCGATCGATACCGCTTTCGAATTTTGAACATAAAAACATAAATTAAAACATTGCATTAAATGGAACGATATTTAAGTAATCAATCGGAAAATGTTTCCGCTAATGGGAAATATCTAGATACATATATGAAAAAAATGAAACCCTTATGTGTATTCCTAATTTAGGTATTTGCCTAAATTAGGAATACAGTGGTAGGTAAATTAGGTATTGCTATCCCTATTCCCGGGCGCCGCGCTGAAAGGGACAAATATAGCTGAAGCAGATTTTACCTACAAATTCTTTAAAAAAAAAGACGTTTCGTAGTACCCTTTTTTCTGCGCGGAAAATTAAACCGATTTTAATTTGTATAACGCTATATTATAGATGAAGAGTATATCTATGCTTCTATCACTTTCATTTTTGGTAAAACCTTACCAAATTTATGTGATACACGCTGCATGTTTATTTTTGGATGGTCATATTTCTTTTAGTTATTAAGTTTTGAAAAGAAAGAAAGTGATAGAAGCGTAGATATATAAGACCTAGATACTGAGAGAAGAATTTGTTCCTCTGGAGGCAATATCCACGAAGAACACAGGGGACTACGATGCCCATATTTTTGGTATATCATAATCTGGTATTGTGCCCTCTTAATGCAGAACAATTCAAAAAAATAAATAGAATTCTGGATAGTCCTTTGTTTTGGAAAGCCAGTATCCTCTATCTTTCATATTGTAAAATTAGAATTACGTCACTGATAGCGTAGGTAGAAATAAAAGTAGGTAAGTGTCTCTTCGACTTAGGGTGACTTTAAAATATTTGATATAAATTTCCTTAAAAAAAAAATTGAAAATACAATACCGACCTCATTTTATCTACGTTATCTATATCCATACTTATATACTAATATTATAAAACTAATGAATTTGTTTCTTTGTCTGAACGCGTTAATCTCAAGAAGTACTGGTTCGAATTGAAAAATTATTTTTGTATTAAATAGACTATTTATCGAGAAAGGCTATATAATACCACGCTGCAACCAATAGTTGCAAAGCATTAGTACAAAAAATTGCAAAAACGGGGTACATTTTCTAAATTACACGCGTACGGAGTCACGGGCAACTGATAGTTTTGATACAAGATTTTTCCCACTGATTACTAAATAAAACTAACCTATACAATTTCAAAGACCCTTACTCACTATCCGAGTATTTGCATTATTATCATTTTGAAAAGACATCCATCAAATTCCTATCCCAATGGAAAAATATTACAATAGTGGGAACTGTACGTTTATGCTAATACACGCTAATTAACTGTCTGGAATAAATGCCATTTTGAATATAAGCCTTATAAACTGTAAAATAAACATGTTTTTCATTGTTATTAATGAAATTGATGGAACCTGGCTCTGGAAAGATATAAGAGTTTTCTCTTCATTTGATTTGCCATATTTTTGTGTCAATTATTTAACAGTATTAGTATAGCTTATTAAATAATCTATAGTGTTAAATAATTGTCACAAAAATATGGCAAATAATAATATTTACGTGATTACACATTAAATTAAATGTTTACGGCCTGATAGCCATAGAAATAGCTTATATTATCAAGTTATAGCATTTTTGTGAAAATATGCGTGAAATTATTTAACAATTTATTAATAGCAGATTTATGTTTTGTGTGTGTGCTTGTCAGGTAGTAGGTACGAGTACCTTGTTACCATTTACCACACAAAACTTACAAAGAAAGTTTATTAAATATATAAATAACATATATTTAGTCGTTATGTCTCGCAGAACACCACATTGTTAAGAGGATACCAAAATAGATTCGTGCATTATTCTACGTACGAAGTTTTCATTGTTTCTTTAGATTGAATGGCCAGAGCTCTAATTTTTAAGTATATGTTTTTTCAATATATGATCTAGAATCGCATAAACTCAGAAACGCGATTGAAAAAAGTTTTCTCGATAGAAAATCTTAGCGAAACAACCTCTCTAATTTTTTAATTTTTTCATTTGTCGGTCTATTATCGCGTATTAACTAATGAAATAACTTTAAAAACATAAGTAACTATTATATATAGAAACACGTAAATCAGAATTAAAATATATTTAGTAGATTTTGAGTAAACAAAAAAAATATCCCTAATTCTTCATTTTCTATACCTACTAGCTGTGTTAATATGTACATGTCGACGATAATATTGATGTAGGCCCTTAACAGCAAAAGGAAAATGTTGATGTAAAATAAATTAGTTATAACCTTTTTTTAACATGTCGGTTTGTTTTTTTTTATTACTGGCTGTCAACACGTGTCGCCTGTGACAGACCATTGCGTGACGGATCTAATCACTAGTGTAAGCGCTTCTTTTTGTCGATTTAAAATAGATCTATTCTAGTCTTGGCTTCGAAAGTAAAAAATATTTTTTTTTTTTAATTTCTGGTGTATAAAGAAAAATTATGAACATAAATTAAATAAGATGCGGTTAGACCCATAGCACACGGCGTATTTTAAACGCGCAGACGACGCGCGTATACGTGGTTTAAACGAGATTTGATCGCAACCTTGTAACCTAAGCACACGGGGCGATTGTAAAACGCGCCTCTACTGCGCGTATACGCGCAGGTACAGCTGTACAGACGCGCTGTAGTCACGCGTAGCTTTTGCGTTTCGATCCAGGGTTGCCAACTCTACGTCTTTTTACGTAGATCTAAGTACGTATTTTAAGCCTTTCCTGCAAACCTACGAACTTATCATATATCTTCCTTTTTTATTATCATTTTCAATGTAGCTTTCTTTTTTTAGTAAGAGTCACATTCTGCTCTTCCTCACTGTCACTGCTTATTTCCATAATTGAATTTAATTAAATTGAGCAGGAAGTTGAAAAATATCGAAATTAAACAACTCCTTCGAAGTCTTAGTTTGAAATATTTTTTTTAGGTTAAGAGGATACCAAAATAGCTTCGTGCATTTTTCTATGTACGAAGTTTTCATTGTTTCTTTAGATTGAATGGCTAGAGCTCAAATTTTTAAGTATATGTTTTTTCAATATATGGTCTAGGATCGCATGAACTCAGAAACGCGATTGAAAAAAGTTTTCTCGATAGAAAATCTTGGCGAAACAACCTCTCTAATTTTTTATTTTTTTCATTTGTCGGTCTATTATCGCGTATTAACTAATGAAATAACTTTAAAAACATAGGTAACTATTATTTATAGAAACACGTGGATCAGAATTAAAATATATTTAGTAGATTTTGAGTAAATAGGAAAAGTATCCCTAATTCTTCATTTTCTGTGCCTACTGGCTGTGTAATATGTACGTGTCGGCGATGATATTGATGTAGGCCCTTAAGATTCACTTTTACGGCAAGACGTTTTACACAGTCACATGACTCATGTGACATGAGTCACAGTTCTATAGAATGGACACTTTGTTTTTAAAATGAATGGCGCGACGTGTTGAGTGGCGAGGCGAGTGTGTGTTAGTATGAAACGGAACATTTATTAACTTTTTTTAGCGAAAGTAAAGGAAATTATGCCCATTCAGTCTATTTTGCAAATTTGAACAATTTTGATAGAAAATACGTAGATTCTGGGACTAAAGTTCGTAGGTTTGCAGGAAAGGCTTAAAATACGTAGATCTACGTAAAAAGACGTAGAGTTGGCAACCCTGATCCCAGCCCCCCTCTGCCCGTACCCCGCTCCTTAGTACGCGCGTTTGTTTCGCTTCAAATGCGCGTATACGCGCTTCATGCGCGCGTTTCTATTATCAATGCAAACGCAACAATCAGCGTTTACGGCGCCGAAGACGCGCGTTCCTGAAACGCGCGTTTAAAATACGCCGTGTGCTATGGGCCTTACATTGTCACAAAAATACCGACACCGTGATGTAAGCTAGTCAACATATTTTATTTTATACTATTTTCACTTTACAGAAGTATAATTTCTTTCTTACTTTTTTATATGTAACTGGACTGTGTTTATTTTTAATTACTGTTCAAAGTTACTGATTTCAACATGACACTCAGACTTCATCTGTATTCAGCCCACTAACCCCCCACTGTTGCACGCGCCTCCTATACTTTGGCAGTTCATCTACGGTTTAATTAGTTTTACTTGACTTTAACTTTTAGAAGAAATAAGGGTATTCAAATGTACAGGTTTTCCTAGTGTGTGCCTCAGAGAATATAATGTAATGTATGTAGATAAAATTAAAGATATGTTAAAAGTTCTAATAAAACAGATACAGACAGGATAATTTACTATATTAACGATTATTTTTCCAAAAAAGCAAATGATCTCTATTTGCCCTTGAAATGAAGGACTTAAAATATTAAGGCGTTCTGAGGGATATACTACTCTGTGGTGGGGTTAAAATTGGTCTATTAAATCAACTTGGCAACTTTGAAAAGATGTATTGCAATCTGTCTTAAGAGGGTACTGTACTCCTCATTTAGGTATTTGCCTTAGGTATTACTATCCCTATTTCCGAGCGCCGCGCTGAAAGGGACAAATATAGATGAAGCGGATTTTACCTACAAATTTTTTGAAAAAAGACGTTTCGTACTTCCGTTTTTTCTTCGCGAAAGTTAAACCGATTTTAATAGTTTTTGCGTTATATTATAGATAAAGAGTATATCTATGCTTCTATCACTTTCTTTTGTGGTAAAACTTTACCAAATTTGTGTGATAGACGCTGCAACTTTATCTAAAGAAAACCGAAAAAGGTGGGTTTTTCGGATCGTCATATTTCTTTTAGTTATTATGTTTTAAAAAAAGAAAGTGATAGAAGCATAGGTATACTCTTTATCTATAATATAACGCAAAATCTATTAAAATCGGTTTAACTTTCGCGAAGAAAAAACGGAAGTACGATACCCATACTTTTGTATGGAGCATAATTTGGTATCGTGCCGTCTTTAGACTATCAGGAAAAGTCAATACACAGATTGTGTACAACGATGACGTTACAACATTTAAAATAATATCTTTAAGTATTTAAAAAAAATTCTATATAGTGAATATTTCAATAACATTGATTAGTTGCATAAAATAGTCTATATTTTCTATAAAAAATATAAAAACAGGAGGTCAAAAATTATGAACAATGCCAATTGTTCCTTTGCTGTCCTCTGTCTGTCTCTCTTCAACCCTTTAATGTCCCATTATTGGGCACGGACCTCCTCCGCTTTGGGAGGGTTTAATCCGTCACTATACGGACATTTCCTGTCCGTCTGTCTGTAAATAAAGGGCATTACTTGTACAATAAGTTCATTAAACTGTTGTGTAATACTATAAGAGGTATTCCTATTTACTTAGAACTATAGGTACCTAATCAATAGTCTAGACAACACGGTAGTACTGACTGCGCATTCAACGAATTATAGCGTATAGGATTACAAGTTGTTTACAAGTGATAAACAAATATTCACCAACATTTCACATACGTTTTCTGGTCTCTAATTACGCTTAATATTCCTACTTGAACTAAGGCACACAAAAAATATTGTTGATTAAAATTTTTCAATCATGACTTATTTTGGGGAAGGGCGTTTGAAAAATTTTGATGTCACAAAAAATTCACATATATATACTGATTCAACATGCACAAACTAAACTTAACATAAAAATGAAAATTAATAGCGTCAACAAATTCAGCAATATTACTTAGGTTTGTTATATTTTACTTGTATTAGCGTATTTTTATATTACACTATGACAAGAATTGGACAAGAAGGTAATTATTGCCTTACAAAGTTCTTTGAATAGCAGAAAAATCTTTAAGAAACCCTTTCCAATTATGAGGATACCAAAATAGCTTTTTGCATTTTTCTACGTACGAAGTTTTCATTTTTTCTTTAGATTGAATGGCTAAAGCTCTAATTTTTAAGTATATGTTTTTTCAATATATAATCTAGGATCGCAAAAACTCAGAAACGCGATTGAAAAAGTTTTCTCAATAGAAAATCTTAGCGAAATAACCTCTCTTATTTTTTCTTTTTTTCATTTGTCGGTCTATTATCGCGTATTAACTAATGAAATAACTTTCAAAACATAAGTAACTATTATATATAGAAACACGTAAACCGGAATTAAAATATATTTAATAGATTTTGAGTAAACAAAAAAAAAATCCCTAATTCTTCATTTTCTATACCTACTAGCTGTGTTAAAAGGTACATGTCGACGATAATATTGATGTAGGCCCTTAACTTTAAAAATCTATCTCAAAAATCAGACGTCAGACAAGAAATTGAAGATATTTCAAACGGGTTTACCCAAAAACTGGTAGCCGAGAAATACCATTATTTGTTCCACTTAAATTCCACACGACACTAAACAAAGAGTTTTGGAAAGTAAGAAAAACGTACTAAAATATAAAGCGAAGACCAAAATACCACTCTTAAGTATTCAAACAACGATCTTTTAGTTAAAATAAGTATAGAACATATGGATTGGGTTGGGGTATAACTATTTTAACTATGGGTTAGGATTTTTACACCTGTTCCACGAGGAATGAATATTAATTAGATTTTAATTTAAAAAGGGACCGCCATTGTCTAATATCTTACAGCAACTCACAGTTTTTTTCTTTTTTTTGGCACCGATTACAAATCCTGGCCACAAATAAAAAAAAAAAGAAACAATTTGGCGAAAAATAAATCCAATTTTGCGAATAGGAACGGATCAGAAGACCACAAAAATATTGGTAAAAAATATAAAATTATAACTATGTTAATTCTACGTTGTTTTTAAATAAATATAGATATACAAAAAGATAACTTAGGTAATAGATACGTTATACATTTTTTTACAAAACCTAAAAAAAGAGGAATTTTGTAATTTTCTAGTCTAGTTTTTTCGCAAAAAATGTTTCTCTCTGAAGTATAGACATAATTTTATTGAGATTATTCTGAAATGAAACAGTCTGAAAACAGTTCCACATTTCTGCCACTACGAGCACTGTGGTCGATAGTACTTCCCATTTTCTATTCAAATAGATTGAGGAGCGAAACCAACATAAGTTACAAAATACAACCGACAATGTGAAGTGTTTCTTTCTAGAATATTCCTTGTAAAGTTACAATAGTAAAATGATAATATTACTGGCTTATAAATGTCAGTATTGCTACTAAATTAACAATAAAAAGTTACGTGGGCTTTACAAAAAGCTGACACCCCTACACGATCCAGTCAAAGAGACGACGCGCGCGGTTGAGCTTGCTTCTCTCATTGGTCGATGCATTTCCCTGCGGCGGCGGTGGAAAAGAGACGGAACATACATTTCACCTATTGCTAGACAGAGATAAAAGAATGCATTCGACGGATGCGAGGGCTTCCGATCGTTGACTCCTTTCAAGGCCATGGCGTGTAACTTTTTTTTTATTTTGTGTCATCTTGTAATGTCTGTGACCTTCAATACTTTCTTTTGAGGTCGTTTTGGGGACAACTCATCCAGTTAATAAATTAGTAGACTACTAATTGAGGCGCAGTGGTAGTTACGAATCATCTATGTTACTAAATAAAGCTCATAGGTTTAAATAACGGGTCGGTCAAAAATTATGTTTTAAATTACAAAATTCAGCTACATAGCTAGGTACTTCCCACTCTCTCCAGCCCATTTACGTCCCACTGTTGGGCACGGGCCTCCTCCACTTTGGGAGGGATTATGGTCTACTGTGCCACGCTGACAGGGCGTATTGGCACAGGGTTTATTTTCGAGTTTTCCGTCTCTCACAGAGAATGTTATCTGTGTGCAATATCCCTTAGCTGATTTTTACAGCACCCCGGGGAGGAGTTGGGGTGATGACACTTGTATTTTTAACCCGTCACCACACGGGGAACGTAGGAAGGCTAGGTAGGTACCTAAGTTGGCATTAACAAAAAAAAATTTTTGTAAAAAGATCAAAAAGCCATTTATCAACTAAACATTAACGGTCTTATTCATAATGAATTATCGGAGGTTTAAACAGAGATTTTATCGGAGATATAATTAATGTTTTAGCGTAAACAGACTATTATGAATAACAAGTTTTGACAATTTTCGCGAACCTATTTTATCGAACTTTTAAACCTCCGATAAGTCATTATGAATAAGACCATAAGTCAACTAAATAATATTATCATGTTTTAAAAAACTTTTTGGGTGCATTTTTTTAACGTTAATAAGCGTCAAAGATCCACCTCAACCTCACACCTCATTTATAAAAAAGTTTGATAAAAAACTATAAACTGTTCAAACAAAGTCATGTTTTATAACTTGTCTACAAATCAGGGTTGTCAACAATACTATTATTAGAAAATTATGTATTTATTTCACAACATTTTATGGAATAAAATCGGCGTTAAACTCGAAAACTTCTTGATTTTGATGAAATTTTTGCGATAAATATATTAATTCATGAGGTCGTTTTTGGTGTAATACCTATGTTAAAGTCTCATGTGAAGTAAGTAAAATATAATAAGTAATAATTATTAAAAATATTATTTCTTTCTTTTTATTACAATATAGTTTTCTGTAACTGTTTACTGTAACATTCTGTTAGTATTCTCTAACAGTTGCGAGACTCAATAAATCAAATTATAGATGAAATAAAGTAGAAAAATTATCACCATCACTTGCACCCACGTCCTCATAATACCGTTCCGTTGCTCTTTCAACTGAGCTACCATAGGACCTACATAAAAGCGTATCAAGTGAATTGCAAAAATTAATATATTTCTGTAGCGGCAAGACTCATTTATTAAAAAAAAAACTATTTTTAGTTCCAAATTTAAAACAAAATATACTCAATATAAATACGTAAAAGGTGGTTTTATTTGAAAATAGTCATAATAGCAATTGTTTTCTAAAAGGTGTCAACCCTATAGATGACCTACCCCAAATCCGGTGAATACTAAAATAGATAAGTAAAGTAAACATTACACGTAGATACGCGCGGTAAGTATAACAATGTAGGGTCACAGAGGGGTACAAATAAGTTCTATGGTAGCTAACTCTGTGTCCACGTTAGAGAGGGCGTAGAATAGTAATTTTAATATTTTTATAACCTTTTTTTGCATTTTAGAGACGGCGTCGGCGACGGCAAAAGCATGCAATCTACATCCAAATGGGCATTTACAAAATGGGAAAATTTTCAAATTAGGAAAATCCTCAAATCTCTAGCTGTCACCGCTCCTATGATACAGCTTTGTGACAGACGGAAGGACAGAGAAATGTCAGTAGTAGGATTGTATCTTCTGGTACGGAAGCCTCAAAATGACGTAAATTCATAAAAAATCTATTATTGACGTAAATTGCTTATTTTTATTTTATAGTTGTGCACTCAAAATTGGTACCGTGCCTCCATTGTAAAGGGGGCGACATATTTTAAAATAAATATAAAGATAAATTTTGGTAAAGTTATCATGTGAATCTTTGACAAGCTAGACTAAATTTATTTACAGAGTTATTAAAAACTGAGAGACCCTATGCATGACAAGAGTTATTATATACTTAATTATCACTTTATCGTGATACATATTCTATGTATTGTGCAGATCTATGCATACAGTTAACAACACTACGCTCTCACGATAAACTACAGTTATGACAACCGCATATTATGAGGTTATTGGATAATATTATGTACCTAACTAGTTAAGATTTACCTAATGCTATCTATAATATCTATACTAATATTAAAAAGCTGAACTGCTAGTTCGAATTGAAAAATTATTTTTGTGTTGCATAGTCCATTTATTGAGGAAGGCTTTAGGCTACACAATAACAACACGCTACAACCAATAGGATCAAAGCATTAGTAAAAAAAATCTAAATAAATGATGAATCTAGATACTCGTAGTATTTAATAATAACAGAAGTTATAGCAAGTCGGTGACAGCCCAAATTCAGAAAGTAGTCTTGCTAGACAGTGCCCGTATAGTTCTTCAGTTTCTCTCCCATTAGGCTCCACCACTCCGACCGACTGCTGCCAACCTCGTCGGAGTGCGTCCGGACGCCTTTCGAGGCAAGGCAGTGTTGTATCTAGAGATCTAAGTTTAACAAAGTGTACATACCTTAGCACATATTATTGAAACTGCTTCTTTTAAACAACGTAAACTATTACTAATGTATAAGAAAATCATCTATTGTTTCTATTACAATATACCTAAATACAAAAAGGAAGACACGATTGTGATGGAATTCCATTACTTGTATTATCCTTTAACAAAGATGTTATTAAATTATGAGTAATATATTTGACGGGCTTCGTGGTCTAGTGGTTTATATAACGGACTGCCGTTCACGAGGTCGCGGGTTCGATTCCCGCCTCGGACATTCATTTGTGTGATGTTTATAAATATCATACAAATATTTGTTCTACGTCTGGGTGTTTACTATGTATAATAAGTATGTATTTACAAAAGAAAAGTAGTTTATGTATTCTATCCGTATTCTGGTACCCATAACACAAGCATAATAAGCTTAGCTTGGGACCAGAGGACGTTGTGTGAAATGTCCATAAATATTTAATACATTTAAAACTATCTACCAAGTCTATACCACGCTGACATTTTTCATAATTAACAAGCTTTTATTAACTTCGTTCGTATTTATCTATCTTTATATTTATCTATGTATGTAGGTATACATTCTATGTAATGGAATCTTTGAAAATTTCATTTTTACTCACTTGCAATAGTCAGATTGATCTGAAATTTTAACTTTTATTCACAAAATATCAGCTAACAACTATATAAAAACAGGATACAAAAAATAAAACAGCCTTAAAACAAAATAGGATTGCTTTTAAATACATACCCTCCTCCTGTATAGTCGGCAACGCCAAGGCGTAGCTAGTAGTAGTCCATCAAAATACATAACTCACTAAAGAAATACGAGGGTATATGATAACCACATATTTTTCTGATATTCCAGGTGACTGCTGGATGTGGAAAGAGAACAGGCAGACATCCGGTAACAAATACCAAACTACGAATTTAAAGGATAAAATGATGCTACTATTGAGCGCCATCTAGTGGTGAGTAGAAGTAAAAAAAATTAATATGTTTCACTTAAAGTTAAAACAAATCTAAAACGTTTTTGTTAGTTAAAGAAACCACTTTCAATGAACTTATCTCACGTCACGTAAAATCCCTTACAGAATAAGATCAAAATGAAAAGATACTCTTTTTAAAAAGTAGTTTTTTAATTTGGTAAAAAATATTAGCCTTTTGCTGACTTTTGCCAAATTGTAAATGCTTACATATTTCCTAAACACACTAGATTTATCTATTAGTTAACTTATTTTATATCAAGCTCAAAAGTTTGCTAAGAACAAAATATTTAATAGAAACCTACATGCATCCTCTTTTTAAACTTCTCAAATCAATTTAATAAAACACTTAAATAATTTTTACGTGCTATCTTCATTACGATGCTTTTGTGATTTAATTAAGTAATACAAAACATATGTGCATACAATTAGGGCAATATTTAAAACCCTAGCGTAGGCTCATGAATACAAACGAATGCAAGATGGCGGCCGAACGCGCGCGCTTTTTGTTCCTTTTTCAAATTCAAATAGGTGGGCCTTGTGAAGGGGTGAACGGATCGTATTGCAACTAGGTACAAGCACTATGTCTAATTTAATCATGGTATTTTAAAGTTTAAATGTTTGGTTTCGTTACTTGACACCGTTTTCTAATGCATCTAATGAGTTCTGTTAATATTGTTGCAGAATTGAAACAACTTTATCCAGTGCTGGTTAAAAATAAAGAAAGCTAGGATATTTGAAAATAATTCTCAATTCTGCTAACCTTTATAGTAATAATTTAACATAACTTATTCATCATATTGAAGTCACTGAAAAAGTACGAAGCAAGTAAAATAAATTACTGTCATACGGACATATTCTTTGACGCAATATTTTCAAGAAAGTGGTTGAATATTTTGGACCCTGAAAGTTACTACTAACACGGAAACCAGAGTTATTTAATGAAAATTTTAAACATTATATAAAAAAAAAATTAAAGTAGCATACGCCCGCCATCTATCGGGTAATAGAAGAAATAAAAGGAAAATATCACTATTATTGATAATTTCAATAAAATTGTTATTGTGTAATTTGCTTTCTATTTTGTTCTTGCAAATTCGTTAGATGCTTAAAATAAATATTACTTTTCGCCACATTCTATTTTAAATCCTATGTGGATAAAATACAAGAAGTGACATTTTGAGAACACATTAATTTATCCGTTGCATTCAAACACATTCTAACTTTCTTTAGGGAAAACCTATGCTCAGCAGAAGATGGAAATTAAAGTAGATAAAAAGATTGTCAATAGCTGTTCAGTGAAGTATGTGTTTGTCAACTGAAAGAATTAACACAATCGCAGAAGATAAAAATCTAATGGGGGTAATACCGCTTTTAAGTAAAACGTTTGTATTTTATTAAGTAAACTAGCTGTTGCCCGCGACTTCGTACGCGTGAAATTAAGAAATGAAACCTTAACAAACAAAAGTTTACTACTCCGCTCGATAGATGGCGTTGTATAGTTTTTAAATCGCGCTATGGTTTCGTTCCACACATTAACACTTAAGCTCGTCAAAATTATTATTGTGTTATCATCCGGATTTCGCACTTATAAATTAGTAAGGATAAGGATAAGGATAAGTAGGTCTGTGGGTACTTACGTTACGACTTACGAGCGTCCATTACAAACCTTAACTTGTATACTTAATTGTAAACATTCCTTTTAAAATAGCGTGCTTAGGTGGTACTGAGGTACTCTATGTAATAATAAAACGTATTAATATCCATTTCGTGGTCTTTAAGATTTAAGCTCACATACAGAAATTACGACTTACAATACTTACATAGCCTAACGATAGTAACCAAACATCTACTTAGAAAATTGTCTTATTTAAGTTTTTATTCAATATGATTACTTTACAGTGATAAACAGTTTATTTAGAAGATTTGATCACCACATAGGAAGCATTCTTCGAACCTCTGGCCGAACTGGATATCGTCGGAACATTCTGGAGACATTTCCATTGGATGTAGTTCTCCAGACGTACCTGGGCTTGGTAACTCCACCACCGTTGGCGGTGACTATTCGCCAACGGGGGCAGAGTTCCTAGACCTAGTTGCGAGACTCAACGTACAACAAGGAAATATATAGAAAGAAGACTAGAAGAAGAATTGTCTCCAAAACGCGACCATTTCAATTTGTTCTTACAATCAACCAATCAACTTCAAACTTGCGAGAATTCGATGAAAGTTTTTTTGAACTCTCAACAATTTCGAACCATTTAATATCTCGAACACTCCATAATTCGTAATACTTTAGGAGTCCCTTAAATTTAGAATTAATAAGAGTCGACTGTATTATGTTTGTAATGTAGATTTGGTAAGAATTTGCTTAGTTCAAAAACTAAAAAATTGGTCAAGTGCGAGTCGGACTCGCGCACGAAGGGTTCCGTACCATTATCTATGCAACATAAGGCAACGTTATTAGTATCGAGCAAGAAACGGTAAAAAAAAACAGTTTTTTGTATGGGAGCCCCCCTTAAATATTTATTTTATTTTATTTTTAGTATTTGTTGTTATAGCGGCAATAGAAATACATCATCTGTGAAAATTTCAACTGTCTAGCTATCACCGTTCTTGAGATACAGCCTGGTGACAGACGGACGGACGGACGGACAGCGAAGTCTCAGTAATAGGGTCCCGTTTTTACCCTTTGGGTACGGTACCCTAAAAACACGTTTGAAAGTTCTGAATATTATTTAAAATTACCTATTGCATTATCGTTGCTTCTCAATGTGTCTCAAAATTTCAGAACAATTCGACTATTGCAAGTGGGTGAAAATGACTTTCGAAGATTCATTCACATAGAATTTAATACATTGATAGATACTTACCGAGCTAATAAAAGCGTGTTAGTTAAAGACAACGATAAAATATTAGTATTTATATAGTAATATCTAAATGTAATGTAGAATTGCTTTCTAACGAATGTTATATACACCCGCAATAGGGTAGGTAGGGTAATGAGGCAGATTTTACCTACAAATTCTTTGAAAAAAAAAGAGACATTTCGTAGTTTGCTGTTTTTTTCGTGAAAATTAAACCGCTTATAATTTATAAATGATCTATGCTGTTATCACTTTTTTTTGGCAAAAACTTACCAAATTTGTGTGATAGACTTAGCAAGTTCATCTAAAAAAACGTGATTTTCGGATGGTAGTATTTCTTTTAGTTATCGTGTTTTGAAAAAAATAAAGTGATAGAAGCATAAATATATAAGACCAAGATACCTAGTGTTAGAAAAAGATGCATTAGAGAAAATATCCACGAAGAAAACAGGGGAATATACATATATTCCCATACTTTTGTATGGAGCATACCTTATTGTCGTGTCCTCATAACACCGTTACTTTGAGTAATTTTAACAAACTTTTAGCTGATAATTCTTGCACCTTATAAGCGGGTACGATGATAATGGCTAGTTGTAAAAATGAAATCACTTTTTAATCTTACCTGCTCGATATCTGTAGTACAACCACTAACAAATAAAATAACAAAATTACTAACAAATCTTTAATTTATTAACATCTATTTTATACAAAAAAAAGTTATATTTTCTTACAAAAAGGGGAATATTGGCAAAGAACATCAATTCTCGAATAATCTAAATCATAACTCTACACTCATGGCAGTCGGGCAAATGAGCTTTCAATTATTTAATGTTCATATACAAGATAATAAGCTACTTTAGAGTAATTAACAATTAAATTTTCTACATAATTTATTAAACCCTAATATAACGAAATAAAATGACTATTTTAAAATTTTGACGCGGCAACAAGCCACAAAGGATTCCTTACAGCGCAACCCTACCCGTGATCGTAGTGGCTGTCTCCGAAACGTCGGGCTAGATAAAAGCTAAAATAAACGCATCAAAATCCGAAAAAAGGTTCTTTTTATTTCGTAATATTTTATGTTTTAGAGATATATGAGTCACGTAAAAGTGTTAGAAAATATTTTACATTTGGAAGAATAAGATTTAATGTAATAAATATTATAGAAAAAAGACTACAGACAAACACTACCATCTTCGACGAAACTAAACTGGAAGTGACATTTTTAATACGGTTAGCAACAGTACAAATATTAACCACAATAGCGCTATTGTAGCACAAGTTTTTATTTATAAACACAGACATCATTATTATATTTTTAGCTCAGATATAACTAATTTATTATATTATGTTAAAATACAAAAATAGATTATGTCGTCAATTAAAAGGCATATTATTATTGCTTGCTAGATACAAAATCGACGATAATCTTCCCTTTCCCATATTACCATTCTAAACATTATTTTAATGGTCACGTAGAAACGTAAAACCTTTTAACTTAAATAGAGGACAGTATTCTTAGACCGACATAGCCCGAAGGGTTAGCACGCTGAAGTGGCAATGGACAGGCCACGTCGCTCGTGGGAGTGATGATCATTGGGGAGGAAAAGTCCTATAGTGGCGACCACGTACCGGACGACGCAGCATACCTATATATACTAGGTAGAGCGACGATATCGTTGAGACATTGAATGCCAGCGGCACAAGACCGCACGTTTTGGAATTCTATCGTCTATGTCCAACAGTGGATAGAGAAAGGCTTATGGATGGATAGATTCTTGGGCTGTACTGTTAAAATAATGAGGATTTTTTGAAATAATAGGCCACTGAACGGTGGCAATGAGACTTCAGGACCAGACTAAAATTACAGCTACTTGGAGAGAGAGTTGTCAATTGGGGGATATAGGAGTAATCAACACACGAAAAGTATGAAAAGTATTTACAGGGCTCAATTGGAGGCCCAATACTTTGAAACCTAATTCGAATAGTTTGAAGACTAATTAATGGTTATTCCTTTAGCGTAATAATTAAGAAGATGTTTTATTTATCTCAAAAATACACATAGAATAATAATATATTTTAATCTACATTAATATTTTTCTGTCTACAATGTCTGTATCGTGAAGACTTCTTCAAAAACTATAAGCTGTTTGCCCGATTGCCTTTACAATTACATAATTACAATTGGTATATAGTTGGTGTTGTTTATTTATTAAATTATTATAATCTATTTAAATATATTAATATATCACATAATACCAAAGCGCTACATTGTTTAAGTGCCACGATTGAATGAATGCCAGTTTGAGTGAACGACTTCGAGCACTCGACTCACTTTAGTTCAACTCTGAATGAATGACTAAATAACGAACTACTTACTTTAACATTCACTCACTCACTTGCATTGAATGAGTGTACGTTATTCACTAAAATGAACAATAAAGTGCGTCATTCGTATTAAACCAACCGCTTTTATTCACGCTGTTTTCTTTGACAAATATACTGCCATGTCGACGGTGTGCCGAGGTAACGCTCACAAACACAATAACGTAATTTTATTCAATACAAATCAAATCCGCGCACACTAAGAGACGACTGTATCCGTACAAAAAGAGTATGAGCATGGCTTACGTACCTTTTTCAGCAGGGGTTGCCTTATTATATCAACTCCAGTTGGATCAATACTCTATGGCTTAATTGCTAATTGTAATATCCGTTTTAATTATTATTTTTAATGTTTATATACACATATACTACAAATATTATAATTTTATATCATGCAATGACTGACTATATTTAATAGTTTATTACTATATATCAATATTTACATAGGTTCTAAAAATATATCCACCAGTTCAGTAATGAATTACACGGTAATAAAACTTCTATGAACTGTGGATATAGCGGTTGGATGTGAGCAGTAAAAGATCAGACATCGTGGAGATTTTTGGCCTTCGGACGTCTTTTGGCTGTTTCGATTAAAATGAACAAATATATGAAAGGACAAATCAGATAAACATATTGACATCAAAAACTTTGCTTAATAAATAAGACGAAAAATTTTGTTTTTTGTTATATTACAATCTTTGAGTCCTGACCAAAATTATACATTTTTACAACCACCGCAAATCGATATTGTACAATTAATACCCAAAATTGAAGATACAACATTGTCATAATTACACGAAGAATTTGGAAGTAAATGTGACAGTAATATTCATTGTATCATTCTGTGTGTAACTTCTTTGTTTTCCTAACAAACTAATTCAAGTGTGTTTTTAATTTCATATTATTATTTGAAATTATTTATTTAATCTTTATATAACAAATTTTAATTAAATTACACTAAGTATTAAATAAATGCCAGAGGCGTATTTATCCTAGGGCCATAGTGGCCATGGCCCGGGGGCGGCAAGCCTGAGAAGGGCGGCTTTAAAATTCTGCTCTATCTCTATTAATTCATAATTTGACGTCCGGGACAATTTTAATTAAATTGGCCCGGACGTCAAATCAAATGGGTCAGAGCGCT
Source organism: Orgyia antiqua (assembly GCA_916999025.1). Taxonomy (NCBI): domain Eukaryota; kingdom Metazoa; phylum Arthropoda; class Insecta; order Lepidoptera; family Erebidae; genus Orgyia; species Orgyia antiqua. The sequence continues at coordinate 35,172,138 of OU779866.1, forward strand.
AATTTTTAAAATACGCCTCTGATAAATGCCAATTAAGAGGGGATACATAAATTATGCTTATTCTATCACACTTTGTAATAAACATACCAGTACTTAATATAAATGATGCTGCATATTATTTAAAAGTTAAAGCTATTTGCCCGACTGCGTTTACAATAATTAATCACAGTTACAATTGTGATGATATTGGTATTATTACGTTATATTTAGTATACAAGCTACCTATATATCCATATTATATCACAAAAGCGTTGTAAGTGCCACGATTGAATGAATGCCAGTTTGAGTGAACGACTTCGAGCAGTCGACTCAATTTAGTTCAACTCAGATTGAACGACTAAATAACGAACCGTTCTTTACATCTGTATGAGTGAACATTATCGACCGAAATGAACCTTAACATTCTAATTTTCATTTTAATAATGAAATTGTCAATAACTATTTGTAAAATTTGATATATACAAGTCATTCAAAAACTATAGTTTATACCATGCAATACAATACATTCTCTACATTCTAGAACGTCTGGTAACCTAAAGGTTTATTCCCTTTACAAAACTTACATATCCGACTTTCAAATGATATTCATCGAACTATATATCGGTACCCATTCTACGTGCACAACAAAACTTGACTAAAAATTTGTGTTGTCAAGAATACAATTTTAGCAATGTTAACCTAACTTTCTTGTTATAAAAAGTTTGTATTTATAGATTAACGATTATAATTAATACAAATGTTAATTAATTAATTTTTGCAATTGATTTGCTTTTACTAAATAAACTAAATTATAGTGGAAATAAATAATAGTTTAAAAAAAACTAAAAAACACGCTTTATATAGAAAACCCAACTAAAAAATAGACAAATTGGTCAAGTGCGAGTCGGACTCGCGCACGAAGGGTTCTGTACCATTATCTATGCAACATAAGGCAACGTTATTAGTATCGAGCAAGAAACGGTAAAAAAATCATGTTTGTTGTATGGGAGCCCCCCTTAAATATTTATTTTATTTTATTTTTAGTATTTGTTGTTATAGCGGCAATAGAAATACATCATCTGTGAAAATTTCAACTCTCTAGCTATCACCGTTCTTGAGATACAGCCTGGTGACAGACGGACGGACGGACGGCGAAGTCTCAGTAATAGGGTCCCGTTTTTACCCTTTGGGTACGGAACCCTAAAAAGAGTTTCTCTGGAAATGCGCGCATGCGTAGTTCGCGTACTAGCCCTCTCTCTTACTCTCATGCAAAGGATCCGGAAAGAGATTAATGAATCCTGGCGAATCTAACCAGGATAATCGGATATTTTAATCGAATTATTGCATTGTCATCGGTCTTTGACAGGTGTGCAAAATTTGAATAGAATCTGACCGTTTAAAGTGGGTCAAAATAGCGTCCAAAGGAGTCGGTTACAAACATACAAACAAACATACAAGTGAAGCTAATATAAAGCGTGTAAAAATGATAACCATGAGCGGGACTTGAACCCACGACCTCGGAATACCGTTGCATTGCTTGATTGATTTGGTAAACATATGCGGGAACCATAATAGCTCAGATGGGACAGCAACGGAACGGTATTCCGAGGTCTTGAGTTCAAGTCCCACTCATGGTTGTCATTTTTTCCACTATAATTTAGTTTATTTTACGACAGTGCCAATTAATCAAAATACCAGTGGTTATTAATACGATTTTATATTAGTTCGGTATGTATCTATCAATGTATTAATCTATGTAACGGAATATTTGAACGGGATTTTCACCCACTTGCGATAGTCGGATTGATATATAATTTTGCATACATAAAATATCAAGGACCGACCGCAATTATTGAAAAATATATTCAGGATATTCAAGCGTGTTTTTTTTATTTTTTTACCAAGCAAATTGTTTAGTTTAGTTGTACACATAGAATTGGTATCATTGTAGGATAGTTTTCTTTAGGTATAATTTAAAGCATACAAGTAATCGCAGACCTCAGTATGTTTTTATTAAGTTATAAGCGCATCAATATTATCGCGAAATTATATGAAAATTAAACCGCTTAGACAGCGTAAAGCGGTAGTGTTTCTATCTCCATACAATTTCGCGTTAAATTCAAACCAATCACGCACTTGCACTGTCCTGTATTATAAATAAACTAGCTAAACCGGCAAACGTTGTTTTGTCATACTAAAAAAAAAGGGTTCGAAAAATAGATGTTGGCCGAATCTCAGACCTACTGAATATGCATGTAAAATTTCATAAAAATTGGTCAAGCCGTTTCGTAAGAGTACGGTAACTAACACTGTGACACGTGAATCTTTATATATATAAATCTTCTGTACGTGTGTTTGTAATTGAACTCCTCCTAAACGGCTGGACCGATTTTGATGAAATTTTTTGTTGTTGATTTTTACACAGAATTGTATGGCAAAACAACGTTTGCCGGGACAGCTAGTTTTATGTATAAGATAAAGACACCTAGTTTCTGACATTTCAAAAGAGCTTGTAAAACATGCTGACTTGAAATAAAAAAAAATTGACTTTGACTTTGAAATAAACATTCATGGACAAACAACAAACATTTGTATGACATTTATATCACACAAATGATTGTCCCAAGCGGAAATTGAACCCGCGACCTTGGGAACGGCAGTCCAGTACATGAACCACTACGCCACTAAGCCCGTCAACAATGAAAATTCAATGGCGCCATTGTAGCAAAAAATGAAGTTTTGTGTCATAATGACGATATAATGGTGCCATAATGGCGAAATTTTACCAAATTTGGTAGTATACTATTAATTTTTTTGTCGTAATGACACCATTATGGCACCATAAAGGCGTCAGTGACTGACCATTGTAACAACATTGTAATATTATTGTAATAGTAGAATTAGCAGACTTGGCCCCCAGGTCAGCGCGGCGTAGTAGACAATAATCCCTCTCTAAATAGGGGTGACCCTTGCCCAACAGTGGGACCTTAATGGGCTGGAGAGAGTATGGAATATTTTCTCCATAACTAAATAGTGAGACACGACAATTTTCCAGCCTAACATAAAAAACAAGGTGCTTTGTACTTTTATGCCTTAAACATATATGGTCTTCATTCATAATGATTTATCAGAGGTTTAAAAGTTCGCTAAAATAGGTTCGCGAAAATTGTCAAAACTTGTTATTCATAATAGTCTTTTTACGCTAAAACGTTTATTATCTCTCCGATAAAATCTCCGTTTAAACCTCCTAAGTCATTATGAATAAGACCAATAAAAATTACAACTTTTTGTCCTACCAAATGAATATCGTTTGCATTTCCCACATATCTACATATTTTATATCAACAATTAGGTAATTTCTTTAATATATTTATTGTGATGGCAATCAATGTTTATTTTACAATTATTATGGATAAAGTTCGATATAATGAATGTAGTAATATACAGAGACAGGAACGTTCAAGTTGTGATTGCAGCCATCTGAAAACGAACAATCCTGAATCAGATACCACCAACTAAAACTCTTTAGTCATATCTCCGTAATGCGTAGATGTAAAAGGTTGATTATATTTTTGGAGCAAAGGACCGCATAGATCTACATAAGATCACATAAATATTCAGTACATTTCACACAACGTCCTCTGGTCCCAAAGTAAGCTATATTTCTATGCTTGTATTATGGGTACCAGATACAGATAGACTACTAAAACTACTTTTCTTTTGTAAATCCTACTAATATTATAAAGGCGAAAGTTTGTAAGTATGGATGTATGTATGGATGTTTGTTACTCTTTCACGTAAAAACTACTGAATGGATTTGAATGAAACTTTACCACAATATAGCTTATACATCAGAATAACACATAGGCTACAAATTGGCTGGACCGATTTTGATGAAATTTTATTTTATACAGAATTGTATGGCAAAACAACGTTTGCCGGGGCAGCTAGTACATACATATAATACATAGTAAACACCCAGACGAAGTACAAACATTTGTATGACATTTATGGATATCACACAAATGATTGTCCTGACCGGGAATCGAACCCGCGACCTCGTGATCGGCAGTCCATTACATAAACCACTCCACCACGAAGCCCGTCAAAATCCGTCAACATCTACACAAGATCCTGAATAATTTCTTTATTCTGTTATCTCATAAAGTACCTAATATTTTTTTCTTTTGGTTTATGTTTTTTTGTGATTTTATTGTTAAGGTAAAGTTTTATGGTCTCTAGTGACCATTTTTGTAATTACTCTTAATGCATTTATTGTATCTTTATTCCTTTTAGAAATTAGAAAAAATTGTTTATTCTTATTTTTAAAATTGTGTTAGCTGCGGTTGCCTGTAACTGAATGAACAAAAGGCAAGTTTCTAATGTATAATTGTTACTGTGATTTTGTATGTGTATCATTTGTTGGTGATCCTAAAAATAAATAAATAAATAGAACCTAACCTTTAACCTTAACCTTCAGCCGAGGCTGAGTAAAAAGAGTTTGACAGATAGGCAGATAGACACCGAAATGATTCTAGAAGGATTTCTGTTTTTTTAGTAAACCCTAAAAATATACACAAAATCCGTAAAACTGGTTTTAAAAGAAAAAACGGTTTAGCCAAAAAATTCTCATTAGCAATATACTACAGCTAAAGGCGTGTTTCCAAACTCCTAATAATTATTGAGTAAAAGTGAACAAAACTAAAAAAATAAGCTAGGGTGGTCTTTTAGTCAAAATTGCAATTTTTCTCTCTACCCCCTTTTTAACTGACTACTGAAAAAAATCTCTCAATTCAATTAGTATTGATTATTAAATTAGAACCATATTTTAGCGTGCCCGACAGTGGGACGTAAGTGGGCTAGAGATACAAACATTTGGCCTTTTCTTGATGATGAATATAAAAATTCACAAAATAAGAAAAACGTCATGGTTTGATCAAACAGTAGCTTGTGTCAATAAAGTTATGCGTGCAAATCAGGTGTGAATTACTAGTTTTATTAAATTACAATGTACCTATGTAGGTCTACATCCTGGTGAATGTAGATCCCTGTCAGCCCCACCGGCGAAGCTAATGTTGAGCAACATAGCCTCGAAGGGGTCACTCCTCATGCGCTGTTGGTTCGCCTGAGCCGCTGAACCACTGTCGCGGATCACACGGGACTCTTCTATACCATCCTGGACAAAACAAAAACATATATCTTTAATTATCATAAAACAGTGGTTATTCTTGTATGTACATTGTTCGTGGACATAAATATATATATTTTTTTAAATATTCATGGACATTTCACACAACGTCCTCTGGTCCCAAGCTAAGCTTATATGCTTGTGTTATGGATACCAGAATACGGATAGAATACATATACTACTTTTTTTTGTAAATACTATAAATAAGATAAGAGAATATAATAAATAAGAGAATATATCTTCAAAATATTTTTTTTTCATAATAAAAAAAACGGATTTGATGCAGTTTTGTTTTTAATTGATAGAATGGTTCAAATTGATGTTTTTTTTTTATTATCATCATCATCATGCCTACCCCCATGGGAAAAAGGCGCGATGTTATGATGATGTTGTAGTAGTAAGTTGCGGGCCTATTTATTATACATAGAAAATAAATACAGTGATTGATACTTAAAGTTAATTATAGTTAACAAATCAAATTATGGTGGAAAAAATTGACTGCCGCAAGCGGGACTTGAACCCACGACCGCGGAATACCGTTCCGAAGCTCTTTCCAACTGAGCTTATTGCGGTCGTGCTAGCAACATTCAATTTAACCACCACATTTGTCACTCAACTGAGTTTATATATTTTTACGTACAACGCCATCTATCAAGATTGCTTTACAACATCTCGTTGTTGTCAATTTTTTCCATCATAATTTGATTTGTTAAGTAAGGCATAGCATGTCAATTGCAAAATCAATAAATTACTTTAATTATAGTTTTTATTTTAGTATTATTATCAATATTAATTTTAGTATTCTAGCGTTGTTTTTAGTGTTAATTTTAGTATCAATGTTATTACTAGTGATTTTAAGTATCAATTTATAGTATAAAATATAGTTTTTAACTGTAATTAACTTGCGCAGGAATTGAACCCAGAAAAATAGCAAACAAGGTCACTACCGACTATCATACCACAAAGCAATTTTCAAATACACACAAAAATATATACTATCATACATATTTCTCATAGGGGTAGGCAGAGTATAAATATTACAAAAAACACAAATTACCTCAGGTCGTGGACTCCACAATCTGACCACAGTCTCTATCCCACTAGTGGCCATCAGGAACATAGTAGGGTGTAGTTGTATACAGTTAAGTATTGAATCATCACCTCGAAGACATCGGATTATATTTCCAGATTTCCTACACCAGATAAACATACTGCCATCATCTGATCTGAAATAAAAGTATTCGTTTAGTTTAAAAGGTAAAAATACACTTGAATAAGTTATTGTAAAGTTATTGTATCGTCATTGGCTCTTAACATACACGACTAAAGGTGACATTCCAAAGTACCGCACCCCGACCCGATCGCGCGACCAGCTCCAATTTTATATTGAATAGCTGTTGCCCGCGACTTCGTACACGTAGAATTTAGAAAATGTTCCCGTTTTTGTAACATTTTTCACTACTGCTTGCTGTGATGTTATTTAGCCTATAGCCTTCCTCGCTAAATGAACTATCCAAAACTGAAATTTTTCAAATCGGACCAGAGGTTCCTGAGAATAGTGCGTTTAAACAAACAAACAAACTCTTCAGCTTTATAATATTTGTATAGAAAAGCCGATCGGTTCTCAGTCCGAGTCGCGACCGAAGTTGTCACTGCTTTGTATGAGAAGTGGGCGTAGCTAAATGCAAAAGTGACCGCAGAATTGGCTCCACCTACCGTACGACGAGGTCAGGTCGCGCGACCCACATTTGACTTTGCGAGAGAGGTGTCACCGGCATAAAAGTATACTTTTCTTATTTTGACAATGTGAAAATTGACACTATTTTAACGGGTCGCCGTCCCAGATCGCGTCTCAGGGCTTTCGAATGTCACCTTAATGCAGTTTCCATTAAGTACCTCGTTTAATCTCTCTAGCTATCACCGTCTATGAGACATAGCCTTGTAATAGACGAACAGCAGTCGTTAGTCTTTTGTAAAGATCACTAAAAATGGTACTATCCTCTCCAACCCATTTACGTCCCACTGTTGGTCACGGGCGTCCTCCACTTTGGGAGGGATTATGGTCTACTGTGCCGCGCTGACCAGGCGTATTGGCACAGGGTCTATTTTCGAGTTTTCCGTCTCTCACAGAGGATGTTATCTATGTGCAATGGTACTATATTAATCCTTATTTCTTACCCAGCCGCAATATAATTAGCATCAGGTCCTAAGAAGTTAGCCTCCTTGATATCAGTGGTAGTATTACAATGTCCAAGGAACCTCTGTGAGTAGTCCAGCGCTGAGGTCCTCAACTGTCTCTCTAACAAACTGGTTGTTTGGTTCTCTTCAGCGTCACCGGCTGCTGGATAATTATTATATTAAAGAAAATTTTGAAGATATTTACAAGCAATTTCCAGATCAAAATGCTGTAAGAACACCTCTTATAACTATACAACGGTACCGATTCTATGTGCACAATTAAACTTAACTAAAAAATGAAAGTTGATAGTGTCAAGAAACACAATTCGGCAATGTTGACTAAACTTTCTTATTACACAATCTGTATAATAAAGACTATTTTATAAAATTACTAGCTGACCCGGCAAACGTTGTTTTGACATACTAAAAAAAAGGTTCGAAATATAGATGTTGGCCGATTCTCAGACCTACTATATACATGTAAAATTTCATAAAAATCGGTCAAGCCGTTTTGGAGGAGTACGGTAACTAACACTGTGACACGTGAATTTTATATATTAGAAGATTTAATAAAAATGTGCGCAGCGAAATAGCGAATTAATCAAAATACTTCATAATTGAGTAATTTATTAATTTTGCAATTGACTTGCTATGCTTTTACTTAATAAATTGTAGTGGATAAAGTCCCGCTTGCGGTGATCACTTTTTCCACTACAATTTAATGTATTACTTCATAGTTGTTTTAAGTTTAGTTCTCCGTGTGGTGACGTATTAAGAATACAAGTGTCACCACCCCATCTCCTCCCAAGGGTGCTGTCAAAGTCAGCTAAGGGATATTGCACACAGACAACATCCTCTGTGAGAGACGGAAAACTCGAAAATAAACCCTGTGCCAACACGCCTGGTCAGCGCGGCACAGTAGACCATAATCCCTTTCAAAGTGGAGGAGGCCCGTGCCCAACAGTGGGACGCAAATGGGCTGAAGAGAGAGAGTTGTTTTTATTTTTTAATTAAGTTTAGTTGTGCACGTAGAATTGGTACCAACATCATCTGTGAGAGACGAAATACACGAAACTCTCTATGTCAACATAGTAGCCGGTCAATTTGACATTAGTAAACCAAATACCCTCGCGAACTGGAGGATACTCGCATCCAATATTCGGAGGTTATTGGACAAGGGAACATCACCGAAAACAACCAACAACACAAGCTTTGTTTAATATGGGTAGGTGCCATGATAGCTCAGTTGGCAGAGCAACTAAACGGTCCTCCGTGGTCGTGGATTCAAGTCCCACTCATGGTGATATTTATTTCCACTATAGTTTAATTTATTAGTTAAAAGCAATAGCAAGTCAATTGCAAAAGTATTTTCATCATTTATACTACGCCACAATATACCTTGTATAGCTTGACCCGGAATTAGAAATGTGGTTTGACGTTTACTGTGTTGCTAAATAATTGCATTCTTAAAACTTATGTCCTCCAACCGTAATTAAACGAAAAACCATACGTAAATATTTAGCAGATTTATATAATTTTGTAAATTAATTAAAATTATAATATTTTCTAACACTTGCGCGACTCATCTGTTTAACTAAAACTACTTTTTACGGATTTAGACGCGTATATTTGTTTTAAATTTTATTTATATTTTATTATATTTTTTTTGCAGTCAGACCTTTATATAATTAAAATTTTTTTATATATTTAATAACTAAGATATTGTTATTAATTTTATGTAGTCTGAGCACAATGTAATTTATTATAATTTATGGTAAAAGTCTATCTTTATGGTCAATGTAAAATTAAATTGGATGTGGGTACACCCTGTAATAACTGATCATAGAAGACACATTACAGCTCAGTCTCACCCGTGACCATGGTGACTGCAAAGTCTCCGAAACGTCGGGCCAAAATTTAAAGCAAATATACGCGTCTAAAACCGTAAAAAGTAGTAGTATTTAATTAAAATTGACTAGTTAGTTGGATTCAGACGGTAGGACTAGTCCCACCCGTGACTATAGTGACTAAAGTCTCCGAAACGGTTGGCTAGAACCCAAAAAAATATAGGCGTCTGAATTATGTCCCATTGCTCGTCACGGGCCTCCTCCACTTCAGGAGGGATTATGGTCTACTGTGACACGCCGAGCAGGCGTGTTGGCACAGGGTTTAGTTTGAGTTTTCCGTCTTTCACAGTAGACGTTAACTGCTTATATTATCCCTTAGCTGGCTCTTACAGCACCCTGGGAAAGAAATGTGGTGGTGACACTTGTATTCCAAATGCGTCACCACACGGATAAGTTTTCGTTCATTCATTCAATCTTATTAAATTACAGAAGTATTAGTTATGTATTATATTATTTCATAAAAATTAAAATTTTAATAATACAATACCTTCATCCGGTTGTGTCTCCATACTTTCCAGCGCCACATTAATATCTTTTTGTAACAAGAATACAGCGTGACTATTCGCATGTCTTGGGAACTTATCTTTAAAATATAACAAACATTCATGTGCCTCTCTCGCCTTCTTCAAATCCATTAAACCTTTGGCTAATCTAAAATGTGACTTAACATGCGACGAATCAAGCTTTATTGCTCTGTAACAGTCTTTTATTGCAGCGTACGTATCGCCTGACCTGTCAAATTATCATAAATGTTATTATCAAATTTAATTACCTACATATATAAGCATTTTACGCAGAGAAAACTTTGTATGCTAGTTTCCTTTTCGGTGAGGAATAAGTTCTGTTTATAAAAACCAAATTATTATACGTTTTCATTACCCTGTTTAACATTGAGTTTAACCCCGTATGACATTAGGTTCAAAGCTTTTAAGCACTAGGTAGTTTCCTCTATAACAGTAGTTTCAACTTTGTACGGTACTGCGTCCAAGCCAGTATAACACCGGGTAAAACCCGACATAACACTGGGGAAAGCCCTACATAACACTGGGTAAAACCCTCTATAACACATGGTTTAGCCCCGTATAAAACTAGGTTTTAATTCCACTCACCAGCCTCTCCTCATAAGCGCAGCAGCTCTATTAGAATACAACATGGCGCAGTCCGGACATGCCGCTAACGCTTCATTGTAAAACTCAACAGCCGTCGAATAATTGCCTTTATTTACGAAATCATTCGCCTGAAATAATACATTCGCAATCTCAAAAATAAACCTCAAAAAAGTTTTCTGGTTAGAAAACGAGATATAGAATAAATTTACACGTGATTATACATTGAACGTTTTTTTTACAGATTTAAGATGGAGGAAGGTTAAAATAATCTTATATATAAAATTCACGTGTCACAGTGTTAGTTACCGTACTCCTCCGAAACGGCTTGATCGATTCTTCTCAAATTCTGCATACATATTCAGTAGGTCTGAGAATCGGCCAACATCTATTTTTCAAACTTTTTTTTTTAGCATGGCAAAACAACGTTTGCCGGGTCAGCTAGTAAAGTATAAAACCCTAAAAAGTTATTAACAACTGGGTCTAAGTTGTTACCCTTTACATATTTATTTATTTATTTATATTTGGGAAACAAACAGATATAATATGATACATAATAAAAACATAAATAGAATTAACATTATCCAAAAGCAGCTTCCACAGATATGTCTACAAACAGCGCCAGTTATTAACAAAAAATAATACATGAATGTGACAAAAATAAAAATTATAAGTATGAGATGAAATATTATGATGAAGTTAAAAATAAAAATGAAAATACATAAATCAGATTATTTTCTATAAATATGGTAGTTACTAGATTATCTGTGAGCTAGACGATCGTGAACGGACCTCTTGAAGCAAGGTAAGGAAAGGTGAAAAATATCCACATCATCACCAGCATTGGTTCCGATGAGGTTGTCATATGAACGACAAGCTCATAAGACATAGGAATTTTGTCCATAGTTAGTTCTTGTATAAGAAACAGGAAATAAGGGTCTTCTACGGGTATTAATGCGTGGACATCTAAAACTTATCCTATTCAAGGTAAGGTAAGGGGAGTCCACTTGATTACGAATTATTTTATATAAAAAGAGTATGTCGCGAGTATATGAAACCCTATCAGATTTTTATCCACAGGCAGGTTCTTACCAATAAGGACACTTCGTGCTTTAGGTGTAAAACTCTACCAAGTTCTTATCAATAGGGTTCAGTTAGTTACCCTTTAGTTAAGAAACTGAAACCCTAACATGTTTTAGCAATTCTTTTTTTAATGTTCTTAGCAATAGGGTACAATTAATAACCTTTCTCCCTCCAGCCCATTAAAGTCCCACCATTTAGGGAGGGGGTTATGGTCTACTGTGCCGCACTGATCAGGCGTGTTGGTACAGGGTTTGTTTCTTGCTTCTCTCATAGTTGATGTTATCTGTGTACAATATTCCTCAGCAGGATTTTACAGCACTCTCGGAAGAAAATGGGGTGGTGACACTTGTATTCTTAATTTGTTACCACAAGGATATTAAATTAATTACCTTTAAGGTACAAAATCTATAATATAAAAATAAATGGCAAAATGTGTTGGTAAGTGCATAACTCAATAACATCTGGACCAATTTGGCCAATTCTGTTTTTTAAATGTTTGTAGAAATTCAAAGATGGTTTTTACGGCGAGAAAAATTCGAATAATTGCCAGAAAGACCCTAAAAACAGCCCTTTTATATTTCCCATACAAACGTCTTATAACTAAAACGTAGAGTCAATTTGAACTTTATTGCTTTTAAGCCTTTATTGCTTTATTGTTTGGATGGTAACAGATAGCGCTCTATAGACTCTGACTACCCCCATGGGAAAAGGCGTGATGTTATGATGATGATAAAAATTGTTTAGATAGTCAGAAAGTATAGACAACTTTAATTGGCGGTACAAAGTTCGCCGGGACAGCTAGTAATAAAAAAATATATCTTACCATTTCTTTAATTTGTCTAACTCTATCAGGTAGCTGTGGTTGTGTTTCAACAGTACCATTAGTACCGTTGGTCCCATTCTTAGCATGTTGTTTACCATCACCTTCCCTATTGCCATGATTATGTTGGATTATGAAGCTTTCTACTAACACCGGCAGCCTGGCTGAGTTTATGTCGAACAGGTAAACCTGGAACAGAACAATACCTAAGTAAAATCTAAAGATTTTACAGACAACCTAAGATCATCTGGACTAATGCTCTAACGGTATAGTTATTTATAAATAGTTGTGCTCTGCATTCACGGTTACAGAGGTTTTATTTTTGACACAGAGCAGTAACTCGACCCTAACGACACCTCATTCTGTTTATATATCGGAAACACCCAAATTGTCGAAGACCGAAAGTAGCGCGTGTTGATCTAGAATATAAGCTATTTTAATTTCGTTCTCCCTGGAGGGAGAACGAAATTAAAATAGCTGGGCTGGAGCCCATAAACGTCCCACTATTGAGCTCAGGCCTCCTCCACTTTGCGAGGGACTATGGTCTGTTGGCGTGTTCACACAAGGTTTACTTTCGAGATTTTCGTTTCTTACAGAGGATAAATATTCTGCGTAAAATGTCCCTTAGCTGGCTTTTACAGCACCCTGGGGAAAAAAAGGTCTGGTGACATTTGTATACACACGACATTTGTATACACATTCAGATCTATCATCATCATCACAACATCACGCCATTTTCCCATGGGGGTAGGCAGACTATAGAGCGCCATCTGCTACGATCGACGCATACTTCCTTGGCTTCATCCACACTCATACATCTGGTCATACATGCCCGACGGTTGTAAGTGCTACGCACTTGCCCCTTTTGGAGTATCCCGGCGATGACATCGGAGTATATTTTTCTCAGGCGTCCTCTCCCCGCATTTCCACTTACTTTCGCCGTGTATATGCCTTTCGTTAAGCGTCTCTCATCCATCCTCTCCACATGACCAAACCACCTAAGCATACTTTTCTCCACCTTAGTCACTACATCCTCTTTCAGACCACAACATTCTCTTGTAACTTTATTTCTTCATCTATCTTTCTTCAGATTTATGTGATATAAAAATAAAATAATACCTGTTCTGAGCCCAAGTTGACCAACAGTTCATTACCATCATGACTGTAGGCTACATATGTGGTCGCTTTCTTTGGGAATGTGTGCTCATTTGGCTCCATTGATAAATGTCCTGCAAATAGAAACGGATTTCAACATTGCGAGAAATATGGACAGTCTTGTAGGAGCCCCCTTTCTCTAGATCTTTAAAATAAAATAAATACCTAAGTTAACACCTTTACATTCAGAATTAAATTATTTATTTATTTAGATTTGTGTTTGAAAATTAGAGTTCTAATGAAACGTTTCAAAAATTTTAAAGAAAATGTTACCAGTGAGAATCATGGGGTAGGAAATGATAATGAAACTAGTAAACTTTAAAAGATAACAAATAAAAAAATGCAAAGGAAAAAACATGCGAAAGTCCTCTATTTAGAGAGAAAGAGAGAGAGAGCGAGAGAGAGAAATTTAATTAAGGTGATAATTGCGTTTAAGGATATAAATACATACAATGATACGAACTCATATAGTGTGTAAAAAAATAAAGCATACAACCTAATTGAGAGACCTTTTTAAAGTACCCATATTAGTAACTGAACTAACCTGGTGCGAAGTAATGCACTGCACCCTTAGGTATATTGTTGTCGGGGTCACCATGTCCAGCCCGGGAACATCTCTGGTTCTGCCGCTCCCAGGTCTGACGGTACGCCGGTGAACTCACCTGACCATCGTACTGTTATATCATTTATTTTGTTAAAATTGTTAACTGTATTATAGGATAATATTTTCTAACACTTGCGTGACTCATTTGTTGAAATAAAACTACTTTTTACGGATTTAGACGCTTATATTTGTTTTAAATTTTGGCTCGACGTTTCGGAGACTTTGCAGTCACCATGGTCAGTCAGTCAGACTCACCCGTGACCCGTAAAAAACCCGAATCGTAATGCAAAGGTAATAACATTCTCCTCACCCATCGCAAGCTTCGGCGGTCTTACAGCCCCAATTGTAATGAAAATTGGGTCTGTAAAGGTGTATTCTCTGTGAGAGACGTTAAGCCTTGTTCTTATCACACGGAAGAGAACTCATATATCGTTCCCAGGTCTTATTGGGATCGGAAAACGTAACGCATCCTGCAGCGAACAATGTAATACCGACTCACCTGCACCTAGGCCTTAAATCTGCATATTTATTTTTAGGCTTGTACGAACTTGTAGGCATTGTTATGAACTATTTGATGAGAAGCCTGTTATTATTCTACGTTATTTTGTTTTTGATTATTTTAAGAAGTACATCATGCATTCAATAAGCAGCATGTTGAATTCTTGGACATGGACATTTCAAACAACGTCCTCTGGTCCCAAGCTAAGCTTATATGCTTGTCTTATGTGTACTAGAATATGGATATACTACATAAACTTTTCCTTTAGATACAAACACCCAGACGCAGTAAAAACGTCTATGTGACAATTATAAAGATCAAACAAATGACTATCCCGTCGTGCAGGAATCGAACCCACAACCTCGTGAACGGCAGTCCGTTACATGAACCACTAGACCATGAAGCCTGTCGTTGGAATTCACGCTAAATTAAATAAATTGGATAGCACGAGAACTTTTCACGATAGATTACTGACATTAATAATAAGGTTCCGGTATTCCAAGTCGTCAAAATCACGGCTGGGAGATGGGATTTAGTACTGGTGTCGTGTTTTATTCTGTCTGTTTATTATTTAGCTAAACTTAACAACATCCATTATATTATAAGTCATCACCATTGTGCTGCCCTTATCCTATTCGGGGCGGCCCAATATCTTATTCATATTGCAGTGTGATTTGGCGATTTATTTCAATTGGCCGATGCGGCCGGAATATTAAGTGAATTAATAAATTTAACTTACCGACTGCATTTTAGCCAATTTAATCATCCTAGTGTCATACAATCTGACGTAGAAGTCATTAGCACCGACCGCCAGTTGGTAAGGCCGCCTAGGATTAACTGCCACGCACTTGGCTTCAGCGTAGCGACCTAGGTGGTTTAGTAGGTTCACTAGGACATTCGCAGAATCTGGGTTGCAGTTATGTGATGTTCGAAGATCGTGCTGACTGGAAGACAAAAAGATTTCTTCAATAAAAAGAAATGGCAGTCATTGGTGCCAATTCTAAGTGCGTAACTAAACTAAATAAAAATGAAAATAACTGTTAGTGTATTTTGATTAATTGGCTATTTTTTGTGCACGATAAACGACTTAAAAAAAATTTAATATAAACATAAATTTTTTTTTTAGTCGTTTCGACTACTTTTGCCGAAGTGTGTTATCTATACTATCAAAATTATATTTCAGTTACATTTAGTTTAGTTGTGCGCGTAGAATCGGTACCAGCGACTGATAGAAGTGAAAACATTTTGGTGTACATTGGCCGCTACGTATGCACGGCATTATACATGTTGGTGACGCGAACTTACAAGATTTTTTTTCTGGCAATAAGTGCCCATAGCGGCTGAAAAGCTGTCACTTTAAAATATACAAATACATTTTTCATAAAGATCGATACAAAACAGACATCGACTGACATGCTATTGACTTGATGAATAAAGAATTTCTTTATAAATAATAACTTATTAATGTAAATATAATGACAAAGGAATATTTAAAGCTCTTATCACAGGGCTAAATTTTTCGAAGATTTTCCCCCTACAGTTTCTGTGAAGATTATGATTACACATAGTAATATTGTTCTCAAAATACGACTGTTTTATTAAAATTTATAACCTCTATTCAAAGCACATAAAATATGTGCCCCAAATAAAAATACAGACTAATTTACATTTGGTTGTCATTTTCGTGTTAAAGGTGAACATGGTTTTGTTAAGCAAACATGTTATTGTAGGTTTTCCTGCTACAACAAATTATTTGACATATCTTTAAGCTCTTATTCACAACTAGCTATAGCCTGCGACTCTGTCCACGTGGAATTTAGAAAACTGGACCAGTAGCTCCTGAGATTATCGCGTTTAAACAAACAAACAAACTCTTCCGCTTTATATTAGTATAGATATATAGATATAATAATACTAGCTGTTGCCTGCGAATTCGTACGCGTAGAATTTTAGAAACAAATGATACATATGAACCAGTAACGCAAGCACATGCAACAGAATAATATGGATAATTTTCGTAGGGTTGTGTTTAGAAACGTGCCGATTTGATAGGGGGTAGTATTCAATGGGTTATGGGATGGGGGGAGGGGTGGTAAGTTATCACCGCCACACGCACCCGCCGGAGTCTCATAATTTCGGAGAAAAGTGAACTTTTATGTATAGTATCTGTCAATGTACGTCTAACAAAAATTCAGGAATAAAATAAAGTTCTCCAGAAGGGGCAAGGGGCAGTGTTAACTTACCACTCCTCCCAATTCACTATTGCCCTCTTATCAAATCGGCATGTTTCTAAACCTTTACCTTTCCGTTAAATTAACGTAAATATTACAATACAATAAACAAACTTACAGTATAAGTCCATCCTCTCCAGCTGACCATAATAAGTGTGGATTGTCTGGAGCGGTCGCTAATCTCTTGACTCGTGCGCAGTGACATGTACATTCTAGAAGAGGTCCACTGCCTCCATGTATATTGCGAACACGCACTGTCGCGTCTGCAGCACATGTAGCTATCACATCCGGGGAGAGGAACTGGAATAAAATATTGTATACTTAGAACATTATTCCAGCAGAAGACAAAAACAGGCAAGAAATAGGTAATTCATAATGTAGAAACAGTATCGTGTTTCTGTGTGTGTTTCATAGTATTGCGGAGTTTAGCTACCGATTTCGTCCGTGTAGGTACTTACGTATCTAAAAACTATCGATTCGACTATCGAACTATCGAGTTATCGATTTTTTGTTCTCAAACTAAGCTTATATGGTGCAACTAGATGAAGCTCTATAGTCTTTACCTACTCTTGAATAGAAAAAGGCATATGTATGTATGTAAAAAATATGTGTTATCTCGTTATTGGATGGGCGCAACATTATTTATATAAAATAATATTTGATGTGTTGATAATGAAGATGAATATTATCGTAAATTTTTGCCTTTTTCTTAGTCAAGATAAATCAAAATCCCACTTTTATTCATCCAGACTATTGACTATTCACTGAATTTGACTCGTAATTAATTTAGGGCCGATTTAAAATGGAAATATTCTTTCATTTTAAAGAACAATTTAGCTCTAACTTTGGTGTTAAAACAATTATTCTAATACTTAAACTTGGCTAACTTAATTTGAACATAGAATAGCCAATTGTAACAATTACTAATATCTTGTGTTCACACTGACCCAGTATTCCAAATGACTAGCTTAACTACCATGTTTTTATGTATGAATTGACATAGAAAATTATTGATGGCCTCATTTTGTCATCTAGTTTAACATAGTATTTTTAGGCAGTATTTTACGCCTAGTATCACTACGACCATATTCATCTATGGTGATCGCCATTTTCTAGAATTCTTGGTCCAAACCTGTTGCCATAACAAACTCCAGGATTATTTTGGCTCCGAGAAGTTTAATCTCTTCCGGGTGAATGATATGCTTTTCCAGAGAGGAGCAGCGTGAGGGCAACTCTGAACCGAGTCAGTGAGAATGGGATTAAGTGTTTCCTCCACCATTTGGCAGAGTCTACTTATCCATCATCGTAGCATTACATACTAACATAAAGCCAATGCTCCCAAAGTAAATGCTCTAAGAGACAAAAGAAGAACAATATCTTAGAAGAGTTATTTTTGTACCAAATTCTGAAAAATATTTGATATTATTTACTAATATCAGACATTTAATTTAATCTGTAGAAAAAAGCAGTAATCGTAGGTTCACATCTACAATAACTGTTTTTATAAATACTATAAGTACTAAACTTTTAAAAACATTTTTACTTAAGTATTTAGTATCGGGATATCCAAGGCAAGGCAATATTTACCTAGATCAGTATTTAATTCTTAGTATTTATACATAACAATGAACACTTTCATAAGGGTAGGCAGAGACTATTAAATGTTATCTGTTACAATTTAAACACACTTCCTTACACAAGTATCTATGAAATTCAGTTCCTGATATGATGATATGATTGTAAATTGATTATCATTTGTGTGAAAGACATAAATATCACACAAATGTATGTTCTGTGTGTGTAAACAAATAGACTACATGGCCTGTCAAAATCAATAACATAAACATAACAATTTAATCTATTGCTAAAACAATTTTAGATAATAGACTTACACATGTATAAATCATTTTTAAAAGTAATTGGAATATTAATATTAATGTTTTTTTACTTGCAATTTATATTTTAGTAGACAACAAATAGCTAGGTTTAACAAAGGGTTTTGAAGATAATTGCAGCCAAATTTTCTTACCTTTACAGAGAATATATTGCCAATATGTCCTGTCGCTATATTCATGAGCTCCTTGTATCGAAAAGGATCCCACAGGATTACGTGAAGATCATCCGAGGCCGACGCTAATATACTAAAAGCAGTCGTAACATTTTTAGCATATATCTTCGCAATAGAGTAATTTCTTCAGGATTTTATGATACTTACGATCCATCACGGTTCCATTCAAGACAATTAACACATCCCATATGTCCATGAAGCTCTTTTTCCAGCCCCAATCTGTCGATCATAGGCCTTGTCACTGTAAGCCGATACTGGAACTTTCTATCAATATCACCGCGCTCCCGAGCCGAAGCCAGGCCTATAGTGCCATTTGCCCATGCAGGTTCCTCTCTTCTACCCATTTCTACTGCCTATATTCTCAATATGCCTCTATATTCATCACAATCAGACAACTTTATCAAACTAGCTGCGATTCAATCTATAAATAGGGTTTAACATTCCACTGCACATTACTAGTCAATTATACGCGATAACTGTAACAGCAATAATTAATTAGTATAGTATTGACTTTACAATGAACAAACAAATTTAATATACAAAAAATATAGATTCTCTGACGATATTTCTTACGAAAATAAAAGTGAGCTGTCAAACAGCTGTCACTAGGTTGCCAGCAGAAGACATTTTTTATTTCTGATTTGAGGGTATCCAGAATGTTAAAAACATCTACATATTTATTTTGCTCTTACATATTAATATATGAAATTATTTCATTAATAATAAAGTGTTTTGAATGCTTTAATTAGCTATTATTAATACATACTGCGCTCAAGTTAGTTAGACAAAACGATGCGCGGCAATTAACTATATTAATTAAAAAATTGGTCAAGTGCAAGTCGGACTCGCGCACG
This sequence comes from Orgyia antiqua, assembly GCA_916999025.1. Taxonomy (NCBI): domain Eukaryota; kingdom Metazoa; phylum Arthropoda; class Insecta; order Lepidoptera; family Erebidae; genus Orgyia; species Orgyia antiqua. Next base: position 35,191,810 of record OU779866.1, read on the forward strand.
AAGGGTTCCGTACCATTATCTATGCAACATAAGGCACGTTATTAATAAATGAGCAAACAACACACACAATACTTAATTAATCACGTTTGTTGTATGAGAGCAAGAAACGGTAAAAAAATCATGTTTGTTGTATGGGAGCCCCCTTAAATATTTATTTTATTTTATTTTTAGTATTTGTTGTAAGCGGCAATAGAAATACATCATCTGTGAAAATTTCAACTCTCTAGCAATCACCGTTCTTGAGATACAGCCTGGTGACAGACGGACGGATGGACGGACGGACGGACAGCGAAGTCTCAGTAATAGGGTCCCGTTTTTACCCTTTGGGTACGGAGCCCTAAAAATGATAATGCAAAATGCAGTCAAGGTAAAAAGTGTAGATAACATTTTTATCAACAAAAATACTCTTTACAATAAAATTTACACTTATTGTAGAAGTAATACATATCAAATCGTCTGTATTTATAAAAAAATAGCTATAAATTATACAGGGGAGAAGTAAAAAGGAACCAGTAGTATGTCTGAGATTGATTCCCTTAACTAAACCATTAACCCATTCATTGCCACCACATTTTTCAAAACTACACCTAGGTGCCATTTAATGTTTTTCTTGATTTAGGTTGTAGAACTTACGATAATTGCGTTTTTTACAAGTAAATTACATAAAAATATGTAGAAGATAGCGAAAAATTGCAAACGCACCCTGTGCGTTGGTGGCACTGATGAATAAATTCTATTGGGCGTTGCCACCAACGCGCCAGTTGCGTTCGTGTTTGGAAAGTGTTATGCAATACATTTAGTTACGTATCTGTTTATATATTTGTTGGAAAAATGGGACTAAATAAAAAATGTGTGAAATGATTTTTATTAATATTTTAATGAAAATATAAAACGACACTAATCATATACTATAATCTTTGACAATCTAGCTTTATTTGTTACACTTCTACCTTCACTTTTTCTGCACCGCCCTATGGTTGACTGGTAGAAAATGCCTTAGGCATTAAGGCCGCCTTTGCATAGTTTAAGCATAAGTGTAAATAAATAAAAAAAAACGTTAAACAAAATTAAAAAGGAAGCAAAAGTAACTAAAATCATTGGTGATTTATCAATCAATCACCAACCTATCATCTGGTTTTCCCTTTAAAGCTTGCTCCGAGTCTTCTTTTCATTATTTAAGAAGTTACTGAAAATAAAATTCCATTATTTATTTAAATGTTCATATATTATATTTCGGTATTTCATAAATTCGCATATTTATACGCAGAATAAAACTTATACTTTTTGATCAAGTGTTATTCAACTAAAAATAGATATAATATACTTTCTTAGTTTCATTAATTATACAATTTTACATAAAATTTTGAATATTCCAACGGTTAGCCACAAAAGAGTCAATATATAGAATAAAATTTATAAAACATACCAATTCAAATAATATTTATGAATGTTATTTTCATCTTGCATAAAACTATCCACGAATTGGCTTTACTACTATGCCTCTGAACGACCGGTTTGCGTGCATGCGATTATCTTCAGAAATACATTATGAAACACCAAGGAAGATTGATAAAATGAATAATATAGCTTACCTTTTTTACCAATACAAAAATACACTACAAACACTCACTAAAAACGAATTTAAAAGCAAGATAAAATTTGAAAATTTTTGTACCCGCGTTTTTTCGATTTTTTTTATAAAAATGTCAGCTCAAACTGAAAACCGACGGTGTTGTTATATTTAAAATTCTTTTCCAGTACTAAATGTTACCAGAGATTTTGACAAAACACTACCATTTCTTAATCATCGCCAAAAAAAAGGCAAAGGTACGTCAACGCACACGGATCGTTGGTGGCACCCCTTAGGAATCTAGTAAAACGCAAATGGTGCGTTGGTGGCAACGAATGGGTTAATAAAAAAATTACTTAAATAAAAAAAAATTAATATAAAATCTTATTTTAAATAAATTTTCCACGAGCCTCGTGGTTGAGTGTCTCATGTAACGGACTGCCGATCAAGAGGTCGCGGGTTCGATTCCCGCTCGGGACAATCATTTGTGTGATTTTTAGGGTTCCGTACCCAAAGGGTAAAAACGGGACCCTATTACTGAGACTTCGCTGTCCGTCCGTCCGTCCGTCCGTCCGTCCGTCCGTCCGTCCGTCCGTCCGTCTGTCACCAGGCTGTATCTCAAGAACGGTGATAGCTAGAGAGTTGAAATTTTCACAGATGATGTATTTCTATTGCCGCTATAACAACAAATACTAAAAATAAAATAAAATAAATATTTAAGGGGGGCTGCCATACAACAAACATGATTTTTAGGGTTCCGTACCCAGTATCTCAAGAACGGTGATAGCTAGACAGTTGAAATTTTCACAGATGATGTATTTCTATTGCCGCTATAATATCAAATATTAAAAATAAAATAAAATAAATATTTAAGGGGGGCTCCCATACAACAAACATGATTTTTAGGGTTCCGTACGCAGTATCTCAAGAACGGTGATAGTTAGACAGTTGAAATTTTCACAGATGATGTATTTCTATTGCCGCTATAACAACAAATACTAAAAATAAAATAAATATTTAAGGGGGTCTCCCATACAACAAACATGATTTTTTTACCGTTTCTTGCTCGATACTAATAACGTTGCCTTATGTTGCATAGATAATGGTACGGAACCCTTCGTGCGCGAGTCCGACTCGCACTTGACCAATTATTCTAATTGTCATACAAATGTTTGTACTGCGTCTGGGTGTTTCTATGTATTATAAGTATGTATTTACAAAAGAAAAGTAGGTAGTATATGTATTCTATCCATATTCTGGTACCCATAACACAAGCATATATAAGCTTAGCTTGGGACCAGAGGACGTTGTGTGAAATGTCCATGAATATTTATTTATTATTATTTATTTATTTATTAGCTAATCTTATAAGATCCGTAAAATGGGTACTGATAAACCACATATTAAATTAAATATGTACACAACAGGTAAGAAATTTTGTAAAAGTGAGCAACTCCTATAAAATACAAGTTTTTCATCTTTTAGAATGGTGATACCACATGTACGTTACTTTTTTAAAGAGTATTTTTGCTTAGACTGTTTTTAGGAAAACCTCATTTTTGAGGAGTTGCCCAAATATTTTTGGGTATTTTTACCTAAAAATATTTGGGCAACTCCTATGGGTTTTATTTTAATCTACCTACTTGTGGTCCGGCAAGGTGGGGGCGGCTAGTGCTCTCACAACGTACTAGCCGTAGTAGCCGTCAGTGCTGCCAACTTTTTGAAAACTTTCCCCTAAAGCAATTTCAAAAACCACTAAATTCAAAACAAAACTCCCCAAACGACGGATCAAAGTTAATAAAATTTAAAAAAATCCCTGTCTTGATTTTTTCCACCTAAATTTGGGGGGAAACCCCGGAGTTGGCAGCACTCGTAGCCGTCCTCACGTCTGCATTTCACTTCACATCTGGGGGTCAAGTCTGCTATTCAATGTTGTCATAATGATAGTTCAATGACACCATTATGGCGGCTACCAAACTTGATAAAATTCGCAATGAAGAATGTTACTAGGTATGCCAAATCGCTTGAAATGTTGTCACAGTAAAGCCTGTATGTACACAAATACACTAGTTTTTGTTGTAGTCAAAAATATCCAGTAGTTTTGATTTTATAGGCATTCAAAGTTTTGAAAAATATCGAGTCCCGCTAACAGTCACGTGACCACTTGTGACGTCATTTTATAACGCGCCTCGTGGGCTGCGGCCCGCTTAGTATAAATTGCGCAGTATTTTCTTGTTTTCGTCCGCGTATTAAGCTAATAGTCTAATAATAGTAAATATTATTCGATTAATAAAATGGATGAAGGATTCGAAAAAGGGCAATCGAATAATCTACATAAAATAGATGGATTAATGTAAATAGTGATATCGTTGTCGCCGAAATGCGAGGAATAAAAATGCAAAGGTGAGTTTACTTTCCATGCTACTACATGCTTATTAGTCTATCTGTTCTAAATTGTATTATCAAAACAAAATACCCAACTAATGTCATAATGGAAGAATGTAACTCAAATAGTAGAAGTACCTACCTACCATAAAATTTTTACGTTAAAGACAACAAATATGTATTATAGTTTTGTAGTTATTGGTAGGTACGTATATATAAAAAAAAATATTCATGGACATTTCACACAACGTCCTCTGGTCCTAAAGTAAGCTTTATTTTTATGCTTGTGTTATGGGTACCAGAATACGAATAGACTACATATACTACTTTTCTTTTGTAAATACATAGTTATCATAAATAGTAAACACCCAAACGCAGTACAAACATTTATATGACAATCATAAATATCACACAAATCCCGAGCGGGAATCGAACCCGCGACCGTGAACGGCAGTCCGTTACATGAACCTCTGCACCACGAGGCCCGTCGGTATATACATTAGGGTAGAGCGAAAAAACTTATACTTATAAAAAACTTATAACGGTAACGTAATAGTCAAAATTCGGTGCCTTATAGGATTAAATTAATTTATGCAAAATGTTATTTAATTTGGTAAATCAAAGTTTTCTGGAAATATTCAAAGTTAATTCAAGCTGTGTTAAAAAATAAATAAATATAAGTATGGATGAAGGTATAAACAATGACTTTTTTTATATTCCACACATTTAATGATTGTGAGTACCACGAAGTATAGATACAAGGACTCCGAACGTAATGTTGAACGAATGGTCTCAATTTAAGGGACAGATTTTTTGCCGGTAGAGCGCGCCATTTTTCAAGAAGTACTCGTTTGAACTATTGGCACCTGTGGAAAAAAATATTCTGAGAAACGTGGAATTAAATATAAGTTTTAGGAAATTTTTAGAAATTTTTCGAGTGCTTTAATCCCAACAATACAGAGAAGGCCAAGAGATATTCTGATATTCTATAATAGCATCGGTACGTCCTGAATACTTGCGCCGCCAGTGGCAGAAAATAGAACTATGATCTGGGTTTATTATTGTGTACACGAAATATTATGGAAAAGCCTATACCGTTCGGACTCCTTGTATCTATACTTCGTGGTGAGTACAATGTTTAATTTAGAATTATTTTTTTTCAACACTGAACTTAGCGCACTCTGCTGGCGCATTTTAAAACTAATTCACGTTCCAATTAAGCGTCAGCATTGTTCATTGACTTTATCATTGACTTACAATTGTAAAAGTGACATAAATTGCTAGTCTCGTACACAATTGCTTCACAATTGCAATTCAATGACTGAAATGTTTCGGTAGTCTGCTATTTTGAATTTGACAGTAATATTTTGAAATTGTCCTGTGTCGACAGATTGCTATAAATAAAAAAATAGATAGATAGAAATATTAGAAATTGTTCTTTGTAATTTATTGCGATTTACTAATCTCCTAAACTTCACATTGCTTTTTATACTAATAAATAGTATGTACAAATATATCTAAACGAAGTCTAGCATGATTAATTTAATGTTTAAATTTATTAGTAGTTTTTCGAAAATCACTTCGACTAACGCATTTTTTAAAAACGGCAACACATACATACCATTCTAACACAATTCATAGATAAAAGAGACCGACCATTCGACCATTGAACGACCGTTATGAACTCATATAGCCTGCAGACTACGGACATTTGACTTCAATTGCAACGGTATTGCTGTTGCATCGTGCCGGTATGACAATTGTTCCAAAATAGTAGACTTGAGCACCAGGTGTCAGTTGTGTCAGTGGTGTCAACTGTCAGTGACATCACAGATTGACATATTGACTGACACTGTCAGTCAATATGTCAATCTGTGATGTCAATTATGTCAAGTGATTGCTAAATCGCATTATTTTAAAGTCGCAAAATTGCTTTTTTTGGCATGCAAAACGAAATAATTGTACGAATTATTTCCTCTGCGTATTAGATTGATACATGGAAACCATTTTCCAACTGTACTGAGTCTAAGAAACAACAGCAACACAGGTAAGATCATCACCATCAATAACCTTTTCGTTACAGTGTGTTTTACATTTGTTTATTCCTTTCAAAAGCAAGTGTTCTTAAATTTTCAGATTTAGCGTTAACCACACCTCTTGTAACGTGAAAAATGGGTGAACGAAAGGGTCAAAATCTTTACTACCCCCCCGACTATGATCCAAAAGTCGGGGGGTTGAACAAGTTCGTTGGTACCCATGCCTTGCGAGAGAGAGCTAGAAAACTCCACATGGGTATACTTATCATACGTTTTGAGATGCCTTACAACATCTGGTGTGAAGGCTGTAAGAACCATATTGGAATGGGAGTGAGGTACAACGCTGAGAAGACCAAAATAGGAATGTATTATACTACTCCAGTGTACCAGTTTAGAATGAAGTGTCATCTTTGTGATAATCATTTTGAAATCAAGACTGATCCAGGCGTAAGTATTAAAATCTTCTACTTATTTATTTAGAAAATATGAAAGCTACTTTATCTTATACTCGGGTGCAAAATTTTACTGATTGCTAACTCCTACTATGTAATTTTTTATGGGTGCTATAAAAGACTGCTTATAAGTAAGTAATAAGTATAAGAAAAGAAATCATATGAGACCACAAAATCATGAACAGATGCAAATGTGTGCTGCTTATCGACATGTACAACCAGTGTACATAATAGATTAAACACAATCCAGGTGTGAAGAAGATACTTGCCAAATAGTGAAACATTCATGAGCTAAGAAGGGAGTAAAATGTTGTTAATTGTGTTTTGTTGTGTATTGTCATTATTAAAATTTTCAGAACTTAGACTATGTGATAGTATCAGGTGCTAGAAGACAAGAGAACAGATGGGATCCAACAGAAAATGGTCAAATAGTTCCGGAGACAAAAGAAGCTCAGAAGAAACTGTTTGATGATTCCATGTTCAAGCTAGAACATAAGACAGGAGATGAGGATGCAGCTAAACTTGATAAACCACGTCTTGGTCAACTGGTGGGGAGGAATGAGTCCGTGTGGAAAGATGATTATGAAGCTAACTGCTCTTTGAGGCGAAATTTCAGAGTATGTATTTCTAAAAGATTTATTACACATTTTTAAAATAGGAAAATTCCTAAAACTTGATCAGGGCAGAGCATAATATGGCATACCAAATGATAATTTACTAAGTAGCTTTCCTGTCATCACCTAGCAGGCTGGGCTTCAGTTTTCACCTCATCTGAATTGACTTATAACTTTGATTTTGATTACTGATTTATATTTTCGAAAACCTTGCATTATGCTTTTAGAATTATGGTTTAAGATATTTATTGTTAAACACTGCCATTGTTACAGAAAAGAAGAAAAGAACTAGAAGAAGCTTCAGTAAATGACAGTCTTCTCTTAGCTAAATCTTCTCTAGACATCAGTTTATTACCAGAAAATGAGGACGACAGAAATATGGCGTCTCTTCTTTCACTTAGACCTTCAAGAAGCATAGAGGAATCACAGATTAATCTTAGAAATAAAATATTACTTACTCCAGCATTGCCAAGCTCAAGTGGTCTTTTAACAAGCTTTGGTGGGTTAAAAAAAGAGGAATCATTGGGAAAAAGTAATCCTCTAACTAGAAATGCGCTTGGAATTACTGTTAAGAGAAGTAAAATAGATATAAAAGATGACAGCAGTGGAAATAAAGAAGGTATCTTTGAAATAAAAGATAAAAATGACTTGATTGAAACTGTGGGTAGACAAACAAAAGATATTGTTAATAATGTAAAGAAAGATGATTTTAAAGATGATATGAAACTTAATGATATAAAAGATGGACATAATGTTGAAAATAGGGATATGAGGGATGAAAATAATATTAAAGAATCTGTTAAAAATGAAAGTGAAATCAATGATTTATCACAAAAGAAAATTTCTTTAGTTGGTGATTATAGTTCTAGCGAAGAAAGTTGTTGAATTATATAAATCTAGTAGATTGATTCTACTGCAAATGAATATACAGAACGTTAGATTGAATGATTCAGATATGGCCAATCAAGCAGAGCAAGTCTTAAATGAAGGCTGTGACTTGATAAAAATGGAAACCCCTGAGGATTTTCTAGCTGCTGCTAGGACGGACAACATAAAAAAGCTTGCAGCACTCTGCAAGGATGACTGAACTGGATACAGAAGGCACTGGGCGTATATTGTAGCTTAAATTAGGAGGTACCCATATTTAAAAGTGGTCTATAATTAACGGATTCCATTAATGTCATTTATTTTATCATCATCATACCATCACATCTTTTCTCTATGAGGGTAGACAGAAACTGTAAACACATTACAATATTTATTTGAATATACTTATGTTTGGGTTAAGAGGATACCAAAATAGCTTCGTGCATTTTTCTATGTACAAAGTTTTCATTGTTTCTTTAGATTGAATGGCTAGAGCTCTAATATTTAAGTATATGTTTTTTCAATATATGATCTAGGATCGCATAAACTCAGAAACGCGATTGAAAAAAGTTTTCTCGATAGAAAATCTTAGCGAAACAACCTCTCTAATTTTTTATTTTTTTCATTTGTCGGTCTATTATCGCGTATTAACTAATGAAATAACTTTAAAAACATAAGTAACTATTATATATAGAAACGCGTAAATCAGAATTAAAATATATTTAGTAGATTTTGAGTAAATAGGAAAAGTATCCCTAATTCTTCATTTTCTGTGCCTACTGGCTGTGTTAATATGTACGTGTCGGCGATGATATACGATAATATTGATGTAGGCCCTTAATGGTTACTGTATCACATACATAAATAAAATATATAGAGAAATTAAAACAACAACTTGTATTTTTTTATGTTTTATTATCCATTTATAAAACATTAATTTCATTCATTCATAATTTGTTTAACAATCAGTAATAAGTCTATTTATATACCCTTAATGTATGCGTATAAAGCCGACTAGATAACTGTTAAAACAATTTTAAAAATATATTTAAATTTAACTATAATTTTGACAGTAAAATGGTAATCTCGAACATTTGCGTGACTCGTTCATTCAAATAAAACCACTTTTTACGGATTTATTTTTGCAATTGACTTGCTATGCTTCTAATTAATAAAACAAATTATACTGGAAAACAATGTTACCATGGCTTGAACCCAGCGTCGCAAGCAATACCGTTGCGTTGCTCTTCCAACTAAGCTATCATGAGTCCAGCACATGATAACCAAATTTTCTACTACAATATTTCTCAATCTGAATGAAACATCGCTCGATGTTTCTGTACAACGCCATCTATCGAGCGATTTGCACCAACTCGATCGATCCATCCATCCATCAACCTTTCTCAGTCCACTGCTGGACATAGGCCTCCCCCATAGAACGCCACAACGTGCGGTCTTGCGCTAACTGCATCCAGCGGCCCCCGGCGTATTTGACGATATCGTCGGTCCACCTTGTTGGGGGCCGCCCCACGCTGCGTCGTCCGGTTCGTGGTCGCCACTCGAGGACCTTCCGTCCCCAACGGTCATCAGATCGTAGAGCGATGTGGCCTGCCCATTGCCACTTCAGCGTGCTAACTCTTCGGGCTATGTCGTAGGTACACACCAGTCCTTCTACGGATCTCCGCATTCCGGATCTTATCACTCGATCGATCGATCGATCTAAATTCGTAAAAAAGACTGTTTTATTTGTTACAATGAATAAAGAAACTAAAAAGCGTTCGTTTATGATTCATATTAAGTATCTTACAAATCGTTATAATAGGCATAGGGAAAAATTCGTTGAATACATTGATGAATTTAAAAGCTATTATGAAAAACACGTAATCATCCAAAAACTACCCACTTGGATAAAAAAGTTTTTGGAAAAACAAAATTTATATACACCATTGTCATTTTTGTGCTTAGTTTTTGTGATGTCAGTTTTTTAAAAAGACATACTTCAACATACATTCTTCTGTGTGCGTCAGGTTAACTGGACCGTTGGAGAAAATGTGAAAAAAAATTTTTTTTTCGCTATTTTGTCGAGGTAATAGAAATTTGAAGCAGGGTATCAAATAGTACCAGCAGAATACTGGATTTTAGTATTCATCAAACGCTAGATGTTTGTCCAAACAACCAGATTTACACTATTCTTCTTACTAATATATATTGACATCAAAGTTATAACGTTAATACATATATATTTTATGATTACATACATCAACCACATAGCTAGGCGTATAGAATACTGTTTATCAACCTATATATAATTACTAAACAAATAGGGAACAATTCCACAAACCTAAAATACTTTAAATACCGTTATAATCTCTAAAATTATTAAATTCGTCGACACGTGTCTCAACTAGGCGTCCTTAAGATAGCTGGAACAAAAGTAAGCTCACTTGAAGTTACCGTATGGAAAAAACACGTGTCGATGTTTTAGACAGTTTTGTGTTTTTATATACTTGCTAATGCCTGCGGGACGCATTTTTATTTATCCAGGGTATTATCAAATAAAAAAAAGATTTTAATAATAAGCATCTCATAACAGAATTCAGAACTAAATACAAAGCAGAAAAAAATAACTTCAATATTTAATAGAGTATAATTCATTTGCCTAGCAAATATAATTTAGACGAGTTGTAATCGAACGATAGTTTATGAAACTGAGCTTGATTTTTATGCCATTTCGAGCTTTGCTTTTGACAGTGTCGCCGCCAGCGGAACCGCATGGAAAAATAATAAAACAAAAAGTTTTGCAAACAGTGGAGACTCGAAATCTCAAAAAGGCTACATGGAATAGGTAGACTAGATTGCTATAAAAATCGTTTAAATATTTTCTAGTACATTTAATCTGCGCTAGAGGGCGTTATTTTAACTACACATTACAAATACGACATTTAATGTAAAACTATTAGCTTTACTACATTGATATAATAATCATTCTGTCACCTATATTTCTTTTCCTATACAAATAAACAGGCCTGAGCAGACTGATAGAATACGTGTACAGCATGTATTACATGTACATGTGAATGTCTGAAAGTAATGTATATGTATGTGTTTATTAAGAAGAATATCTTTACAATAATTCCACCTGTTTCTCTAAGTTCCTGATATCAGAACCTAACTTAATGACCTGGGAACATGTCTATTGTGTCCGACTTTATTCTGTATACATTACATCCATCCATCCATGGATGCATAACTTGTGCGAATTTTATCGTTATTTAAAGTCTTTACTGTGATTTTGATTTAGAAAATGCTCGCAATAAGCGCCCCTCCTAATTAAAGCGCGTGCAAGCAACTTTGTGTTAACTGGTAAAGAAAGCACAGTCGGTGACCATGACTGTACAAACAGATCCACGTATAAAAACAAATACATACATAAAAACAAGCATAGCTAAACATAATAGCTTTGGAATAACTCTTTACTTAATTTAAATTCAAAATCTGACTAGAAGTTGAGATCAAAGAGACAAATATAATTCTCGTTATTGTCATACAAATAGGCAAGAAATTAAAAAAAGATCAAACAATCATAATAAAAGACGTATAAAGAGTTTAAAATTTAACAACAGCAATGACGTGATTTGCGGACTATCCTCGTATAAAAAATAATAAACATCAATAATAAAGGGCGTCACAAACGGCAAATTAATATACTCGTACATTAATACAGCGAGCAAGAGACAGATGTATATGGGATAAAAACGAGGTGAGAAAAAGACATAATATATCTGTCGGTGACATCTTAAGTATAGATACATCTTGGTATATCAATATTATCTATGAAGGTATCTATTTCTCGCCTGGTCTTTTTTCTATATATGTACATCTGTCTCTTTCTCGCAATAGTAATATGCCCGTTTGTGGTGCCTTTTAAGATTGAAATTAAGCATCAAGAGTACCTTTACATAACAAGTTAGGTACTAAATGCTATGTAACATATATGGAAAAGTAGAAATTTCTCGAACCATTAAGTAGTACAAATATTTTGTTTACAAATGTATAGGTATAATTTTCAGGTCTATTCCGTAGGGCACCTCTTGTCTTCTAAGGCCAAAATGAGAGCACATTCTATTTTAGCCTTAACCCAGGACAAAACTTCGGGGTCCGAGATTTCTATTATTTTTTCGTCCGTTGCAAAGTAGTTTACGAGCTCATCCTGAAATATAAACAGAAAATGTTTTATCGAATAGTTAAAACAAAGCTTATGAATTTAAGTTATTTAAGTTTTATTTGATAAGTAGATAACTTCATCCTTTCGTTTTCAACGGCCACGGTACTGCCATCTAGTGGAGTATTTTGTAGTAGCGCTAGTGGGTGAGATGAAAATAAAGAATAAAGATGAAAATAATAAAAGCTCTGTCGCCCGGAATTAATATAAATATTAAATACTGACCTGTTTAATATTGATCGTCAGTTTGTCGTGTGCCAGTGTGGGTGTGCCTATGACGTCATCAAGCTTCACTGACCACTCCACGTGCCATCCACCACCACCACCACCAGCTCGCACCATGAACATGTGCCTACATCAACACTAAACGGTTAGTTGGATATTTAAACAGCGATTCGTCATAATTACCTACTGCACTTGGATGCAAGAGACTCAAGAACACGGGTTGTTCTATTGTCTGTAGGTATACAATAATGGACGGAGAAAGGTTAGTGGATAGATAGATGCTTAATTAATAAATAATAATAATAAATATTCACAGACATTTCACACAACGTTCTCTGGTCCCAAGCTAAGCTTTTATTTATTTATTTGTGTACCAGAATACGGATATACTACATAATTATACTACTTTTCTTTTGTAAATACATGCTTATCGTATTATCTTGCTTGTACTGCGTACAAACAATTGTTTGACATTTATAAACATCACACAAATAATTGACCCGAGCGGGAATCGAACCTGTGGCCTCGTGAACGGCTGTCCGTTATATGAACCACTAGACTACCAAGCCCGTCAAAATTTAATGAATAACGATCGATAATCCAGCATTGAATTGAAGGTTACACATTATTTTATGGACGGGCTGTATTTTATCTATTAGAGGCCCTGGGCACATTGGGATGTATATACGGCTATTATATATCTATAGTAATATTATAAAGCTGAAGAGTTTCTTTGTTTGTTTGTTTTAACGCGCTAATCTCGGGAACCACTGATCCGATTTGAAAAATTCTTTCAGTCGTCAGTAGGCTATATAACATCACGCTGCGACCAACAGGAGCGAAGCAGTAGTGAATAATGTTGCAAAATCGGGAAGTTTTCTAAATTCCACGCGTACGGAGTTGCGGGCAACAGCTAGTTAGATATAAGTATAAACATATGGGTACATATAGACTAGGAGGCCCTAGGTATGTACCCGGTATGCCCAGTGGAGAAGGCGGCCTATTTATGGAATGTAACTCGATACTCAGTTATTTTTAGAGGATTATGAAAAAAATATTTCTTTAATAAATTCCAATATGAATGTACTTACTGCGTACTAATAAGTATAGTACAATTAGATTTAGGTCCGAGATGCGCGTGTGCAATATAAGAGTCCGTGTCCGCATAGTGGCCTCGCCCTAACAACGTGAGTAGTTGCAGACCTAAGGCCGCGTGCTGGGAGTATGGACGTACACCCTGAAATTAAAAAAACAAAAACATTACCAAACAACTATGTGTTAATTCTATCGAAAAAAATTTATTAGCGTTCTATATTATATTAGCTAATGCCCGCAGTTTCACCTGTGTTTATAGTTATTCAACCCAAAATACACACCAAACTTTAAAAAAATGTACAAAAAAGCCATCCTCTTGAACCACTCTATCTATAAATAAATAATAAATAAATATTCATGGACATTTCACACAACGTCCTCTGGTCCCAAGCTAAGCTTATATGCTTGTGTTATGGGTACCAGAATACGGATATACTATATATATATACATAAACTACTTTTCTTTTGTAAATACATACTTATTATATACATACAAACATTTGTATAACAATTAAAAACATCACACAAATGATTGTCCCGAGCGGGAATCGAACCCGAGACCTCGTTAACGGCAGTCCGTTATATGAACCACTAGACCACGAGGCCCGTCTGTATAAGAAAACCGCATAAAGATCCGTTTCGTAATTTTGAAGATATAAGCTCGCATAGGGACATACATACAAAAATATCGATTTTGTTTTATATTATGTAAAGAAGTAAAAAAGCCTTGTTATGTTTTAAATGCATAGGTTTTTGAAATTTTGCATTAAAAAACGTAGGTACCTACACCGAATAATTGTCCTGTACGGGGATCGAACCCGTTACGTTGCACTGGAACATTACGTGTTTTTATGTATTGTTAAGGACTTACCTCAGTGGAAGCGCAATGTCTAGGCAACCTTCGTCTGGCCAGCAACCTGCCACCACTGCGTTCCACACAGGCCTTCAGAGCGCTCTCCGCACTACTCACGTTCAGTTGTCTGGACAGGGATGCCTTTGCAGCCTCGCGACATACGTCTAAATAATTATAGCTTTTATTAAAAAACCTTAAAGTATATACTTAGAAGTTTTCTGTAATAATGGCCAATAGGTAGCAGCACTGAGCTGAGAGGTCAAGGCAGAAAATCTGTAAAGTGTACAATTTATTTACTATCTAGTCGATTATACGTTTATATTTATTTAATTGATAAATTAATCATTATCGATAAAATTTTCTGTCTGTCCGACATATTTTTTTTAAATTGTCCGGTTATATGTATTTTTTTAAACAGGATATGTTTTAGTCTCTCCTACGTAATATAAAAATTTAAGCAAACTTTTTTATCTAAAAAAACCTTCTTATTATATACCCGAATCAGAATACGAACTTCGAACTTTACAAATTCTTGCTTATAATTAAAAAGGCATCCAGTACATCTTCAGAGAAGCATAACACTTCGGCAGCCTCAAACAATGATTTGAAAAAGCCATGCGTCAAAATGACTATCGATTGTGATAAAATTGTACATGCACTATGATACTCACTTTTCACAACAACATATTCGTCATCTGTACGCGGATGCAGACCAAAGGACAAATAAAAACATATATACTTTATTATATACTATAAATAATATACATTGTATGAAATTAATACGTAATAAAGAATATTTGACGAGATTTGACTATTTTTATCAGACTTCAGGAAAAAGAAGGGCGTTCTATGTTCGGTTGTATATGTTTTTTACAAATATTTGTAAAAGCTGTGCCCCGCGGTAAAAAGGGTAATAAATGTTGTTCATTAAAATCCATTCAGTAGTTTTTTGCGTAAAAGAGTAACAAACATCCAAACAACTTCACAAATATTCTCATTTATAATTTCTCTTTATTTATTAATTTTCTTATTTTTTACATTTTTAAAAAGATTACAAAACAATCGTACAAAATTAACATAATTAAGTAACTTAAAAGAACATAAAAATAAAACAAATAATTACATACACACACACACACACACACACAAAGAGAGAGAGAGAGAGACAAACAGTTAAAAAATAAAAAACATAATATATACCTACACAAAATAATCATTTTAAAAATGTAAAAAATAGAGCTCCACCGGCGTCGGGCGCAGGGAATATATTATATAATATTAACATATTCTCATTTACAATATTATTAAGATTAGGATTAACGCCGGTTACACTTTGATATTGGTATATATTATTAAACTGTATTTAATTTAATAAATTATATTGTAGTGGAAAAAGTGGCCACCGCAACCGGGACTTGAACCCACGACCTTGGGATACCGTTCCGTCGCTCTGCCCAGTAACCAATTTCGCCACTAGAATGTTACTCGATTGAGTCTACATCGCATTTGATGTTAAATCGCATATATTTAATTGTTAAATCAATCAGTCAATTCTCTTCATACGATTTAATGTAATATTTTTTATGATATATGATTTATATGATCCCATAACACAAGCATATAAGCTTAGCTTGGGACCAGAGGACGTTGTGTGAAATGTCCATGAATATTTATATTTATTTATATTTATGACATGTTGGAATCATGCATATTTTTATGATTATACATTGATTTAGTTCGAATATACAATGATAAGTTAAGTCACAGAACAGACATAAATTATTAATTAATAGCAAATTTTTCTCATAGGTGTACCCAGTATTTAGTTCTACGAGGTTCCATTTTTAGTCTTAGTTCAAGTTCTAGGGCTATGCAGCTGTCCCCCCCAAGTACGTCTTTGCTTTTGTTAATATTCCAAATCATATTTTTAAAGTTTAAACCTCTGTCTATCTCCATGGGATAAAGGTGTGACGATATAATGTTGATGATGATTAAACCTTTGTATAATTCGAACTAATTCTTATTGACCCTTAAATAATTTAATATGATCAATTTAACATGCTTCATAAATTCATGTTTATATAACCAATCCAATAAACGACTATAATATCAACAATATAATATTTGAAACTCTAGTAACAACATAAAACAATTAAATATCAAACGTTAGCGGCCTCACCAAAAGTTGGCCTCGCAACAAGTGCTGTTAGAGCAAGAGCGATGCTTGCAGGGTTATTGCTGTCTCCCTCTACCACAATATCTGGGATGTCATTACTTAGTTGCATTTCACCTATACCAAAATGATGAATTTTAGACTATTTATAGTCAGAAACTAAAAATAAACAAACGTAATAGAAATAGTAAAGAAAGAAGAAAAAAATACAGTAGAAAAAGAACATAATAGAACATAATCACATAACTCACTGGAAGAAAAGCAAATAAAAAAGAAGAATAAAATATCTGGAAAAACAAAACGAAAATTAATAAATAGAAATAAAAAAATAATAATATGATTTTTGTAGTCTTCTAAATAAATTAAAGACAAGCAACAAATAATTACAGATCGACAAAATCTGACCTTCTCTTAATAAAAAGTAAAAATGATAAAATAATGCAACGAAGACAAAAAAATAGCAGAAAAAGAAAAAAAGAGAATAAAAGAAAAGAAAATCAAAAATAATGAAAAAGATTTACGTGTCGATAAAAATATAATAATGCTCCTTGCATCAATGGGCTAAGAAGACCTTCATAGCCCAATAATGTCCCACAATTGGGCAGGTGTTGGATCAGGCATGTTGGCATAGTGATTAATTTTGACGTTTCCATCTCTCATAGATGTTGATCCTAGAGCTGGCTCTTATAATACTCCGGGGGAGGTAATGTGGTGGTGACACGTTTATTCCTAATCCATCACCACACAGACCGGTTGGTCCTATTAAGTCTTACCCATTTTCCGTTTAGGTGTTTGTGGTTTAGGTAATTCTTCAAACATAGCGCTAGTTCTTGTGGTAGGACTAGCACGTAGGCCCAATAACGCGGCGGCACCTTGTTCTAGTCTTGAAGACATGTCTAACACTTTACGACCGAGACATGTTCCCTAAAAGAGGAGGAAATATAAACTATGAAGGAGTTATCGTGTTATTATATTTAGAATATGAATCTGAACGTTTTTTTAACCTCTCGTTTCATATTTCATGACAATAGGCACATGATCCCTCTTGCGATTTTTTTTTATTTCTACCCTCCCGCATCCCTACAAGCTCCTATGATGAATTCTTCTTGATTTCCCTCAAAATCAACTAAATTATACAAAAAAATTAATAAAAAATCCGTGTGTTGTTCAATTCGGCACGTCACATCGCGACAATCCACCCTTATTCCCTCTTTGTGATATTGTCCATACCTCACGACAACATCCTATACTTAATGACTTTTCCAAAAAAACACGTAAGGGTTGTTTTCGGATTCTATGTACGGTCCAGTTGGACTGTTTACTCATCAAGTATTTTTAAATGTACTTACCAAGCAAGGTTCATAATACTGTTTAAGTCCTTTAGAGAAGTCTCCGATATAACTGTAAGGGTTGCCCAATATATTCAGTCCTAAGACGAGCACATAAAACTGTTGGACCAGCTGTGTCCAATAATGACGTGATGCCATGTCTATAACTGCTGATGATGTTATCGGAGCGTTGCGAAGTTCTAGGTATGACATCCTGGGAAAATTAAGGGATTTTTGATACATTTTGGAAGTGAAACTCGAATTAAATAATTATATAAAATATGTCATTTATAACTCAATGATAGAACCTCACTTAGAGTACTTAATAGAGGTTTGGGGAACTGCAGTTAAAACTCGTCTCAAAAAATTACAGACGACACAAAACAAACTTATAAAATGTTGTTCCAGTTTAATTACCTAACGCCGACGGTTAAATTATACAAAGAAGTCAAATTAATGACTTTATCTCAAACATATATGTATAAAACTTGTATTCTAGTGTATAAACTCTTACATAAAGATATCCACTCAAAAGTAACATTTACAAAAATGGGTCAAATACAAAAACGTCTAACTAGACGAAACAACCACATACTTCTCACTCATCCGCGAACAAACTATGGAATGAAAAGTGTACTATATGAAGGAGCACAGATTTATAATAGACTGCCAAATGACATTAAAGAAATAAAATCCTATAAATTATTTAAAAGGGTATTAAAGTTTCATATTCTAAAGGTATTTTCAAGACCTTGATGATTTAAATTTAAAGTACACATACAAAAATAATTAATTTGCAAACTATAAGATTAATCTGCTTAAAATGTAAATAAAGAAGTTTATTTATTATTTCTTAAATAAATTGTAATAACTGTAATGTCAATTTGCTATCCACTTGTTATTGGATAATCGATACGTAATTACGTAATACTACTACTTGTTTTCGTGCTACCCACATGTTTTCTAAATTGTTTTAAGTAATATGAATTTGTATTATTTCATTTAAGTAATAACAGTATTATGTAAGATAAACATGTACCTATAAGATTGCTCTCAATAGCACTTACTAATAAGCTTATTGTGATTTCTCAATTATAAGTGAATTGTATTTATTCTTTTTGAGAAATAAATTCTTAAACCATAAACCATATTTGGTATTTGGCATCATAAAAAAAAATATCCTCAAACATAAATGGAAATATAAACGAAAATATAATACGTATTTACGTTTCCAATGTATTTTGTTATTAATAAATAATAATAATAAATATTCATGGATATTTCACACAACGTCCTCTGGTCCCAAGCTAAGCTTATTATGCTTGTGTTATGGGTACCAGAATACGGATATAATACATAAACTACTTTTTTTGTAAATACATACTTATATACATAGAAAACACCCAGACGTAGTACAAACATTTGTATGACATTTATGAATATCACACAAATGATTGTCCCAAGTCCCAATTATTGTTCTATCATTATGAATATTATTGTTCTATTGGTAATTTACTTGTGAGGAGAAGTAAAGAATTTATTTATTTATTTCAAACTTGGCGTCTATTCAATCTCTAGTACAAAATTTTCGAATTTCCTTTTTAAAATGTTACTTAAACTCACCTCAGTACTACATCCTTCATATCACAGAGTGATGATCCCCAAGAATTGAACAAATACTCTAACAGGTCACTGTTAAATAACTTCGGTCTATTCTCCTTCTTATTACCAAACCTCATTCGACTCGGACTGCTATGACTCTCAGCCGAATATCCCCTGGATGATAAACTTAACACCAGTTTTATCGGAGACAAGTGCACATATTCGAAAAACACATTCCTTTGAGCATTAATTTGACTTTTAATCGCAATCATTGGTAGCGGCATATGGACCAATGCAAGGTCCGCTCGAAGCCTAACAGCTGGCTTCTCCTCAATCTTCCAATGGTTCAATATATCAAAAACATAATTTACAAATCCTCTGTCCAAATTCACACAGTACTCCTGAACTAACACTTTCAAATACTTGTAAACATCCTGATTCAAACTTGGTCTATATTGTTTCAAAGCAACTAATTCTATACAAGGTTTCGTTTCCCTGTTTCTCAGGTCATTTGGAATTGGCGCGGGGTATAAAACACTGGGGAATACAGCCTCATGGAGCTGGTTATCAATCTGTAGTCTTTGGCACTTCAAATGGCAATAAGTATAAGTATCAGACTTCCTTAATTGCAGCCAAATACCTGGATGATATGTCCTTCTTAATTCTGAGAAGAATGGTTTAGTCATTTGCATTTTTTCCAAGTCTATATGAATATATTCTTTCAACTGGCATTTCTTCTGTTCTAGTAGGTATTTCTCTTCAATCCAAGAGGTCAAGTCAGGAGATAACTGCTTCCATTTATGATTGACATTGACTTCCCAATGTGGCAATGAATCTGTCATGCTGATATAAGCTAGTTCCTTTACTCCTACCCCCGATTGGACACAGACAGATAAGCTAACTCCAGAAAGTGACATGTAGACTTCGTAATTACTTCTTTCTGAATTGATTCTCATTCGATATTGGTATGCCATTCTTTCATCTTGTGTTAAAGTGAAGACCCTTTGATATCCATCCATGTATGAAATCCAGTAGACAATTACTTTGTCTTTTCTCATCTTTTTAGCTTTTATGTGACTTTCAGGCAGGTCTGAGCTGTCAGAATCATCACTGCTTGAGGAACAAGGTTCAGGTGATTTAGGAGTCAGTCTCTTAAGAGTTGAAGAAAATTTCGATGTGACACTACTGGTAGCCACTAATGTCGAGTGCTTTACAGAGTGAAAACTGACTTTCTCTTCACCGTAGCTGGAAAATATGAATTAATTTATTAAAATTCTTCCCACATTAGTCGAATAATTCCCATGTATTGCGATAGTTTATTTTATAATTATAAATAAAAACATAAGGTAATATACTTAGTGCCAGATTGACTTGAATAGACTTGAACTACATTATGTTAACATAAGTACCTACCTAAAAACGTACCTACCAAAAAATATTAGCTCACCCATCTTGTCCAAAATCAGCTACGAAACCCTTTCCTTTATTATTATAAATATTCCACATAAGTTTCCGTTCCTTAGCTGGATCGTCCCAAGTATATAGCATGGACTGGTAGGGACTGAGCAGTGCCACTTGCCCTGACTCCAGTTGATGAAGCTTCAGAAACAGATCATCACATAGATTGTCGATGCGAACTGGACAGTCCCCAACCGTGTACGGCTTGAAAGTGATCGTAAATGGACGATCTGTCCCACCTGTTACTTCTACACATATGGCAGACTAAAAGTTAACACAAAACGTAAAAATGAGTACAAGTGTTGACCGTTTTTTGTTGAAAAGAAGAACCGAGACAATGGTACCAATTCTACGTGCAAAACTAAACTTAACTAAAATTTGAAAGCAACTATAGAGTATTTTGTGTAATTGGCTATTTCGATGTGCACATTTATATTACAATCGTTCTGTTATCCTTGCCGAATTGTGTTATTTACACAATCAATTTTATTTTTTTATTTAATTTAATTGTGCAAGTAGAATCGGCACCAGTGTTAGTTATGACCCGTTTAGTTATGTTCCATTTAGGAATCGAACTCAAAATTCCACTTTTTGCGCAAGAGATGTTTTTTGAATAACTTGTATGATTACTATTATACTACGGTACGTTACACTAATGGTGCTTTCTTTTACCATGTTGCTAGCTCAAGAATTATCCGCCAATAATAAGACGGTACGATACCATACTTTTTTCAAAGAATTTGTAGGTAAAATCCGCTTTATCTATATTTGTCCCTTTCAGCGCGGCGCTCGGAAATAGGGATAGCAATACCTAAGGCAAATACCTAAATGAGGAGTACAGTACCCTCATAATGTTGAATGGAATGATGTCAAATATGTTAATACATATTTGACATCATTCCATTCACAAATACAACGTTGGCCTACTTATTTAATGTTACACAACACAGTTTTGTGATAACTATATTAGATGTACGATTACCTATTTCCTACAAAATACAAAAGACAATATTTACATTGAATAAATATTGAAAGTGTATTAACATGGAAGCACACAAAATATATGATAACAGGAAAGGCGTGATGTAAGAGTGACGTAACTACCTGTATATGGGGTCAAGTCACACGCACTAACTCGATTAGCACTATTCACTTTCAACTCAACTATTATAAGAAAGACAACACTACTTTCCCAATTTTCAGTCTCGCAGTGAAACGACACTATGTTACAACAAACAGTGATATTTTTAATATTCTCAGTGATTTGTGTTAGTTCTATTTGTGATCAAAGATGTCTAAGACAATATACAAGAGTAAAACGAGGAAGATTCTATTCCTACCCACAAAAGTTCTATAACCTTCCACCTTCACCATTCCCAGTCAGTGGAGCGTATTCCAATACTCCACCACCCATGATTAGTTACGAACCACATTACACCGGGAGCAGACCATATAAGGTTAGTAAAAGACCTACTAGACCTATTAACGATGGTTTGGGTGATGATGATATAACTAATCTTGTCAAACACTTATCTAAAGAAGATCTGGATAAAATATTAGAATTCTCTCAAGAAAAGGACCAGGGTTATAGCAAATATAAAGATATTTACAACACAAACGAGTATACTCGACCATATAAAAGAGAAAGTAAAATTCTATATAAAGGAAATAAACATGAGGAACCAACAATATACAAACAACCAAAGCCCGTGAGCTACGTCACTGAATCGTCTGGGTTCTCTGTACAAGAAACCTTCAATCCAACTTGGATCAATCCAGAAAATAATTACGAAAAAAATCCATTTGAAAGCGAACACTTCGCACCTAATGAAAGAATTCCAAGTGATAACGAGAGACCAGCTCCTGATTACATTAATTCCAAAATTCCCGTTAGCTTTTTCGGATCTAACAGCCAAATATCTAAACCAAATTACGTTAAAGTACAGCCAAATCATGAACCTCAAGGAGCACTGATGCAATTCGACGCTGAAACTAATCCATCTATACAGTCATATAATTCACAAGAACCGAGCAATTTTCAACCTTCCATAAATCCTTATTTTACTGAGAGTGATGAAGAATCAAAGTTACCACGTCCTCTCAATATGAGAGACGAAGATTTTGAAGTGTCGTATACAAATAACGTGCCTAAAGTAGTAACGGCAGGGAGCAGCTCCTATGATATTGAAAATTTCGGTGACTTACCACTGATGGATTATACTCATTCTAAGTTGGGTGATGTCAGTTCATACCATGTGCCACATTATATAGTAAGTATACGTCTACGACATGTCTATAGGCAATGACAATATGCTTTAATATCGAATCTATCTACATTTATATTTTTAAGATTGACTTGATATACATAAACTTGTGTAAATTTTCCAAAACCTAATTTGGAAAATTTACATGAGTTTATGAGGCTATTTTAACTCGAGCTAACTAAAATTTTTGCATAATCAGATACTATACCATTGAGAGTAGACAACAAGACATATACCGGCCATAGTTTGTAGAGCACTTTTAGTCAATGATATCAACCAAAACAAAATCTTCCTACGAACACAATAAAACCCAATATAATTTGTTACAGGTGACTCAACCAAAGCCAGTAAAGAACGTAGCGCCACCTTCTTACTCATTACCTTCACATTCATCATCACTACTAAAGCCATCACCAGCATCATCAGCCATCAAAGCACCTGTCTATGAACCGGCACCACCTAAGTCTGTCGCAGTGGAACAGAGCGACGCTCATCTCAAAGCCACAAAAATCTGGTCTCATAAGTCTAAAGGAGCTGCCTATACACTCCATGATGATGGGACTCTCACTCCAGAGAGGACCAGGCCGAAATATGGATAAAAATTATTAATTTTAATTAATTATTTATTTTAGAAGTAATTACTTTTTAAACGTAATGATGTACAAAGACAGCATTTAGCGTAGGTAATTCATGGTTTTATTACTAACTTTTGAATTGCGAATTCATAGTAAAAATAACAAAGGATAATGCTTTTTTGACAAAAGAGCTAAACGCTGTCTAAACACCATATTACATAGATTTAAGTTTATAAATATTGATAACTATTTAAACGTTGTTGCTCAAAACTCAATCATTTATTTTTCTCTGTATTTTTATCTATTACTTACCCCTTTATCCATCCTAAGTACAGTAAAATGGTTCTTCGTAATAGGAAAGTGTTGTGATACTACAGTCGAGTCCCTGTACTTGCAATGCATCGACATAGAGTCAGTTTGAGGCCAGAACGGTGTACATTGTTGGGGAGATAGGTCATTCCATAGATCAGCCGCTTCATTCTCCTCCATGAAACGCAGATACTTTTTAGTATCGTTATACACCAAGAAATATGGTAATAAGGTGACGATTTTCGTAAGTTGAGGGCATAGTTCTGATAGTGTTACCTGTGAACAAAAATATCAAATTTAAAATAAACGGAATAATAATAAGGGCTCACTTTTAAGATTATCTTTCCAGAGACTCTCGAGATAAACTCGATATTAAACCACACCTGGCTAACATTGTTTAAAGACCAAATCTTAGTTTATTATCGTTTATGAAGATAACAGTAAGTATGTCTTTACATCATAGCTTTTCTTTGACGGGCCTCGTTATCTAGTCGTTCATGTAACAGACTGCTTTTGACGAGGCCGCGGGTTGATTCCCGCACGGAATAATCATTTGTGTGATATTTATAATTGTCATATAAATGTTTGTGCTGCGTCCGGGTATTTTCTATGTATTATATGTATGTATTTACAAAAAAAAGTATTATGTCGAGTCTATACGTATTCTGATAACCATTACAGCAATGAATATTCATTTATTTTGAATTCTATTACAACTAAGAGCTTTTGAGCTGAAAATATACCAGTCTCATTGCGACTTTCTGATTTTAAGTATATTTAACAATTTAAACACGCTTATGAAAATGTTATGGTGGTTTGGTCAGAGCACAAAACTCAAAATCATTGGGCATGTTTGACCAAATGTATGAATATAAATGAAGCTAATGTTTAGATCGTAGCTCAATAGTTTCTGCCTACTCCAATGTGAATAAGACGTATGTAAACTAAGTACTCACGTTAAGCAGTAATCTATAATTAGTTCTCCGCTCAGTATGAGGACACACAACAAGTCCAGGAGCTGCAGCAGCAAGTCTGGCGGCGCGTGACCATGCTGAGTGATGTGCTCGGAAACGGACACGAGACGCACGACGAGCACGAGCACCAGGGCTCCATAATAGGGGCTCCTCTGTTACTTCGTACCACGTCTCAGACTGAGCACTCTGAATATAAAGAATTGGGATTACTAGCTTCCCCTTCTGGCTTTGTGCGTGATGAAACACATACAAATCCAAAACAAATCCATTACAAGTTACTTAATATTTTTAGACACGAATTTAATCCAACTCCAAGAAAGATATTCCAAATAGTTAGACTGCGCGCTCAGCTCGATAGTGGTTAAAGATTTAAAAACAGTTTTGCTACGAGAGTTGTAAAGAATCTGTACTTCTTCTAATATATAAAATTCACGTGTCACAGTGTTAGTTACCGTACTCCTCCGAAACGGCTTGACCGATTTTTATGAAATTTTACATGCGTATTCAGTAGGTCTGAGAATCGGCCAACATCTATTTTTCAAATCTTTTTTTTTTAGTATGGCAAAACAACGTTTGCCGGGTCAGCTAGTAATATTATAAAGCTGAAGAGTTTGTTTGTTTGTTTGTTTAAACGCGCTAATCTCAGGAACCACTGGGCCGATTTAAAAAATTCTTTCAGTGTTAGATAGGGCATTTATCAGGGAAGGCTTTAGGCTATATAACATCATGCTACGATCAGTAGAAGCGATGCAGTAGTGAAAAATGTTGCAAAAACGGGGAACATTTTTTAAATTCCACGCGGACGGAGTCGCGGGCAACAGCTATTCTATATATACCTATATAATTAGGTTTATCAAAATAGTGTAAAACACATAGACAACGAGATAGATATCAGATTTATTTAACTTTTGTTCTTGGAACATCTGTAGCGGTTTAGCGACAAGTTTCTGGTTCCGCTATTGGTACCAATTCTACGCGCAAAACTAAACTAAACTTAACTAAAAAATTATATTTTGATAGTGTCGATAACACAATCAGGCAATGTTAACTAAACTTTCTTACTACAAAAACTTTTTGTTATTGACTAAAAATTCTAATTATTATACATGTGCACAACAAAATAGCCAAATAATCAAATTACAGCAATAGGTAGTTGTTTTCATTTTTTAGTTAAGTTTAGTTATGTATGTAGAATTGGTACCATTATATCAAGGTTAAAACACTTACATTGTTGGTCTAGTACCATAGTTCAATCCTTGATGTATGAAAAACGCAATGAACAATGAATGTAGCGACAGTAACAAGGATCATGGTTGGCTGGTAGATAATGCCTAGGGCATTAAGTCCGCCATTGTACCTTCTTGTGCAGTGTTTATAAATAAATGAATAAATAAATCATTATGTTAATGTTATCCTACCTTCATCTGCAGCGGCAGTCCAGTCTTGTTAATGAGCCAGTGTTGCGCGTGTAGAAACAGTTCCCAACATTCATTCCTCTGTACTGTCACACATACTAGTACTTGTTTGTTACCCTCCTCGGTCTCACAAGAACTACTCATTGTTACGTTCTTCTCGCTCATATCTGGAAAAAAATTTTACTAAACGTAGTACTTTCCCGCAGTGAAAAACGCCCGTAAAAATTATCTGTTTTAGAACCTAATTACCTAAAGCATCTTTCGGAATCAATGGATGACCTATTGATTACGAAAGATGCTTTCCTCTTTGCCTATTAATGTCTAAACACGTGCCCACCGGGTAATCCTTAACATTTCTAGTCCTGTGGTTCTTACCTGGAGATAATGTGAAGCTGCCAGTCCAAGGCAAGCCCATATACATCATATCGATGGTAATCCTGTGCGGACGCGTCACTTGTAGCGTATACGTATGTGTACGTTCACCAGCTTCTACCCTCACTCTCCATGTGGCTGCCTCGCACGATACTTCTGTAGCGTATGGGAGACGGTTGTAGATCGCCAGAGGAGGAACCACTCGGATTAGGTAGTTGGGAATACAACGGGAAACTTTCAACGACTGGATTCCTGTAAAAAAAAATTTTATGCAATATCTAAATACCCGCTAAAGTACCAGTTGGTCTCGTGCACTATGGGTTGCGTCCATCATCTTCAGGGTCCCATTTTACCTTTGGTGACGGAACTTTAAAAACTCACTTACATAGTATCTGATTTTTTTTTAATTTATTTATATCAATGGTAATAAAAATTGAAGATTCCGATATTTACATTAATACCTATGTAAATACATAAAAATATATACATATAGAAACACCCAGACGCAGTACAAACATTTGTATGCCATTTATAAACATCACACAAATGACTGTCCCGAGCGGGAATCGAACCCGCGACCTCGTGAACGGCAGTCCGTTACATGAACCGATAGACCACAAAGCCCATCATGTAGATAGGTACATAAAGATGAATGAACATAATAAAAACCATTTAACTCCATCTACTACCTTTTGAAGTAAACTCTTTCAACATAAACATAATTAATCGATCCAGGATTTTCTAGAAATCCAGAGAGAAACTTAAAAAGATTTCGATATCTCAAAAACCTTCAGCAAGTCTGTTAAAAAAATTTAAAATCTACCTTCAACAGGAAGTATCCTCATAGCAAAGATTCTCTTGTCATCGTCATCTTTCGCTGGACATATCATATCGCGAGGAGTTCCCACATCGTTCGCCAGCTCCTTCCACCAGATACCCTGGGTGGCTGTTTGGTAACTCCTACACAAAATGTTACATGATGTGGTTTAATTTTCTAATATTTAGATAAATTGTTCATTGCGTCTGTCTGGTGTGTTGTGTCTTCATGCGGTTCTCACCAGGAAATATAATTAAAATTGATACAAATATATAGAATCAGACTTCCGGTGAGTTTGTACTATGTTTGTATGTATTTTGTTATTCTTTTATGATTAACTATAGAATAGATTTAAAAAAAGCTCAAGAATACTATAGATCATACATCAAAATAACACAACTTAAACAAATTTATTAATTTTTGCAATATACTTGCTATGCTTTAATTAACTGAACGGTATTCCGAGGTCGTGTGCTCAAGTCCCGCTCATGGTGATCATTGTTTTCATTATAGTTTGATTTGATTGATTGACAATTTAAATTATCATACATCTAAGCCGAAGTACTATAGGCGCAGGGTAAATCGGGGGAATGATTTGATTTCTTTTTTCTATGTTTGCATTGCCTTACGATCTGAAACTACCTGACCTGTTTTAAAAATTCTTTCAACAGCACTTTTGGGAATATTTTTAAAGATCTACGCGTAGGAATTCATAGTGGTTACTTAATAACAATGTACTTACTCAAAATTAGAAGGCAATAAGAACAGCTTACAATGATACGCTATATACAATGGTACATTGTATGTTTCTTGTGGCGCTATCACAGCTAGACGCATTTTGTCATCAAATGGGTTGGTCAGTGATCCTATAAGGTCAGCACCTATTGCTTGTAGGTCTGTCTTCTTGTAGAATAACTCTAGGGCGTATGATGTTTCGTTACGAACCTGTGTGGTAAAAGTATTATATATTAATTTGAAATGACGTTATTATTGTAATAATTATCCCCACCCGTGTGGAGACAGAACTGACGGATGTCAGTCTGTGTGCTGTAAAAGCCAACTACCGATTATTGTACACAGATAAAATCCTCTGTGAGAGACGGAAAACTTAAAACTAAACTAGCCTGGTCAGCGCGGCACACTAAAGCTAGACTATAATCTCTCCCATAGTGGAGGAGGCCTGTGCCCAACAGTGGGACGTTGGTCACGGGTGAGACTAATTTTTATCTATAGTCTCATCCTTGACCATGGTGACTGCAAAGTCTCCTAAACGTCGGGCTAAAATTTAAAACAAATACACGCGTCTAAATCCGTTAAAAGTAGTTTTATTTAAATGTATACAGATTAAGATTTGTAAAGGGGTAGGCAGAGACTATACGTACCTGTAACGGAGATCTAACAACAATCTTCTTCTTGTTATATTTAGAAGTTCTTTCTACCACGATGTAATATCTGGTTGAGTTTTTGCTGGGATGTAATACATGCATCTTTGATATGCTGCGTTGTGGACAAAGGATCTAGTGGATAGAAAATAAAAAATAATAATTATGTACAATGTAAAAGTTGACAACAACCACTGTAGCCATAATATGCTAATTAGTAATTACTTATTTAGGTAATTTATCATCAAAGTTAAAATACGACATTTTAATGGATTGAAATTGTTTTCTATCGTTAATTTCTATACATCAATAAAATGTGTAAATTGGTACAGTACAAAATTTCATGTAAAACTTTACAGGTGCCATGTAGGATTCAATATAGTTCCGCGCCATCTATCGTTGTTTTATTGTAACTATGTAGCAATAGCTATTACCCGCTAGATGTTGCTACGCAGATTATGTATGTACGTACAGTAAGTTGTTCCATATCATGTAGGCGTACTGTGAGCGTCATATCAGTAAGAGCAGTTCGTAGAGCAGGGGGCGCTGCAGGCGGTGCCGGGGACCAAGCACTAGTTGGAGATGGACATGATGGTGTGTCCGTGAATCCACCATCAAAACTGTATTATAAATGCAATGCATTAGTATACCACGGAACGAATTTTTTTTTTAAATAATCACAAATGTATGGTACTGACCAGTCCCACTCATCACTGACATCTGTCATCTCAGGCTTAGGCTTCACTGGTGGATCATCTAGGATGTCAGCCGATGATGTGTCGCATCCTGAAATGATTCTTAAAGTTAGCTTTAAAATTATAGAAATACTAGCTGCGCCGGCAAACGTTGTTTTGCCATACAATTCTGTGTAAAAAAAATTTCATCAAAATCGGTCCAGCCAATTGTGAATCTAAACCATCCTCAGACCCCCCTGAATACACACAACAAATTTCATCAAAATCGGTCCAGTCGTTTAGGAGGAGTTCAGTCACATACACACGCACACAAGAAATATATATATTAAGATTGAATCTTTATATTAATCTGTACATCACTCATTATTTTAACAAAACAGATGCAATAAATAATTGGAAAAATTATTTTATTTAAATAACGTAAAAGTTAAAGAAAAGTCCAGTCCTAATCTCAAGCCCCCAAGAAAACTGTTATAAAAACAACTGACTTAGGGCACTTTATAAGTTACCATATCGAATAAAAGAAAATATAATTATATAACCTGGAGTACTAGGCCTGCTGGTGTCCACATCGTAATCGGCTATAGCCAGAATTCTTTCATTGCCAGCAAAATCTGTTTCCGCTTTTGTCTTCAAATGTACTGTTGACCCTGGACCTGATAGTTATGAGCATAATTTGATACTAAATTTAAATATAGAGCCTAACATAATAATAATATAATGAAAGCCACGTTAGGACGACGTGGTGGCCTGATGTTCCCCTGTCGAGTCAAGCCGCCCGTTCCGGGTCATGGTAAGGCTCCACCATGGCCCGGTAGGGCAGAAGGAGAGGAGAAAAATAACCCTTATAATAAAAACATTAACTAAATATCAATTTAATATTTTTATGATTTTATTTCAAAAAGAGTACATAGAACTTATAACCATTATGCATGTAGGTATAACTAGAAGTATGAGTGTAGCTGAAGTCAAGGGAGTGTAGCAGTAGTGCAGATCGTAGCAGAAGACGCTTTATAGTCTCTGCCTAGCCCACCCAAGGGAAAAAGGCGTGACGGTATAATGATAAGCAAAACCTTCTTAAACTAATGGTATTTGGGCTAAATCTCACCTATATCATTGACCAGCAGTAGACCACTCTCCCCAGTAACTATAGCAGTAACTACAGCTGTCCTATCAGTGCAGGCAGCAGCCAGGTCTAACAAACTCCTGGCTCCAGCTGGAGTGATGGTCACGTTCAACATATCTCTAGCTTCAACCGCTATGTACGTACAGGTCTTATCTACAAAACTCTCTATGTCTAGACCTGAGTCTACACTGTCTTCTCTTACTGGATCCTAGAAGATAATACCAAATACTAGCAGTTGTTTATGTACGTCTAATATTCATTTTAAATTATTGTGATCGAGATTAAAAATAATTTGAATGAAAAAGACCGAACAGAATAAAAATTCGACTAGTTTAAAAATGCTCTAAGTAAGAAAAGTATCCCTGTCATAACAAACATATAACATAACAGAACAAACCCGTGCGAAATCAAGGCGGATTATTGGTCATACAACATATTAACACTAACCTGTAAAGTAACAGTTTTATGTTCCCCATCCTTCTTAACTTTAGCATCGCCATCAGTAAATGTGACAACTTTTTCATTATCATCGTGATCACTCACTATCTCCACTTCACTGTGTTCAGGAGCTGACGAGTCTTCGTCGTTACTCAACTCTTCACCACTTGAATCACTGGAAATCAGATCTAATTAAGTAAAATCGTATATTTTGTCGAAGAGTTCCACTATTTCCTAACGATATTCATTAAATATTCTATCCTAGATACTTGACGATATTTCGCGGTTTGATTGTAGGCTCTATTTCTCTTAGTACCTGATGTTTCTGCTAAAAAATGTAATAATATTTTGTAATTAGAATACTACTTACTCAGTAAACAAATGTCCAATAGCCGTCGCCAATTTATCCATAAGTCCACTCTCATTCTCCGAATCAGATTCATCAGCGTCTAACAATCCCAGAAATGACATATGTCCAGCGCTGAAGTCCACGTTATAATGTTTACTCTCTCTACCATTAGGATTCTTTATAAAAGTCATTTCATTATCAGTGTCATACTCGTCAGCTGATGTCTCGGATTCGAACCCGTTTTTCTTTTTGAACTTTTTGGATTGATCTGATGCGACAGACGTATCGGTTTCAGTTTCATTTTGGTTCGAGGAATCAAGTCGGGATGACATTAAATATGCCTTTGACTGGAAGAATATATGTATAGTACAGTTAATAATAGTTGGAATGGAATATTTAAATGCCACCAATTAATAACACACACAATTTTCGTATGACAGTGTTAGTCGCTATTCTTCCCGAAATATGCCATTTCTTATGAAATTTCGTATCAGTATTGTGGTAATGGATTAGGATCACCGGCCCATGTTCTTCTCAGGGTGCTTTAAGAGCCAGCCGGAGGATAATACAAGAAGGTTACATCATCTGAATGAGACGAAGAGCTTAAATCTAAACCTTATGCTAACATAGTGTGTCATTTAGTGGAAAGCTAATGGTCTGGGAAAAAGATGTTTTCGATCGGATGCTGTTATTTGTATACCCCTAGCTAGATGATAAGTCGCGGAACTTTTAGGTAAGTAACCAAGGGAAACAGCAAGGCAGAGCTAGTATTAAACAAAACCTCACCTGAAACAATGTGGCAGTGATTTCCCAAGGTCTATAAACATTCTCTTTCTGGACCACAGGTTCAATCAACGGTTCCCATGCGTCTACCCTCTCATTGTAACAAGACGCTAATATACTCAGGAATGCTGTGCCGTGGAGTTGTTGGGACCAATCGTGAAGGGATATCTCTGTTTTCATCTAAAAAGTACATAGTGGAAATATTAATTTGGAATTATACACTTTTTAATAGCAGATAGTGCTAGGATATTCGAAGGGGAGTTAACACAGTTAAGTGGTTAAACAAAAGGGCATGGAAGGGAAAGAAATATTGTTCCAACCCTAAATAACAGGATAAGGGCAGAAGAAATATGGCGCCTTAACTGCCTACGTTATAAGATCGCCGATGATAAGTATAAAATCGCGATAAAAAGGCGTGATGGTTCGTTGAATATTTTTATGTACCATTAATATCATAATAAATATATTTATAATCATAATATAATACCGCCTTAATTATGTCGAATATGCATATCAATATATATTGTTACTAGTTCCAACATAATCACCATAAATAATAATCATAAAGCTGAAGAGTTTGTTTGTTTGTTTGAACGCGCCAATCTCAGGAACCACTGGACCAATTTGAAAAATTCAGAACGCAACGGATTTTATTGCTGTTTTTTAATAAATATAGTGGTTCAAATATTTTTTATATATTCATAGAATTTGTTTACCAAATTCCATGCGTGTGAAGTTGAGGCAAATAGCTAGTAAATAATCCAATAAGTACATAATCTTACCTTACACATCAATACCGGAACTCTTATAGTATGTTCAATTTCAAACATAACTCTAATACACGGCACATTTACTATGAAACTTTCAGTCGGTCTCACACACGGATACTTAGGGATGGTATAACTATCCTCAGGATTAATCACCACATAAGGAGTCACTTTCTTAGGAGACCACAGATCTTCATCTTGTTTCTCTACTTTAGGATTATATGTGACAAAATTGAACAGCTCTTTTTCATCAGGTATTGTTAATTCTGTTGTTATCTCTTCGATTATGTCTGAAAAAAATATTGATATTTAGAAATTACTGTTCTAAAGTTTCTTTTGGCGTAACATCCTCTGTCCCCAAAGTAAGCAATATTTCGTGAATCAAGTAAGAGTATATATCATTTATTTATTTATTTTAAATTTCATGCACATACCATTCGTACATAGGCATACTTAATGCCTAACCTAAGGCGTTCTCTAGCAGTCAACCTTTAGGTGACGTAGAAAATAAAACTGGTTTTATTTTCTTTATATATATTTTCTTCTTATTCATAGACACATGCATGCCTAGATGAAATGCACAACCATCTGTGATCATCGCACATGACTATAGTTGGCCGTGTAATTAAAACTACGATTGACATGTAATTGTTTTATCACTTGGCTTTAAATACTTTTTTTTTTTTTTTTTTTATAGCTTGGGTAGGCAAATGACCACACTCCACCTGATGTTAAGCGAAAGTGTAATCCAGACATGAGGACGGCTAGTACGTTGTCAGGGCACTAGCCGCCCCCACCTTGAAAGATACTAGATATTTTTTAGATACTCTTAAAACCAAAGGAAGCACCTACCCCATAGAAAAAGGCGTGATGAGTCTATGACATCATGACTATGAGTCTATGATGATGATTACATATCACCTGATTTATATTGCATGAAATATATTTAAAACAATAATTATCTTACCCATAACTGTATGAACCGTAGTCGCAGCAATATGTATTTCCACCTCGGACACAGACAACTTTATACCTATACCTTCTTCAATATTCTTAAAAGACTTCGAAAACTCAATATCACATGGTTTTAGTACTATTTGTGGAGGTAGGTTTTTTAATTTCGACTGTAATTTAGACAAAACCTGTAGTCCAGCTAGAGAAACTACCAGAGACTCGTTATTAGAATGTGATGAGTAGTCTATGAGGAGTTCTGTTCTGAGGAGTAGAGCATGACCCTCGGTTTTAGTCAGATCTGTGAAGAACATGATCTCAGGTTGTCTGAACTGAACTGATATCGACACACCGGGTTGGTCTTCTGATAGAGAGTTTGCTGAAATAAAAATAAAAAGGCGTTAGATGCATTTTGTCCGTGTTCTGACGGACTAAGAGTACAAGTGTCACCACCCTATTTCTTTCCCAGAGTGCTGTAAAACCCAGCTAAGGGACATTATTGACATTGCAGTTGACTCTCTCTCTCTCCAGCCCATTTACGTCCCACTGTTGGGCACGGACCTCCTCCACCTTGGGAGGGATTATGCTCCACCGTGCCGCGCTGACCAGGCGTGTTGGTACAGGGTTTATTATCGAGTTTTCCGTCCCTCACAGAGGGTGTGATCTGTGCGCAATATCCCTTAGCTGACTTTTACAGCACCCTTGGGAGGAGATGGGGTGGTGACACTTGTATTCTTAATCCGTCACCACACGGAGAGAGCAGTTGACTAAAATTTATTAATACGTCTTTTTACATAGTTTAGATTTTATAAATTTTTAAACTTAGATTTATTTAATTCTTTCACATCATTAGGGAGTTTGTTATAAAAACGTATAAGTATCATGCCCCATGAAAGAGTTACTTATTTTGTTGAGACGAGTAACATGCATTACAAGATTGTGCTTATTTTTCGTGTTACTTTACCCGTAGAGTAATACCCGCTGGTAGAGTCAGTAGAGCTGGGTAACCTGGTCGCTCGGTTGTTGTTACCCGGCCTGGCGGGATGTACGTCACCCACGTAACCGTGGTTCACAACACCGCCCTCTAGCGTTTTATCACCTGTAATAGTTATTAAAAGTCACAATTTTTAACAAATCAGTTTAATTTAATCTAAGTAATATTAGTGATGTAATGAAATGTTGAAGGGAATGGACAGGCCTCGTTGTCTAGTGGTTTATTTAACGGACTGCCATTCACGAGGTCATGGGTTCGATTTCCGCACGGGACAATCATTTGCGTGATATTCATAAATGTCCTACAAATGTTTGTACAGCGTCTGGGTGTTTCCATATATTATAAGTAAGTATGTATTTACAATAGAAAAGTAATATATGTACTATATTCGTGTTCTGGTACCCATAACAAAAGTTTATATACTTTAGCTTAGCTTGGGACCAGAGGACGTTGTGTGAAATGTTCGTGATATTTATTTATTTATTTTTATTTCTCTCGAGTAAGATTTAATTATAAGTATCCATAGTATATATAAGTTTTTTTTTCTACCTGGCATAGCATCCAACAAAGTCCTGGCTAATTGTAACAAGAACGGCAAAGATAGATTGACTCTAGTTCTGTCCACTCTTACATCAGCCTGCCTCGCCTTAGCGCCTGTTACTCTGAGACTTGCGTCTATCAGGGGTGGTCTATGTACTGAGATACAGACATCGTGACCACCTGTAGAACTAGTTTGTGATTGGAATATTCTGGAAAAATTTTGTGACTAAGAAATCAAAAGTAAAAAAAAATTGTTGTTGGGGGTGTGAAGTTGGGTCTCTTTTGGTTTAAGCATGCGATACCAAGACAAACATAGCGGGAGGCTATTGGATATACTTGATACCTTTATGACATGGCGTGTTGGTGCGGGGGTTAGGTTCGATTTTTGCCCAGCTTTTTCTACTGTCTATTGTTGTGACGTTCCATTCCTTCGCTCAACATGACATGTATGTTTATACAATACCTAATTACTTAATTTAACAAAATAATAAGTACTCCTTGAGATAATTTTTGTAATAAAATTCTAAGATTTTATTTTCATAATTTTTCTTTTTGATTAAAAGTACATCAAAGCACGTAATAATTACCTTTTAATAACAATAGTAGGATCTGGTCTAATATCTTCAACCAGTAAACTCTCCAAGCTAGCCTTCAACTCCAAACTATTATCAGAACTGTATTCCAAATGTAACATTGCTTCACCAGCTGTCAGCTTCGCTAAACCATGATTCAGATCTCTTACAGGAGAACTTAAAATTTCATCCATATCAGAAAATAGTTTTAATTCTATCCCATCTAAGATAAATCTGAAAATAAAAGATCCTTACTAATATTATGGCTATCTGTCGTCCTTTTGCCAAACTTATTGAACCAATTTAAATGGAATTTGGCACACACATAGATAGTTTAGACCCTGGGAAAAGACATATTAATTTCAAATAATTTGCTTAGTTTAGAAACTAAAAAATAAGTTAGAAAATTCTGTATTTTATTTTATATTATTGCATTGTTATCAGTCCTTAATAAGTGTGCAAAATTTCAGATTAATCCGACTTATGCAAGTGAATTAAAATATTTCATTATATAGATTGTTACTTTGATAGATACGCTCAGAGCTAATATAATCGTGTTAATAAAAAGGTTATATAGAATATGCATGTACACGTGTGTCGCGGGAAATAGCTAAACATTAGAAGTAGTTTTTATTAAATAAACTGCTTCAACGAATATCAGTACTATATTCTATGTACCTTATGACAGCCTCCTTTCTGATAGGTTCCCCTTGTGCAAAGAAAGCTTGTAGCTTTTTAACCGAAGAGTCAGACGGTGCTAGTTCTACCGGAGAACTAGGCACCATACTACCTGCAACAGTTAACAAAATTTCGTTCACCCATACAAAATGTGGACAAAACTACGGTGCGCAGCTAGTCTTTAATTATGATAAAACATTGTCAATATTTCTGTATGTCTATAAATCTAAAATTTGATGCAGTTTTTTACTAAATAGAGAAAAAACGCTTTGATAGATGGCATTTATACACAAAACATCGTTGAGATGTCTAATTGAGGTATATTGTTGTGGAAGATTTGATTAACATGGGTATGTGCCATGATAGCTAAGTCGGAAGAGCAATGGAACCAACTATACGTTAACGACCTTTGTAAAATTAACTGTCTGAACACAACCATTTTTGTATATGCCGATGACACTGCTATCGTTGTTCATGGATATTCATGGGATGAGGTTAAAAAGAATGCAGAAATGGCCCTTAGCACAGTCATGAAATGGCTAAACCAAAATCTATTAACACAAAATTTTAACAAGACCTTCTACATGCCATTTGCCATACGACATTGTACCTCCGCTCCTGATTCCTTTTCGATAACTGCACACAATTGTACTGGTGATACGGCAGCATGTACCTGTCCTATACTTAAAAGAACAGACAACGTCAAATACCTAGGCATACTCATTGACGACGCACTTAAATGGGACAAACAGGTCGATGCTGTGGCCAATAGAATCGTTCGTCTCATACACGTTTTCAAGTCTCTGAGAGAGGCTGCTAGTAAAAATATCTTAAAGGCTGTTGATAATCGCACGACAATCGTATGAATATAAAATAATTATTTATACAACAATCGTGGCTGAGTCTATTAATACGGGTACCGTACGAACAATTTATAATTATTAATACGGGTACTAATTACGTTTCATATAACTTTAGAAATTAAATAAAATAAGGTTTTCGAAAAAAAAAACCCTAACCTAACCTTCACTCGGTTAGCTTCGAGATCTAATAACTCCGCAATGCTTTCCTTTTGCTCCTTAGTTAATCTTCTGCTCCGTGGACAGTGTCGAAAAAGATTTTCACCTTTTTCACGAAAAAAATTCTTAGTAATAAATTTAATAATAAAATATGTACGAATAAATATAATTTATTCGTCCAGTAGCCGTACAAATAGTCACATCCACGATTGTCGGATGAATAAAAAATAATTAATTATCCGATAATCGTATTAATAGACACTTCTATCTTAAAAATGGTATATCATGATCTCTGCAAGTCAGTTATAGGTTACTGCATTTCTGTCTGGGGAGGGGCAAACAAAACAAAGTTTCTTAGGAAGGAGAGGGCACAGAGAGCTGTACTCAAAGTTATGGCCAGAAAACCAATTAGATACCCGACAACGCAACTATATTCGGAATGGAAATTGCTAACGGTTCGACAGCTGTTTGTGCTCAACTCCACTCTGAGAAGCCATACTTGTCTTCCTCCACAAGACCCACACAAACGCACCCAACTTCGCTCAATCACTCCACACAACACTACATTTGCAAGACACCAGTTCTACACAATTAGCATGCACATTATAAACAAATCCATAAAATTCTAAATATCCTCAACCTAAACATACACAAAGTCAAAACAATTGTTACAGAATGGCTATTAAAGCAGGCCTATACTCAAACTGAATCCTTACTCGCATACTTTAGTTATACAAACATCACACTTATGTACTCAATACTGAACATAATATTTATTGGATATCTCCTATAAAGAACTACATGACTACTCTCGCGTACCAACTATCAATCATACACACTTCACACAAACACACACATTACACAGGTATACTGTAATAAAAAAAAAATAAAAAAAAACAATACCACAAATGAATACAATAATTATTGTCAAATTAAAATCATCTCTTTGTCGTCCAAACTGTAAGCACATATTGTAAAATTCTGTAACCGAACGCTGTATCTTAAGATATAGGTTTTCCTAGTTTAAGAGACAGAGTTTATAATTATTGTAAATGCAGAATTGTATAAAATTGTATAAGTGCATATTTTGTATACCTATCTGTGTAATTTTGATTTAAATAAATTTTAATTTAATTTAAATGGAACGGTTTTCGAAGTCGTGGGTTCAAGCCGCCCCACTCATGGTAATCATTTTTTTTTTATAGTAGTAAGTTTATGT
This sequence comes from Orgyia antiqua, assembly GCA_916999025.1. Classification (NCBI taxonomy): domain Eukaryota; kingdom Metazoa; phylum Arthropoda; class Insecta; order Lepidoptera; family Erebidae; genus Orgyia; species Orgyia antiqua. The sequence continues at coordinate 35,230,929 of OU779866.1, forward strand.
ATAATTTGTAAAGGTTTGATGTCTAAATACCACGTGATCTCGACTATGAAGTCACAGGCAGTAGCTAGTAATGTTATAAAAACCTATCAGGAGCAAGATAGACTGGCACACTTAGGGTTTCGTACCTACTAGACCGACAAACATAATTAACTGCAATATATACAGTAATGGCCTTATTCTTATTGACTTATCGGAGGTTTAAACGGAGATTTTATCGAAGAGATAATAAACGTCTTATCGTAAAAAGACTATTATGAATAACAAGTTTTGACAATTTTCGCGAATCCATTTTAGCGAACTTTTAAACCTCCGATAAGTAATTATGAATAAGACCATTAATAAATACACTCTATCTCTCCAGCCCATTTACGTCTCACTGTTGGGCACGGGCCCCCTCCACTTTGGGAGGTATTATGGTCTACTGTGCCGCGCTGACCAGGCGTGTTGGCACAGGGTTTATTTTGCGAGATTTCCGTCTCTCACAGGGGGTGTTATCTGTGCGCAATATCCCCTAGCTGACTTTTACAGCACCCTTGGGAGGAGATGGGGTGGTGACACTTGTATTCTTAATCCGTCACCACACGGAGAATAAATACACTACATACAATAAATACACTACTCCGTTGGTATTAGCATAACCTACTTTTTCGTGTGATGTGATAAAAAATTACAAGTATTTGGATTTTTCCCTATATCAGCACTAAAGGTATATAGGCTTAGTTCATGCCAAATTTCAAGTCTCTAGGGCAACGGGAAATGACCTGTAGGTTTTGATTCCATAGTGTAAGTCGAAAATGCTCAAAAAACGGACGTAATTCGGTTATATCTTCTAAACGTGTAGATCTAAATAGTTGATTGTATTTTATGCAGCAAGGGACCGCATAGATCTACATTTGGTATGTTTCAGGTTGATACCTTTAGCTGCTGCTGAATAAAAACAGTTTGACGGACGAACAGACAGACAGACGGACCCCGTAGTGAGACTATAAGGGTTTGTACGAAACCCTAAAAATGGACAAAAAGCATACCAATGTAATGTCCTTCACTTAAATTATCGTTCCAGACCACCATCATGGTAGCTAGGTCCTTTTGCCCGACGTTCAGCAGGATTGTATCTACAGCTACGTCAGCTTCACAAGCCAGTAGGTCTCTGTACGCGCTGATGGTGACCAGCTGTTGGTATGACACTGCTCGTTTCATATCACACCGGATTGATACTGGCTCGAGGATTGGTTCCTGTAAATTATTGATTAGACAAAGACTTTTCCAAGAATTGTTCCAAAATAATTAAATCTGCCTAAAAGCCTAAAACAGTCCCACGGTTGGGCACGAGCCTGTTCCCCTTCGGGCTCACACTACCCCTTTACACAAAATCACATATACAGGGTGTCCCAGAACTCAACGTCAAGCCGAAACGGGGTGACAGGATAGATCATAACCATCACGAGAAAAATCAGAAAAAAAATCTATCCCATGCAGTTTGAAAATTATGGGCATTTTAAGAAAAACCTAGAAATTTGGTCTAACTGTACCATTTTTCGGTTATTGTGGTTAATTTTTATTATTTTTGGTCATTTAAACTTTGGAACCGTAACCCTAAATAACATCTCGAGAATCACAGTCTAAAATAATGACACAATTACCCCAAGTTTCCTAGAATTTAGACTATTTGTTAAACTATGAATTTAAAATTTTCAAACTTTGTCGACTTTGAAACACCCTCCTTTAAAAAAAATGTACTAGAGTGCCTTGGCAAGTGCCATTAAGAGTTGGCGCATTTAATCAGGATTGTAAAATGGTACAATACTTGTAAGTTTCGTACTAAAAAAAACGAGTAAAAAATAAAAACCTCAAGTAACCCGATTTTTGCTAACCCATTTTACTCAGGAAAAATGTTTTTTATTCGCACAAGCCCTTGGTAGGTTCTTTATTTTACGGCAAAATGATGAGAGAGATGGATAGTGGACATGTTTGCCATGAGCGAGCGAGACAGATAGTGACGCCACGCAGTGAGACGGAGATGCATCGTTTAAACGAGTGCGAATGAAACAGATACAGACGCCATACCAAGCAAATAGCTACGCTGCCAGTCTGACACCAGTTAGTACATTTCGCTCATTCGTCTACTGCGCACCTTTCCGTATTCGCTTGTGTTAATTTAGTACTGACAACTTTGGCTTTTCTTTTTGGACTTGGATTTTTGTGAATTGGACTTGTTGATTACATACCGGCAACTTTGGCTTCTCTCTTTTGGAATTGGACTTTTGTGTTGACATCCTTCTCATCACTATGCCTACGCGCTACACTTCACAAGAATATGCGAACATGCATCTCATTTATGGGGAATGCAGATGCAACGCAAGTGCCGCCGCTAGACTTTATCGTGAAAGATATCCAAATTTAGAGCGCTATCCGGATCACCGCGTGTTTGTTAATGTGCACCATTCACTCACAGAGGACGGCCATTTCCCGAATCAAATACGGGCTGGAGGTAGACCTCGCTTTCCTTACGAAGAAGAAGTGTTGGAAGAGGTCGCAGATGACCCAAGTATTTCCGTTCGTGGAATTGAAGAAAGAACGGGAATACCCAAAAGCACAGCACATCGTATTTTACAAAGAGCTGAAATGCATCCATTTCACGTACAACGAGTTCAAAGTCTTCTCCCTCGAGATTATCCTGAAAGGATTTCATTTTGTAGAACAATGCTACAGAGGCATAATGAAAATCCCCAATTCATCCAAAAAATTCTCTGGTCAGATGAATCTACATTTAAAAAAGATGGCTACATAAACTTACACAATTTTCATGAGTGGCATGTGGAGAATCCACATTTAATGCGAGAAGACCGATCCCAATATCGCTTTAAAGTTAACCTGTGGACAGGAATTTTAAACGGCAAAATAGTTGGGCCTTTTGAGCTGCCTGAGAATTTGAATGGCACGAATTACCTAAATTTTTTACGAGAAAATTTACCAAGTTTGTTAGAGGACGTACCACTAACAGATCGTTGCCACATGTGGTATCAACAAGATGGCTGCCCAGCGCATTACGCAGTGCAAGTAAGAGATTTCCTTGACCAAGAATATCCGGGAAGGTGGATTGGACGTTCAGGCACTATCTCGTGGCCAGCCCGTTCCCCAGATTTAAATCCCCTGGATTTTTTTTATTGGGGCGTTCTCAAAGAAAAAGTTTATTCTAAGCCCATTGAGAGCGTAGCCGAGCTGCGTGAACGAATTTCTCAAGCTGCTGAGGACATCAACTCTCGAGGATATGCCCGGCTAATAAGTAGATCTTTTTTAAGAAGATGTAGGGCGTGTGTTGAAGCTGATGGTAAACAATTTGAACATTTGTTTTAATAAAAAATGTTATTTTCAAATCTGACTTTTATTCCAATAAACCTAAACAAAACAAGGTCAACATTTTTCATTATTTTATTAGTATTTTGTTGCTTTGGTAAAAGTGGCGTCACTATCTGTCTCGCTCGCTCATGGCAAACATGTCCACTATCCATATCTCTCATCATTTTACCGTAAAATAAAGAACCTACCAAGGGCTTGTGCGAATAAAAAACATTTTAACTGAGTAAAATGGGTTAGCAAAAATCGGGTTACTTGAGGTTTTTATTTTTTACTCGTTTTTTTTAGTACGAAACTTACAAGTATTGTACCATTTTACAATCCTGATTAAATGCGCCAACTCTTAATGGCACTTGCCAAGGCACTCTAGTACATTTTTTTTAAAGGAGGGTGTTTCAAAGTCGACAAAGTTTGAAAATTTTAAATTCATAGTTTAACAAATAGTCTAAATTCTAGGAAACTTGGGGTAATTGTGTCATTATTTTAGACTGTGATTCTCGAGATGTTATTTAGGGTTACGGTTCCAAAGTTTAAATGACCAAAAATAATAAAAATTAACCACAATAACCGAAAAATGGTACAGTTAGACCAAATTTCTAGGTTTTTCTTAAAATGCCCATAATTTCCAAACTGCATGGGATAGATTTTTTTTCTGATTTTTCTCGTGATGGTTATGATCTATCCTGTCACCCCGTTTCGGCTTGACGTTGAGTTCTGGGACACCCTGTATATCACCAGTGTGTGAGCTTATATGTATCTCACAAATATTATTTGAAAATCTCCAATGTGTGTACATACTTGTACTTCCAATGTGCCGGCTAGAGTCATGACTGCTCTGGAGAAGGTGATGTTAACAAGTTTGATCAGTATGTTGTCTATGATCGGGTTCTGTATAGGGCTGATTGCCTCCTGGCCTGTGTTTAGTTGTTTGAAGAAGTTTTCTATTAGAAGATCACCTGAAATTAATGAAAAGTGCTAAAGTTCTTTTAGCTAATTAAGTATAAACTCAGGTTTTCAAGATTGCATCGGGACCTACAGGCACGCCGTTTGTAAGAGCTACAAATTTCGATTCGAAACTATATAGTAGATATTCATCAGACAAATAATTGTCTTGAGCGGAGATTGAACCCGTGCTTGGTGAAATTAACGCCTACCAATACGCCTCGAGAGCTGTCGAAGCTATCGAAATACCTGAATATTATTTAAAATTGTATTATTCAAAACGTTATTGTCACTCACCCATGTTCAAAACAAGTAGATTTGGTGATGATGGTTTTTGTGGCAACAACAATACTGGAGCGTGAATCTGGAGGAGGAAATAATATACCATTGATTTCTATTTGAACAGCAAAATAATAATTGGGTTTTATTTAAAAAAAATAACCGTCTTCATGAGACCGCCTCGGTAACACACATTGTTTTCAGGTACGTAATATGTGAAAACAATGTGTGTGTCTTTAAAATTTGATGTTTTTCCTCGATTTATCAGGAGATAACCATCAGATCCTGAGCTGGTGCCAATGGAACCACACGGGAACCACCAGCTTTCAAATAAAAAAAACAAAACTGTCTTTAATAGAGTCACGAATTTAAAAATTTTTTTGTATCCCAAAGAATCTAAAGAAGTTTTCAGTTCTGGAAATCAAATATACAACAATGAATATACCTCAATAACAAGATTGAGTCGTGTGCTCCAACTTCGTAGTCCCTCTGCTTGTTTCTCAGCGGCACGTTCTGCTGCTAATGCTGCTTCACTAGCCATCGAACTTGGGACCAACGGCTCTAGGAATTGCTGACAAACAACACTTAGTTAAAGCACGTTAAAGTCATGGGCGTCCATAAAATACCGAAATTTACCGGACAGAATTTGACAATGGTACCCATTCTAGGTGCACAACTAAACCGAACTAAATAAAAAAAGTTGATTGGGTCAACATATCTAACATTTGATATTTCGTTGTACATATTATCATAATTAAAATCGTTTGTCTATAATACACAGTTTTTATAATAATAAAGTTCAGTTAACATTGACGAATTGTGCTATTGACACTATCAATTTTCGTTTTTTAGTTGACTTTAGTTTAATAAATTAAACTATGGCGGAAAAAGTGATTACCGCAAGCGGGACTTGAACCCACGACCTCGGAATACCGTTCCGTAGCTAACTAGCCACCATAATCGTCACTCGATTGAGTTTATATCGTAATTTTACGTACAACGCCATCTATCGAGAATGTTTTAGAACAATTTATTAAGTAAAAGCATAGCATGTCAATTGCAAAATTAATAAATTACTTTAGTGACTTTAGTTGTGCACGTAGCATCGGCAACACTTTGTTTGAATTTTTTATAATCATAAAATGTAAAGACCCCTAACTCTCTGTTATTTTTGTCTAGGCTGGTTCTAATAGCTACCAACTTATGAAGTATAGTCACCTGTAAATGATGCAGTACACAGCAGAACACGACAATATGCAACCTGCCCAGATACACGCGCAGTTCACCGTGAGCCTTCATAGAAGTATCACCTGCACCCGCGCCGTATACCCGAGGAGCAGCTCGTACGTACTTTATTTCAAGCACTTTATCCTCGTCAGGCCATATCAGCTAAAACATACATACCTAATTATAACACTATAACATAATTTTGTTAAGTAAGAAGAAATATCATATTACTTATACTCTACAACAAATTTAGAGACCAAAAGATGACAAAAAATATAAAAAGGCCTTCTTTAACCACTCCATCTATTAAAATAATCGCGTTGAGATCCGTTGCTTAGTTTCAAAGATTTATGCTCACATAGGAATCATCATCATCATAACATCACCCTTTTTTCCTATGGTAATAGGCAGAGACGACAGACGGATACCTATACAAAAATTACCATTTTGTACATTAATTTATGAATTTTTGCAATTGACTTGCTATGCTTTTACTAAATAAACTAAATTATAGTGGAAAAAATGATAACCATGAGCGGGACTTGAACCCACGACCTCGGAATACCGTTCCGTTGCTCTCCCATCTGAGCTATCATGGTTCCCGCGGTCCCGAGGTCGTGGGTTCAAGTCCCGCTCATGGTTATCATTTTTTCCACTATAATTTAGTTTATTTATTACCATTTTGTTTTATAATACGTAAATAATTAGACCAAACGCATCTGTGGAAAGGAAATATTAGCCATACTAATACAGAAACAGAAAAAAAACGTCAGTTTAACATTAAGTTCACTAACTTGAAACTAGGCTAGTCTAGTACAGACCTTAGGGTATAGTGTGGCTTCAGACAGATCGTCCAGATGTAATGAGCTGAGGTACAGCTTGAAGATCATGCGGTCATTAGCTCGAAACACGCAGTCACTCTCCAACGATGATAGACGCATCTCTAACACAGAACACTCCAGGTGGCATAGCTTTATAGACACTGATGATGCTCTGCAGATAACAAATATTCATTTTATTCATTATCACGATAGCTGAGTCGGTAGAACGACGGAACCACCACCAAATTCGTCAAAATTTGTCTTAATTTTATCGATACATGACGGTTGCTAGGCTTCCTGAGCTTTTTGCGTGCTGGTATATAGTTTAGCTATTAATACGATGTATAATATTATGGTAAAGTTTCATTGAAATATATTCATTTGCAGTTTTTTCGTGAGAGAGTAATAAACATACGTTTATACTCACAAGCATTTAAAATCGACGGGCCTCGTGGTCTAGTGGTTCATATAACGGACTGCCGATCACGAGGTCTCGGGTTCGATTCCCGGTCAGGACAAATATTTGTGTGATGTTTTTAATTGTCATACAAATGTTTTTACTGCGTCTGGGTGTTTACTATGTATTATAAGTATGTATTTACAAAAGAAAAGTAGTATATGTATTATATCCGTATTCTGGTACCCATAACACAAGCATATAAAGCTTAGCTTGGGACCAGAGGACGTTGTGTGAAATGTCCATGAATATAAAATAAAAATAAAAATAAAAAAATATTAATCAGGATTTCTAATCTCCGAAATTGTTAAAAATCTACCTAACGGCATCTCGCGGTAAATTGTATGTAGAGGGGTCTACATACAATTTTCCGTTAACCTTGACGCAATCATTGTCGTTATCTACAATAACAGTTTATTTACCTGACGGAATAACTAAACTTGGTTGCACCGGGTGGCACGGGTGGGTCAGCTTCAGGTTGCATCATATACTCCCACAATGATTTAGTTTTGGGAACAACGGCACTCTTCAGATTCAGAGCATGGCGATTTTGTATCCTAAAACAATATTTAATATAATATTTAACACAACAAACAAACACTTACCTCCTATCCTATCGTTTCTATCTAATGGTGTTTTATGCTTGCCTATGCTCGGTACCGGATTAAGAAAGCGCGAGGCCTGTAGCAATCTACGAAGGGGCCCCTTTATTGGCCCTTGCCTCACCCTACCAGGGTGTAATCCTTGTATTGAAATTATCAGTGCGAGGCCCGTAGCATTACGGCTACTTGTGATGTATGATAAATCCACCTATGCCTATGCTTATAACGTATCACTTACTTATCACATATATACTGCAAGTACTTAATGAGTGTACGCAGCGCCAGAGCGTGAAGTAACAGCGATAGATGTCCAAGGTCTGCCACCAGCGCCTGCTCCACGCTGTGAAAGTGGGAACGAAATTCTGGACAATCGGCGCGTACCTGAAAATTCAGGAGCTTTTTAATATGTTACTGCTTGTTTGTTGCGTCAAATTTTTTTTTGTAAAGATTAATATAAAAATTCTAGAGGACGTCGGTTGTAAAAGGAATTTGCGCGTCCCCATCTTAAAAAATGGCTGTCTGTATTTTTATCCTACGTGTCAACAAAAGTAAGTTTTACTTTAGTCTCGTGCTGACACTATTTGTTTGTTCACGATAAACTCAGAATATACTGAACGGATTTTAAACGCTTTAATATTAGATAGAGTGACAGTGAGGAAGATTTTGGTGTATAATTTGTTAGGGTATTGTAAATTAGTTGTATATAAATAAAATTTCAATCGATGCCGATTTAAAGAAAAAATACTTGTTAATTTTCTGTCGCTGAAGTTGGTATGGATTGCACGATTGTGCGATGCGATGCTGTAATTGGAACACTCAACGTTAAGCATTGTGCCGCTTAATGGGGAGTATAAACACTTTTTTACTTGTGATGTGACGACAAATTATAAGTTTTTGGATTTTTCCCTATATCAGCACTATATAGACTTGATCTATGCCAAATTTCAAGGCTCTAGGGCAACGGGAAGTAACTTGTGAATTTTGATTCCCTAGCATAAGTCGAAAAATTCTTAAAAATGGTCGTAATTCGGTTATATCTTTTAAATGCGTAGAGGTGAAAGGTTGACTGTATTTTTTGCAGCAAGGGACCGCATAGATCTACATATCGTATGAGTTTCAAGTATCAACTTGAAACTCATACGATATGTAGAACTTTTTTTAAGAAACTTTTTTTACTCAGCAACGGCTGAAGGTATCAACCTTCAGCCGTTGCTGAGTAAAAAAAGTTTGACAGACGGACAGACAGACACCGGAGTGATCCTATAAGGGTTTGTACGAAACCCTAATAAAATCAACGAATTGTGAATAATATAAGATGTAGTTACTTAATGTGAATAAAATAAATGGAAACACTAAACAAGATTAAACAACTATGTTACCTTCCTATAAAGCAGATTAAACAGTTCACCAGAACTGGTGATCAACTCCAGATACTGTCCGGTGTTGCTGTGATGCTGTTTGTCAGTCAACAGTACTTGGCTCACAGACAGTTGGACAGCAGGTCCGTACTCCATGAGAGCCACGTCCAGGCACACCTTCGTAATGCTCAACATTACGTAAGGCTTCTCAGTTTGATCAGTTGAACGAGCTAGATTGATGACTATTTCACCTAAAAATGGAATTAATTTATATATCATAACTTTCCGTATTATTTTTTGGCATTTACTTTGATTTTTACACATAAATCTTAATCAAGAGGAGCCCACCTACGATAAACCTCAGCAAAGTATTAATATTATTGCTCGGCGAAACGTTGTCATCAAAGCCAGGCAGGTCCACAGTCCTCGCATAGATCTCCATGTCTTCGTCACTATGTTCTGATGCTGCAGATGCTTGCTGTGCCGTCTGAAAGCCGGTTTTGGCACCAGCTTTGTCGAAAGTCGTTTCTATAGCCCTGTAATTGGCTTTTAACTGAATATCTTATTCCAAATTCCCCATTCCTATCGAAGAGTATAGTCGCCCGCCGGTAAGATAGAAAAGATAGATATAAATTGAAATCTAAGGCTTTATTCAAATTCATTTCATTATTAAACACTTTTATGTTGTTCTTGCGTTACCCACGATCCGTGCAATTAACAACAGAAAGTAATTTAGTGTACTCTATTAGAAAGAAAGAATGCGTAAAGTATTGCGCGATTTTTCTCGTATCTAAACAACATAGATTTAAAATAAAAATGTGGGTAAAATAATAGCAAAAATTGCTTATACAATGATCCGTAATCACCTGTTCCTACTAAGATAAGCAGCTACAATCTTCTGCCGCAGTTTCATAAGATCTGTATACTCAGGATCTGCTTTGACTCTGTCCATCACTAAGAGTTCAGCCAAATCTGACTCTTCCTCTTCCTCCGTATAATCACCAGAATCCATGAAAGAAACTGGCACTGTATTGGGCACTGGTACTGGCAAATTGTCAGCGAAGTCCAGCAGTAGACCAATGATCCGGTCTGATAGATTCAGTTTGAAGCTAGACAGTGATATGTTCAGTTTGTACCTAAACAAGAAAACATTTATCACAGAATATTGGAACTGTCTGTCTATGTGTTCACGAACATGTGGTGGTTTTCAAGATTGTGTGTGATGGATTCATGAGTAATTATGAAACAAATTCTTATATAATATAAGATACACTTGTATTACTTGGTAAAGACTTATAAATTGTCCATCTATCCATCGCTATTCGGTGCTGAATATTATATCGAACAACAATCGAGGCTTCTGAGGATTTTCATCAAACTGCAGTACTCATCCGAAACCTGGACAGGTTACCAGCAAAACTGAAAGTGGTTAATAGAATTATACATTTTTACTAACAACTTACTTGGGCAACAGCTTATAATCTTTTTTGATACTATTTGAGAAGACAACTTGCATCTTAATCTTGGGTACAAGGTGCAGTTCAGAGTCTGCGTGTCTGCGAGACTCCCGCCAGGGATCCGTCCACTCACTGAATAATACCTGTACGAACAAATAAGTAGCTATAAAAAAGATAGATTATAGAAATAGTTTGACAGATAGATAGACATCAAGCTAAAAGCTTTAGGGCTAGAATTTTAGATTTATACTGATTACTTATATTTCGATCCTGAAATAATACTTCATATAGGTAGACCGAAATTTTTAAAAGATAAGTTCTATAGCACAACTTTGTCTGCATTACATAAGCAGGAGAAATTTAAAGTTCCCGTATAAGCAATAATCATCATTATTTATTTATTTTATACTTTATTGTACACCATAACAATTAATTAAGCAGACATTTCTTAAATTAATACAGTACAATGGACGGCCTTATCGCTAATAGCGATCTCTACCAGTAACCCTTTGGATGAAGACATGCCTGCACGAGGATTTACTTAAGTAAGTATCCATAATCTATTAAAATCCTTCTATAAAAACTGCTGTTCACCTGATAAGAACATTCGGCGTGTAATCTATCATACAATCGCTCTTCTAATTCCATACAAGTAGCGTCCTCTAGCGTCAAGTTTGACGGTTGTAAATCTGATTTGATGATGATCCTGCTTATGTCGACGATCATCACTCGACCGGACCTGTGGAGAAGATTATTTGTAAGTATATAATTATGACAACATTTAAATCACCACCTACCATGCTCCCCTCGGATCAAGGGATAATGGAACATCTAACCAGTTTGGTCAGCATGCTATAGTAGAATAAAGACCCTTCCGTTATAAAGGAACTAAGGCTCAACAGTAAGATGTTTACGAGTTGAAGAAGAAGTAACAGAACAATATCACTTACTTATGCACGCATCCATGCTCAGGTATGACAACACAAGGACCTTTGACATCCACATTAAGTTGGAACACCTTCTTCCTACTGATGGCATATGCCAGCACCGACTTGCTAACAGTACCCGCTCGGTATACTGCCTCTGATAGTTCAGTGGACAACTCCTCAGATGTCATCGAATGTGTTTGGAAGAAATTGATCAGTTCCGTAAACGAGTGCTGCAAAACAGAGGAAAGTAGTTTAGTTATAAAGGTCACTCATTCAGCTACATATTTTTTCGAACGGTCCACTATGTAAATCGACCGAAATTAAGAAGAAAACTTGTATTATAAGACTACATATTTTTAATATCAGTTCTGCTAAATTAGGGGCGTTGAAGGCCGTATCAAGAATTGATAACGGACCCCAGGCTAGAAGGACGGGGAAGTATGTAAGAATGTTTCTCTAAAAATGCCTTTTGTTTGGACCTCTCTTCATCTCAACAAAACCATTTTGGTATACCCTCCCTTTATAGTAAGCTTAGCTGCTGTGCTTTGCTGAGAAAAAGAATGTTCCCTACAAACAGCAATTACCTCAATATAAGTCAGTTCCACTGCTTCCATCAGACAGCACAGTCCATAATCAGCCTCAGAGTTAGATGGATTCTTCTCTAAGTCCACAGCCAGGAGGTTAGGACTGGTAACCGCAGTTCCTCGCTCAGGAGTCAGGAGGGGAACTAGGTCACCATCTGATGTTACACCTTCAACGACTAGGCTTTCCGCTCGAGCTGATAGCTGGGAAAAAGTCAAGAAATTCACATTAGTTTTACCCCTTAATTATTACGCCAGAAGGCCCTGTAAAAGCTCATTAGCCTTTTCTCCTTTAAGGTTTTTAGTATCTACCTTTTTTTGCAGAATCAAGAAAATACCGGTTTTTTCTGACATGTACAACTATCACCTTTGTTTAGTCTAAACTAGTTGAATTTATCATAAACACGGAAAGATCACTAATAATATAATATGGTGACATCATACTAACCTTATATGCTTTCGCCGAAGGTCTGGTCTCCAGGGACGCCAGAAACTGTGTAAGTGTTAACACTAGCACTTCCTTGTTCCTGTTCATTAACGTTACCGAACAGTTCGCTAAAGTTAGATTTATTTTATGCTCTGAAAAAATATATAATTAAAGTTGAATTTAGTGCTGTGTTCTTATAAAAATTTAATTTATTGAACCATAGATACTAGAGGATAGTCTTAAATTATGTAAAACAAATCTCAAGTGTTCTCACTGATACCCGAAGTTTATGAGCTAAATGAATAAAACATCAACCAATACTGACCTATATACTGCTTAGACTTATCCTGTCGTGGTGCACCTTCGACGTAGCCAATCAGCTCACAAACACGTTTCTTCTCGGGGCTAGACAGGTGGCTCCATAATGTCTTACTTCTCTCACTCTTTACACAAAGATCCACATGATTCCTGTATTCCTCAACGTCACTCTCTGAAGGGGAACTGGTTGGCTTCCACCAATCAAATTCTGTTTCCACCACTTCTATTCGTTCTGGCTCTTGAGATAATAGCTAGAAGAAGTGAAATACGGATACTTAAATGAAAAAAGATAGAGCATCTGGAATAGTACCTATTCCAGATGCCCATGATTGGTTCTGTATTTGAAGTCCTTAATGTTTATTTATTTATCTACATATGATAACGGTTATAGACTGAAGACACAAAGGTTTCTTACTTCAAACTTAGCCTGCTCTCTTGCAATGACAACAGCAACAATTGGTAGACTATCTTCACATTTCTGTAGGTCTAACTTCAGTTCAGTGTCATTGGGACTTCGAAGTGTACTTTTATATGTCTGCTTATAAACGTTGTAGTTCTCTCTGTGTTTCTTGATGGCTGCCCAAGTGTATGGTCGGACTCTTTGTTCCACGACCACATTATATGCGTATCGCCACCACTTCTTTATATCTTTACTCAATGGTACTCCAGGGTGTAAGTGACGATATTTCCTGAAAGAACATAAAATCATATACGAAGGCCTCATTAAAAAGTATTTCGTAGCGTATCTTGACAAATACAACATAGGCAATTATAACAGTGGGACAGAGAAATATTATTAAGCAGATGAAAATAGACTAAAACAGTAAATGGAATTTCCGTGATAGCAATTTTCTCAATGACTCCAGATCAAACTAAAAGAGTATACACAACTGAGCCAACAAATTATTTTTAACATGCTCCAGATTTCAATGTACCAAGCTATACCATGAAATCAGCATAAATTTGTTCCCTTACCTATTTAATTTAATTCTAGCGAAAGAAGCCAGCAGATTGTTGACAGAGAGGTACTGTCGACGAGAGAGTTGCAAGGCGCTGTCTTGCAGCACGGCGTCCAGGAGCAGACGAGGAACCCTCGCCTCTCCAGAACGATTGATCAGGACTTTGACTTTGCACGTCACTGGCTTTAGCACTGAAATCAATACAAAATGTCATCAATCACGAATCAAACAGGATTACCCAATTTCTTTTAGGTGACAATAAGTACATCCAAGTACATATGACACATAACCGTAGGTTGTTATTAAAATATTATTAAATTTATTTGTTATATGAAAAACACAGAAGTCAACACTTGGTACTTATATTTATTTCGGTGTCGAGATTCAAATGCATATTTGATTTTATTTTAAAATTCTTTTTAGAATCAATTATTAAGTACCTAAATAATTTGGAATATTTTTGGGTATTAAATACAAGCTGTTAATTTCAAATTAGTACTTACAAAATTCAAAGTCCTCATGATGCATAGAGAACTTGTCAAGACCAGTGAGCATATAGTGCTTCCAGTTGTAGTACTGCATTGGAGTGATGTGGGCTGTCTCGTTATCGTCCAGCGCCGTGGCCGTGGGGTTCCAATACACTGAGAGAGATTCCACACGCATCATTTGGTACACCGTGGATGCATTGGGAGGAGTTACGCAAGGTTTCCATTTGCTGGAAAGAATAAACACGAAATGACCTAAGAATAGAAAATTTAATGCCGGATCAAAAATATGCCTATCCCGTTTTTAGTTTTGGCAAGAGTCTGCTAATGGAAATTCCGCAAAAAAAGTGTTCTGCAAGAAAAGGAGAACATCAAAAGTAAAACCAAGATGTTTTGAAGACGGAATTCAAGTCATTCTATTTTAGTTTTCTCTTACCTATTAGTAGTCTCAATAGATAAGCTCTGAAGACACAACCCGCAGGCTAAAGGTCCGTCTTTAGAACTGATGGAGTCCTCATAACGAACGTGCACATTTCTGATATAGATCTGCAAGTTGTTCACGATTGCCGTGAACAAATGCTCAAAGAAATTCTGAGGACCTTTTAGAATCTGGAAACAAGTGATGCAAAATGTGATATATTGTCAGTAGATATTTTCTAAAGAAGAACATTTGTTATCTTTATTTTATTCTATTTACTTGCAGAATGTTTCTAAGTTCTACTATTGGTAATAACTTATTTCAATTTTCAATTCTCCTTTCAGTATTGTTCAAGAAGGAATTTCGAAGAGGCCTTATGGGTTAAGCTTATTAACAAATAAGTAATCAAAACATTTCTACCTCACTCTCAGCCTCCAAATCCTGAAGAATCTTCCTCTTCGCAGCTCTTGTGAGTCTTTTCTCTCTTTCAGGATCAAAATAGCTGTTTGATATCGCTGGACCCACTAAGACCAGAACATCTTCAATGTGCACAATGATGGGTTGCGTGTAGAGGCCACTCCATGGTATCTGCAGTCCTATTCTGCCAATGGTTCCAATTTTCACGTCTATGGGTAGATCTAGTTCATACTGTGGAAAGATTAAACAGTTATAAGGATACAATTACTTGTACTATTACAATTACTTAATAGAGAACAATAATCTAAAACTCTAAGGTTGGTATAAATAAGAGAATTTTCACTAAGGCACCAATTTTTCGTGCAAAACTTAATTAATAAATGAAAATTGATAGTATCAATAACACAATTCCTTAATGTTAACTAAACTTCTTGGTAGATGTGTACAACGAAATAGACAATTAATCAAAATACACCATAGTTGCTTTCACTTTTTTAGTTAAGTTTAGTTGTGCATGTAGAATTGGTACCAATGTTTTACAATACGGCGACGCTGCCTGCTGACATGACATGACCTATAAGACCAAATAAATAAAGAAATATTATTTCTGCTTTTATTTACATAATTTTAATAAATTATTTATTAAAGTTTCCTTACCAAAGCCTCAGGTTTAAGTTTCAGATCAGTGAGATTCACATTGCCAGAGAAGATACCAACGTTGAGATTCTCCGTGTCCAAATCCTGGACATACTTGCCGAGCAGCCGGTTCAGGATACCGGCAACGGCGCCCTCGAACATACTGATGTTTTGTTGTTATCAACTGCAACAAACCACAATAAATAATTAAAATGAACCAAACCTGGATTTAAATTGTTTAATATGGTACTTATTTCTATGTTAAACCAAAACCAACCGAATATGTATAGCCGAACATGTTGGATATTGGGTAGAGCTGATCTCATTTCCAATAACATCATAAGTTCGATTCCTTGGATGGATAAAAATGTTATCTGGATACTTTCTATCTCATAGATTTTTGAAAATAGCTGTACTAAGTAATAATATTCGGATTAACTTCAAATAAGGTCAAAAAATGGAAATGAAATAGGTACCCTTAGGTATACATATGTACCATTTCAATACCCAAAACACAACGTTATATCTTTTATAATTAAAATAAATAAATAAATATAAATAAATATTCATGGACATTTCACACAACGTCCTCTGGTCCCAAGCTATGCTTATATGCTTGTGTTATGGGTACCCGAATACGGATAGAATACATATACTACTTTTTTTGTAAATACATACTTATATACTTATAATACATAGAAACACCCAGACACAGTACAAACATTTGTAAGACAATTAGAAAAATCACACAAATGATTGTCTCGAGCGGGAATCGAACCCAAAAAATACAAAAACAACAGAAACAACCATAAACAAACAAAATGTCAAAACAAATTCTGAATAAGCAGTAGTACATTATCTAATCAATATAACCAGTGCGTAGTTTTTTTTGTAAACAAGAGTAAGTACTTGTATACAAGGACGCTCATCTCACCCCACGTATATTATATCACTAGCTGCCCCGGCAAACGTTGTTTTGCCATACAATTCTGTATAAAATAAAATTTCATCAAAATCGGTCCAGCCAATTTGTAGCCTATGTGTTATTCTGATGTATAAGCTATATTGTGGTAAAGTTTCATTCAAATCCATTCAGTAGTTTTTACGTGAAAGAGTAACAAACATCCATACATACAAACTTTCGCCTTTATAATATTAGTAGGATAGCTGCCCCGGCAAACGTTGTTTTGCCATACAATTCTGTATAAAATAAAATTTCATCAAAATCGGTCCAGCCAATTTGTAGCCTATGTGTTATTCTGATGTATAAGCTATATTGTGGTAAAGTTTCATTCAAATCCATTCAGTAGTTTTTACGTGAAAGAGTAACAAACATCCATACATACAAACTTTCGCCTTTATAATATTAGTAGGATTAGACTTGTACTGTGGCATTATTTACACATTACAAAGAAGCCTGTTGTTATCTCTAATAAATAAAATTCTCGTGTCACAATGTTCGTTCCTATACTCCGCCGAAACGGCTTGACCAATTCTTTCGAAATTTTACATGCACATTCTGTAGGTCTGAGAATCGCCTACTATCTAATTTTTCATACCCCTAAGTTATAAGGGTTGTCCACCCCTGACATTTGTATGGCAAAACAACGTTTTCGGGGTCAGCTAGTAATATATATTATTATTTATCACGATGTATACCTTATGGGGTAGGCAGTAAGAACGGATTTTATTAACAACTGGCACTCTGTTCTTTTTAATTAATTCAAAACTAAATATCACGTAAAAAATAGAGTGGTAAAAAAAAATTTTTTTATAAGATAAAAATCAATAATTTTGTATGAAAAAAACAATAATTTTTGTTAGCATCATTAAATATATATAATAATACAAAATAAATAATAGCTTTTAACATACCTAAAAGAGTAGATTTAATACTACAAAATCTCCATAATAAAAAAAACTTTCTAAAATCGATATTTCGATTCGATTTTCGATTATTGAAAACTTAACGTACACTTTATTGTATTTATAACATTGTAGACGCATCTAGTAAACACATTATATTAATTTGTTATCACTGTTATCAGTGATATCTTATCAGTGATCCATCCACAACACTCTATGACGTCTGTAATTTCGTGTTTCTACATATTGAAAATGCGACCTATATTGTGTATAAACAATAGATAGTGGTTATTACAACGTTATTAGATTATACTTAATATATTCATGGAAAAAATATGTAATTTTGTTTGAATTTTGTACTGCTTGCTCTTATGTAAGAAAGGCGTGACGGTGAAGAAGGTGTGCAGTTACGAAAATAAGTTTATATTATTAGTATTAACGTCTTAGTACCAAATCCAAGAATATCTAATCGAACCCAGGTCACATACTTGGTGGTTTTTTGGTTAAGAAAGAAAGAAAGAAAGAAAGAAACGTTTATTACTGCCTTTCAAAACACATACAATAAGTAAGCACAAACAGGTAATATATAGTAGGTAGGTATTAACACTAGGTTTTGTTCACAAGCTGAAGCATGTGCCCTCAGGCGGCAGTAACTAGGTGTCCATTTCAGCATATGCTAGGTCACAGGACCTAGCGCTGGTTTTCAAATGGACCCTACTACGAATGATGTCACCGACATCAATAAGTTGATTAGAATAATTAAAAATAGTTTAAAAAAACTAAAAAACACGCTTTATTTATTCGAATTATTGTATTGTCATCGGTCTTTGACAGGTGTGCAAAATTTGAATAGAATCTGACCGTTTGAAGTGGGTCAAAATAGCGTCCAAAGGAGTCGGTTACAAACATACAAACAAACAAACATACAAACAAACATACAAGTGAAGCTAATATAAAGCGTGTAAAAATACTATTACCTACAGTTTAAGGCATATGTGTGAAACGTGAAATACGAAATACGTAATACGAAATGTGAAATACGTAATGTAAATAAACATTCAAAACAACTAAAATTACATAAAACGTACGTAACTTAAAACATTTCGCATTGATCGTAAAATTAATATTAAAATGAAAATTTGTGAATGAAAATTGTTCCTAATTAAACATGTAACTTATAGATAGAGATATACATATTATTAATTATCTTTGCAATCTCCTAGGTTTTACACATTACTTGATAAATTAGGTTAATTTTATACCTTTACTATACGTTAATATTTTACTATAACAAAAACTGCCATGTTGATTTTTATTTTTTACGAACACTTGCAGATAAATTGCTTGATTACAATATCATAATTTTCGAATCTATCCAATTAAATTTCGAATCTATCCATCAATACAATATGATACAAGGTAACAAATACTTATTTGATACATAATATTTTCAGTCAGGCACAACAGAAATTATTTTTAGAATTATAGTAAGCCATACACAACAAGTACAGTTACACCATAATTATAACAACGGGTCATGTCTTACCAGACAGACCCAGTTTTGAGCATGAAAAAAGTTTTAAATTTTATAAAATAAGTGGAGCAAACAAAAAGTATATGGAAACAAGCACCGGAAATCGTTGAGAAAAAAAAATCTAAATAAATAATGATACATGGACTTATGTAGGGATAGATCCAATACTGAAAACTGTACGTAAATCTTCGTCCTTGCGTATGCGCTTCACCGGTTCACCTTCAGCCCTCCGGGTGAATATTTTACCATGTTTACTCCAAATGTACCTCCAACCAGTCTCACGTGCAATTCTCCTTGCGTGATAGAATAATCTTTTGTTGCATGGTGTGAGACGTTCATTTATGAACAACCGGTATTTAGGGCCATTAGTTAGTATATCACTTGAGTTTATGTTATGTCGGTTCACTCTCGCTGCATGCAACATGTGCTCACAGGTGGTGCGTCTGGCAAATTTAACAGCAATGTTCCGAGGGCGCGCAACATTGGATGCTATCTCACTGGAGATGTTAGAGTCTCGTGTTTGAACATTTCGAGTAAACCCCATGCGTTCGGCGTGTATCACATCCCTGTTGTCGACTTCTACGTCTAATTTTTCGCATAAAATTTTAACAAGTTGTAAAATATTCTCATCTTCATTTTCGGGTATACCAGCGATTTCAAGGTCGTTAATTAGTAATTCTTGATGACAATCATTTATTTGGTACTCCAATTCTTCAGTCACTTCGTTAATAGCGTCGACGTCGGCTTTAACGTTCTCTTGTAGATACTTTAAGGATTAAGGAGATTTTTGTTTTTGCTAGTAGCTATTAATCGTTAATTCCTGCAATAAGATATTCTTTTGGACATTCCATTTCCAGGAAATAAATGTTATGGGAAAAGCAATGAATTTGATTCATCAGATTGATACTGGTAGAGTAGAGCCACTGGTGGTGGCTGGTAGAGTCAGCTACTCTATCCAAAAATCAGTACTTTTTGGATAGAAGAGCTGACTCTGCCAGCCACCGCCCCCCGCCCCCTTCAGTTGAGTCCCACCGTGAGGGGGCCACCCTTGCTTTGGTTATGATAAGACTCAAGCAGGGCAGGGAAAGTTATAAAAAGTATAAGTCTCAACCAGCCCCTTTGATAGCGCAATATCGAATATTCTATTAGAAAATTCAGATGTTTATACTTCGTCGTAACGTTCACGTTGTCTGTAGTCATCCATATTCATCTAAATGCTAATGCGTCTGACGCCTCTTGCTGTAATTAAAAATATACTAAGTGTAACTATGTGTATGTTGACCTGAAATAATCTTTTCGCGCTTGATGGTGGACAGTGTTATAGCCAAGCGATCTTCTTTTGTTCATATTATCGACGGATTTTAAATACCTAGGTATTCCTTTTTCTTAGTCTTAAATCTTCAGCAATCTCAAGTCTTGAGCATCAGTCCTTAGAAGGAGTTCATTTTCGAGGGCTAACATCGAAAATAAATCCATGTTGCCGCAGAAGTCAATGGTTCCTTTTATCCTTTTTCTTAACAGAATCTTACAAGATCTATTTGACGGGCCTCGTGGTGTAGTGGTTCTGGTAACGGACTGCCGATCAAGAGGTCGCGGGTTTGATTCCCGCTCGGGACAATCATTTGTGTGATTTTTCTAATTGTCATACAAATGTTTGTACTGCGTCTGGGTGTTTCTATGTATTATAAGTATGTATTTACAAAAAAAAAAATAGTATATGTATTCTATCCGTATTCTGGTACCCATAACACAAGCATATAAGCTTAACTTGGGACCAGAGGACGTTGTGTGAAATGTCCATGAATATTTATTAAAGAAAATAGTTAGGTAAAATAAGTGGGTGTACCTATGTTTAGTATGGCGTATGAGTAGTATGGCGGCTGGCAGTGTGGTCTGGAAGAAATAAAAAGGTACCGACTGCAAAGTCTAAGTCAATTTTTTTTATTTCAAGTTGGTATGTTTTACAAGCTCTTTTGAAACGTCAGAAACTAGGTGTCAGTTCCAAACGCGAATCCTATGGAGAAGAACAGACAAGAAACTCCATGGATTTTTTTTTTCAATATAATTTTACATTGTTGGATGGGTGCGAGGATGATGCCGATTTATGTTATCTAGACTACAATTAATAACTAATTTAGAGACAAGATTGCCTTGTTAGAGATCTAGGAGAAGAAAAATAGGTATCACTATCACACCCCTTCAATACGTAGAGCAGCACAAGCGTCTTGCAGTAGGTATTCAATAAAAACATAAAACTTCTCAGTTTACTACCACTTGCGAGACGTGAATAAGAATAAACTAAAAAACTGTTGATTGTATAAAATATAATCAAGTGCGAGTCGGACTCGCGCACGAAGGGTTCCATCCCCAACGGTCATCAGATCGTCGAGCGATGTGGCCTGCCCATTGCCACTTCAGCGTGCTAACTCTTCGGGCTAAGTCGTACACACCAGTCCTTCTACGGATCTCCGCATTCCGGATCTTATCACGTAGGGAAACACCGAGCATAGCCCTCTCCATAGCACGCTGCGCGACTCTGAGTTTTGTTATGAGGCCGATATTCAGGGACCACGTCTCAGTTCCGTAAGTCATCACTGGTAACACACACTGGTCATAGACCTTTCTTTTCAGGCACTGAGGTATTTTGGACGTGAAGATGTGCCTAAGCTTCCCGAACGCTGCCCAGCCGAGTTGGATTCGTCGGTTGACTTCTTTCTCGAAGTTGGATTTGCCCAACTAGACTGTTTGTCCTAGGTAGACATAATGATCGGCAACTTCGAGAATCGCATTCCCAACAGATACAGGTGCTGGAGTGACATGGACATTGAACATGACAATCGTTCAACAAACGTGAATTTAACGAAAGAAGAGAAGTATTAAAATCTGCCTACTACGAGTAGAACTCGTACTCGTGCGAAGAGTTCTTTACCATTATGATCACAATATATTCATATTTATGTCATCTTAGTGTATCATCAAGTTACACTGAAAACATTTGCATACGGGAGTCCCCTGTCTGTGAAATTTTTAATTATCTAAGTATCACCGTTCGGTACAGTACAGCGTGGTTACAGAAGGATGGACCGCGCAATATCAGTAATAGGGTCTCGTGTTATTGTTTTATGCAAAACCCTGATAAAATACCTTTTAAGTCTAGCGGATGAACGAACCTCACCTTTTGTATAAATAACAACCAGAGGGCGACACAGGTAATGAGAAACTGATTCAAAACAATATTATATTACAAAGAAAAAAACTTCTTAATTAAAAAACTTGGAAATGATCATGACTTTCAGAAACATAATCTTGTTTTGTTTTTGATTACTTTGCTTTTGTGATCCATCCTACTCCTTAGGTGGCCTGCTGATGTTTTTTATGTCCATAGAATGCTTTTACATAGCTCGGTAAATGACATTTCATCAAATGAATGTAATATTAAATAACACCTATTCGTTTAATTTCGGCGTTGACGGGGTTCTAAGATCATTTAAGTATAATTAGAGTTTACGTAGCTATTTATTTGTAACGTTATTTTTATGCTACAGAATTCCATTATATTATATTCATAAAGAATAAAACAAGTATTTTTAAAATATTTAATAAACCAAATATTTACTTAATAGAATAGACCGCAGTGGTATTCAGTAAGAAAAAGTGAAGTGAATTTTCGAAAGCGCTGTCACGTGATCAAGATTCACCGAAAAATCACTTCACTTTTTCTTACTAAATACCACTGCAGGTGTCTATTCTATTAAGTAAATATTTGACTAAATATAATTAAATATTTGTTATTATTATTCCAAAGATAGATTGCCGCAAAATAATATAATTCATCGCATGTATCTACATAAAGTACATACGTAATAGAAAAGACATCAATTTCCTTACACGCCGCAGATTTAATAAATTGGACTTTTATTCTTGTTAGGATCGAGATTATGTAGAGATGACAGACTGAGAGATAAAATAATTACAGACACGACGTATATTACATCATATTGTGCTTATAGTAATATAATAGGAAAGTACATTATTTTGGCATTAGCAGACGGTATGTGTGGTAGCGGCTTTCACATTTACATGTCATTACCCCATATCCTCTAACTACAATTGAAGTCAAACCGTTTAAGATATCGTTTAAGGCTATTTGGAATTGATAAAACTGTTGGGGTTATCACCGTATCACCATGTCGGTAACCTAGAGCGCATGGGTCATATTTTTTGTTAATATTGAGGTTCAAGTGTCATCATCACATTTCGCCCTGTGTGCTGTAGAAGTCAGCTAAGAAACTAATTTAAAACTAGATAACGTCCTCTGTTAGCTTTGTGCTTACAGATGCTTCAAGTCTGTCAGAGATTGAAAACTTGAAGCTAAACCCCATGCTAATACATGTGGTCAAGGTGGTATAAGACCGGATGGCCTTCTCAAGTGGAGGAGGCTCTTGCCCTATACTGGGAGTTAGCGTTAGTGGGCCGAGAGAAAGAATTAAGTAAACTACCTATATTCTAAGTTCATGCGTAGAATATAGATAGTTAGTTACTTGAAGAATATGACCGTGTGATGGCGGGTTAAGAATCCGTGTCGTGTTGGATTGAGAATCGAAGTGTCATCACCTCTTTTCCTTCCCAGTGAGTTGTAAAACCCAGCTTAATAATATTGCACATAGATAACATACTCTGTGAGAGATGGAAAACTCTCAAATAAATCCTAGGCCAACAAACCAGGTCAGTACGACATAGTAGACATAAGGTCTACTTCAAAAGTGAAAGAGAAAAGTTCATTCGTATATAGACAGACCTACATACTTTAATATTAATAATCAAAGTGTATGTGTCGTGGTTTACGTTTTAAAATGTCAGATCTAAGTAAACACTCATCTCGGAAGTGTGTCACGTCTTAGAAGCTTTGGAAACTCAATATGTATTAATGAGCTGCCAATGTTTTATATGTACAAGGAAATTTTACAATACCTACTGTTCAATACTTCTACAAGAATTTCTTTATATTCAAATAATTTGCTTACTTAGTTCAAATACTAAAAAACACGCTTGAAAATTCTAACATTTTTTAACATGCTTTTATTAGCTTGATAAGTATTTATCAATGTAATAGCTGATGCCCGCTACTCCGTACGCGTGAAATTTTAGATCCTCATATATTTTGTTACCGTTTAAACCTTCCCCGGACATTCACGAATATTTCAAGATCAAAATCGCAAAAATCGGCCCAGCTGTTCTCGACTTTTAGCGATACTAACGAACAGCAATTGATTTTTAAATTTAAGATTAATTTGTTTTTTTTTTATTATTTAACGTCTTTATTTGCAAAAAGGAAATCTATATACAATTAAATATAAAAAATATGTACCTTATAAAATAAATTAAAATTATATGTATAAATAGACTAGGCATCAAAGTATTCCTCCCCATCGCTGTCGACCGGAAGTGTGCCCAGAAGGCTGGCGGCATTGCCACGTTGTATGGCAATGCTTATTTTCTGTACAAAATAGAGGCCAGCCTTCTGGTCACGAGAGGCGTCGATCAGTCGGCCCGCTAAATCTTTATAAAGATTTCGGGCACTCGGGCCCCATGAGCCTAGCGTTTCGACCCCAAACGGCGCAAAAATATAATCCCCTAAGAGATTATTGTATTTGCGCCACTTGATGGACTCCGCAGAGGCAGCAGCAGCACCGGCCGCACACACGGTATTTGGAAGATGTGATGGCGCAAGGGTGTCGACGCAAGTGGCGTCCCACACCAAAGGCCCGCCCATTTTCCAAGGCAACAGTGACATACCATCTGGTCTCTTCCCATCGACACGTACCAAGCCATTGGGTTCTAGCACGGCTGGTACTCCGGCGGTGACAAGAGCACGACGGATAATGTCGTTGATACTTGCATGGCGAGATATGCGTCCGGAACTTCTTCTGCATGATAAGCCATGGTGCCCGAGACCGTCAACAGCCTCGCCGCATTGACAGCGATGAGGAGTGACACAACGAGCCCCTATGCGTAGGCAAGTGGCGATACGGAATGTGGTGTTATCCAGGAAAGTTCCTAAATTAGGTGAAGGGAGCGCCTGTAACCAAACACCAGACTTCCACTCTCCCACAGCCAACAAACGTGCCCGCTCGGCAGCACCGCTAGCGGTATTAATGAGATTTTGTCTAGCAGCACTGCAGAGAGGACCGTCCCAATGTCTTTGGGAGAGTGGATTAGCTGGTAAATCAGTGCTTGGACAAGCCATTTTCCAAGCGTTTATGGCCTCGGACTTGCACAGCACCTCAGAATCAACCAGTGTGGGTTCTAAAATTTTCCTGGTTAATTGCTCGGTGCTGTGGACCGAGGACAAAAACGCTGGCAAACTAACGTCCGAAGCTTTACGTATATCGAGGCGAACAAAGCGGATACAAAAGCGAACAGGAAGCGACGCTTGGCGCCAAATGCGGTCGTATTAATTTATGTAATGGAATCTTTGAAACAGGTTTTCACCCACTTGCAGTAGTCAGATTGATCTGAATTTTTGGAAAATAATGTTAAGGTTTGTAAGCGCGTTTTTTAGTTTTTGAACTATGTAAATTATTTATATTATTGCATTGTCATCGGTCCTTTATTATCTGTGCAAAATTACAGATCCATTCGAATACCGAAAGAGAGTGAAAATCACTTTTAAAGATTCCGTTACATAGATTAATACATTGATACGTACCGACCTCATAAGAGCGTGTTAAAACAAAGTCACAACATGTCTCCTAGTATTATAATAATGATTTGACTTTGAAACAAACCGTCCAAAGTAAAAGTTTTAGGCCGTTGGGTGTGATTGTCAACAGAAGTACCTAACGACACACAGCTTGTGACCTTGGCCTTCTTTTTGTTAAGACATCGTCAATTAAGTACATAACATCTATATTAATATTACAAAGCTGAAGAGTTTGTTTGTTTGAACGAGTTAATCTCAGGAACGACCGGCACCGGTCCGATTTGAAAAATTCTTTCAGTTTTGGGTAATATATTTATTTAGGAAGGCTATAGGCTATATCACATCACGCTGTGACCAATAGGAGCGAAGCAATAGTGAAAAATGCTGCAAACTTGCATGCAGCGAGCATGTTCTTATATAATATTTGTAGTGTTATTAAGATTATTATTTATTTATATTATTTATTTTATTTAAGACCTCGATATCGTTATCAGAGATAGTGACTTAAAGATTATTTTTAATTAATACGCTAATTGTTAGCTTCGAACGTATCTATCTATCTAATGTGTTAATATCGAAATCTTTGAAAGTGATTTTCATCTACTTGCAGCAGGCGAATTGATCTCATGATCACATTATTAAACAGCGATGACAATGCAATAATAAAAAAAACAGGATTTTCATGCGTTTTCATTTTGTTTTAGAACCCTAATAATATTAAACAGGACTCTCTGACTAAGACGATAGTCTCCACTCGCCTATTTATTGAAATTTTTAGAGATGATGTATTTCTGTTACGGCTATAAAGGTAAATCCTAAAAACCATAATACCAATACATTTAGGTAAGTGTGCTTCCATACAACAAAAGTTTTTGGTTCAATTTGATGATACCTTCCTTAGAGGACATGATTATGATGATAAATTTAATATGTCCGGTGATAATAATACGAAACTCATCGTGTAAGAGTTCAACTCGTACTTGGCCGGTTTTGTTGTGACGGTGATTATTTTCGTATTGTAATTTTAAGCACCTCTTAAAGCCTAATTTATCGTAATAGGTAGATAGTAAGTATGTTATTACAAATATTACAATCCGATTACACTTAGCTTAATAACTAAAATATATTACTTATTAGCTATTGTCTGCGATTTCATCCGCATTTGTAGTTATTGAGAGAATGTAAACTAAACCTTCACAATTTATACAAAAAAGCCATCCTCTTGAACCAATCTATCTATGGTAAAAAACCGCATCAAAATGCGTTGCGTGGTTTTTAAGATATAAGCTCACATAGGGATATACATATAAAAATGACGACTTTGTTTTCTATCAAGTAAAGATAAAGATAAGTATGTTTTAATTATTAATCTCTAATCAATGAGTTAGGATTTAAAGGTCACCAGACAGGCGCAATATCAATTTTGTAAAGGAGCATGTAATGTAATAGTAATTAGGTACATCAACTATTCAAATCTATTTATAGATTGTAGACATAGATACGAAATAACTACTCATATTAAAATAATTAGTCGGCAAATTGCTATATTTAGAAAAAGAACTTTAATAAAAAAAAAACAAATGAAACGGCTCACCCATGAAAGCGATTTTGAAAATTGTTAATATCAAATTCAAATTTATAAAAAAAATGTTGACAACTACATTTTCATGCTATTTATTTTATGATAAAACAGGTTTTTACTTACCGAAAATTACATTTTACACCAAAATGCACTTGGATTTCCCGAAATTGATTATTGCAATGACGTCAAACGTTCTCGGCACCCGGGAGGGACAGACTGATTTTGACAGGTGTCAGAGCTAACGTTAGGGAAAACGCATGCGCGTAGAGATTGTGGAAAATTATAGGGTGGCCGTAGGCGGCAAAGCCTTGGTGAGCGCTCAATACAGAGAGGATGTGACGTGGCGCAGGAAATTAAACACTTGCTCTGAAGATTGTTTCGTTACAAATATTTAGGATTACTCTTTTTAATGTTGGTATAGGTATCCTATTAATGCGTGGGTGTTCTAGTAGCTCTTTAGATTAGGTAATTTCCTTTCAGTTTATTTTCAATAAAATATTGTGAAGGGCTGTGAAGGGCTCATGTAATCAAGGGATATTATAGTGAGTGCTGGGCAATGTCAAGGATATTAATATCACTGGGAATAAAGATTTATCGATTTTTTTAATCATAAGTATAATAAAAGACTGTCGCAGGTTAAAGGTTAGGTTATTAAAACTTTACCGCTCGTAAAGTTTTAATAACCTAACCTTTAACCTGCGACTTGACTCGTCTAAACTGTAATTTTCAGAAGAAGCATTCAAGAATCTTGTAGCTTCCTATTAGTAGATACCTATGCTCGCAGACATAGGTAATATTGCATCCGCTACATTACAGCGTGGTGATGTTGGGTACGAATCTAGATTCGGTAAATAAGTGTACATACATTTAAAAAAAGTAGTTCATATTTTTATTTAGTACATGTAATGTAAATTTATAAACCATTGCGTATACGTTTATTTCACGCAGTGTTCGGAGCTTGTGCCGGTAGTCCGTAGCAAGCATTGCAGGAGCGGTACGGCACTGCGGGGGCGAAGCACTCGCTTGGACAGACAGGACACACTGTCGCGTACTGACGAGCGTATGCACATGCCGGTGATGTCACCCATTTACTGGCTGGAGATTTCTGGACAAATACATGAGAACGTACGATATTTGGAATTTTGTTGAAAGTAATAAATTATCGACCTCTATAGTTCTGTCTATAAAGGCCATGAGTCTACTAGAAACAGGATTTTCGGGATTTTTAACCAGTAACTATTCTATTTATAAAATGTTAAGTAGCGATTACATATGGAGAACTCGAAATAGCTCTGCACCCTGGAGCTGCCTGGAGAAAATAAATAATATAGTTATAACAATACAATTGCCTGCAATTTGCCATTTTCTATGTTGCATTGTCAGTTGTTATTGTTGTCACGAAGGTCTCCTTTAGGTACAATCAAAGACATCGTCGCTTGACCATCTTAAGAGAGTTTACCGCTAAGCAAGTAATATATAACTGGAACTAGCCTAATGTACCTGTATATAGCTGATGAGTATACAATGCATGACGTCATACGCTGGACAGTTGATATATACACCCTGTGCCGGCAGGTCTGTCTCCAAGCAGGTGGGTACTACGTGGTCTATGACTGACTTCACGTCAGGGTTGTCTTTACTGAACTGTGTGAAGTGAGCTACAAGCGCTGTCTTGTTTAATTTGTAGCCATCCATCCAGCCACGTTGACGAAATGCGCAGGAGAATATATCACACTGCGTAAATATTAGTTAACTTAGATTAGATAAAGATACATATCACTAGCTTATAGCCTCTATTGAATAAGATTAAGCGTAAGATCCACCGTAAGAGCACATGCTCGGCAGAGGTGACCCTAGACCCTCATAGAGCTCATGACCCGGGGTCGTAGCCTGCGAGTTTCTGCACAAGCTTTCACCTTGCTCGGCGGCAAATGAAACGGGTCCAGGGCACTAATTATCTAAATACGCCCCGTCGCAGACTTCTGTAAGTTCTTAGACAGGCGAAAAGTTACTGTTGGTGTAAGTAGACCAATACCTACATCTGGCCAGCGTGACGTTGTGGAAAAAGCATGTGCCTAACCGTGGGGTGCATGTAAGAGTAAAGAAACGACTAGGCTGAGAAGGGCTGGTTGATATAAAATAGCTATATTTAAAAATTTTTATATTAAATGATATTATTTAGAATTTATCCGTGTGGTGTCGGATTAAAAATACAAGTGTCACCACCCTGTTTCCTCCCGAGGGCGCTGTAAGAGCCAGCTAAGGGTCATTATTATAAGATAGCATCCTCTGTGAGAAACGGAAATCTCAAAAATAAACCCTATATAAATCGGCGCGGCATAGTATTATATAGTATGGCATAGTATTGAATTAATGAATCAAGTATACATTCGCATACCCAGTGATTCAATTAGGATTCGTAATGCATATAAACATAATGTATTTGCTCCCAAATTAACTAAAACTAATGCTGGCGAACGAGCTCCTCTTCGAAGAATTATGAAATCTTACAATGATCATTTCACTCACGTTGATATATTTCATTTATCTGCTTCACAGTACAAAAGGGCAATCGTGGATAAGTGTAATGACCTAATGTAACAGCATGATATGCAGTATGTACCTAATGTACAGTATAATATTAATGTAGCGTCGTATCTAACTTGTATTTAAACATTTGGCTTTGGCTTTCTTTGTGCTCTTTTGTTATTGTATAAATTTTGTTTTTTCCTTTCTCGTATATAGTTTAATCTTTTACCATGTTTATGTTATATTCTATTTCTTTATGTTTATGGCTACTTACTTTATTTTAAGTAATTTGCGGAAAACGGTGTTGATTACGTAATTATTTAAGTGTAAATGTATAGAATTTACTTGTTGTAATTCTTATTATGTAGTTGTTTGTTTTCCTCAATAAAATAAAATAAAATAAAATAAAAATAGTATGCCGTAGTCCCTTCAACAGTGGAGTGTCCAACTGTGGGAATTTAATATGCTGGAGAGAGAGAAAGGGAGATTATTGAGAAAAAGGAGAAAAATGTTAACTGAAGGAGATTGTCAATTTGACTATGTCTGTGTCATGGATATCCAGGATATCCCTTCTTTAGAGTAAAAGAACTTAATTCTTTCTGCGTGTATTGTGATGAAAGGGTTCTCCGCCTAGTTCTTCCTAGCGGAGCAACACACATGCAGTCATTACTTGATAAAAGATGCTGTTATTGTAACTCGAGTAAACTATTGAATATTAAGTAACTTACTTCCGTAGTCCGAGCACTGCGGCAGTTTGTTGGAAAAGCTTTCAAATACTCTGTTTGAGGGTTGTTCAGACATTGAAGAATCTGAAAAAATTGTTACTTATATAAATACCTATTTAATTCAAATTTTACACTATAATTGATGTTAGGTACTTATTGCCTAATTATATTAATATTATAAAGCTTAAGAGTTTGTTGGTTTGAACGAGCTAATCTCAGCAACTACTCGTTCGAATTATAAAATTATTTTCGCGTTAGATAGTCCATTTATCAATTAAGGCTTTAGGCTATATAGCATTACGCTGTGACTAATAGGAGCGAAGTATCAGTGAAAAATCAAGGAAAATTATGAATCCGTAAAAAGTAGTTTTATTTAAGCAAATGAGTCGCGCAAGTGTTAGAAAATATTAAAATTATGATGATTTGAGGGCTTCCATTACATGCGCTGCGTTAGTGTACCTATATATTATGTACCAACCATTTGTTTTCTAAATTCCATGCATACGAAGTTGCGGGAAATAGCTAGTAGATTAAAAAAAAGCGGTTCTCGCTCACTCACTATGATGCGTTACTTGGATAGAGTAAGTAACTCGGTGGTTTGTTCGTGTCGTGACCAATCACGAATACTAGTGTCACCACCCTCTTTTCCTTCCCAGTGAGTTGTAAAAGTTGTAGAGAGTGAGAGATGAAAATATCGAAAATAAACCCTATGCCAACACGCTTAGTCAGCGCAGCATAGTAGATCATAATTCCTCCGAAAGTGGAGGAGGCCCAACAGTGGCAGAGTTAGGGACAGGAAGCGAAAGAAAGAGGTAACTTGGTTTCGTTAAAGACGTGACGACGACAAGTTTAGGCGTATATGGGCACACACTAACAATACTCTTCATCTTATTTCTTGATTGCAATAATAACTTAAGCTTCGAAAATGCTTATTTTGTTATTTGAAACATTGCTAAGAATGATTAAATCATCATTCACATTTGCTATCTATGTATTAACTTACATTACTTGGAATTTCACCGCACACAATGGGCTTAGTCGTAGTTTCTCCATAGCTTATCTGAAAGTTAGGTAGATATTCTAAATCTCTAGTTACTAATTTATAAGTAAATAAGGTTAAGTTTGTTTTTAAATATTCATTTAGTCTGTGTTTTTAGCAATTTTTTGTATCATAGTAGTGCTATTCGATACTAGATGGCGCTGACTGTAGTAAATTATTAACAACATTTCTGTTGTCATAAGTGTCACCAGCCCTTTTTCTTCCCAGGGTGATTTAAGAGCCAGCAGCGATTTACGTAGATAATATCCTCTGTGAGAGATGGAAAACTACAAAATAAATCCCATGCCAACATGGCTGTTCAGCGCGGTATAGTAGACTAAATTTATACGACTTTTGACGGGCCTCGTGGTGGAGTGATTTATGTAATGGACTGCGGATCACGAGGTCGCGGGTTTGATTCCCGCTTGGGGCAATCATTTGTGTGATATCCATAAATGTCATACAAATGTTATGTACTACGTCTGGGTGTTTACTATGTATTTTATGTATGTATGTATTTACAAAAGAAAAGTAGTATATGTAGTCTATCCATATCTGGTACCCATAATACAAGCATAGAAATATAGCTTACTTTGGGACCAGAGGACGTTGTGTGAAATGTCCTGAAAAAATATCCTCCCAAAATGGAGGAGGTCCGTGCCCAGCTGTGGGACATTGGTGAGCTGAGAGTGTCAAGTAGACTAATAATGTAATCGATGTTGTATTTTATTTATGCATACGCCCACGGAACAGAAATCAAGTGGAACTGCAATGTAACAAAATTACTATAGAAACCAGTGTCGCCAAACGCACACAATTATACCGATAATCTTATAATGTACTACATATAAACAAATCGTTTGATTGGTCGTTTACATTTTATACTAAACTAGCATAAGCCATATAACCTACATCTGAAAATAAACCTTCTGATTCTGGAATAGGGTTCAATTCGCTGTAGTAGGAAAAGTATTTAACACCTTTTGTAATCTAAAGTCAAACTAAAATTGATTGACGAGTAAATTCCGCTACTTGACGATAGATGGCGCATTTACCAGTGGTCGCAAATAGAAACACAATTTCGTTAAGAGTAAAGGTGACAATCGTGTGCACTAACGTGTCATTGCTGCTATTCCATCAAGGCCGTACCAACCCGAATCACATTACCGATATCGATATATGTCATCATCCTCCTGCCCTTATCCCATTATTTGGGGTCGGCGCAACATGTCTTTTTCTTCCATAATCTTCTATTAGCCGTCATGTCTGTGTCAACTCCTCTTTCTTTCATCTCCTCTTTCACACAGTCCATCCATCTTTTCTTAGGTTTACCGATTATTACCGATATCAATATATACCTACCCATTTCTTTTTTTTTTTTGTTTTTAGTTTCTCTATAAGAACAACATCATGTCTAGTTTCCTCAAAGCGTAGGCTTTTTAACTACTGAAATATTGGTGTACAAGAGGGAGAAAGAGTGTCGTTGTTTTATGTGATAAAAATATACACATTTATGCGCGGTTATGCAGCCGACTTACGATCACGAGGTCGCGGGTTCGATTCCCACACAGGACAAATATTGGTGTAATGAACACAGATAGCTGTATTACGTCTGGGTGTTTTCTATCTAGTCAATGTATGTACAGTAGAACTTCGTTAAGTTAAAGTCCAAGGGAAACACAAAATATTTTCAGTTAAAGATTGAGGTTTTAAGTTATCAAGGGTCTATGTCAGAGATACCCTTGTTCCTAGTTTTAATCCACTCCAAAACTGAACAATACGGCATATCTACGGCGAAATGAGCTTGTCGCGATACTAACAAAACGAGTTAACGTTAGAACAGTCTGAATACGACTAAGTAAGTACTTGTGCGACTGGAGATCAAATAAGCGCAACAGTGCTTAATTGTGACACGCGTGCCACGCCTACTTCACACTTCCATTGATCTCTGTTCCGTGCATACGCCTGTATAATTAAAATGAGTTTATTATTTAGTGTAAAACGTATTTAATTACTCTGCTTTGTTGACGTCAGATAACTTCTGATAATTATCAGTATTATGATTTCAAGTAGGTATTGTTTGACTAAATGATTGTGTATATTGTCAGAAACTTGATATTTATAAATATCTATATGACATGTATTGTAATTAGTTATTAATAAGTTTGTAAAAGTGTGAGCATTATGCCGAACCTAGTGTATTCTTTTGTATATTTCTTATTGTTTTTTTATTTGCTTTGTTTACTGTGCCACGGAGCGACTTCGTCATGCTCACTCAAATGTCTCGAAGTTGGTAGCGTTGCACGTCGGGTCACACGGTTCCCTACAAAATGGTCGAGCTGTGCGGGGCTGATGTGTACGTTATACTCGTGAACGGGTGCCTTCTGCTGGGACTGGTCGATTTGCTCCAA
Source organism: Orgyia antiqua (assembly GCA_916999025.1). Lineage (NCBI taxonomy): Eukaryota > Metazoa > Arthropoda > Insecta > Lepidoptera > Erebidae > Orgyia > Orgyia antiqua. The sequence continues at coordinate 35,264,988 of OU779866.1, forward strand.
CAAGGCTTTTTATTTTTATTATTATTAAGTTAGTTTAATTAGTCGTGATTGTACTGATCGGCATCATTCTCACACCCCTGATACAACTATGTATAATATTATTGAAAAAAAAAATGAACTGAAATGAAAAAAAAAATCCATGGAGTTTCTTGTCTGATCTTCTCCATAGGATTCGCGTTTGGAACAGACACCTAGTTTCTGACGTTTCAAAAGAGCTTGTAAAAGTGTAAAACATGCCAACTTGAAATAAATAATTTTGACTTTGAATTTGACTAGACTCATAAATAAATCAATTTACTACTTACCACTATGCAAAACATTAGTAATAACACAATTTTTAACATTTTTAACATAAAACTTTGACGATTGAGTTCAATCTAAGACAACGAGGTGTCGTAATAAATAACGTTAAGATAGTCATTTGTCACAATTGAGTTATATGAACTAGCCAGAGGTCAGAGGTCATGACATAAAATAACAATATTACTTGTAATGATAACAACTGATATATTTACCTATTCCTACAAATACATTATGTAAATGATAATATATTATATAGGTATTTGCAGTTATGAGTTATATCCAACTGCTCTTCTTTCCTAAATTCCTTTCAAATCAGTAGACAGCACCAGAGAATTAATTTTTTTACTTAATTATGTAAAGCGCCATCTAGACTCTAACTACGCAATAAAGTTATACTTTAGAGTTTAAGAGCGATAGTGAATAGTGGATTATGGATCATTCAATAATCCACTGTCGTCTAATGGAGACGTCAAAGACGAGACACATCTTGTTTTCATTATTAGGCTAAAGCTTAACGAAAATATTACCTAAAACGTCAATCTAACAGAAACAAAGTTTGATGGTTAAATAAAAGTATGTTGCACTGCATCATAAGTAAAGGTGAATTGTGTGGGGTCTGCTAAAAGAATATCTAATAATAAATATTTTTCTTCGAAATGGCATTAACATGTCATTTAAATATATAGTAACATATTTATAGATTTAACTAAGATTATACCACAAGACCACAATTTAGTTAACAAATTACCATCTTACGGCGTTGTAGTTAAAATTTATTGCTAGTTGTGACTAGCAGATGGCGCTTGAAGACAACCTAAACACAGAACCTACATAACTTTATTAGAACAGAATGTGAAACAAATATAAGTAAAGAAAAGAGTGACTGAATTATTATTTAATTTGCGGCAGCTATGTAAATGAATAATGAGTTTTTCGTAAATAAATAAAAATAGCGACATTTTAAAAACACTGTAGTTTAATTCATAGCTATCTTTGTAAATGTCACTTATCAAAGACTAAAACATATTGACGAGTCTCGTGGTCGAGTGGTTCATGTAGCCGACTGCCGATCAAAAGGTCGCGGGTTCGATTCCCGCTCGGGACAATCATTTGTGTGATTTTTCTAATTGTCATACAAATATTTTTACTGCGTCTGGGTGTTTCTATGTATTATAAGTATGTATTTACAAAAGAAAAGACTTTTCCAGAATACGGATAGACCACATATACTACTTAGTAGTATGTATATGTAGTCTATCCGTATTCTGGTACCCATAACACAAGCATATAAGCTTAGCTTGGGACCAGAGGACGTTGTGTGAAATGTCCATGAATATTTATTTATTATTATTTATATAATATGCACTTCATATTATACCGAGATATTGAATCGGAATTGAATCTTCAATATCTCGGTACGACAGGTACTATATTTTTAACTCTCACATCAAGTAGAATAACTGTTTTTTTTCTTTGAAACTTGATTTCCAAGCTCTGAAATTTCTTTACGTAAGCCTTCTGTTTTTTTTACATAAAATATAAGACTATATACCAAACTTAATGCCTTTTGTTACTACTTCTCAAAACATTAACATCTATTCATAAATAAATTTATTATGTACCTACGTCCATGACGTAGTCCTTGTTTAATCTCGTTAAAGGGGTTTTTACAAATAAAATAATTTTTCTTACTTTCTTTTAATTTTAAAGGACTTTAATTAATTTTAGATGAACTTAAATAACTGTTTCTAAAGAATATCGTATCTGTTGCTCGAAATGGATTTGTAATATTAATCTTTGATCTGATTGACGTTCCATTCCAAGATGGCAGACATGCCGCTTGAGCCATGATAGTATGGAATCGCAGGATTACGATTTTTAGGCGTGTCTTTCCAATATTCGAACTAGAATGCCTCCCGAATTCTTGACTAATGTCTTATACGAATGTTCTGACGATGTGAAAAAACTACCTCGCGTCAAGTGCCCTAGTTTTAGGTAACGTTTGTGCCGGGACATATGTAATAAAACGGTGATCGAAATTGTGTTTTTCGGTGTGTCGTGTACGATAAGTATTCTGGTTTAATGTTAAATTAAAATGTGGAATATGATGTGCGACGTGATGCCAACTATATCGGAAGACAGTATCAGTCAAAGGAGTTCGCAGTTATCCGGTGAGGATGCGAATTTCGAGCAGTTGATGGTGTCTATGCTCGACGAGCGTGATAAGTTGGTGGAGAGTTTACGGGAGACTCAGGAGCGACTGGGGGACTCCGAGCTGCGCCTCAAGGAGGTCGAGAAGGAGCGGGACTCACTGCAGAGACAGATAGCCGCCAATTTGCCTCAGGTCAGTAACACAGACACACACACTAATCATATAAGAAATGGCTCTTGCTTCAGTTATTAATACCAAGCAAATATTTGATGACTCTAATGTGTTCATCAAGTTGTGAAGAGTATAAAAACACAAGTTGTTTTATTTCCTAACTCTTATCACCTTATCACAGCATTCTATTTGAGGGAAGCCAGTGTATTTTAAATCAGAAACTAATTTGTCAGATAAGAATTAACCTCATGTATATTGGAATATTTTAGTAAAGTTAACAGATATGTAGCCTTTCAGACCATGTTTAGTTTTTACATGTTTGGATTTTGTGACTTTGTATTTAGCTACAATAGTCTTAAAACCAAGAATCTATAAGATGTATGTACATTTTAAGTGGTTATAATTTAACCAGATAATATTAAATATTAATCATATATGTCAAACCTTAAGGTTTGAAGGTTTAAAGAAATCTTAATACTTATTTGAAATAATACTAACTTGTATATACCACATGCACTTTTTATGTTAGTAATGGATATTATTCATTAGTTCCATTTAAGTTTGTATACATTTGACTGTGTAAGCATGAGCCTCTTTCATAACGGACTGTTATATTCAAGTATTTATAAATCTATCCAAATATGTCCATTATGGTAACTAACTGCTTGCCATCCTGTAGGTTGCTTGTATCTCACCCTATAAAAATATTATTATTAACTCTAAAATTTCTACCACTATCTAAGTACATCTGAAATATGTCAGATGTACTTAAATATATTACCTCCCCTCTTCTCTTGTAAGTGCCGAAGAATAAGCTAAAAGTACATATTCAGATTATCTTATGCAAGCAATGGATTGCCTAAAAAATATACCGTCTTTTGTAATCAGAGTAGTAGATATTCTTCTCAATGAGAGAGTTCTGTGTTTGGTAGTGGGACATTGATGCGACTAAAAAGGCTAAATATTTTGGTTTATATAATATATGGAAGAAATTTCTGCAACAATGCAAATGTAATTTACATATTTTTAAGAATATACAATTGCAATTCTTTGAATAATAATTAGTAACGAGGTGATATATTATGATGTAATACATTGATATTGAACATTTTAATGATACAATTGTAATGAATTTTATTGTTACATCCTATCCACAAAGTAACATTGACAGGATGATGTTCATGTCATCAGCCATAAGCAGATGTTTTGGGTATATTTATAGGGCAAAGCCTTCCATTAAAGGCACTCCTTTCATTTTAATTTGTGGGGTTTAATTAAGTACATGACATACATGTATTTTCTTTCGTCATCTTTTGCTGATGAGCTAAAGTAATTTTTATACCTATAAGTCATAAAAGGGGAACCTCTTTAGTGTCCTTACTGTTTTATAATTCAACTGGGGGTCTAGATAGTCTTGTAAATTAGAATGGTTCATCGAATTACAGTGTAAACTCTTTATAACGAAACTCGAGGGACTGAGCATTTTTTGTCGTTATAGAGAGTTATCGTTATATGGAGTGAACAAAAAAAAACCAAATTAATAAGAATTTTTAATACAAGAATTAAATTCCGAGAAAACAATGCGTCATACTGCACGTGTACAAGGCAATTAAGGATAACAAAAGCTAGACCGACCTCGGATGTTTCGGAGCTTCAAAGTCTTTTGTTACCTGATAACATAAACAATAATACCGATAATAAATATTTACTGTCTACAAATATGAACACATTTCTTCGTAATAGAGAATGGCGTATCGCTATAAAGAGTGTTTCAATATGTGAGTTTTAACGCAAACCAACCAACTTGGGCTCACTCCAACGTTATAGGGAGTTTATCGTTATAAAGGATAACGTTATAAAGAGTTTACACTGTATTATAAATACTGAATGACTGCTCCAAATTTCATATTTTTTTGTCTATTTGCTACATACAAGGTTGGTATAGAAAAAATGACCTTATAACGAAGAAAAAAAATGGCAGTTAGAAGTTTGCTGGGTCACCTGGTATTCATAAATAGCTGTCATTATGTCAAAGCATTAAGGAGACAGGGTTTGCCATTAGTTAGTTTTAAATAATGTCAATGGTTTAACATGTTGCTTGATTATGTAATTAATATGTTAATTTTAGATTGCATGCCATGATTGTATGGCGACTATGAAGTTATTTAAATTTTATGGCATGCTAAAACGATTTTTAAATGTTTACTTTAATAGACTTAATAGTTTCATATTTTGAAAGGCAAAATTTTTATAAATAACTATTTATTAATATATATGCATTATTTATTATTAAGTTCGGTATGTATCTATCAATGTATAAATCTATGTAACGGAATCTTTGAAAGTGATTTTTACCCACTTGCAGTAGTCGGATCGATCTGAAATTATGCACACATATCAAGGACCAATGACAATGCAATAATAAAAAAAAATTCAGGATTTTCAAGCATGTTTTTTTAGTTTTTGGAATAAGTAGATTATTTTAGTTAATGGATATGTCTCACAAAGATCCTCAGTCCCAAATGAAGCATAATGGTAGTGCTTAAATATACAGAAAATAAGTGTTTAGGAGTTCAATTATTTTGGCATTAGTATTAAGTCTAGAGAAATATTAAAGTAAAAATGAATAGGAGATATGAAAATGAAGATGTTAAAATGAGGGTGACATCTGACAGAAGTGTATGAAGGAAAAATACATCTGATGACCCTTAATAATGAGATAGAGTGAGTTAGGTCTTAGTAATAGTGTATAACAAGGTTTTTGGAATAGAATCAAAACCTATGTCTACATCACCCAATCGGCTTGAAGCCACTCACATATCTATGTGTGCTTGAAAATGTATCTATGTGTCTATGATATAGGCTATACGTCATATGAAACATCATTATTGTATGAAGTACGATTTAACCAGGCTAAAGTTACTTGACCTCAATTTTAAACGTCAACCTACCATCTGCTATACCTGTGACTGATATCATAACTAATATAGTTATTAGCTACCCTTAGAGCTGAAAAAATACTAACTACATGGTTTATACTGGCATTGGCTATATTCTAGGTACATGAATAAAAAAAACTAGATATAAAAAAGCTAGATTTATTAATATGCTGTGTCCATTGAGTGCTTAAGAGCATGTCAAGGCTATATTGCAGATGTAGTGCTCACTCATTGGAACAGAAACTTAAAATCACCCATTATGTTGCTCATAATATAGTCAGTTTCATTCTTCACAATTGTAAGGTATTCTATTTATATAAAATAGAATAATAATAGTTATTTACTTTTAATATCACACAAATAACAGTTATTTGTGTGTTATTAAAAGTAAATAACTTAATTAGTTTAAAAAGTAAAAATCACGCGAATATTATTTTAAATGATTTCATTGTCATCGGTCCATAATAAGTATGCAAAATTTGAGATCGATCCGACTACTGCAAGTGAGTGAAAATCACTTTCAAAGATTCCGTTACATAGATTAAATACATTGATAGATACCTACCGAACTAATTTGTTGCGCGTTAAAATTAAAAATATTTATTACGTAATTTTTTATCCACTTGTGTAATTATGAATAAGTAGCTCATCTTTTAATTCTTATTTTAAGTAGTCGACTATATTTTTTTCTATGTAATTAATATTTGTTATAGTTACATTATTACTGTATATAAAGTGTATTTCAGTAATTACTGTTTATTTTAATAAAGACTCGGTAATTCTCATATTATAAATGATTCATTCATTCATACATTACTTACTATAAAAAGTTTTATAGATGGTTCCAGGGACGTTAGAACGTTAATCCAGCAGCAGTTAGCATTTTCAGATGACTCCCGCTGGAAAAGACACGAAAACAATGGTTATAACGTATCGAAGTATTTGAGATCGAAGTTATTTATTTAACAGGAAAAATTTATTCATTGTCAGGGATTAGCGAAATTATGCTTAATTTGGGGACCAGAAAATATTAAGTGAACAAAGTTGATTTACAACTATGTAACTATAAAACAAGGGATACGTATTATCGAACTAGTTTTTATAGCAAGAGCTGAAACAATAATTTTCTACCTTTCACAGGTCTTAGGACTCCTAGGCTTGAAGTATTAAACCAACACGATTTGTTACGCACGTTTTTTTTGTCAAATATACTACCAAGTCGGTGGGGTACCAGATACCAGTACCTACCTAATAATGTATTAAACATTCTTTATGGTCAAAAACAACAGTCTTTTATGGATATCAAACTCACGATATTAAACAGCGGGTGGTGTTGCTTTGGCTAATCTTTATATTATGGTTACTTCTGTCCGTATGCGTTGAAAAAAGTAAGAAAAATAATATATTTGACGTTTTATTAGACCAACTAACTAACTAAATATATCGCCAAAAATAGTGTCCACGTAAATATACGCATTTTATTTAGACGTGCGTCATTATTCAGTATTTGGATATGGTGGCACCGTTATAAACTATGTAGGTACTGACTTTCAAGTATAGATTTTAAACTACCTACGTAGTTAATTTCACGCAATATAGGATTTTCTGAGTAGCTACAATCAGTAGAATTGTTAGTTAACTAGCTGTTGCCCGCAACTTCGTACGCGTGAAATTTAGTTACCAAGCCTTAACAAATTATTCAAAAAAGGCATCCTCTTGAACTATATATCTATTAAATAAAAGAATCAAGTGCGAGTCGGACTCGCGCACGAAGGGTTCCGTACCATTATCTATGCAACATAAGGCACGTTATTAATAAATGAGCAAACAACACACACAATACTTAATTAATCACGTTTGTTGTATGAGAGCAAGAAACGGTAAAAAAATCATGTTTGTTGTATGGGAGCCCCCCTTAAATATTTATTTTATTTTTATTATTTTTTGTTATAGCGGCAATAGAAATACATCATCTGTGAAAATTTCAACTCTCTAGCTATCACCGTTCTTGAGATACAGCCTGGTGACAGACGGACGGACAGCGAAGTCTCAGTAATAGGGTCCCGTTTTTACCCTTTGGGTACGGAACCATAAAAACCGCAGCAAAATCAGATGCGTAGTTTTAGGGACATAAGCTCACATAGGGACATGCATACAGTAATAACGAATTGGTTTTATAATAAGTAAGATTATGACTAACTACTGCCTTCCATCTTGGTTATAAAATGATGGTGACGGACAAAATTACAAGTGCATGTTCTGATCAGCTGTTATTTTGCCACAAATCATAAGCCTAATTCAAACGACACCATCACAATGTATGCGAGTAATTTTCTTTGAGGAATGACTAGAATTTCCGCTTTGTGATTTATGTACATGTCTGTAGCAATTAGGAGGGGATTGTCAGCGACTCCGCGTGAATTACCCCAGCTCGAGGTATATGGGGGGGTAATTTCGAGGATTTTTTAAGTGTAAAGTATGTTCGCAAATTTGTATAATAGCTAATAAAGCCTTAACAATTAGGGGGAAATGTTTTAGGTTTATTTTTAATGTGATACATTTTATTCACGTCTTATGCTTTATTCTCCAAGAAAGAAGTAGAGAGGTTTTTTTATCAAATAGTATTTTGTAGACGTTTAGCATTTAGATCTACTGAACTGTTTCTAATAAACTTGTTCTGTGTTTATAATAAACATAATATGCATTTACTTTTAAAGATTTTTGTTACATTATTTTGAGATAACAAAACGCAAACGTTTCACACTTGACGAGTTTTTTTTTACTAAACATCCCAAAACTATTGTTAGTTTCCGGCCCACTTCCTTCCCAACATCACACATCACTGCCTGCCCTCTCAAATAAACAAACATGTCCCGATTGAGTACACAATAAATAAGTAAATAAAACATAACTGTTGCCACTTGTTTTATTATTTATGATATGTTAATGTTTCATGTATTTGAAATACTAAAGATTTATAATAAAACCGGTCAAGTACGAATTGAACTCGTACACAATGTAACTAACATATTCGTCAATGCAACACCAAATATTAAATAAATAAACCTTAAATAAAGTAATAACCTTGGACCTTAAATAAAGTAATAACGGCAGGAGAGTGATAATAATGAGTTTTTGTTGTAAACATAAACTGCGAAATTTTCAGCTTTCTAGATATCACCGTTTTAGAGAAACAGCCTGATGACAGACGGACAGGACTGATAGCGAAGTTTCAGTAGTTGGGTCCCTTTGTCCTTTTGGTATAAAACCCTAAAAAGGTAGTTAAAACTAAGTAGTTAAACTAACTAACTAAGTAGTTAAACTAATTCTAAGCTTAGGTCACCAGTGGCCTTATGCTGTTATTGCCGGGCATAGGTAATGTGTGCCGCTTGAATCCATTGTTTCAGTTCTATCACGAGACATTGCTGCTACACTACGTCTTTTGGTATGCTAACGATTTTCATTGGCGAAATCATCGTCAAAACGGAACATCGAGAGATCTCCTACCTATTAATTGATATTTTAGGTTGATAACATTTTGAACTAACTACGTCGGATAATTTTCTTACTTTTAACGCCTACCTTGCTATGATTAAAAACTAAAAAATACTAAATAGTTAAATAAGCATAAATTCTTTCTTAGTTTAACATGGGGTTAACATTCAATGGCCTAGGTTTCAAAACACTAAGGAATTTAAAACATTATACTTTTCAGAATGTTGCCAATTTGATTTTAAACTAGCTATCTCGGCCAATGTGAAATAGCCTAGTCTTATGTTAAGATAGGTGTATGTGATGAACCGAACGTGGAAAGATATTTGTAGTATTCTTAAATCAATGAACTCCATTAATGTGTGGGTATTCTGGGTATATATTTAGATTGTAGATAACTTTTATGGTAATGTAATGCGTTTGATGTCTAGGCGCGTCAATTGCCGGCTGTTATGCGATCGTGTTTTAATAGCTTCTAATGATGTAATAGACAGCTAGACAGATATATTGGTATAAATTGCTATATTAGATTGGCCCTTTGATTAAGATTTTAAGAAAAATCTATTTAGAACGCCATAAGTTAATACGTAATAACGTCAGCCTAAATGCGTCGCCATTTTTGTACACATCTCATTTATTTCATACTGGTCTAGCTATGCTTGTACCAAATTTTATCTAACTCTGTTCAGACGTTTAGCAACAAAAATACGCTGCAACAATTTACTACTTGGTTTGTTCGTTGTCTTACAAATATTGTGCGAAACGGATTTTACGGCTTATTTTTATCAGTCGCTAATTGTATGGAGATGATGTGATGATTTAAATGAAATTGTGTCACAGATTTTCTTAGAACTTTGTACATTAAATTTAAATATTGCACAGATGTTGATGCTGTGTTGGCTTTTTAAAGAACTCAATGTCATGATCGCGTCGATTATTAGCTGATATTAAACTGTCAAGTCATTACTGAGCGCTGGTGTTGGCTCGCAGCCATGTGTATGATGCGTTCACTGCATAAGTTTGTGCGTTGTGTTTGTGTGATAAAGACGTGACGTCAATGTTGACGTCACAGTTGTAAACACAGAGATTTGTTTCTTCTTTTGCTTTAGCTTCGTGTTGAACGGCTTTTAAAGGGCTTCCTCTGTAACGGGGTTGTGTGGCTTGTCATACAATGGTGACTTGGCCTTTTAATATTTTAGATGTATACAGGGCTTTGTTTTAATTCGTCTCCTCTGGTCTGCTTAGATTTTTTTCTCTCTCTGGCTGTCAGTGCACGCCTAAAGCATTTTATACAGCGGTGACCTGATGAGCAGCATATTATTTACATGGGTAACTTGCTAGTTTGTCAATTTTGATTTGGAACTAAGTTTTTATTTTTGTACAAATTAGATTCTAAAATTGGTCAAGTGTGAGTCGGACTCGCGCACGAAAGGTTCCGTACCATTATCTATGCAACATAAGGCAACGTTATTAGTATCGAGCAAGAAACGGTAAAAAAATCATGTTTGTTGTATGGGAGCCCCCCTTAAATCTTTATTTTATTTTATTTTTAGTATTTGTTGTTATAGCAGCAATAGAAATACATCATCTGTGAAAATTTCAACTGTCTAGCTATCACCGTTCTTGAGATACATGTCAGTGGTGGATTTACCCTAAGGCCCGGTAGGCCCAGGCCTAGGGCGGCCAGATTTAGGGGCGGCCCCAACGAAGTAATTTCATTATGTAGTCTATATGGTGGATGCTGAGAAAGGGGCGGCTGATAGCTTGGGGCCTAGGGCGGCTGAGACTGCAAATCAGCCACTGGCCTATATATACATGTGTACATGTACACAACTGCTATAGTAATTATCCACTTCATCGTAAATAACTAAAGAAACACAAATTCTTACTGTAACAAACATTTTCTTATTAAAAATGTGTTTATTTTGAGTTTTCCTTGTTTATTTCGCAAACATTCTTTTAAATACATCACCAGAGTTAGATTTGTGAATAAGAATGCGAAGGAACGTGTATTCAAAAGCTCGTAATGAATTATTTGTGAGATGTGCCTCGGGTAATGTACAATCGGGGACAAAGGCACTAACCAGTTTTAACCATAACAATATCGTAATAGCTTAAAAAAGCGATAACTAAATTAATTGATGAAGTAGTGAGTTGAAAAGACTATGAAGTATTTTCAACTCTAGGTCTATTTTCAGCATTGCGTAGAGAAAGACTCATGAATTGTTACAAAAATAGGCCTCGTAACTTATAGCTAAAATTCGTAGAACCCGAACCAGAGGGCTCAAGTACAGTCATAAATAAAGCCAGCATAAATAAGGTTTTCATTATCTACCTAAACATTACAATAAACTTATTCATTCATTTATATTCGGAAGTACAAGAAATTTTACATAACAATATTTTAGTATTGACGCAAAACTAGATTTATGATTTTATTTTCTGTATTTGCTATTTTGTATAGGCACTGCGTATATCAAAGTGAAATAGAGTTTTGTGACGAGGCCGTAATCGTAAGATGAAACCGCACAGCTTCAGTGGAGAACTCTTGAATGGCACGCTGCGAGATCTTACGAGATCATGTACCTTTTATACTACTTATGAGTTTCAGATTGCTACGGTATATAAACTTAGGTAGCTATGTTGCTATGTTGTAACGCTTTTATTTAATCTGTAAATACATAAAGGTTTTTCTATACGTATGTTCCTTTTTACATAAATTCAATTCTACTAATTAGATAGCCTCGAAATTAAACCGTGTGACAGGCCTATGGGACTTTCTTGGGCTAGGAAGGAACTAGATAACTAGTTCGTAGTAACTAGTAGTACTGTTTGTAATGGATGGCGGATTCCTGAAATAACATAGCGTACGGACGATAGTAGAAGATAGATCTGATCGGAAAACGAGGATTTTACCTTTACCATTCCACCTGTAACATAGAGATACTGATGATGAACACCTAGGGCAGAATACAGGTACACTATGAAATTAAAGAATTCGCTACATTTGCGTTGAGCTGCCACGATACTGATAATATTTCCGCACTAAGCCGCTAATGTAGTCGATATATTGGAGACAGTGCCGTAGTCTAGGAAAACGAAGATTTTTAGGCGATAAACTTGGTTTGCAAGCTCTCTATTAACTGATAAGGTATATACCATGTAAATAGTTGATTTGGTTAAATTATAACAGACTAACTGCCGCACTCAGAGACATTTTGTATTGATTTTTCTTTAGTATTGATTTAAAAAAGTAAAAGTTAAGTTAAAACTTTTTTAAATCAATACTAAAGAGCTCCTTAGGTAACCATTAAATGTCTCTGAGTGCGGCAGATTAAGGTACCCTAATAAACCGTTATCTGACTCAGACTGCCGCACTCAGAGACATTTAATGGTTACTTAAGGAGCTCTTTAGTATTGATTTAAAAAAGTTCACTCTCAGAGTCAGATAACGGTTTATTAGGGTCCCTTAATCTGCCGCACTCAGAGACATTTAATGGTTACTTAAGGAGCTCTTTAGTATTGTTTTAAAAAAGTTTTAACTTAACTTTTACTTTTTTAAATCAATACTAAAGAGCTCCTTAAGTAACCATTAAATGTCTCTGAGTGCGGCAGTGAGAGTGAACTTTTTTAAATCAATACTAAAGAGCTCCTTAAGTAACCATTAAATGTCTCTGAGTGCGGCAGTTAGTGTAAGAATTCGTTTTAATAACTAAATCAATTTAGAAGCATTTTGTTAATCTTTATATTACAGAAACTTAACATCATAGAACTGTTAATTGGTACATGGACATGTTAAACAAGGAAACACGTTTCAGTTAGAAAATATTTGAAACTGTGTAACACGCGCGATGTCACCCGTGTTCATGTTACTGTCTTGTTCTCGTTGGTTTTACTGTGATTTATTTATATGCTACTAGCTGAGGACGGCGACTTCGTAATATATTTTTAGCCTAAAAATACATTATAATTATATAATGTGTATATGTATATGCTAGTAATTTTCACAATCATGAGAAGTCACGGTTCGTTGGTTAGACGATGCCTGGTGATGCTATGTTGTATGTATTGTGTGTGGACCACTCCCCACCTTTTTGTATGTTTTTATTGCCTTTAGTTCATGGCATTCCACTCCTAGCCACAATACATTGACAATAGTTTGGTTCTACATTAATAGAATTATCTGTTTGCATGAAAAACTAACTTAATTCTGCCCATTACTCTTGATCTATCTGAATGAAAATCGGATCAAAATCAGTTGCGTTGTTTAAAAGATATTTGGTCACTTAGGGACATACAAAAATGGCGACTTTGTTTTATAATAAGTAAAGATAAGCTTCGTCCATGACTTGCAACATATCTGTAGGTATGGCCATGTCTGGGACTAATCAGGGCGAGACTACAGTCGTCATTAAAACCATCGAGCGATTGTGCTAACATTTAAAACAGTTTGATACCATGAATGTTTGCAGTTAAAATGTAGTTTTGTTCACTTTGTTTTCCGTCGTTATTGTTAATTATTAACTATCTTGATGTTTAAAAAACTGAGTGAACTGAAGGAAAAAAAATACAAATACCACATACTTACAATACATATTCTACCACCGTTAGCTAAGCTGGGACCGAGTTTCAACGTGTGTAATAGCTTTCACTCATATTTATATCGCATGTGTTAATGTAAGCTCATGTTATAATTAAAATTTGTTTTCTTTCTTTTCTACTTTCTCCCATAGGCGAAAATTTCATCTTTAGCTATCACCGTTCATAAAATACAGTCTGGTGACTGACGAAAGGCTTGATCGACGGTGAAGTCTCCAGTACCGTGTTACCTTTTGGTGCGAACCCTAAACACATCACTTGAGAGATGGAAAATACGCAACTAACAAGAACGCAAAACGCAACACATAATTTTAGTATATAATAGGCTGTGTAATAATTCTGGAGACTTTGGTATGATATTAGTGAGTACAGGCTACTCACTAATATCATACCATCACACCTTTTTCCCATAGCATAGGGATGTGCAGAGAGTGCTCTCTCGGAGCTTTCCACTATGATTCACACAAACTGCCTCAGTTTTAATATAAAAGTAAAACATACAAGCGCCGTATCTTATGCATTAAGTCATCACTGAGGAGCTGATAATCAGTGCACAACGCGCTCACGCTCCCTTTCATTCAAGTGAACGTTCACTGGGATATTGTTACATGTTGACGACTTGTCTTAGGTAATGGTATTTATATACCATTCTAACACCACACAACTTAACATCTATTACGACATATTAGTTTTTACTTACAGCCGTATTCACAAACGTTACTGTGAGGTCTCATAGTAGGCATGGACGCACAGGGGTAGCAAAATCATTTCACAAACAATACTTAAGTGGTGAAGCGCACTATGCGTTTGTTAAACTGAACGCATAGCTAAGTTTTGTCTATGAATACAAAGGCTTGATGAACGGAACTCACTGAGAAGTGTTACCCTTTGCACAGTGCATCAACACTTAAGTACTTACTTATGTAAATATTGTTTATGAATACGGGTGTTACTTATTGGGTTTCTGTTGGTAACACAGAAGTGAAGTTGATGTCTTATATATACATTCAAGTTCTGTTTAGTACAGCTTGGCTTATGTGATTGTATTTACAAAATACATCTATACTAGCTATACTAATATCATAAACCTGAAGAGTTTCATTTGTTTGAACGCGCTAATCTCAGGACCCACAGGTCTGATTTGAAAAATTGTTCCAGTTTTGTAAGTAGGTACACTTTTCGAGGAAGGCTATAACATCACGCTGCGACTAATAGCACCGAATCGTCATTGAAAAGTGTTGTAAAAACAGGGAAAAATTTCTAAATTCCATGCGTATGAATGCTAGTACCTTCATAACTAAGTACTTAATACCGAAATTCTAATACTATGTATTCTAGTCACATTACATTTATTCTCATATTGTTGCTATTAACAATAATTACCTACTGTTTATAGTTATACAGTTATAGGGATATACTGTTATTGTTCGATATGGGAAACTGTTTCCCATAATTGACATTAGGAACCCGATCACGTAGAGATCCTTATCCTTGAAAAACTATTATATTGCATCGCCATATATGCTATCAGATTCTGATATTCCAATCTAATATATAAATGTATTTATACATTAACTAATCTAGTATATTTAAATACATTAACTTGCCAATTGTAATAGATAATATTTTTAGAACATTTTTATCAGCTAGGTCTATCTATGTATTCTATGTAACGGAATCTTTGAAAGTGGTATTCATCCCCTTGTATTAATCTGTATGATAATGTAAAATAATATACAGAATTTTCGAAAGTGTTTTCTAGTTTTTGAACTCTGCGAATTATTACAATGATATTTTATGAAGAGTGATGTTGTTCAGATCGTTTTTGTGATTTAGAAAAGTATGTTATGGTTATATTGTTCAGTGTGTATAAATTATTTTTGCATGAATTTTTGTCTGTCATTCGTTCCACATTTGTACAATTTAAACTAATTAGATGTACACAAAAACTAACACCCGATATAACAACAAAAACACTTAAATTTAATTATTGCTGCAGTTCAAAGAACTACTGATAGAACGTCTTCAATTTCCAATTGTGAAAGTAGTTTAAATTGTACGAGAAGTAACTATATATAATTGTATTTAATTGGTGTTATTTAGTTGATGGAATAACAAAACCGTTTAACTTAGCAACTCGATGTTCAATTATCGTCATGGTAACGGCCAACCATTGCTCTCTTAACTCTCTAAACGTTCATAAAATTCATTTATATTGTTTTTTCTGTCTGGGAATTAAATTTTCACTGGCTGTTTACCGGGCCTTCGTACGCGTGGAATTTGGAAATTTTCCCCCTTTTTCGCAACATTTTTCGCTCATGCTTCACTCCTATTGGTCGTAGCGTGATGTTATATGGCCTAAAGCCTTCCTCGTTATAGGCACTATCGAACACCTAAGATTATTTCTAGTAACTAATGTATGTTGTGTAAACTAAGAAAATATTCATTCATTAAATAAAATATGTACCTAATAAATAAATATTTATAGACATTTTACACAACGTCCTCAGGTCCCAAACTAAGCTTATTATGCTTGTTTTATGGGTTCTGGTACCCATAAAACAAGCATAATAATATATAATATAATAGCATAAGCATAACACGGATATAGTTAATACATAAACTACTTTTCTTTTGTAAATACATACTTATAATAAATAGTAAACACCCACACACATTTTTTGACGCAGGACAAACATTTGTATAACAATTATTAATATCACACAAACGATTGTCCCGAGCGGGAATCGAACCCTCGACCTCGTGAACGGCAGTCCGTTACCTTAACCACTAGACCAGACCACGAGGCCGGTCGCTCGTCGTCGATATGTTAGTAAAATTATTTGAGAAAACTATTTACTGACATAATGTTTCCATTGAAATAGCAATTTACTGAAGGTATTGGCGCCCAATGTGGATCGTATTTGGCTCACCCTTATAATAACAAAACATCTATGCTTTTATAAAACGCATATATTCGTTATGAATTACTAATTAAAATCTGCTTCCAGTCAGTTAAATCATGAGTTTTAACTATGTTAGTTTAACGTTTATTTAAATATCAATAAATGTGAATCAAATAGTTGAAAACAAATACAACACAATATTTTTACAAAAGAAGTGACGAACTCTAGTTTTAGGGTTCAGTACCTGAAGGTAATAAGGTACCCTACTAACTACTGAGACTTTACTGTCTGTCCGTATGTCACCAGGCAGTATCCCTAGAACGGTGATAGCTAGAGAGCTGAAAATTATAGTTGTGTTTTTCGCAGTCTTAATTTCAAAAGTGGTAAATGTAAGCATGAACACTAGCAACAAAGACAACACTTTGCAAAGAAAGCCTTTTCTGCCGTAGTGTATTTTTTTGTTATCTCCTTTTACACTCATGCCATTAACATGTCCGTAATCAATTAATGTGTACTCTTTGATTTGATTACCTTAGTTATGTCGTAATTTTGGAAATATGATCAGGCTATGATTCAATATCCGTAATTGTATTTCTTTGTGCGTTAAAGCGATTTAATTCGATTTCTTCACAAGGATACCTCGCGGAACGATGTATCTATGTACAAATATGTACAGTACACACTTGTGTTATTTGTCTATTAAAGATAAGTCAAAAACTTAACTATATGAGTAAGTTGAACATTTTTAGTATTTTTGTTATTTACTGTACGAAGAATTAGTAACAACTTTTTTGTAAATAATATTTAGCGTGGGTAATTATAGTAGAACATTAATACTGAATTTAACTTAGAAACATCAGAAGTGGGATGGTATTTGAAACTGAGACCTCTCGATTTCCAAAACCCACACATTTTATGGTCTATTTATGCGGAAATTAATATTTATTTTTACCGGCTGGGGCTAAGTAACTAATTATTGATTCTGTATACATAATTTCACGATATAGCTGATTTTTCTGGAAATAACTCGGGTTAATGATCTATGATGTAGTTGATTTTGAAGATACATTTTTTCATACGTACAAAGGGCAACTATCTTACACATGATATTTGTATGACAGTCGCCCTAAATATAACTAATTAGTGCGGGAACTGAATCATGTATACCTACTGTGTACAATTCGTACGTTAACATTAACGGTAAAGAAAATAATTTTACAAGTACTTCGCAGGTCATATTAAAGTAAATTACTATGTTTCAATAACTTAGTTAAGCGACAAATTCATTAAAAGGCTTCGCGGTGTTGTCGATAACGTGACCGAGTCGGTTGCAATTCGATTTCTATTCAGGAACTTATATTTGTACTGCATCTGGATGCAATGTATTAAACAATAAAGTAGGTGATATGTATGTGTTTATTTCGTTATTAAATAGTAACACGTAGTATATTTTAGTAGCATTGTAAAGGCCTAAATGATAATTTGCCGCCTACCGTCAGCGTGGTGAAAACGCGGCCTGTGATGAGTTCAAGGCACTGATTGTTATTGATAGAGGAGGGCTTAGGTTCATCAATCAAACGTTTCACAGAACGAGCGGTAATTAGGGGCTTTATACAGATTTAAACACATTTTGTTACAAGCTCCCGGCTAAATTTCTACCTAAATTTTACGAGAAAATACTTTTGTATAGAATTTAACGTGTATTTTTCTTTTTTCACTTGTTATTTTATTTTATGCTATACCTTTGGCTCGGTACTCACTGTTGTTAGTTGGTAGAGATTTGTAGATGAAAATTGAGTTAATGATGAGGTTATTTGCATTAAGAATATCTGGTCTTAGTTAAATTCTCATCTAGGCATCTTGTGTTGTAGTGGAATCTTTTAATTGAAGAAAAATCAAATCATAATATCCAGGTGCATCAAAACTTGCCCCTGCCCTTTGTGAAAAAATCCTGGATAAATAGCGAGCTAATTACAAAATGCCAATATTATAATGAATTTTTATGTTATATTTTTCAGCTTATTCATAGCACTTTCAGTAAGAAGCTCTTCACAAACGTATTATAACTAACGACATCAGTTTTCAGAATTTGCAAATTACGTAGGTACGAGGAACCTTTTCACAGGTCCCACCGCTCTTTTAGGCGATTAGGGCTACCACAAATTACTTTATTATGAATGAATTTAACATACTTTTCGGTTTTGAGTCAATTTGTATCACATTTGGGAGGTATTCTATAAATATCTGGCCACTCTAGATAAACTAACTAATAACTCTAAATAAATGACATTTTATTGTAAAAGTTATATATAGATCGAGATTTTTATTTATAGTCAGTGTTTTTTTCTAGACCTAGTATGCAAAGTTAATACTGTTCAGTATAAAAGTATAAAATAAAACCACCACGTTAATGATGTAATGTCGAGTTAGACAACCCTGCGCGGGTCACACAAAACCTTGTTGGTACTTCTCACTGTAATATTTAAAGGAACACTCAGCACCGAGTCCCGGGTGCGTATTAAAAGGCTCTTGTATCTATTTATAAGTATTAAAACTACGGCTATTTACTGAGGTTTTCAATCTATTCGCGTAACTATTAGTAGCTAAACCGTCGCTCTGCCAGTTCGAGGGATACCAACATTTAACTAGGGTTGCGTTGCGAAAGTCATTACATACATGCAAAAAAACTGAATACCAAGCTTTAAAACGTTCTTTAGGTGAGGCTTACTACATCCAGCAGGGCACGGGAAATCTATAATTCTATGAAATAAGGGTTTGTGAAGAAACACCTACCTACCATATATGTACCTTCAAGCTCAGCTAGTGTCATAAAGTTACTAGTTTCAACTGCCCCTTTGGTTACATACTCGCTTCGTGTCTTCAGCACAGTTCGATAAAAATAAACCAATTTAAAGCTTAAATATTTAAAGGGCTTAGGGGCAAACCCTTGAAATATCTTCCCTGGTTACGCCCTTGTAATACAACACACAGAAAACACACAGATGACAAATTAGCTTTGATCATTTTACAAATAAAAATAATTTAACCCGAGTGGGCAGTCTATCGACCTTCTTTACTAATTTATAAATGCGAAATCCGGATGATAACACAATAATATTTTTGACGAGCTTAAGTGTTAATGTGTGGAACGAAACGATAGCGCGATTTAAAAAACGTACAACGCCATCTATTGAGCAGAAGAGAAAACATTTGTTTGTTAAGGATTGATTTCTAAATTTCACGCGTACGAAGTCGCGGGCAACAGCTAGTATATTATATGACACGGCGCGGCGTCACTATCCTTATTCAGTAGGATGTTATAAATAGCTCCATGTAAATGTGAACTAGGACATGATATGAGTGGTAATTGGTGGTTTGGTTCCTCCCGTCTGGACTCTACGCCATTATCGATCAGTTTATTTATTCTTTACTAGAAAGCTGGCAATCACATCTTGTCGTAATGGTTATTTAGTTTAGACGTATCATTTTGTAGTTAATTTTAGTTAGCAATGATATGAATAGAAGTGGACCTAGATGGTAAATTCGAAATATGGTCATCAGATGAAGAAAGCAACGCCGGGTCATGGTAAGGCTCAAGGCACCATCATGGCCCGGCAGGGCAAAGAGGAGAAGGAAGAATACAGAAAAAAAACCTTTGTTATTTGATCTTCTTCTTGTGATGTAAATAGTTTGAATTGTCGTTCTGAATACTGACTATCGTACGGTTTTTAAACAACAATAAAATATTAACGGGAGATTAACTAACGGAAAACCAAAAACAAAATAAATATGAAAACAATTCAATATTAAGAGGATACCAAAATAGCTTCGTGCATTTTTCTATGTACGAAGTTTTCATTGTTTCTTTAGATTGAATGGCTAGAGCTCTAATTTTTAAGTATATGTTTTTTCAATATATAATCTAGGATCGCATAAACTCAGAAACGCGATTGAAAAAAGTTTTCTCGATAGAAAATCTTAGCGAAAATACCTCTCTCATTTCTTATTTTTTTCATTTGTCGGTCTATTATCGCGTATTAACTAATGAAATAACTTTAAAAACATAAGTAACTATTATATATAGAAACACGTAAATCAGAATTAAAATATATTTAGTAGATTTTGAGTATATAGGAAAAGTATCCCTAATTCTTCATTTTCTGTGCCTACTGGCTGTGTTAATATGTACGTGTCGGCGATGATATACGATAATATTGATGTAGGCCCTTAATGAATTAGTTTATTCTTATCCCCGTTTATAAAACGTCCTCCTAACCAAAACCATAGTAACTACCGGCAGCACTTGCAATCATTTTGATTACACACATGTATAAAATCTACTCATCGTAAATCACGCAATACCTGTCCCCAGCCCTTCACATAGTATTAGATAAATACCAAATAGGTACACAAGACATTCCACTGCAAGGTGCGATATGAGCGGTCCGCCTTGACAAGGTCACAGCACACATACCGGTTTGAAAGACACCGTGGGAGCGCTCATTCATAAAATTGACATTAAATGATGCTATCTGTATTTTTAAACCGACTTACGAAAATAACAGGTTTTTTTTAAAATTACAATATTCATTATAATTATCCTATGTGATAATTATTTAAAACCAGCTTCTGCCCGCGGATTCGCACGCATTAGGCAATTCACGCAATATCATAATTTATTGCAGCCTATGTGTTATTCTGATGTACAAGGTAAATTATTGTAAAGTTTCATTAAAATCTACTCAGTAGTTTTTGCATGAAAGAATAGCAAACATCCTCTCAAACTTTCACATTTATAAAATTAGTAGGATATTTATTATATGTCTTGTTAAATTTAAGTATAGTACACATGCTGTGTTAAAAATTGTAGTGCGTAATTTAAGGCGTAAATTACTGAGAAACAGCGTAATGTTAAGACGCAAAAGAGTAACGTAGGCATCATACTTCTTTTTACGTTTTCGTACAAATTGTGTAGTTTTATAAACGAAACTTTGAATATTGCTCACGCTAACTCGTTGTGATTGACTGATTGTATAATGCACCTTTTTTTATTTCGCTTACATATTTTCGTAATTACACTTAATATCTATTTTAATTTTATAAAGCTAAAAAGTTGTTTGTTTGAACGCGCTAATCTCAGGAACCATTGGTCCGATTTGAAAAATAATTTGATGATGGATAGTACATTTCTCGAGTAAGGCTAGGCTTAGGCCATATCACATCATGCTGCGACCAATAGGAGTGAAGCATCAGTGAAAAATGCTGCAAAAACTGGTATATATTTCTAAATTTCACGCGTACGAAGTCTTTTTTGATTGAATTGATTTGATAAAATTAGCATTATTTGAGAACAGAAGAACTAGTATACTATGTCTGCTAATATTTTTTTATTATTATTACTATGTAGATTATGCACGTATATAAAAATTATTAACAACAATAATTTAAAACCTGAATATTTATGAATGAACTCTATCAAGTTTATGTTCTTCTTAAAATAAACGACGGTTCGCCTACGCTTCAAGTGTATAAATAACGTAGATTGGGGCTAAGTCCTGTCTGGATTTATATTAAGATCAAATTCTACATTTATTATAATTTAGTACTATCCTATAACAGATAGTAAGAAATGAATGCCATGTGTTCTGTGTGTCATAGTAACATTAAAATGATAGGGCAAACTTTAATTTAACTGTAATTCCATTATAAAATTATTCTGTGTGTTCTTACATCTTTACTTTTGCATTAAAACATGTTTTAATTGATATACCCTGATAATAGCTCTCGCTGACCAGCAGTGTTGGCATAAGAATTTGTTACGTTCAGATGATTCTTACAGCACATTTATTGTATTAAAACATCATGAGTCATTTCATGACCTATGGAATCCTATGCTACTCATTATTATAGTTACGAGGGGAGGTCCAAAAGTTCGTGGAATGGAGGGGATGGAGTGGGGATAGGGGCGCTCGCTTAGTGTCATACTAATTGGGGACTCATAATTAGTATATAAATGGAGTTTCAGCCCTATTGCGTTATTCGTTTACGAACACTCGCCTGCTAAACACGTCAATCCGGAAGAAAACTGAAACTATGGAGAAAATTGAACACCGTGCGGTCATTAAATTCCTTACCAAGCAAGGAAAGAACGCTCAGACCATTTTGAATGAAATGGAAACTGTTTACGGGGAACAGTGCCCTAGTAAATCAATGATTTACAAGTGGCATGGTCTTTTTAAACATGGTCGGGAGTCGATTGAAGACGACCCCCGCTTAGGAAGGGCTGTTGAGGCCACCACATCAGACATCGTCGAAAAAGTGGAAAAAATTGTACTGGAGGACACCCGTTTGAAGAAAAAACAGTTATCTGCATTAGTTGGAGTATCAGATACCACCATTTTGCGAATCCTACATGACCACCTGGGTATGACAAAAGTCAGTGCAAGATGGGTACCGAGAATGCTCACGCCGCTTCAAAAACAGCAGCGCGTCGAAGCGTCAAAACATTTTTTGGAGTTGTGTGGCGACGATCCTGGACCGATTTTGGAGCGAATTGTTACCGGCGATTAAACATGGGTTCATCACTTTGAGCCTGAGTCCAAACAAGAGTCCATGCAATGGCATAAAAAGGGGACACCACCGCCAAAGAAATTCAAAGTGTCGGAGTCGGCTGGAAAGTTGGTGGCTACTGTTTTTTGGGATTGTGAGGGGATAATACTGATTGATTATAAAGAAAAGGGCAGGATCATAACCGGAGAATACTACGCAACAATACTAGAAAAATTAAAGGATGCCATCAAAGAAAAACGTCGGGGAAAATTGACCAAGGGCGTTTTGCTCTTGCAAGACAACGCGCCGGTTCACAAGAGCAAAGTTGCAATGGCTGCTCTACACACGCATGGCTTCGAATCACTAGTCCACCCACCCTATAGTCCAGATCTGGCCCCAAGTGATTTTTATTTGTTCCCCAATTTAAAAAAAGACTTAAGGGGAAGGAAATTTTCCGACGACAATGAGGTAAAGGAGGCAATTTTGGCTCATTTTGAGGGAAAAGAAAAAAAATATTTTTACGATGGTTTAGAAAAATTAATTCATAGATCTAATAAATGTATTCAGCTTAAGGGTGATTATATTGAAAAGGAAAAATAAATTTACTGTTTCATTTTTACTAAAACCCTTTCATTCCACGAACTTTTGGACCTCCCCTCGTAGTTATCTGTATAATATCATTGTCACATGTTTGTTTATTAAGCTGACAGGATGTAAGCGTACACAGTCTATTAGCGAAGCACACGTCAAGTGTAACGGAGGGGATTAAAACATATTTCCAACTAAGTTGCACCCATACACGTACTTTGTGGACCACCCTCTTAATAATTAACATCTTGTGATGTACAACACTTTGACAGAAAGGTGTCTGACACGGTTTGTTAGTTATTCAAGTTGATCACCGAACATTAGTATTCGTTAGGCGTATTTGTAGCAAATAAAACCTGGAGTTTACTACATTTTATTTCTGAATAGAATATTCAAGAAATGTAAAATTTCGGTGCTTATTTACACTTTACTGCTAAGTGCTAATCCAGACAAATAAACCTGGATTAAGAAAACAGCTAAGCAAAATGAATTTTACTATTATAAAAATGATTCAGTATAGATCTTTGTTTTTGAGATTTGTCAGTTTCAAATGTAAATCTCTTTGTATTTTTAAGAAGCTCAGTAGGCTAAATAAGCTCCCGTTGCAATGCAGGACTATGCTTACATCTGTGACGTTTCTAGGCCGAGAATATTAAGACAAATCTAAGTAAAGAGCTTTTTTAGTTTTTATTATTATATATTATCCTGTGGTGTATTACTTTAAACTTCAAGCCTAAATGAAAATTTGATTATTCACAGTTCAATTAGAATTGCCAGCAATTTTGACTAAAGAAAGATCCGATAAGTTATACTTTTTGTTGTTAAATCGCGACAAGTCAGGCGTATAAAATTCCTCCACTTAAGAGGAAAGGATTTTCTCCTTCATCCCTCCTATTTACTTGTATACACGCAGTTAAGCTTGTTACAATCTGTTGGTTTAGGAGCTTTTTGTGTCAAAATTTGTGTATTTTGTGAACGTTGTTTGTTAGTAAACGTGGAGTGAAACTTATGTAGATATGATGCGTTCACATATAACAGTCTTATTCTATGAAGCCTCTTCTTCTAATAACTCTTAAAGTATCTACTTCATAAAGCTATAATAAAAAGCACGGGCTTGCGTTGTAATGGCGAAGTTGATCGCGTGTAACATGTTGACCAGGATGAATTAATAGGACCTATTTGATTTCATCAAATCTTCAAGGTTAAAGTCTGTTTAAATTATCCCTTAGTTGGCTCTTGTAGCTTCTCTTCTAGACTGATATATTAAATCTTGTCTTTTTCTTAGCAAGTTAACGACTCACTGTTGGATTTGGGCTTACTGAACTTTGGGAGGACATTTGAGTTTGTTATGATCGCGCTGACCAGGCGTAAGTTTTCATTTCGAGTTTTCAGTCAGATGATGATATCTACTTAAAATATCCCTTAGATAGCTCTTACAGAACAAGGGACAATCCATGGGATGGTACCACAAAACTTGTATTCTTAAACCGTCACCACTGGAGAAATAAATGGGATTAAACAACATTTTGTAGCTCGTACATCGTACACCCATAAATTATGCTAATAAATATTTGCCATAACATTTATTTATCCGATCTAAATAGATATAATAAGTTGAAATTCAATTTTCAATTTCCTGTTTTAAACTTTTAATCGGTTTAATCTCATTAAACAAACATCATTTAATCCGGTTGTCTGAACTGGTTAGATCCGGATTTGTAGTAATCCGTTTACATCAATGAACGGATACTGTGTTGCTTAAGTTTAATGCTAACAGTTATTCGTTCAATTGGGATGGTTCATAATTTTTGACCTGCTGCTTTTATATATTTTTTTAGTAAATATAGACTATTTTAAGCAACTAATTTCAATATTATTGAAATATTCACTATATAGAATTAAAAAAAAATACTTAAAGATATTATTTTAAATGTTGTTACGTCATCGTTGTACCCAATCTGTGTATTGCAATACATCTTTTCAAAGTTGCCAAGTTGATATAATACACGAAGTATAGATAGAAGGAGTCCGAACGTAATGTTGAACGAATGGTCTCAATTTAAGGGACAGATTTTTTGCCGGTAGAGCGCGCCATTTTTCAAGGAGTACTCGTTTGAATTCTTACGCGGGAAATTTTATTGCTATTGACACCTGTGGAAAAAAATATTTAATTAAATTAATATTTAATTTAATAATAATAATTAAATTAAATTCAACTTTCACGAGCCAGCGCGTGTTTACATGTAATAATAATAATAGCATCGGTACGCCCTGAACACTTGCGCAGCCAGTGGCAGAAAATAGAACTATGATCTGGGTTTATTAATGTGTACACGAAATATTATGGAAAAGCCTATACCGTTCGGACTCCTTCTATCTATACTTCGTGATATAATAGCTCAATTTCCACTCCACCACAGAGTAGAATATCCCTAAGAATGCCATAATAAGGCTTAAGTCCTTCATTTCAAGGGCAAATGGAGATCATTTATTTTTTTGGAAAAATAATCGTTATTATAGCAAATTTTCCGAAAAAATCTAATGGATCATGATCAGAAACTTTATTCGCCGCCGAAATGGTTTTCGAATTAAGAGTTTAAAAAAAATATGATCAATGCCAATTATTATATTTTCTGTCCACGTCGTCGCCATGACAGGTGTGTTATGTGTTTATCGCGTGCTGATTTATGATATTATTTGATTTAAAACTCTCAGCATAATTTTGTAGATAGGTCGGACATAATGCTAAAAGCATTATCTACCAGTCAAATTGGGATATGATATGCAGTTGATAATATTTGTCTTTTGTGCTTAATCCTAATTAATAAATAGTGTGAAGTGAGGCGCGAAGTAGTTTAGCGGACAATCTTTAACAAAATAGTCAAAAATTAAGTTCTTTTGTATTACTTCAAAGACCTCTCTAATGACTATTTTCGTCTAGATTTGTTTGTCATGTCATGTCATGTCATCGAACAATTTACGTGATATTTTCCTTGTGTAAACATTATATAGCCTTACCCTGCCAAGTTTGTAGATTTATTGGAATGTCTTTAGCATATTAAATTTTAATTGTGGCAATAACGTTCCTATCGTATTTCTGAGCGTATTTTTTATCGTATTTTGATATAAATTTCAGCGGTTTTGATAGACGGATTAATAGTAAATTCACACATGAAATCATGAAATATACCTATGAAAAATTCTTGTGTCATTGTGGATTTTGATGTTACATTTTTCCACCTAGCGGATGATTTTGGAACTAAGAACAGTAGCACCTAACTACGCAAAGCGGGGTTGCCGTAACTAGGCCTGTTCCGAGTTAATGTTCGTGCTACCCTTCGTTAGATGGCGCTATGTGTATTCTAAATTGCTGCTTTGCTTTTTTTCCAAAAACCTCAATATTCAGATTTTGTTGTAAAAGTTTTAATATTTTGTGTAAAATATTCATGTTAATGAAATGTAGATAAATACTAAATTATCTTCCTCCTCTTAATCATGGGGTTTAATAACATGAAAATCTTCCTAAACTGCGCTATAAGTCTAATCAATAGCATTTCGTTTAACTTTTTGTGCGTGACGTAACTAATTAATAATTTTTAATCAGTTTTTAAATCATTATTAAGATGTTTATAATTATCATGAATATATTTGTTTAGTTTATAATTTTTTATATACACATACATCTACGTTATAAATTGTTTGTTTACAATTACTTGTCATCGCCAGTGAACGATCTCGCCGATAACGTTATTATGTTTTATATATTTTAATTTATGGTCGTCTATAGTTAATTAATTGTAGTTCGTATTAGTGCCACTGTTTCTGTAGTTTTACGTAGTTAGTGGAACCGTCTAAGGTTAATACCATATCCATACATCCCATCACCATCGCCATAATATATTTTGGTAATTATTATTTAGACCGTTTGTGTATCTGTGAGCTGTGAGTATGTAACAAAAGTAATTTGCCTAAGTATGTCTTTGACTTTTAATCTACCTATACAAAATAATCTACTTCGTTATAAAACAAAAAAAACACGCTGTAAAATCCTGAATATTATTTTAAACTATTGCATTGTCAACGGTCCTTAATATGCATGCAACATTTCAGATCAATCCGACTACCGTTAAGTGGGTGAAAATCACTTTCAAAGATTCCGTTACATATTACATTGAAAATACAGTAGGCGCGCGAGTTCATGTCCATCCTGCCTGAGGAATGCGGTAGTGCTGTGACCTAATCAATAATGGTAATGCCGATGTCGATAATTATTACACATTTTGTCAACCATATCTATCACAAATTTATTACAACTGTAAGTAAGTAAATTAATACATATTATCAAATGAATCTACCCAATACTTGTTAATGGATTATTACAAAAATAGGAAAAAAAAAATTATAAAGCACAAAAACCCTAAATACGAATTAGTCACTATCAGATGCAAAGATATTCTCGTGCTTGTTTATGTATTATAAAAGGTTTTTTTCTACTTGAACTTGTTGAAGGCGAAGTACTCATGTTTTCGCACACAAAAAGAAACAACACAAGCAGTTAACAGTTTTTAGTATCGCTATTGACAAGCGCGCGTCAAGGACAACACTCGACTGCGGACGAATGCGGCGAGGTGGGTGAAGGAGGGGCGCGCTGCCCCCGCGCCTCACCTCAGGCCCCGATAGACACGAACTCGCGCGCCTACTGTATATACCAAACTAATATAAGCGTGTTAAATTACACATCAATACGACTAAAGCAAGGGGATGACCACCACTTTCAAAGATTCTGTTGCACAGATAACATTGATAGATACGTACCGCGCTAATAAAAGTGTTCTAAAGTTATTTATACTAATATTATAAAGCTGAAGAGTTTGTTTGTTTATTTGAACGTGCCAATCTTAGAAACCACTTTTGCAATTTAATAATGCTATCAGTGTTGGTTAGTACATTTATCGAGGAAGATTTTAGGCTAAATAACATCACGCTGCGACTAACAGGAGCAAAGCGTCAGTGAAAAAAGTTGCCAAAACAGGGAAAATTTTTCTTTACCCCACGCGTACAAAGCCGCGGGTTACAGCTAGTTTCTTGTAAATAAAACCTCAAAAATTACACTATCTTTAATATCCGGGTACCGTAGCTCGTCTTGCGTCGCGAATCGCGCGTCTCAAGAGAATAGTAAAATGGGTCGCCGTCATTACTTTACTAGATAGGAAAATTTATATACGAGGCCCTTTGAAATACGTTGGTACTTAGTTAAGACCAATGGATGTAAAAGCCATGCAATTACTCATAAATATCTGTACCTAAAATATCTAATTGTGTTGACTTAGCACAAACTTTAGATTTAAGATGTTGAAAACATGATACTTTTGTTTTCTTATTTTCTGGTTGTAAGCACTTATATACATCTTAATTCATCAAGCCTTTGTCTGTCCATTGCTGGACATAAGGCCACAGAACGCAGCATGTGTGGAACCTGTGGGATGCTACATAAAACTCTAATTATAAATAAATATTATTACAGAAGTTACGTTATTCTAACGACATACTTTCTTTTTCTTCCAGGTATGTTGTAGCGTGTTACAAACTTTAACTCAAGATTCACAGAAAACTCAAAATATTCGGTAAGTTAAGGCAATGCAGTAGTGAATATGAATACAGGCATCTGATTATGAGGTTTGTATACAAAAGTGAATATTTGCATGTTTATCTATGATTTTATAACTGTTGCGAGGTAATAGCCAAATGCAGCGAATGGTTATTGACATACAGCGCAATTGATATTCGCAACAGGAACTGGTTTTAAAGCGGTAAAGTTGCGAATAGTCGTAAACCGTTTACGACTATTCATTGGTGCCATTTCATGCCTCAAACATATCAAAAATTTTACCTGACCCATAGAAAAAGATAAACATATTAAATTGATAGAATTCTTTGGCACACGGCCTGAGGGTCACGCACGTCACTATTTATAGGCGCGTACGCGTTTAAAGTTCATTCATTCGTCCGTTTAAATTTAGAACATGACCGTTTCCGTTGTTTGTAACTTGTATAGATCACACAGATAAATTCGGTCAGTTGGACGCGAGACGTGTGCGTATGAGGTTGTCAGTTTTAGGAAATTATATGCATGATTCATTACATTTTTCTCAAGATTTTGATGTATATTGTGTTCCTTTGATTTTTGTTATGATATTTGGAGTGAATCGAACAATTTGTGTTAAAACTTTAATTCGTTAAGTACACTTTTTTCTTCTGGGAAATAAAAACTAACTGGCTTACAGTTCACCCGCATTTTTAATTTTACATACTGTCTCAAATTTAAACCTCTGGAAGGTACTACTGCCAAATGTCCAATTAAACCTGTAAAATACTGATAAACGCGTGTGTTTTGGCTACAAGAAGCATATTCAGTTATGACATAGAACTAGGCAGCCCTGACTTGATGAAGAGCTAGTTGATATAGTCACGTTCTGACTATTCAAGATCTGGCAGCTATCCGACAGCAGACACTCGTATTTCAATATAAAGTCTATAGTTACTGTTATAGATGAGTTCTTGACTATTTCGTTTATTTATACAAACTTCCTTTCACTTAAGTAATTGAAAAAAATTCTTCCTTCATTTTGTTTACTTTGTGTATTTATTATTTATTCAAGATTGGGGTCGTTTGAGATTAAGTTACGAAGTTAATGTAAAGCAAATTCGTTGTTTTAATATTTTCATTTTAACAATATGGCGGCTGACTTGGTTAAACAGATAGCGGAAATCTTAACAATTAAATATTTCGTCTAAAATGTATTTAAGGTTAAATATAGTTCCACAGAATGAAAACCCAGCCAACTATAGTGTGTCATGTCTCCACAGGTATAAAGGAATACGTCCCTTCTGTGTCAAGCCCCTTCTTCCCCTTCTAAGAAACATCTGGACCCAGCTGCTAAGCCCAATAGAATAGGGTCCAGATGTTTCTTAGAAGGGAAAGAAGGGGCTTGACACAGAAGGGACGTATTCCTTTATACCTGCGGAGACATGATACACTATAGTTAGCTGGGTTTTCATTCTTTGGAACAATATTTAACCTTCGTATAATTAAAATAAATAATACACGTTGGTGTGGATGTATAGTGGTTTTCGGCGCTCGTACGCAGAAACTATTGATTTTAGGGGAAAAAAAATATGACGGTAGGAAATTTTCTCTACTTTTATTTTGTATAAATATGTTTTCCTGTAAAATGCGTAGGAAAGGAGATATTATCAAAAAAATGATTTTGGGCGCCATTTTTTCAATATGGCGGCGCAAACGTGCAACATACGAGGTGGCAAAGTTGAAATTTGGAAGGAGCACATCAAAATCTATAAAATTACCAGTTTTCAAAACTTCCGGAAAACTTTCCGGGCAAAAATACTAAATGACAGGGCCATTTCATTAATTAAATAAAAACAATTTTGTGGTTTACCAAGCCTAGCTGCACAAAAGTTATATTTATAAATAACTAATTAATTGATGAAGCTTGTATTTTAAATTGTTTTATTTGCCTCTAATTTACATTAGAGGCAAATAAAACAATTTAAGGTGAAGTTTCTTTTTAATTCTCGTTTGACGCTTTTCGAAAAGGCTTAAGAAAGCTCATGTGCTTATACAAACTGAATGACTTAAACCCGAAGAACTCTCAAAATGTTTCATTTAAGTAAATTGTTGCAACCATTGCGACTACCGCTTACCGTACGGTAACTACGGAACCCCTCGGTTCCACCAGACGCACTTGGCTCGTTTTCCTCAAGATTAAAAAGTGGAATGTGAAATAAGAGACGCGCGATACCGCGAGGGATTGAGGGTACGCTGAGAGCCAATCAAAGCAACTGCCTCAGGGCGGCTATTCAATTAGAAATGCCCCGATCTTGTGTTTGTGGTGCGAACCATAAGATAACGCGGGTATTCTTACTTCTTATTATTCTACGTACTACAATAAAAAGTAGCACACATTGCATATTTACTGCTCTGAATAGTTCTTTTATTTCTAATAAAATAAAATACACATGTTCACAATCATTAAACAATTTTACCACATTTAATTACTAAATTGCCTTGGATAGTAAAAGAAGCAAACAATCTTTTGGATTTATACGACACGTGCTGATACAGATACAAGCAAAGCTAAATAGTGTCTGACAGAGAATATAAGGCAATATTTTCCGGAGCTTTTTTTTCATTTGTATTCGTTATTATGAATTATTGTCTTTGTCTATAATTAACTACTGTAAATATAGTTCCTTTAACAGTCACGTGAAAGAAACTGATTAAATCTGATATAAAATCTCTTCAGCTTACAACTTGTACCATTTACGTAAAAAATCGTCTATCTACCGTTCCGTAGTACGTCTACTTCTACGATCGCTGTAACACTTGGATTGCCTCCACACATAATACAATGCCTCTTTTCGTTTTACTCAAAATATTTTCTTAATCAAGTAATGGTATTGTAACGCGGCGTAAAAACAAATAAGCAATGTCAAAAAAAAAGCTTTTCTTAATTTCTATCTGATCAAAAAAAAAGCTACATTTACAATTATATTAGTAACTAGCTGGCCCGGCAAACGTTGTTTTGCCATACCAAAAAAAAAGTAAAAAAAATAAATTAAAAAAATGAACTATAAACCTCACGGAGCCCGAGACCTTTCCAAAGAATGCAAAACCGTGGAAATCAGTCCGTGCGTTCTGGAGTTATAGCGTCAGGAAGGAAAACCCGACTTATTTTTATATAGTAGACTAGCTGGCCCGGCAAACGTTGTTTTGCCATACCAAAAAAAAAGTAAAATTAAATAAAATGAACTATAAACCTCACGCAGCCCGAGACCTTACCAACGAATGCAAAACCGTTGAAATCGGTTCGTGCGTTCTGGAGTTATAGCGTCAGGAAGGAAAATCCGACTTATTTTTATATAGTAGAAGATAAGTATGATGACCGCCTGCTGGCCTAGAATTTAAAGAAAGAAAGAAATCGTTTATGCTGCAGTACCACAATATACAATAACAATATTTACGTACATAATACAATAAACTTAAACTAAAAAAAAATTATACACGTAACGTAACACGTAACTGAAACGGAAAAAAATTATATTGGATTCAAATTCGCATATATTTTGATGATTTTGTATGTCCACTATTACATTTAGGTGGTAGTTTTACCATCTATAGATACAAAATATCCTAGACTTTTTTAATATGCAAGATATGACTATGAAACCATCTATTATTCCTTCCTTTCCTATTGTGTGAAAATACCGTTGTGTAAAAGTTTGTTTATGGTCCGTACCTGCCAATATGTGTTTTATGTGTACTGAAAATATCTTCTCCAGCGCCTATATAACAAATACACCTCGTAATACAGAAAAAAAAACCTAGTGAAATAAATGTTACAAGTTTCCCCCATAAGTGTAGTAGTAAAAATTGGTCAAGTGCGAGTCGGACTCGCGCACGAAGGGTTCCGTACCATTATCTATGCAACATAAGGCAACGTTATTAGTATCGAGCAAGAAACGGTAAAAAAATCATGTTTGTTGTATGGGAGCCCCCCTTAAATATTTATTTTATTTTATTTTTAGTTTTTGTTGTTATAGCGGCAATAGAAATACATCATCTGTGAAAATTTCAACTCTCTAGCTATCACCGTTCTCGAGATACAGCCTGGTGACAGACGGACGGACGGACGGACAGCGAAGTCTCAGTAATAGGGTCCCGTTTTTACCCTTTGGGTACGGAACCCTAAAAATGAACGAGGCTCCCTTGGTATCACGTAGCGGGTTGCCGTTCTATCGCACAATTTATTTTTACGTGGTTGTGTGTATCAATAATTGAAAGTACTAGCTGTATTCTGCGGTTTCTACCGCGTTTATAGGTACTATCCTGCTAAAGTAGTACTTGTAACTTCTTTTTACGATATTCTTTTTTGGTAGTCAATTAATTAAATAGACACAATGTGAACGGAAGAGTAACTAATGCGATCTGTCATTTTGACACCTTCAAATATTGACAGACCTAAAAGGTTGTGTTTCTATGGCCACAGATAAGCGAGCCAAAAGTATAGTATAGGTAGTATATATAGTACCGGTTCGTTAATTTTTTTTTGTAAGCTCTTCCAAGGATTTTTAAATGGCTTTGTTGAATAAGGACTCAAAATGTGGAGGTCTCGGGAACGAATCCAGAAAAAATGTGAATGTATTATGACTTTCCTATTTAAAAATTATCAAAACAATTTCTAATCAAAAATATTTTTGTTGTTACCTATGCTTTATTTCGGCTTATCCACCTAAAGATGTAATAGACGTAATAATAGACATATAATGAAGATAATAATTCTGTACTGACATCGGGACGGGCTGGTTTATGTAATGGACTGCCGATCATTTGTGTGATATTCATAAATGTCATACAAATGTATGTACTGCGTCTGGGTGTTTACTATGTATTATAAGTATGTATTTACAAAAGAAAAGTAGTTTATGTATTATATCCGTATTCTAGTACCCATAACACAAGCATATAAGCTTAGCTTGGGACCATAGGACGCTGTGTGAAATGTCCATGAATATCTATCTATCTATATCCTATAGTCTTTTACTTTGTTTTGGGTTACTTTTTAAGCGACTTCAAATATAGGAGGTTCTTAATTCGTGGTTATCTCCTCTCCTGAGCAATCGAGGAAAACCCTCCAATTTCAAAGGCACATGAAGTCGGTTGAACTTTTTTTTTTAAATACCCAATTATACTTTTCATTGTCTCAAATTGAATTATATTTCTGTCACTACAAACGTTTTATCTTAAGGTTTATCTTGTACGTAAAAGTTTCATAATTATTGTAGCTTCTCCTAATGGTGCAAGTTTATATCCTTCTCAAGTCTTGCCAGATATTTCTCGTGTTACTTGGATTTTGTGCACAGGATTGTACTTGGCTATTTTTCCACATGTGTAAGTCCCAACTATTAAAAAGTTTTTAGGAAAGACACCGATTGCCCTCACTAATGTCTACAATTCCGATGCCAATACATTATAACTTAAAAATTTTAGAAAATCACTAGCTGTTGCCCGCGACCCCGTCGCGTTTCATTTAGAAAATTTTCCCCGTTTTTGCAACATTTTTAACTACTGCTTCGCTTCTACAGGCCGTAGCCTAATGTTATATAGCCTGAAGCCTTCCTCGATAAATGCCCTATGTAACACTGAAAGAATTTTTCAAATCGGCCCAGTGGTTCCTGAGATTAGCGCATTTAAACAAACAAACAAACAATCAAACAAACAAACAAACTCTTCCGTTTTATAATATTATTTAGAAAATCATTCTGGACTCGGGCTTTGAATAGTTTGAATTCGACAGGTAATTAAGATACAATCAGTTTAACCAAAGCGTTAATAAGTCACATTAGAGTTTTACTAAACCAACGAAGCTTGACGAGTGATTGATCGTTACAGCCAAGATCAGCTGAGTTGTGATGGTATGAGATTGGTAGAAAAACACACATTTTTAATTTTGTACATTTTAGGAAATAAAGAAGAAGAGACAGAAATTTAGAATATTTTTTAGAAAAAAAATATACAAAATGTTTTCATTTTAACTATATAAACTTCACAGAACTATTATAGTTTTAAAAATTACACCCAAAATTCGAGTACAGAGTTCGCGTTACCATGTTGCCGTATGTTTTTCAATTTAAGAATAAATAAAGTACCTACCTATATTGTTCATTGGATCAACACTAAAGTGATGATATATGAATTTCCTTTTAAAAGTAGGTAATAAATAGGTTGTATTAGCAATAATGTTATGTAATTCGTAAAATAGCCCTTATAATCTGCAGTATATTTGTTTTAAATTTTGGCCCGACGTTTCGGAGACTTTGCAGTCACCATGGTCACGGGTGAGACTGAGCTGTAATGTGTCTTCTACGATCAGTTATTACAGGGTTTACCCACATTCGATTTTAAACGTCGGGCCAAAATTTAAATCAAATATACGCGTCTATATCCGTAAAAAGTAGTTTTTTTTAAACAGATGAGTCGCGCAAGTGTTAGAAAATATAATACTTAAGAACTTAACTTTCGCTTTGTATTAATTTATTTATTGCATTTATGTTATTCACAAGTTGGTATATAAATATAATTTTCAAATAGAATCAAACATGAGCCCTGTTAGAGCACAGCAATATGGCATGGTATTGACACCATACTTTTAGAAAACTTAACCATTCCAACACAAAGTTCTATGAGTAACAAGACAGCTCAAACGAGCTGAACTTGAAGTTCACCCTCTTTATATAAATGTTGTAATAAAGAGGGTATATATATATATAGTGCACTCTACGGTACATGTAAAACGATCCCATAGTCTTTTGGAACCCTCAGGCGAGACACTCTAATATCTCCTAACAAGCGGAAAGTATAATGTTTAAAAGTCTATTCGCTCTTATCTTTAACGTACTAGCATTGCACTTGTATAGAAGTTATATGTGATGGTATTAGAATACAAGTGCCAACACCCCATTCCTCCCCAAGCTGCTGTAAAAGCCAGCTAACTCGAAAATAAATCCTGTGCCGACACGCCTGGTCAGGGCTGCATAGTAGACCATAATCTTCCCAAGCGGTGGAAGCCCGTGCCCAACAATGGGACGGTAATGAGCTGGAGAGAGAGAATTAAAAAAAAATTAGATTAATTTGATCACGCCAATGTTATGACATTTGGCACAGTGCTAATTACTAACTTATCCGCCGATGTGTGCTTACTTAGAAAAGATCAAATTCGAATCACCCTTTAAAAACATTGGCTTCGTATGAAATTCTAGAAATTTCAACTCCGTCGATATTTTCATCATCATCGTAATATAACGCCTTTGTCCCATAGGGGTAGGCAAAGACTATAGCGCGCCATCTGCTACGATCGAAATAATATTTTTGTATAATTTTAAGTATATTCAATAGAAGTAAACGATAAATGATAATGCTATTGCTATAATAAGTAATTGCCTCCATTTTAAAGTCGTTTCTCTGAGTTTCCAATAGATTCAAGTTAAAATGACAACGAAATAGAAAATTGTCGATTTCAAATTTATGTTTCAACATTGCCGTGCAACTTTCAAAACTACAATAGTTAGTTTAAACTATGTCTTTGGTTTTATGATTTAACGGAGTTTAGTTGAACTCGCTTCTGGTAAGTCGACATTGTTGCTACTCAAATTGTCGTATTTCGGTCAGAATATTTTAATAGTTTTATTTCAATAACAGTTTTTTGAAATCAACTTGTAGCTTTATTTGAATTATTATTAATGTTTAATGTTACCGAATACTTTATAGGTAAACATATTATTATGTATACGTTTTATTAAGCTTGACAAACATATTTAGTTCTGACGTAAAATAATAATTTTCCCATTGTTAGGTATCGACGGATGTCTTCCAGTACAAGAACCACTACGCCACGAAGCCCATAAGAAATAGTTTTGAAATTTCTTTCTCTTACACGAGATTCTACCTGCTTATATTTTTCCCTAGGTTATTATTCGAAGAAATGGGATGACGAGATGCGTTAACTCGTCACTGCAAAGACGTATAAATAACTATTTATGCCGGATAATAGAACTCACTTATAACAATTAAACGTTTAATTACAGTAACTACTAACAATATTCGGCAAAAGCTATCTCGTAAGTTAGATTCGAACTCCAAAACTACTTCGACTGTCGTAGATTCAATTAAGCCTCGAAATTCTCAAGTGGCCTCAAGTTAGGGGCATTTAATTCCTCCAATATTCGTTTCAGTACATTTATTAAGTGACGAAACGGTTTTACGCACTTGGAATATAAACAGTGAACGTGATACGAAACCGTTACTGGAAATATCGCTTTGTCACAATATCGGCTTGACCTGGAATAAATCATTTTTAGACTCCATTGTGCCCTGTGAGGCCCAGTGACATGAAAGCTTTTTTACTTTCAAATTAAGTGCTTTTCGCCCCTATATGCATAAGGGATCTGGCGTTATAATGTGTAAGTGTAAACGTATTAGGCTGTTATTAACCAGCTTGTGACTAAATTATTATGTACGTATTAAATAAAAGGGCTCTGTATAAGACAAGCTAAAGAATAAGCAAGGCAAACAAAATTTATTTTAAAATATTTGTGGTGTGCATGCATACCCTAGGGAATGCAATGATGATGATGACTTGAAATCTTAATCTTTCTACCACTGAACTTACAAGCATATTGGCATTAAAATATTTTTTCAGAATAATATTTATACTAATAATATCAATATTCTTAAAAAAAATAATATCTTTAAAGTATATCTAATACTTTAAAGATATATATATAATCTTTAAAGTATATGCCGAGACCGTATTGTGTAACTATATTGGCAATTAAAAGTAAATAAGGTTTATGACTAAACAAGCGGTGGCCATAAAGCTTAGGTATGAAGCCTTTTGCAATATCTATTACGTACAGCTTAGGTACAATGTAGGCTGGATGCTATAAATTTGTGTAATTCCCATTACGATAGTAATTGCGTGTTAGAATTGTTATTAAAATATTGTACTAGAGGCGTATGTGGTCTAATAAGTGGTGCGACGATAACAGCAGGGAGCCAATATAAAACTCTAACTAGAGGCAGGCGGCACAGAAGCGCGTGCTATGTCGTTTTTAGGGTAAGCCAACGTCCTACAAGTGGCGGAAAGGGGCTGATGAGTAAATAGATTCCAATAGTGTTTGTTATTATTTTTGTTTTTCTAATATTTTATTTTTTATTTTTATTTCAATCAGATAAATACAGTTAGCTTTTCTGTTTTCAGAAACAACAGCTAAAAT
Source organism: Orgyia antiqua (assembly GCA_916999025.1). Taxonomy (NCBI): domain Eukaryota; kingdom Metazoa; phylum Arthropoda; class Insecta; order Lepidoptera; family Erebidae; genus Orgyia; species Orgyia antiqua. The sequence goes on from OU779866.1 coordinate 35,303,540, forward strand.
AAACAACATATCTATCGAGAGATGTATTGACATACAATTATGCCAAAAATATTGATTCCTAGCATTAGCTGTTCTATAATATCAAAGTTGTCTGACAACAGACTTCGGTAATCCTACTAATATTATAAAGGCGAAAGTTTGTAAGTATGGATGTATGTATGGATGTTTGTTACTCTTTCACGTAAAAACTACTGAATGGATTTGAATGAAACTTTACCACAATATAGCTTATACATCAGAATAACACATAGGCTACAAATTGGCTGGACCGATTTTGATGAAATTTTATTTTATACAGAATTGTATGGCAAAACAACGTTTGCCGGGGCAGCTAGTATGCAAATATAACTGTTTATAAAATGTTTTCATTATGAATGTATTATCGTTCGATTTACAAATTAGTCATACCCGTAGTTAAACCACAGAGTCTTAAAAGCGTTCGAAACGCGAGGATAGGTAAACTAAAAGCTTCAAAATCCGTAAAAAGTGGTGTTTATCAAATAAATATTCTACTATTTTTATGAGAAAACCTTTGTGATAAACCAAAATAAAAACAATATGAAAAAAACTCAAATTTTACAAAGTTTTATTCTTAATTTTAACGGACGCTGGCGCCGTTCTATTACGTCATATTCGTTCGCTACGTCGCAATGCTACGGTCGAACGCCGTTCGCGTAGCATAAGCTACGGAAGTGTCGTAGCAGCTGGATGAACGTTACGAGTTGCTACGAACGCGTAGCGAAAGCCGCGAATAACTTGTTGTTGAATTTTCCAATATTTTGTTTCCGGTTGTGTCTTGTAGATCAGTGAAAACGTATTTATTATCCTTTATGAGTGGAAAAATAAATGTTAACTAACAAATTAAGTCAGTATTTCCGTTATTTAGACTTCATAACTGTTAATGCTCGGAAGTGATCAAGTTACTTGATAAGACTACAATTTTAGTTTATTACAACATTTCATTATTAAACGATTATTGACATTCTATCATTATAGTGTCAGTGTGAATACGATGTGTGACCGATACAACTAAATAATAAAAAAAAGCTTTTCGCAATTTGCCATCTTCTTTTGTGTTATTTTTTCTGTGTGTCGTTTTCTTACATTATTGGGTTATTGCGAATACATACAAACATACACACTTCATAATATAACATGCTTATGTATATATCCAAAACTCGTGTGACGTGGCATGGGTGAGGGCCAAACTCCTGGCGTCTTCTTCACGGGTGGAGACAGTGGTAACGGTTATCGCCTGTCAGCTCAGGGCATCAGGACGCTGCAGAGCTTCTTGAGGGAACATGGCGCCGACTGTGTCAGACAGTTTATGCAGGTATACTGTTTTATATATTGCTAAAACTATATACATAATATTTTAATATGCAGTATCCACGTGTGTTGAATATATAATTCAGATATTGACGTTGTACATACATCGCATTTTATAGAGGTAATTAAAGTCTAAGATAAGGCCCCACCCTAGTTTAAGACGATAGTGCTCAAATAAAAAATGTTAATAACTAATAATATGGTCTTATGACCTATTATAACATATGGTAGGTATGTGCAGTTACATTATTACTTAAGTAATTTATTTTTGTTTTAATAAAGAATATATATTCTCTCCGTGTGGTGACGGATTAAGAATACAAGTGTCACCACCCCATCTCCTCCCAAGGGTGCTGTAAAAGTCAGCTAAGGGATATTGCACACAGATAACATCCCCTGTGAGAGACGGAAAACTCGAAAATAAACCCTGTGCCAACACGCCTGGTCAGTGCGGCACAGTAGACATTAATATCAGCCAATAAGTCTACTCAATGCTTTGATTGCTCAGTGCCCTGAGGTTAATATTTTTCAACAATTTGAATATATTTCTTAATTTATGTAAAAATTTCATAATATGCAATGTAAAACTGAATTAAGTGTATGTAGCTTACTTCACGCGTTGGGTAACTGTAAGTGGAGTAAGCAGTTGTATATTAATAAATAAATAAATAGACTAAAATCCCTTCAAAGTGGAGGAGGCCCGTGCCCAGCAGTGGGACGTAAATGGGCGAGAGAGAGAGAGGTATATTATTACTTACATGTTCTGATGCAATAGAAGCAATATTTTTTGGTACATGTGGCAGGAAAGATTGTTTCAATTCACATGGGGCCTGCATTTATTTTTCTTTGATTTTTTATGGTCGTAGCTAGCGAACTGTTCTGCAGCCGTAGTTAAGCTGCCTTTTAGTCATGAGGTTTTGGTTTGAATACCTTTAAATTGTTTATATGAGTAATGAATAAGTTTGTTGTTATCTAGTGCTTATAAAGTAATACGCTTAGTTTCGAACCACAGGATGTTGCGAAACGTCTCTGAACAATTATTGAATTGGAGAATCACACGTTCTGTATATCGTTGTTGCACGTTACTATCAAAGGAACCGTAGCTCGCTAACCCCTAAATGCAATAAAATGTGCTTTCACGAAATTCATCGCGCTTAATTCAATTTTACTATCCCGACGTTTCGGACACTTTACAGCTTTGGTCACGATAAAATTCAATTAAACGCGACGTATTCAGTAAAAGCACAGTTGCGAAATTTACTTAATATTTATGGGAATAACGTTCATAATTCGTTGATATTTTAATAAATGAAGTTAACTTGCATTCTGGTTACTGGCCGGCTCCGTAGATTATAGCGTGATGATAGATTAAGCGTGATGTTGTGATGAGGATGTTATTATAGGTACTAATACTATTTTATAGCTATTTTTAAATTTGATAATGGACGTACCTGCAACAACATTTATAAAGTTACAATTTCTTTTAGTGATGCTAGTTGTTAAAACTAATAACATCTAGTAACGTTAAGATGATTAGATGAATCATCTGTTTGTTTGTAATGTGATATTACACCGCGCCACCTCCGCACACAGCTATATAATCGATGTCTTAATGGAGGTTGCTTATAATGGCTGTTTGTTTAATATTAATCGCTAGTGGGAATACTGGCGTACACATAAACCGAATAAACATGTAAATTAATGTGTTTCAGAGATTATTTTACTTTGTCATATGATTTACGATGTACATTGTAGGTTCTATATGTTTTGCTACCATATTACTATTTGAACTGTTGTTTTTATAATCAAAAGTTATACCACTAGGATATTTGACTCAAAACACTTATCGATTAGAGTAATAAAGCTTTAATTCGATTGTTAGTCATATGGACTACTCAGCACTACGTTATTTTTGGTCCATCGCTCCCTGTTTTTAATTCAACAAGAGAAACATGGATTCAAACTTGAAAAGACTGCCATATACTCGTAGCTATATTATAACTCCATGCATATCCAAGCCTTTTTCCTTCTACTAATGGACATAGAATACTTTTATTTGTTTTTTTTTTGTAGTGGCGGCTATGTTACGCCTAGTATCACTGCGACCAGATTGATCTATTGTGATCGCCACTTTCTTCAGTTCTCTGTCCAAACCAGTTGCCATAAAGAACTCCAGGATCTTTTTGGCTCCGAGAAGTTTGATCTCTTCCGGGTGCATGGTATTTAATTGCCCAGAGAGGAGCACTTTTTATGTTGTTGAATATAATAAGTTCCAATCCCTTCATTCCAGAGGCTTGGGTGTGTTCATTGTCAATCAGGTTGTGTATTTTTATAGTTATACCTGTTACTCTTATCTGGCACTCAGCTAATGGTACTCCACTTTGTATAGCCATCTGTGCTCATCGCCCGATGTCAAAGGAATACCGTGACAATGACACTCGTGCGTATTCTTATCTTTCACCCGACAATATACTATTCATAACTTCAAAAGATATATTTACTTAATAGAGAAATATAGGGTATATGCTGAGAAATATATATAGTGTTTACTTAGTCAGGCTGGCTGAATTAATGTTGTATTTCAAGTAAAGATATGCGCGACTACCAAAAACAGAAGAGGTTTATAATTTGTCAGTATGTTCTTTAGATATGTAACGGATTTCTTTTTTTTTGTGGCAAAAGGTATTTTAGAGATCTTAGGTTCTGCGTAGGGTCGGATTTAGAATATAATGTGTATTCTAAATCTATTATTACGCTTATAGTTGTCGTTCTATCGATTATTTTAATTGTCTATCGTGTCAGAAAAAAATGTAAATAAATTATTGCAAATGATAAAAACAATTGAATATATCACGCAAATTTAATCCATATGTCGTGTAAAAGCGGCCAACTTGATAATTATTATTTGTAGTAACAATCTATTTGTTAACATTGTTACCTTGGTGATTATGGAATATGGTATCATTAAACTTCTATAAAGGATTGCCAGATTAATTAATATTGCCAGATTGTTCTACAGTTTCATTTTATTATCGATTTTGCTAAGGGTGTTTCAGGTATTTATTTATAATTTAGAAAAATCTTTATTTATCGACTAAACAAACTTAAATACCTCTGCCATAAAGACAAATCTAATTGTCCTGTGTTGAAATCAAACTTGCTATCTCGTGAACGACAGTCCGACGCATAACCCATTACACCACGAGCTCTGCTGCCATACTATGGTTAATTAAAGTTATTGATAATCCTTGGTCTTGTTTGCAGTATGAGAGTTTATATTATGTATGTAGGAATTAGCTGTTTGTCCGGTGCTTCTATGAATCATACAAAATAATAAAATTGGTAATATAATTTCGCAAACATAAATCTTTAAAAGTACCACAATTAAACATTTTATTTCGTACTAATATAGAGTTGTTATTACCATTGGGTGGGTTATGTTTGTACAACATTTACATGTAATTTACATCTGTTTTATGTGTGTTTATCTTGTGTTGTAATCACAGATCAACCGTCGAGAGATTCCGCACGCAAGGCGAACACCGAACATATGCGCTAACGAATATAATCTATGAAAATTATGTGTATGGGAACGCTGCGTTTGATTTTAATACCAAATGAAAAGTATTATTCTAAACACCGCAATCCACGCCTTCTTAGAAAGTTGGTGCGTTTAATTACAAAAATCTCATAACGCGTTATCTATTGTACATGATCTGAGGTTCTAATGTAAGGTTTATAATAACAATGTTTCATTCATTGTTGTCTTATGTTCGTTATACTATCATTTGTGAATTTACTAGTCGCTGATGAAAGCAATCATCAGCTTTTAGATGTAATATGTGTATATATTATTGTAGTGCGTAAACTATGTAACTGTTACAACAAAAAAATCAATAAATTAGTGAAATATTAACGAACCTAGATAATTATATTTCCGACATTCTCTAGACTCTAGATCAAGCAAAGCTTATTTGCTTTTGGCTATTACAGTACAGACAAAATACATAATATAGAATATTCTTTTGTAAATACACACTTATAAATATATAGTTATCAATAACAATCTGGTGGCTGGTATCTGCAAGTTGTGTTTCATAACGCAATTAATCTTAACACTTGTTAGGTGGCGCACTCATAATTAGTCCCCAACCAACGGACATGTTTTGATAAATTGTTGAAATATTTCGTTCCTAAATTTTCTGTTAGAACCGCGGCAGGATTTGTTCTCAGTGGCAATTAAGGGATGAGTTGTAAATAATTTAATACGCTGTGTAAGGAAATATTTAATAGTAGCTTAGTCTTTACTTATTATAAAACAAAGTCGTTATTTTCCTATGTATGTCCCCATGTAAGCTTATATATTCAAAGCTATGCGATACGGATTTCGATGCGTTTTCTTTTAAATGATAAAGTTGTTCAAGACAAGGTTGTTTTTTTGTATAATTTGCTAATATGTTTATATATTTTCTAAATTCCAAGCGTACGAAGTTGTGGGCGACAGCTAGTTTATAATAAGGATAATAAGCTTGTTCCACTTGCTCTCTTTTGTGACAAGAACAGCTTTCGATATTGCACATTACAATGTAAATCTTTATTATTACAATCACGTCTATGCAGTTGTTTCTCACAGCAAAATCTGTATTCCGACCACGAATTATTTCTCCAATCGACAGATATCACAGATCAATATTCAGTGCATTAACAAACAGTCTCAAGCAGCCTCCTGCCAAATATCGAGGGGAACGTTGCAACAAAAGATAGATCAAAGTGAGACCAGAGAGTATAAATTCGATATCTACATTTAGAGTTGCTACGATATATTGGTAAACTAATAATATCGATAATATCGTAGTATTAATTTTACTCGCGTCTATTTTATGAAGTGATTCATTAAATATTTTGTCGCAATTGTGAATCGTATTTTGTGTAGCTTATTTTTATAACTTAATTCTGAAAAGTATTCTTATACTTTATTGTACACACAAATTACAATAAAATTACAGATACAAATTATTATTTTTTTATAATCCTAATTCTTACGCGAATTCTAATGATTTTAAAGATTTAAAAGTATTTTGTAACACTTACGCGACTCATCTGTTTAAATAAAACTACTTTTTACGGATTTAGACGCGTATATTTGTTTTAAATTTTGGCCCGACGTTTCAGTGAATTTTTAAAATTTAAAACAAATATACGCGTCTAAATCCGTAAAAAGTAGACGTTAAAGTAATTTATTAATTTTGAAATTGACTTGCTATGCTTTTACTTAATTTATTTTTTAGTTAATTAATTTCTAATTTTGTTTCTCTGTCAATTAATTAATTTGAAATCCTTTTAAAGAAATATTACGAGTATGTTTGTTCGATGTTATCGATATACTTTTCATCTCTATAGCGCAGCTGCATTCAAACTGTGATGATTCGTTAATTATTTGTTTTGGTAAAGAGTATTGGTATAAAACATGTTCTAGTACTTTGGGTATATAAATTATAGGTTGCCTATGTAGGTTCGTGACACAAGTGCTAACGTGATTGTAACGTGTGCTTAGAGAATATAAAGTTAATAAAATTTAAAAAATTGCGAGGTTGATTGACTTACATACTTGGCTGACGTGGCATATTTGACGTGTTGATAATTTAATGTATCTGGATACGAGATATTTTTTCAGATAACAAGCTAGTTTGTGCAAGTTTATTTATTTATTTATACTTTATTTTACACCATTATGATTTCATTTACATTAAAAATGTAGTTTTAAGAACCCGTACAATGGGCGGTCTCCAGGCAATCTTTTATATTTATATGATGAAATTAGACAAAAGAACAAATATTTATAGAATTTTCATGAAATTTGAAGTGAATCATCGTACCGGGTAACTTAACCGGGCTTCGTAACATCAATTTTTATGTATTGTTTTCTCTGAAGAATATTAACAGAATATTAAAGAGCTAACTTTAGTCGTTACAATAATATTATCTCACATTGCCGACGTCCTCGCAAATCGGTAGATATAATACAATTATCGCCAGCTGTCGTACCCAATTTGGCGTACATACCGATTTCAATACTTTTCCGAACACTTTTATTTTTAGAATACAATAACTATTAACTGCTGTTTGTTGAAAACATCAAAATCAAGTTGTGCTAATTTTTATAGTGATGCTTAACTTGGTACCTAGAGTTTTCAACCTTCTTTTTATTTTGAATTTTCGAATTATCTATAAAGTATTTACTGGTTTTTTGGTCTTTGTTTATTACAGGTTTTTAATTAAAATTTGAATAATTTTTATGTGTAATCATACAAAAATCTTAAAATTTTAAACTTCTTTCTTACTTTTAAATCATACTAGTTTTTGTTCATTCTTTTGCATTTCTTTCATATCCTAGAATGGTAGTCTTTTATTCAAAGAAACGAGTCTTTTGTTAGTATATCGAATCTCTTTACTGTTACAACTCCTAAGTTCTTTACAAGTAGGTAGCTTTCAGATCGTTTCTACGTGAAAGAGGTACATGTACTTACATCGCTGACTTCGCTAACATTGTTTTTACCTCACACGTCATACTAATGCCTTTCACAAGATCGATTAGAATTACTCTACGTGAAAATCTTGGAAAACACCTCGGAAAGCACTTACAAGCATTTGGAAAAGATAATATACCTATTTTAAATTTTTTTTGCTAAGTCGAATACTTTTTTTTTGATATTATTATTTGTTATTAATTTTCGTGTCTTATGTGTATAGCATTTCCGCCTGTGACTTCGTCCGCCAATTTTCATAATTAATAAATAAATAAATAATAAATATTCATGGACATTTCACACTGCGTCCTCTGGTCCCAAGCTAAACTTGTATGCTTGTGTTATGGGTACCACCAGATTACGGATAGAATACATATACTACTTTTTTTGTAAATACGTACTTATAATACATAGAAACACCCAGACGCAGTACAAACATTTGTATGACAATTAGAAAAATCACACAATTAATTGCCCCGAGCGGGATTCGAACCCGCGACCTCTTGATCGGCAGTCCGTTACCAGAACCACCACGAGGCCCGTAATTCTAACTATATTATTCAATTTTCATACTAATTTCCTCTAGGAATATGGACACCAATTATTATAAATAAATAAATCCCTTGCATAGTTTCGAAAATACTTAACTTCTTAAATACAACGCCATCTTTCGGCGTTGCTGACGATCATCTATATTGAAAGGTTTATATCGGTATCGTGTTCCCGTACTTTGGTGTGATTGTATTTAGTTTCCAAGTTTTACCACGATGCATGTATAAACGGTTGTCGCTTGTGTGTAATATTGAAGACTGGAATGATGATAATATTTCGACAAGCTACTGATTCTCCGTTAATTGTGTTTAAGTCAAATAAAGTTTTTCTTAACGTATCAAACTTGTTTGTTCACATATTTATTTCTTCTATATGCAGTTCGATATGTTTACTTTTAATACGTAACATAAATTATCTACTCATAGAACTGTGTCGCGGCGTATGAATAAAAAACCTTTTTCTAAGTACATTTTCCAACATGTTAAGTTGATAAAAGGCTTTACATATAACTGTGTGAGTACAAAAGTCTTGAAACTTAATTTCTTCAAGAAATGAGAATCTTTTTTCGGGTCGTTGACTAACTCATAAAAAGGATTTGGTTTACGAATCCGTTTTGCACAAAGTTATTTATGTTAAAATTTGATGACGAATTTAAAGGAAAAGAAAAATGGTTTAACAATTTGGCAAATTATATTTTTTGTTTCGAGTACTAGGTTACGGATGTATGCCTTGTAATATTATTTATGTACAAAGAAAACAACCCGAAAACTAATTCGTTTTTGCTACCAACCAACGTGGTGATAAGTAAAGTTTTGTTTAGAGAGATTAAACAATTTCCAAATTATCTCCCAAAGTTATTGTAGCGGCTTTCAACGGAATGTATCGATCGCATCGTGATCTCCTGCTGCTTTCAGTTTTATGTGAACAAGTGACGGTACAACAAAGCTGATCACTTCACTTTGTACCAACTTGGGTGGTGAAGCCATTCAAATTCTCAACATAAAGCTACTTTGCTGTGCTCACAGTTTGTAACTAATTAACAGCTATATTATAATTTGTACTTGTTTCTATTGGCTCGCGATGTTGTCCACGCTGAAATCTTCTGTTTTAATATTATGAATAAATAATAAAATAATAATAAATAATAAATATTCATGGACATTTCACACAACGTCCTCTCGTCCCAAGTTAAGTTTATTATGCTTGTGTTATCGGTACCAGAATACGGATAGAATACATATACATACATACTTTTGTTTTGTAAATATATACTTATAATACATAGAAACACCCAGACGCAGTACAAACTTATATGTGTTCACGCAATTGACTACGCGGTGACGTCACTGCCGGTTGCATCGCAACGAGAACACGACACGACTCACGCACGAACAGTTACGAATGACGCGCCGTAGAAAGCAGTCACAATTATTATCTTTAATAAAGTATATGTAACACAATTTTCAATAAATGTACAATTTATTACAACTTCTCGTGCATTTTTTATGTGCCGGCGTGCACAATATGACAAATATAAACATCACACAAATGATTGTCCCGTGCGGGAATCGAACCCTGAGACCTCGTGATCGGCAGTCTGTTACATGAACCACTAGACCACGGAGCCCGTCAAATTAATCCTTTTCCTATCTATACTAATATTATAAAGCTGATAAGTTTGCTTGTTTTAACGCGTTAATTTAAAAAAAAAAATCTTTGTGTTGGATAATACATTTATCGAGGAATGCTATAGATTATGTAACATCATGCTGCGACCGATATAAGCGAAGCGTCAGTGAACAATGTTTTAAATAGGGGAATTTTCTAAATTCCACGCGTACGGAGTCGCGGGCGACAGCCAGCACATAATAAAAGTTGGTCTGCGTGCATTAGTAATACAGTTCAATGTCTGCGTGAATGTTTGTTACTTCTTCTATTCTATACCTTTGTAATAACAGTCATCGCGATATAGTCCGTTATGAAGTATGAGGTTTATTCTCTTTAATCTTTAAAGGTACACGAATTTGAATGAACTAGTTTAATGGAAGACTTTAGATCATTGTTTAACACTTAGTCAGCAATTATACACAGTTAGCCAACCCACGTCAGAACAATAGATTCAGCTGACAACAATATGGACCACAACACAATCACGAACTTTCACGGCGATGCCTTTGTGAGGCCTCAATAGGAACCTCATAAATATTGATACAGTTATACTAAGTTGAAAGGTCGTCAGATATCCGACATTTGTCAGTTTCATATTCATTAATATAAGTTCTTGTTAATTGGAGTTTAGTTATATTTGCATAGTTTGTTAAGTCAAGCGTTTGTCGAGGTTGTTAACCAATTGTAGAGCGTTATCCGGACTGAAAGTTTCACCCTTTTAGCGGAGCATACTGTTTGTTGCCAATGTGCACTTTACAGAGAATTTAGTGTAGTCGTTAGTGAAATTGATTTCTGTAAATAAAGTAGTGGGTTTAATGCTCATTCGAAGCTGTTTTCAAATGATTAACATTCTAGGTTTCTGAGCATTTTCTACGTGTTATATTTTACAGATGGGATATGGTGGCAAATTAGGAATACTATATGTTTTCACCGGACACCAATTTACCTCTATGTCCATGGAAGTTAGATAACTTTTTTATATCCAAAATATCCTACTGTAGTCACTTCATAAAATAACTTCAAATGTACCAAAAATGGTATAAAATTCATAATAAACTGTTTTATGATCACAAGAGTGGGTAAAGTAAACAAGCCATTTGCATAACCATCAAATATCAATTTATATTCACGCAGCTGAAACAAAAGCACGGGCAGATGTCAACACCGCCATATTGGCGATATACACCGACCTTATTGGCATTACAAACGAGAGGACCACAAAAGCAGAGGCTCGTTCATATTATTGAAATTGTTTACGATACTTGCCGTCAGGTGGCGATGTCGCGGTAACAGTGCTCATTCATATACTACAATATATTCTGTTTCAAATGAAAGAAGAAAAAATAAGAGATTTCCATTTGGTATTCAACATTAGTTTGTACTGTCACTAACCTTTGGTTAACCACATTCCATGTGGTTCTCTGTGTGTTTATAGATAACCTATTTTCCTTCTTATGGGTGCTCTTAAGAGTGCTGGTGTGCTTCTTACGCACTCGGTTAAGGAGGCTCAATGTCGATAGAGTATTAAAAAATTAATTTGCAGGTCTTGTAATTTTAATACACTCTCGTCATGCAAAAAGCCCTTGTCTAAAAATAGCACTCTTTAATCGAAGATAGAAAAGTTGTCGTGTAACCACAACTTTACCCATGGCAGACGTTTATGTCGACGGACTCTAAATTGCTATGACACCTGTAAAAATAACAAAATGGCCGAAATATTATTTTGTACCGTATATCTCTATACCAATTTTGTGTGATTCCATTTGGTAGATTTTGCGTGAAAACGTCACAAACAAACAAACAAACTCACTTTCAATTTTATATATAAGTAAGGATATGTATTGTTAGGCTCGATTCTCAGGTCTTTTCGTTGTACGTTGTGGAAACGCGCCGTTAGTTAAGGTTAGTTAGTGGTTATTTTTATTTGAATAACAAGCCGTATTCAATTTAAATATAAATGAGAAATGCCATCCCGAATACCGACGGAAGTAAATAATTGGATCAGTGTTTTTACGTGTTTTAATGGATGTATTGTATTGGAATTGAATGTTTACACAATTTCTGCATGTTGAACAAAACAGATATAGGATAAAATTAAATGTTTTTTATAATCTCCAATGTTTTGTAAGAAAATCAATGTTCTAGAGAAGCTGCAGGCTACGTCTTTTGAAGATGTGCTGCTGAAACTACTTGTCACGATGACCAGGCTTGTTGGTAAAAAAGAAATACTGACAGACAGTGCGACTTTACATCTTTTGATTAAGAGGGCACGATACCAAATTATGCTCCATACAAAAATATCTTCCCTTTTTAGGGTTCCGTACCCAAAGGGTAAAAACGGGACCCTATTACTGAGACTTCGCTGTCCGTCCGTCCGTCCGTCTGTCACCAGGCTGTATCTCAAGAACGGTGATAGCTAGACAGTTGAAATTTTCACAGATGATGTATTTCTATTGCCGCTATAACAACAAATACTAAAAATAAAATAAAATAAATATTTAAGGGGGGCTCCCATACAACAAACATTATTTTTTTACCGTTTCTTGCTCGATACTAATAACGTTGCCTTATGTTGCATAGATAATGGTACGGAACCCTTCGTACGCGAGTCCGACTCGCACTTGACCATTTTTTTCTTTTTCTATACTTCCCTATTTTCTTCGCGGAAGTTAAACCGATTTTAATTGTTTCTATGCTATATTATAGGTGAAGAGTACATCTATGCTTCTGTCACTTTCTTTTTTTTCAAAACATAATAACTAAAAGAAATATGACCATCCGAAAATCCCGATTTTTTCGGTTTTCTTTAGGTAAAGTTGCAGCGTCTATCACACATATTTGGTAACGTTTTACCAAAAAATAAAGTGATACAAGCATAAATATACCCTTCATCTATAATATAGCATAAAAACAATTAAAATCGGTTTAACTTTCGGGAAGAAAAAAGGGAAGTACGAAACGTCTTTTTTTCAAAGAATTTGTAGGTAAAATCTGTTTCAGCTATATTTGTCCCTTTCAGCACGGTGCTCGGGAATAGGGATAGCAATACCTAAGGCAAATACCTAAATTAGGAGTAAAGTACCCTCTTAATAAGGAAGACACTAAAAGGCTTGAAATTTATTCGTTAAATGTATGAAGATAAGCTTATGTCCGCGGTTTCATTCGCGTTTAAACTTACCGCCTCGCTCCTTGGCTTTTAGCGAGTCTATGTGTCTAATCTGCATGGTTTAATAAAATCTATCCAGTAGTTTTTGCCTGAAATTGCAACAAATATCCATCCATACATTCTTAGAAACTTTATGTCTGTAACAATAATAGGATTGGTTGTTTGCAATATTTTAAGAAAAGGCGCGGTTGTAAAATTTATGTACTCACTCCGGTTCTCACCAAATAAAATATAGTTTCGGATATCAATGTATGTTTTATCGTAAACATGATATACACAACGTAGCATATCATAATATAGCAAGTGACGGGTGCCTCCGGGAGAACCAGCGATATACAAAAAACAAAATATGCATTTAGTCGTCTATTTTGAACTGTCCCCGAGTACTGAAAAATAAACTATAAGTACCCTGGAGAGCTTAGCATGTAGTTAAGTAATTTTACAAGTTCACATAATCCTTTTGCATATTATGCTGATGTGATGTATCTTTACTTAGCCTATATCGTCCATGTATTATTTTTTGAATACTATTTGTGCCCCGCAGTTTTACTTGCTTGCTTTTTCTGACAAGTTTTTTTTTTGCCTACGTAAGGACTATCCTCGTAATTCAATGAATATTATGAAAAAGAAAGAATTAGCTAAATCGGATCAGTAGTTTTCAATGCGCAAAGATTAATAATCTGATTAAATACATCACATGTGACACAATGCCAGTCCATAATCTCAGAGAATAGTTGTTATAAATACTGCAAAACATAAAAGACGAAGTTTATAATTCCTACACAAAAAAGTAAACGAAAAATAAAAGTGTACCACCGTTTAACGAAATTGCAATTATATGGTTAAAGCATTGAGTCTGCGTACCGCTCGACTATCATGAACACTTCCCGTGACGTCATTAGTGAATGAAAACCACCCATTACTAGCCACCCACCCTTCACGAGCTTCTGTTCAATGCTGCGCCGGCTTAGGCATTTATATGACTTGGCGTAACATATTCGGCAAACGATGAGCTGTGTATATAATGTTTAGATTTTTAAATATATTCGTGATTCTACATTTATACAATACAAATGCTGTTTAAGACTTATCGTAATAATTTTGAGACAAATAGTTTAACATTGATAGATCTAAGATTCCTAGGTCATATCTTATTGCATTAAATATACGTACTTAAAATAGTCATGTTATTGAAATTAAAAATATCAAATGAATATGTCGCTGGACAACACACATTCCTTAACTTTTCAGCAGATATATTGTTAGTAAACACGATGTAACCTGGCAATATATCAGCAAAAAAGTTCGATTGACAAATCATTAGCAACAATCCGTATGCCTAGTGAGGAGTATGCCTTTGGCGTACGCTTTTGTGATGGTGACGAGTCTGCCTTAATTCAATCTAAAGCTGTTTTCAGTTGCCAGCGGTTCATTCTGGATTTAAATGCAATTTCAATTTATAATGTAATTTTGTAGCCATTGTTGCATTCATAATTTTCTTAAGTAAATTTCCTAAATTTATTTCGAACGTTTATTTTGTTTTATGTTTTTAATTAGGAAAAAACGTCACGTTGTTGTGGCGTTTCTCTTGGTACAAATAAAAAATCTGAGTAATGGGTTTCGACTGTTAAGCTAGTTGCAAATTATAACATTTTCATTATATTTATTTTCTAAAATAAATATAGCAATCTTAATGAAGTTAGTTTTATGAAATCTGCATATGTATGTCGTGGGTATGCTTAGAAAGTAAGTACTGCATACGTAACTGATTAAAATTTGGGATAGTCAAGTGAACTTGGTCTTTGGTGCCTGCATAACTTGTTTTTATGTTCTTAAAACTCTGGCAATAACTGACTTCCCGTATAACAAACTCTTTAAACCGGGCCGATTCAAATAAACCTTAAAACAAGAAAAAATTTTAACAAAGGTATTTTCACTAAGGTTTTAAATATAATACTTTGTATTTTTAATTCTGATTTGAAAAAAACGCGATAAATCTTGTATTTATTACAATTGTTTCATTCTTTGTGTAAAGTTCGCGTGTTTCGCGTTTAATTATATCGCAGGATCAAAACTTTCTTTTCTCGTGGAATTCGTGCTTTGATTTTATGAAGAACATCTACTGCACTCACCTCGCTTCTTAGCTTGTTATTGTCTTTCAGTTTTAAATACCAGTTATGTTTTATACAGTATCTGGCGTCCTCAAAAGCTTTTTAGTTCAAATGGCCTAAATAGGTGTGCTTCTAGGTATTAGTTCGTTGTGCGAAGATAGAGAAAACGATGAGATGTCTCTTAGTCACGTTTGTAAGATTTTTATAACACAATAAATGTATCCGAAGATGCATATAATTAACCCTAAAGAAGTGCAAATGATGAAAAGCATCAGCTCTGTTTAGTTTCTTTGCTCGGTTCTTCTCAAAGGATAGCATGTCCTTAACCTGATGTTAAAAAAAAATCTCACAAAAGCAGGAATTTTTTATAAATCATTCTATACGAATAAACAAGCAGTATTTTTTAATGACTTCTGTGAGGCTCTTATCTACCCGTCCTAGTTAAGTAAAGCACTGCAACATGAAGCATATCATTATTGTTACTGTCGAGGGTGTATCACCTAACATAATTTGCTTCTGTCATATGGTAAGACGTACACGAATCATTAATCTTGCTATGTTAAGGAGGCGTACAGTTTCGCTGTACGAAACCAGAGATTATAATTATTAATTATTTATATTTCTTCTGTTGTCACTGGTTTATTTCGCAGTTTATATTCAATACTAGCTGTTGCTCGCGACTCTGTACGCTTGAATTTAGAAAATTTCCCCGTTTTTTTTTTAACATTTTTCACTAATGCTGTCATACTTTGGAATTCGTGGCGTTGTGGTTCATATACTGGACTGCCGTTCACATGGTCGCGGGTTCGATTCCCGCTTGTGACAATCATTTGTGTGATATTCATAAATGTCATACAAATGTTTGTACTACGTCTGGGTGTTTTCTATGTATTATAAGTATGTATTTACAAAAGAAAAGTAGTTTATGTATTATATCCGTATTCTGGTACCCATAACACAAGCATAATAAGCTTAGCATGGGACCAGAGGACGTGTTGTGACGTTGTGATTATTTAATAAATAATTATTGCTTCGCTCCTAATGGCCGCAGCGTCCTAAAGGCTTAGCTTTATAATATTAGTATGGATGTATATAATTACTAGCTGCCCCGGCAAACGTTGTTTTGCCATACAATTCTGTGTAAAAATCAACAGCAAAAAAATTCATCAAAATCGGTCCAGCCAATTGTGAATCTAAACCATCCTCCAACCCCCTTGAATACACACAACAAATTTCATCAAAATCGGTCCAGCCGTTTAGGAGGAGTTCAATTACAAACACACGTACAGAAGATTTATAATATACATAAAGATGTAGCATAGATTTCCATGTTTTTGTTGTTTGCGATTATAAAAGTTTCGCTATTTTATTAGTTAACTCTAAAGTTTCTTCTTATCCGTCATATTCAAAAGCATCTCGCCACTGAGTAACAAAAGGTTTATCACAAGGAACCCTAAAACTATTGTATCTATTTGCGAGGTAAGAATAATCAATTGGTTAAGTAATAACGATATTGGGATGTAATCAAGTAGGCGATGTATGTAGTGCTTCCTTAAATGAGGTCGATCATTGAGATAAGAAGCCGTATATATAATGTAAGTCATAAAACATAAGCGGTAGCGGAGTATTCAACATTTCAAACATTGCCTCTGTAAATGGCTTCTTCACTTTTAATAATAGATTTTTAAGAAATGGAATATGGTGATAAGGTCTATTATATCTGACTATTGTTGGAACAGTGTTACGGTTTTTAAATCATATATGTCTAGTCCTAGTAGTAGTAAAATGTTACATATATTTTACCAAAATGCTGCTGGAATTTAATGGTAAGTGGTGACTGCAGTATGGTTTGTTTAATCAACGTAACGGCTAAGTCTCTAACATGTTCACACAGATATTATCTAATAATGTGGACACTAATAGATTATGTTTTAAGTAATGTAATTGTTGGTTGCGTTTTTGGCTACAAAAAAGTTACGATTCTGCTTGATTAGCTTGGCGTTTGGTAGAATAGTCCAAATGTTCGTCAAAATAAATAAAACACTCGTCACAAAACCTTTGACTAGTAAATTTTATTTTACTATTCATCATGAACGCTTAATCTTGTGTTTTAAACCAAACACACGAGGGCTGGATCCAATGTATCACTCACTTAATAAATGTTAGAATTATAGATCTACAGCAAGGACTTTTCTGTGACAATATTGATTTAACAAATCAGTCCCTTTTCTATACAATTGTAATTTATTAGGAAATAAGAGAAACGGTGAATTTTCTCGAATAAGACTTAAGCTCTAGAATTTAACACTAATCCCTATACAAACAGACGTTTCATTGAACCAAATACACTTACAATGGATACACGGTATGTGGATAGCGGTGGAAAGTGTATGTGCTGCGAATATTTATAAAAGACCAATAACGATGGAATCCTCAATTTAATGTAATATTCTCACTCCAGCACATTAACGTTCGACTGTTGGGCACGGACCTCCTCCGTTTAGGGAGAAAGGAAATTCACTATTATGCAATCAACAAATGCAATAACTGATTACTTAGTGGCGAATTTTATCAAGTTTGGTAGTCTACTGTTAATTTCTTGTGGTTATAATGGTGTCATTGAACTATCATTGTGACACAATTCATTAGCAGACTTGGCCCCCAGGCCTGTTGGCATAGGATTTAATTTTGAGTTTTCCATCAGTGTCCATGTTCCATCCATCATCCAGAGAATATGTGTACAATATCCCTCTGGCTTTTACAGCACCATGGGAAGGAAACACTTGTATTCTTAATCCGTCACCTAGCGGACGCAAATGTGATTGATGATTTGCATTTGATCTTAAAAGTGTTAAATGATAATTTTGGTTTAACTATGTAGACACGCAGTTGCACCTATGTTTGCGTATCTCGCACACACTGGCAATAACACTAATCAATATACCATCAGATTTTTAGTAAAAAAATAATAATTACTTTGTGTCTTTAAATATAAATGTAATAACAAACAGGACAGTTATCAGTGTCGTCGCGGCTCACTGAACAACAGCCCCTTGATGTGATATTGTTAGAAATACGATTACAAATTGTATTTTGGCTCCATTGTACATGTAGCTTGTAAACCCTTTACGCTCTTACAGTGGATTATTGTTATTCGCTACTTAAGGGTTTTAAAATACAAACCCTTATTTGATACTTAATAGATTTTATCCAGTCTCCGCCGAGAAAGAAGCGCGATGTTTTTAGAATCGACTTTTCGTTGGTCTCTAAAGATAGAAATGAATGCAGTGCAAATTCTTGCGTGGAACCGAATAACAAAATCTAAAAAATTTTAAAATTAACTTTTTTGTACGTATGTAAAAATTCCCATGAGGGTAGGGTTGGAAAGCAGCCCTTGAGAAATACTTGCAAAAATAAAAAAAAGTTGCTACCATTACACAGCCACTTTCACAGAACTGCTAAGATTGCTTTGAGCAAAAAGTGTTACAAAAACGTTAAATGTCTCCGAGGGGTGTAAAGGGGGATTGCTCCCTCCGTACTCTGTCTCTTCGAAACTGATATTATTGTTCTTTTAGTGATAATGTTACCCAATACTACGTTAACACGTCTCTGTGAGTTTCAAAGCGCTGAGAACATAACTGGATAGATCTGCAGTGGTATTCAGTAAGAAAAAGTGAAGTGAATTTTCGGTGAATCTTGATTACGTGACAGCGCTCCTCCAATAAAGTCACGTGATCAAGATTCACCGAAAACTCCCTTCACTTTTTCTTGAATACCACTGCTGGATGGAGCAGTTTTTTTTACATCACATTAATTTTTGATCACATTGCTTGGATAATTGGAGAGTAGACATTTTATTTTCTTAAATCAGAGTAAGAATTTCTCTTCATTACAAATTATCTGTTTCACAAATTGAAATATAATGTTTTTATACTATACTCTTTTATTCTCTACATGGGAAATTATTGTTAATATGTATAAGCTTGCATACAGCTTTTTATTTTCTAACTCGTAACTATTATAATTCAAGCTCTCGTTTGTTCTTATATTCTATTAGTTTTACCAGGTGACTGCTTGATGTACATTTGTTATTTTGTAACGTAATACAAAAATAATCATCAGTTGTCTTCCAATCAGTAAGCTTTCTGCAACACCGATACTAAGGAATTCGTGTCAAATATCAGACAAGTGGGTCTGTGCCACAATCACGTCAATATTGTTGTGTTAGTGACGATTGGACGATCAAGTAAACGTGCTGTAGGTACTATGCCCGTGAGAGAGCGAAATAGAAAACACATCCAGAAAACCCATCCATCCACAAAATCTGTGTTCGAAAAATAACTATATTGCCTTTTGAAATATTATGTTACCGGCTAACACTCACTGTTTTGGGATCGATGATGCCGACCCAGGTTTCGAGCATATCCGATGCTTATTTTCAGGCCAAGTATACATTGCCTTTGGTTGAAATTGAACTATGCTTCAACCTTTATTACAGCATGTGTCAATACAACCACCGGAGTATTGTAACTACTACCAACCAACTACACAATGAAAATGTATTAAAAATTGTTACCCTGCATTTTTACATAAATACTCACTCAAATACTGTGGAAGCAGCCCAAAATATTTTTTTCACACAGGCTAATTTCATGGCGGTGTAGTTTTTTTAAATTGAGCGGTTACATGTTTCGTTTCGCAATTCTGCCTATCCTCTGTCAACTTAATGTCCAGTTGACATATTACCGTTCTGCAAATAGCGCCGTCATTCTCCTGGGACCGTGATTATACCCTACTTTACCTATAGATACTGCCATGCCATGAAATGATTGATATACATATATGTATAAAACACTGTTCGAATGTCTTTCAATTGTCATTTCATGACTTAGTGAAGGAAAGGATATTAAACTTGTAAGAACAATAAATATTACTGGATTTTTTAACTACTAAAGTTCATAACTCTTGCGTACAAAGAGCTTATGTAAGTATGTAGTTAAACATTCAAATCGAAAAGTATTTTTGTGCGTAAATATTAATTCAAAGACCTGAATACACTTAGTGCGCATTACTGTCCATGAAGGGCATCATATTAACATAATACGATGATGATATGAATGCAAATCTGCTCAATAAACTCGACTGTCTTCTCAACAATTGCATTCGATTCGTCTTTAATCTTAAGTTTGATCACGTGTCGGCATTCCGTTCCCGCTTGAGGTGGCTTCCAGTTAGGCAACGGTATAACCTTCGAGCTCTGACCACCCTGTTTTCTATTTTAAATTGTCCAAACTCTCCCTTGTATTTAAAATCACTTTTTCAATTTATTTATTCCACCCACGATCGAGTTATGTTCTTCTCACAATAGTCTTCAAGCATATCCACCTCACACCTCTAGTTTAGTACATTCTTCCTTTAACATTTAAGCAATTCTTCTCTGGAATGCCCTTCCTCTTGAGATCAGGATTTCAAGGACCCGGAAGACATTTAAAACTAAAGTTCGCAATCACTACACTACATTAGTGGCAGAATCTACTCATTGAGTAATTCTTCACTGTTTCATTGGTGATATAGGTATATGTAGTATATTGTGTATGTAGACTATGTAGTATATGTATTATTACTAAGTATGTTTATATTATCTGTATATGTATGTAGATACGATATTTATTTATTATAGTTTAAGTATTAATGATAATAGGGTAAATTAAAAACTATTTTCACCTTTCAGTGATAAAGTAGCACCTGCCCTATATTATCTCTGCGCCACTGATGGTTGGCTGGTAGAAAATGCCATTGGCATTAAGCCCGCCATTGAACACTATTTTTTTGTGGAAAAAGTTTTAATAATATTTCTTTCTCTGACGCCCAAACATGATTTCGAATTCGATCTCTAAAATGTCTTATTGAATATAACTGTGATGTAAATTCTGTATCAGAAGTAAAACTTCCTGTTTGCTTGTTTCAGGTAATCAGATCATATATAAACGAGTAACTCAGGAAATATAAGTAATAACAAAAGTAGCTCTCCCCAATTACATGGAGCGCTATATGATTAGGCTTATTGGTCCACAACGAGGTCGGGCCGCGTCGCAGATGAAGCACAGCGGTAGGTAAATACGGGTTCATTACACGCCTAACAAGATATTTATGTTCTAGCTTTTACTAACGACCGTGTAGTACGGTTATCGGTGATGTGTTACTATGCGTGTTGTGAGATTTTATTGTTAAACTCTTGACAGAAGAATATAATTGCTGTTCTTTGACGTGTATTTGTAAATTAATACTCATTTCTTAATGTTTTATGTTAATTTTAACTTTGTCATTATTAAGCTTGTCGTTAAAATATATTTGTAGTATCAGCGTAGCTTGGTTTTCTTTGGAGATAAAAAACATGTCAGCTTTTGTTTCAAGATGGAACCGCGGTATTCAGAATGTCAAAAGTGCTAGCTAGTTTTGTGTATAGGCAAATACGAATGTGTGGCAAAACCGCTTAGTACATCGACAACATTGATCGTAATGTTCCATTACACCTGTGGATAAGTACTCGGTATGTGTGACTCGTATATATAATGTACGCGACCTTGTTCCTCCCCCACGTCTCCTCAGAGACCCCACAGTACTATTATTTTATATTTGCGTTCAAAGGATTCTATTGATATCGTCCTAGAAAGTTTGTTTTAGATTATATTGTAATAGTTTATAGTTTGATATGTCAGACATTTGTAATTTATTATTTTGACGTCGCGTCGTTATATTTTGGTAGTCAACTGTCAGCTATATGGCTGTGACTCTACAAACAATCTTTGGTGCGTTGGAGCCTGTGAGAAGAATGTAAAGAGGAACAGCTTCAATATAAACACTTATATACAAGTAGATTTAACTAGACCATGATCTGACCGTCCCCCGTATCTACACTCTTCAATTTCTAAGCGATTTACCTTGTTTTGAAAAAGCTAGCTACTATAATCAGTGTTGCATTTGTTGTACGTACGAAAACGAAAGAATTTAGATTTATGAAAGAAACGAAATTTGCATCTAAGAATACAGATTTCTAGCCCACAGTTATAATATATGTCCCGTAAACTATCTGCCGTGATGACATAAGTATAAGCAACAAACAAACGATCAGATGAGAAAGTTAAAACAAATTTTACTATCAACACTATAACACGAAGTAGGTGCTGTACTCAGCGTTGTTTCAATATCAATTAACACTTCCTTTTTTACTATAAAATAATACGCCATTAGGTCCCCGAAGGCATTACTTAGTGTAGACGAGCGTCGGGCGAACACTCGCACCACTAATTGATGGAGAGGGTTGCGCCGCATCTCGCTGTGGCCAGCGTATTAAACACGTTTTTATATAGACGGAAGTGTTTTATTATATCAGACTTGTTTAAGCTTAAAAACTTCATTATGATATTATCCGTATAATAATAACAGTTTACTTCATGGTACCCTGTTAGTAAATCTATAGCTTTAAACTTATTTATTTTCTTTTCGTTACATGGACTTATTCTACAATACACACTTAATGTGTTTAAGAGGATACCAAAATAGCTTCGTGCATTTTTCTACGTACGAAGTTTTCATTGTTTCTTTAGATTGAATGGCTAGAGCTCTAATTTTTAAGTATATGTTTATTCAATATATGATCTAGGATCGCATGAACTCAGAAACGCGATTGAAAAAAGTTTTCTCGATAGAAAATCTTAGCGAAACAACCTCTCTCTTTTTTTATTTTTTTCATTTGTCGGTCTATTATCGCGTATTAACTAATGAAATAACTTTAAAAACATAAGTTACTATTATATATAGAAACGCGTAAATCAGAATTAAATTAATTTAGTAGATTTCAGTAAACAAAAAAAATATCCCTAATTCTTCATTTTCTATACCTACTAGCTGTGTTAATATGTACATGTCGACGATAATATTGATGTAGGCCCTTAATTGAATACTTAATTCTTGATCTTTGTTTCCCCGCTTTTATAATGTTATGATATGCTTTGAATAGTTCAGTAGGTGGTCGTTGTTATGAACATTTCACACAACGTCCTCTGATCGCAAAGTACTTCTAAAGCTAATGGGCGGTCGTTATTTAAGAAATGCCGTAATCCTTGTCAATAGGGATGGGACAACTTAGGGCCCAAGTCTTAGGCACTCGCCTAAATAAGTTACACACATTCCGTTTCGTCTTGTAGATGATGTAACAATCAATAATGAATTTGAAGAAATCTACAGGAGAAATGGAGAAAACCTGTACCAGATGCTGAAAAGCTTCTTTGCTTTTTAAAAAGAAATGAATTCGATAGATTTAAATGACAAGTAAAAAAATTCATGTGTAATAAATGACTAAAACAGAAACATCTAAATAAACTACACGTATGTAGCTACGATTTTATCACAAAATGGTACGTAGCCTGCTTAGATTCTATGAAATAACAAACAATCGTAAAACAAATCAATTCGATCTTTAAACCTCATGAAAGCCAGCATTTATTGTTGGATAAGTCGCGATATTTCCATGACACGCGGCGAGGGCGGTAAACGCGTCAGACGGGCGGGAAGAGCGAGTTGTCCGCCCGTTTCGCGCCAAACACGCGACGCGACTAGAACGCAATACCGGGAAAAAGGAACGAGTTTTGAAAATGGAATAATATTTTCGGCCAGTGATGTTGTTAAATTAAGTGTTGCTAAGTGAAAAAAAAAACACATAAATAATAATTTGTGATTATTTAAATTAAAAGCAAATTGATTGTGCTACAGTTTGATTTCTAAGTGATATTATTACTGTTCTATTTACAAACAAAAAGTCAGCAGTTTCTTTGTATTTAGGTACTTCCAACATACAAAAATAGTAATTTTCACGTAAGACGAAATCATAGACCTCATAATTATATTTTTCTCGAGTAACTTAGTCTGCGTCTAATTTGATTTAAATAATATTCCATACCGATTTATATCTTCCATTTTATCCCAAGAGTATTTTTGATGTAAAAATATCACAATATTTGTACTGAATAAAAATATATATTTCATTGAACCAAAAATAACATTTTTGCCTTTTGTAAACATGAGAAGGGGTCAGACATTTCGGAAGTGTATTGATAGTATTGTCATTTTCTTTGAGCCTACTGTATTATTGAAGGTTACACACACGCACATCATCTTCATCACGACGGTGAATAGTAGAGTTGGCATAGAGATAAGGTTTACAACTGTAGCAGATCCGAATGTCGTTGTAATGACAGTTATTAGTTAGGTTTGAGTACATATAACAAGCAAACAAAAGTGAACTTACTACCGCGATGTGTTCCAAAAGAAGACGTAAACGATATAATTTTTCTAAATAGTGAGTTAGGCACTGACAATTTGCAACCTCGGGCCATAGTTTTGCTTCGATTTTGGTCTATTTCACAATTTGTAATTGTATTCGTAAGTTTAAGTACATATACGTTCTCACCTGTAATCGCTTACAATACGACTATGACGAATGCGCTGATGCATTGTGAAACCAGTACTAAAAATAATTAAACTTAAAGTATTTGTACCTTGGAACTTAAAGTAGCATCTACTTCAAAGTACTAACACTTTTCCAGTTAGCAGTACTTAATACTTTCAGCTAATAAAAACTTATAAGTAACTATACTTAAGTGAGACAGTGCCTGTTTGAACTTCGCTCTTTCAATTTTTATTGTAAAAACATTTCCTGATTTCTAATATCGGAATGTTGCCGTTTCGCCTATCTAGATTGCTGTGAGACCTCTGTTTACCACGTCGTGTAGGTATTCGATTTTGCTCAAGATAATTACTAAATTTCAAAGCGAGATAATTATTTACAAATGTGACAAGAGTAAGATTAAAAAAAAAAAAAATATTATTGTGTGAATTCTAGATAACAGCAAGTGTCTACGTCATGTAACAAATAAGCCGAAAAGTAGAAAACGAAATATGAGATATCTTCACTTCAACTAAATAAGCTATTACGACACACGAAATAAATCGAGAAAAAAATAAAAATTCCTGCCTTATCTATTACCGAAGCCATACAAACTGTATTTCATTTCGAAACTAAAGCGTTCTCGCGTATTTTCCTGTTATGTTCTTGAAAGATCTTCACTAAAAGTGCTTATTACATTTCGCTAAAATACAAGTCAATACTTAGATAACCACACATTATAAGTTATTTTTCCTACTTTTAAAAAGACGAATAATACTTAACGGTGTTGAGAGGCTAACAACTTGCATGTCTATTCTGTAGCAAGCAATAAAAAAACATTCATTCAACAAGTCTATTAGGTCACTACAGGTGTGTCAAATGATAAGAGTAAAATGAAGCAGTGTCTAGCTGTTGTATCATTGTATTACAAAGGTCTAGGAAATCGTTCGGGCAATGTGTTTCCGCCCTTACAAGTGGATCATGGCAACTAGGGGGTGATCTGTCGAGATTAGCAACAGGCAACCATCTGTACCGCGGGAGCCATAGACAAGCGAGGGTTCTGCACAAATAACGAGTTATGTCAGATTTGTACAGTTTCTGTGTCACTTGGCGATTTGTTCTATTGTTGGGCAAAGCACAGATATTTAACTTGGCGTATAATTTGATGGCGTATTGTTTTACTGTTAAAGTATCTAGTTATTTATCTTACAACGATACTTACGATTCTATATTACTTGCTTTTATGTAAGGTAAACAGGGTATTAGTTTTTGCGCATTGTTTTTCCGCAATGTGAATTCTTTTAAACCAACGATCTGACACCAATTACATTGTCTCGAGTAGAGCAGTGTTAAGCCTCTTTAGTGGAGTGGTTTCCATTACATATTTTGCGTTATAAGTGGATGAAATATAAAATAATTTAGAAGAATAGGCAAGTAAGTCGTCTTATAAGTGATTACAGAAATATATTATTAAGATTTGCGTGTGTAACTCAATATCCCTGATGATATCGGTGGATAAAATAGAGCAGTTTGATGTTCGTAATCCTGACAAAAAAGCACTAGTTGTGCGTATCTAAAACCAAAAGCTTTCCTTTCATTCTATTAGTTCTCACGGTCCGTTTCCTTTTACTGCTGTAAATTCAATTTGCCGATGAACACGATCCAGTCGAGGTCTTGAATCTTGAACCGTTTTTCTTTTCTTAGCGAATTAGATATGAACCTACTTCCACCGCTTTTGTGCCAAGAGCTTGCACACTGAATTGTGGTGAAAATATTTTTTTATATAAATAATTAATTATTATGGTACATTTAACAATTTGGTGAGGTATCACAAAGTTTTGTGATGAATGAAAGATAGGAGTGAGTAGGCATTAAAATTATTTCAGACCCAAAACCCAAAACCAAAAGACGCAATGCGTAATGGGAATAACCGTTCGCTTGGATGGCAACTCGTGTTTTTATTGGCGAACACTAAAATCTTTGTTCTATGTATCTTTATGTAGAAGCTCCAATATTACTATTCTTGAAAGTAATTGTAGGTCTCTGTCTAAAAACGCTATCAGTTTCAAGCATAGTCTCGTTCGGAAAAATATCCTCAATCTGGACTTAAGTCCGCCACACACTATCAGTTTCATCAATCTCTGACTGTACTAGTAAATCGTTCGGTGCGTACAACAATCATTTGAACAATTTTACATCAGATTTAATTACACAATCTGAATTATTTAAATCTCACAGTTCTAGAGAGAGTACGTTTAGAGCTTTCACGTCTCCTTTTAGAAGGGATGGTCTTACTCTTTCTCTGCAATTCCAATGATTTTTTGTAAAATTTGACACAGCGAGTAAATAGAATACACAATTCACTTTTAAACTTTAGGTAGTTTGCCGTATTTTGTTTTCAGTATTTCTGTAACACATTTTAGTTTCAGTTTTTATCGCCGTTTCGTCAAACTTTCGTATAGTACACGCACTCGGAGTTGTGCGTGTTGAGGTAAAAACGTGTTATTAAAAAAGCGGTGAAGTGCGAGCCTGAATCCTACCCTGAGAATTCAGTGACTTCTAGGCAACAGACATTTTTTCTATTTTGCTTACCCTATTCGTTGCAAATTGTCATTTTTAGCAAATGTGAAATCTACCAGTCATACATTCTGATCGTGTTAACTTAAAAACATATTTTGATATAACTACCAAGCCACAACTAATTGAATCCATATTATTGGGTATTCGTTTTAGTCCGATACCTTGTCGCGTACATAAAGAAAATTTTTTCCGTAAAGAGATAGACCTCTAAGAGCACCCTTTTCTCTTTTTTATACGGATCCCTAAAAATATAGAAGATAACAGTGTGAATATAACTAGCAACACTGCATGACTTAGACATATTACAGATAATGGAACGAAGGGGATAAACTTAGTTTACTAATAACACACGACTTTGTATTTCGTTCTAGAAAATTGTGTTACTATAATCTTTATATATTTATTGTAACATAAAATAAAGGTCTTTATATTATAAATTATATAGCTCATTTGTATTGTGTCGGGTTTATCAATGACAGTTTAATATTACTTGAATGTGTTAATGTTGTAATCATGTGGAATTTTGCCAGAAAATATATTCAAGCGATTATTACATATAAATATTTTAGCCTACATATTTTTTCCCTAACGGTAATCAAATCTGTATTTTGTAGTTATCTGTAAATAAGTATATTGACGTTTTGAAACATGACACAATAAGCTCGACACGGGAATAGACAGGTTTTGGTTTCGGAGAGGATTTGCAATATATACTTATAATAAATCTGTAGAGAGGTCAATTCTGTACATGAAATAAATTTTCAAAATAACTATCAGGGGGTGATTAGTGATCGATACTGATGCCAAAAATGCAATCAGTAAAATTTTTGTCTGTCTGTCTGTCCGTCTGTATGTTCCTTATAGAAACAAAAACTTCTCGACGGATTTTAACGAAACTTGGTACAATTATTCTTCATACTCCTGGGCAGGTTATAGTATACTTTTCATCACGCTACAATCAATAGGAGCAGAGTAGTGAAGGGAAATGTTGGGAAAACGGGAAAAGGTGCTCCATTTTTAAGCTTCCGTCGCGTGTGCAGCCTTTATGGTTAAAGTTACATAGAAATCATGTATGACGGAATTATTTAACATAAAATTGTCTAAAAAATATCCCGAAACAGCACATATCTATATGTTACGGTTGACTCACAATAACACGTGTAACTCCTGATAGCTTAGCAGTTCGTTCATTCTGATTATATCTGTTTACTCTTACGTTTATAATACTCTCACTCAAGCAGTAGTTAAAAATGTTGCAATAAAAATTGGTCAAGTGCGAGTCGGACTCGCGCACGAAGGGTTCCGTACCATTATCTATGCAACATAAGGCAACGTTATTAGTATCGAGCAAGAAACGGTAAAAAAATCATGTTTGTTGTATGGGAGCCCCCCTTAAATATTTATTTTATTTTATTTTTAGTATTTGTTGTTATAGCGGCAATAGAAATACATCATCTGTGAAAATTTCAACTGTCTAGCTATCACCGTTCTTGAGATACTGGGTACGGAACCCTAAAAATCATGTTTGTTGTATGGGAGCCCCCCTTAAATATTTATTTTATTTTATTTTTAGTATTTGTTGTTATAGCGGCAATAGAAATACATCATCTGTGAAAATTTCAACTCTCTAGCTATCACCGTTCTTGAGATACAGCCTGGTGACAGACGGACGGACGGACGGACGGACGGACGGACGGACGGACGGACGGACGGACGGACGGACGGACAGCGAAGTCTCAGTAATAGGGTCCCGTTTTTACCCTTTGGGTACGGAACCCTAAAAACGGGGAAAATTTCCTAAATACTACGCGGACGGAGTCGAGGGCAACAGCTAGTACTACATATGGGAGTAGAGTAGATATGTTGTCAGTTTTGAAATTTTGGATACAATTTTCATCAATTCGGAATTCAGAATCGAGCCCGTGACCTCGTGAACGGCAGTCCGTTACCAGAACCACTAGACCACGAGGCCCGTCAATTATTGGTATAACCAATTATATGTTAGAATTTAATTATCACGTATGCTCAATTCCACTTATGTTAAACAATATGCATAGTGGCCGCATATCCTAGACATTCTACTTAGGTTAGTAGTTCAGAACTAGTATGTGTGTCTATTATTATTATGTATTGTTCATAGGAGTCATCTAACATGTGTGTTGTATTTATATGATTACTAGCTGACCCGGCAAACGTTGTTTTGCCATACTAAAAAAAAAAGTTTGAAAAATAGATGTTGGCCGATTCTCAGACCTACTGAATACGTATGCAAAATTTGAGAAGAATCGGTCAAGCCGTTTCGGAGGAGTACGGTAACTAACACTGTGACACGTGAATTTTATATATTAGATATATTTATATAATTGGAAAAATATAGTATATTTTTCCAATTATTACATTTCTATTCATGAAAATAAAATAATGTAAAATCTATACTAAGAGTTTGTTTGTTTGAACGCGCTAATCTCAGGAACCATATTGTTCCGATTTCAAAAATTATTTCAATGTTGTATAGTACATTTTTGTGGAAGACTATAGGCTATATAAAACATCACGCTGCAATAGAAGCGTGCATCGCATTAGTGAAAAATTTTGCAAAATCTGGGAATTTTTTTTAAATTCCAAGCGTACGATGTCGCGGGCAACAGCTAGTTGAATATAAAAATCTTATCCAGACTTTTTTAATCACGGATAGACTAACAGCCGTATTCACAAACGTTACTGTGAGGTCTCAGCAGGCATGGACGCACAGGGGTAGCAAAATCATTTCACAAACAATACTTAAATGGTGAAGCGCACTATGCGTTTGTTAAACTGAACTCATAGCTAAGTTTGAGTTTGAGGAGTCCTTATGAAATTTACGAATATGTCAAGGAGAACACAAATGGAATATTTCTGTACCCTTGGAAATATTGTAAAGGAACGTTGTATCGTTTGTATTGCTTCAGCCGAGAATCGACTTGGTGACATAACAATGGCATATTGGTCGTAAAGCGTGGCCTCTTTTATTGCTTATAAAGTATTTTATAGGTATATCTAATAGCACCCTCTACGTTGTACGATTTCTTTGTGTTAGCTTTTATTGAAAATGCAAACAAATAACAATACGAATGATGCCACATGAATTGATACAATATTTATATTATTTTAATTTGTTAAATAGTGATTACATAATTATTAATTAATATTTATACAGAAACATCTCGTTCAAATTTCTATATTTTTCATTCAAATAATTGCCCTGAGCTGGTAGAAGAAGTGCTTTTAGCTATCGACTTTTAGGTGTTAGTACATACAGGTTTAACATCCAAACTCAGTACTACCAGTTTTTGTAAGAAAAATGCCTTGATCGAATTGGCCATTCTGTCTTTGTTGAATTCAACTAGCTTTTTAATAAATAGTCGATTAAATAGTTAAGCTTATTATAAACCAGCATAAAACTAGAATATTTATTCAACTGTGCGGTTGACAAAACTCACATATTTACAGGAAAATGATCTATTATAGTAGAGCTTGTGTTTTCTTTGTTGTTCTTTATTTAGTGATGTTTATGTTGAATAATTCAGTGCTGCAGGTCAGTTCTCTCGGTATTTGCCTTGCCTTGGGCCATTCAGACTCAAAGGAAAACAAATGATGGTATTTTAATGATTTCTTACTGTATACCGCTAAGAAAATATTTACCTTAAGACGGAGAATTAGTTTTTGTGGAATTATTATTTGTGATTTGTTTTGAGTTAGCTTAGGCACACATATTTGAAAACTTTGTGGTGTTTTAATAAGTAAAATTATATTTTATTATAAATAAAATTATATTATGTTTATGTTTAATTACGTCTTATTTTATACATTGTAAGTTCACTTATCTTGCCTTATGTAAAAGCATATTGCATAGGCATTAGTCTGCATAGATCTAAAAAATATTCGCCGGTTACACGAATTAAGAAATTCTCCTAGAAGCTAATTCAAAATTATAATATAAAAAAGCTCTTCATCATATAATCCGTCTCTTCTAATCTATGAAGACTAAATTGACAGAAAATGAGCTTTTATCTCAATACCTCATCGATAAAAATCTGTACTCACAAATTCAAATCTTAATCGAAGTCAAGTTCGTCGAGTCGGCTGTCATCGATTTCTATCTAAAATCTGTCCATTTAGAGGCGATACAGATACTTGTCCCTGTTTAATTAATTCATTCTATTATATTGCAAGCTTTTAGTAAGTATCGTATCGTTTAGTAAGTGAAACTGATGCCAGTCACTGAAAAATTGAAGAATGAGCGGATGTCCTGGTATGGGCATGTTATGAAACGAGAGGAAAGTAATGTCGTTAGGAGAGTTCTAAGTATAAATGTGGAAGGAAAAAAGTCTAGAGGAAGACCTAAGAAAAGATGGATGGACTGTGTGAAAGAGGACATGAAAGTAAGAGGAGTTGACACAGACATGACGGCTAATAGAAGACTATGCAAGAAAAAGACATGTTGCGCCAACCCCAAATAATGGGATAAGGGCAGGAGGATGATATTTTAGTAAGTATCACATTTACACAGTGCGGTACCTAACGAGCACAAATGCTATAAAGATAGAAGTGCAATTAAAATATCCATAAAACTTGAGTAGGCAGAAAATCAAGGATCTGAACCAGTTTTTTGCTGCAATATTTTTATACTATTTTCTAAATGAGATACTTACAATCTGAGAATAACTAAAAATTCAGAAATATTATTTAAGTCTCATCTGAGTTCATCCAAGATCGTTATTTATAAAGCAATTAGAGAAATAAAGAGAAGCTATATACTGTTTAGTAACAAGTAAAAGTTATAATCGGTAAGGTTTGGTAATTGCCATACTTGATGAAGTTCGGGGTTCACTGTGTAAACTTCATTAATACTTTCATTTTGCATGTTGTTTGTATAATTTTGGTTACGGTAATCATGTTTAGAATTTAATCAGATTTTAATCAACACTTAATTTAAAGCTCTATTTATTTTAATTAAGCGTCGCTGAAAACTACTTTTCAACACGCTTTTATAAGTGTGACCTGAATTTAACATAATTATAAATTTACGTAATTTTCTGATGTATGGGTTTTTTTTGAGATAGGGTTGACGTATAGTTTATTATCATCATCATATCGAGCGCCATCTGCTACGATCCGAACACACTTGGCTTCATTTACACTCGTACATCTATAGTTTATTATGGAAAGTAAATGCCTGTTTATCGATTAAAATATATTAGCTACTTTATGACTTACCGAACTACTAGTTACATACATACATAACTTTACCAGTCTAAAGCATTGTAGAATTAAAATTAATTTACACACAAAAGTTTAAACTTATAATTTAGTATCCTCAAACGTTTAACGTTCTCAAAGTGAAGTCTCTCCTCGTAGTTAATTTGAAAGCATGCAACTACCAGGTGTGATTTCACCACATTTAATGTGATTTCAATAGTATCTATTAGCCGAACTCAAATTGGACTCGAATCCACCTCGATTGGAATGTTACGCCTCCAGACCTCGATCATTGACTGCCTATTGGTTTGGCAGGTAACGTGATTCTACACTTTTGTTATGTAGATAATTAATTACAATAATGTTTATGCACGCGAAATTTGTTCTGCAAAGTGGTTATATAGGAAAAAAAAATTGGACATGTCATAAGCACATAATTTTTCTGAAAATTTTGTGTCTACTTGATTATATGATTTTTCTTTTCATTTCATTTCAATAAACGGAAAGTTTAAATTGAAACTATTTTTAGTTGCGCCTATTTTTAATAATTGATTTTCTTAATCCGTCTCAACACTGCATATCGTATCTAGGACAATCTAAGTTTAAACAAATTAGTGCTCCTAAAGACCATTTACTTCAAAGATTTTTTTTTCCGAGGCCACGAATCTTTTGTAAGTCCACTCTTGTAAGGTTGTAATTAACGCTTGAGTTTACTTTGAATGTTACGTAAACGGTTGATAACATAATTTTATCGTATGCAGTTAAATGTCCATGAATTCTTAGCTCCAAAGCTGCTTTATTTTCACAAAACTGACTGCTCCGTTTTTCAACAATTTGTTCCATCTCCCCAAGTTGTTAACTCGTTGGAGGTGTTCCATCGGAAGTTAAAATCGCTTATTTAATTATTTAAGCTTCAGTAGTGTATTTGTCATTGTTGTTAAGAGAATTTATCATAACTGTCAAGTTTTAACTGTCAATCCGAAGATTCAGAGACTCCGGAATCTTTAATACAGTACGTATTAAAGATTCCGGAGTCTCTGAATCTTCGGATTTACAGTCTAAAGTTTCCAGAGATTTGCTTTCTGAATGTAAACTTCTTTTTAACTTACTAGTTCAGTATGTTTTAGTCAGAGTCTAACTGTGCTGACGTTTCAATAAAGTTACAAGTTGAACTGAAGTTTATCTAAATGACTTAGTTTAAAAATGTTCTGAAACATCTATCTATATCTTCTATCGAATTGAAATACCAGTTAAAAGTAGAAGAAGTTTAAAGAAAAGATCGATCGTATCAGAACAGATTGTATGAGAGATGATGTAAGAGCAATACACAATATAATAGTGAATGATAAAGCAACAGTTGACAGGATGGCACGGTCCCCAAATAATATGGGATAAGGACAGGAAGTAGAAAATGTTACCTGTAGCCTTTTGGCTCCAGTTAAGCTAGAGAAGAAAAGCTTAACCAATCTCCGACACTAAGATTGATAAATAGCTATTACAAAGAGGCAACATGCCTCTACCATGACTTTAAGTAGAGCAATCTTAATGTTTACCAATGTCGTATTATGTCAAAAGCTACCTGTTTAGGCCCTTCTGAAGTTTTTGTCTGAATGCCTACTGTCGACTAAATTAAGCCGGTTCTAAGAAAATATAATCCGCATTTTATTTGTTCGTAAAATATTTTGTTTGCTTGAGGTGAAATAATTTGATTCTAAGAATTTTTGTAATCATAATTATGTTAATGTTTATTTAAGCTATATGTTTGTGTGCCAATGAGTATCGACAAATTCTATGTATCTATCAGAAGAACATAATATCTGGCGTGTCTGTCGATGTCAATGTTGCAATGTTATAGGTAGGTACTAGAGGTATACTTAAATTCAACTGTTAATGCATTACAAAATGGAATTCACATAGTTGATATTTTTAATACGGTAGTATGCCAAAGATGATTTGATTACTAATTTCATATAACTGAATTTTCACGTAGTGCGAAAAATTCTACGGTCTAGCAAATTATTGGGTAAAAAAGAATAAGTGTATAAAACTTGCTTCTCTTACTATACTAAACTTAAATTGTATCCAAATAAATTTAACGCAGCGAAACCCTAAAACATTTTGTTCATCAAATTTAAAAGTTAATTTGTGACCTAAATAGTGTCACGTCGCCGTGTTCTAACAAAAACACACCTACTTTTAACTTGATCTCGTTCGCTAACGTTTGCACAAGCTTGTTACGGTTACTTTAAACACTGTTTGCACTTCTACTTACGCCTTGTTTTATTTGAGCTGGCAGTTTTTGGCTAAGTGACATAACATTTTAACCAAAAACTGCGACTTCAACCTAAACAATATTTTCTGTAAAGACCGATGGAGATAGTACTCGTTTTCCTTAAAGATGACTTCAAATATATGATACATAATAATTTCTATATTTCATCAGAAATCAGCATTAAAAATACAAAATTATAAACATCAAAAAATCTAAAAACAAATGTCTAAAGCATTAGCCTGCCCTCTTTTGAGACACAATATAGATTTCAGTGTAAGTTTTCTCTTATATTCTAAAATATGAATCTATTACGGAATGTTATTTTCTGAAACAAATTAAATTTATCGCATATCGATGGCTCGCTAATATCGGTGAAACTTACACCCAAATTAATAGTAAATTAAATGACAATTACGAAATGGACTAATTTGTTTAATCGTCATTCCAACACAGTCTGTACTTACGATAATACAAGTAAAATTTGACAAGATTTGAGATGTAGATCTGGTGTTAGCTTCTTGTGTGCATTTCTCACATCATGTATGCTGACTTTGTGGTTCAAGAGTTGCGCTCGGATCTAGCAGCGTTGTGGTAACTGACATGTTTCATAACGCTTTGTACTTCATACTTGACATACCAGATTTTCACTTAATACCTTGCGAAAATTAAGTTATTTATATTAAGTTTATCTACTGTTACATAATAATAATAATAAATATTCATGGACCTATCACAACGTCCTCTGGTCCCAAGCTAAGCTTATATGCTTGTGTTATGGGTACCAGAATACGGATAGAATACATAAACTACTTTTCTTTTGTAAATACATACTTATAATACATAGTAAACACCCAGACGCAGTACAAACACTTGTATGACAATTAAAAATATCATACAAATAATTGTCCTGACCGGGAATCGAGCCCGAGACCTCGTGAACGGCAGTCCGGTATATGAACCACTAGACCACGAGGCCTGTCTGATACTTATGTATCGTACATAAGTAATGGTCGCAATGTTTTTATCTAAGAACATCGAAATTAAGGTATGTTTAACTACAACATATTCAGCTAACGATTGTATTATTATTAATATTTACTTATTATAAATATTTACTCTTTATAAAGATTATATCTTCAAAATTACGCAACGGATTTTGGTACGGTTTTTTTTTATATAAAGATTGAGTGTTTAGAGGTTTAAGAGGATGTCTTTTTGGATAATTTATTTTGGTTTAGTGTATATACCCGCGTTTATAGTTTTTTGTATGACATTTATAAAGATCACACAAATGATTGTCCAGATCGGGACATAGTGTTATCCGAGTGCATTTCATTGTGAAATGTTTGTGCTATAGGTCTGACATGTGAGTTTAACTTTGACGAATTAAAATTTAATATCATATCTTATCAGACATCAACTGTCATCAAAATTATAAAAGAACTCTTATCTTGACGTAAAAAAGTTGTTCGAATGTTTAATACGTCTCGTAGAGTCCACGTCCACGAACTTAGTACTAAGTTTAATTCAATTTGAGTCGTGACATTGTCCTCTTAGGTTTTCGTTTAGCAAGTCTTTCTGTACCGACCCCGCACCGACTTTTACCTTGTGAACTTTGTACTGCCTTTGTACATTTATATTTACTTGCTTGCTTAATAAAATTATTAAATATAGCGCAATTTCTCCTCCATTTTAATCACATACTTCAATATTAATATAGAATTTTTATTGTCTCAAGCAGTAAGTTTATTCCTGTGCCAATATGAATCATGAGCGCGAAACAAATAGTCCAAATACCCTTCCAAAGAGCAGGAGGTTGTTTCGGCAGTTTGAATCATTGGAATGATTGTTGCACCTTGCTCGTTATCTCCTATCGTACTAAATAAGACTCTTATGAAAACTTTTCCTTACTAGGGTCCTTCTTTAAGGCCTTTCATTATCTTTGAATTAGGCGCTAAATTGGTTAAGTTACGTTTATCGGCCCACAAAATATATCAAAAAGGCAAAGAGATTGCACAATACATTTGCGTCTCGTATTGTACTCAATAATTGGCATAAATAAATCATTCGGTTAAGTTCCGCATGTCGTGCTGTATTCAACAACTTGAAATTGTAATGCAGTTTACATTTCACGGAATTGGTTACTTGTCACAAAATATTGAACCCGCACTCTTTCGTGCAACTAATCATTTTCGAGGGGAATTTGACCTTTTGTAGTTTGGCTGTTCTTCCATTCATATCAATTTAATATGCTAAAACTTACAATGCTTCTTGCTTACAATTTGAGAATTGATGTATTGTGTTAGTCATAGATAATAGCTGTAGAATTTTTATTTAGTTCATGTTATGTTGAATCTGAAAGTGTGTGTGATGTAACTATTTTCACATAAATGAAGTGTAAATTATGGATACTGTTTGAGTTTTAGCAAAAAAATAATTGAGTGTAAATTAGTTGAATAGGAGCAATCATAATAGCATTTCGCGTAATTCGCACACGCAATGTTGATAGGCACCGGTCCGGGAGGTCCCGACGGCTAATTGCGTTGCTTGTTCTACAATTACGTTGTCATGATTCTCTTCGAGTCTAGCAATAAATATAAAGGGTTTTCGTTTCAAATTCTGTCGATGCATTAACTAAAATTTGCAAACTAATTGAAACCGTGTTTCCGGATCTTATTTGATGTTGATTTATTACGATCATTGTATTACGTACCTGCCTATATCCTTTTCTTTTTTTTCTTTAATTAATTATAATCTTTAATACATTATTTTTTTCTTTAATACAAAATGTTACGATTAAACGTAACATTTTGTATATTATTGTTCAAATCATATTAGCAATATAAGATTAACGATTAACAGGAAGTTATAAACTTCACAACAGAATGCTGAAATTATAAGATTTTAAAAGTTAAATTATAAGATACTAGCTGTTGCCCGCGACTCCGTCCGCGTGGAATTTGTAAATTTTTTTTTTTCGCTATACAAGGTAGCCTTTGTTCTTTCTCAGGGTCTAAAGATTGTGTGTGCCAAATTTTATCAAAATCGGTTGAGAGGTTTAAGCGGGAAAGCGTAACAGACAGACAGACAGAGTTACTTTCGCATTTATAATATTAGTAGGGATTATATTATGATTAAGAATACAAGTGTCACCACCCCATCTCCTCCCAAGGGTGCTGTAGAAGTCAGCTAAGGGATATTGCACACAGATAACATCTTCTGTGAGAGACGGAAAACTCGAAAATAAACCCTGTACCAACACGCCTGGTCAGCGCGGCACAGTAGACCATAATCCCTCCTAAAGTGGAGGAGGTCCGTGCCCAACAGTGGGACGTAAATGGGCTGAAGAAGAAGAAGATATTATGCTGAGATAAAATAGACCTAAATTTGATTAAATAATGACCCGCCTGTTGATTTCCTATTTGTCAATCATCATAATCTAGGGAACCTAGTAAAAAAATTTTTTTTGTTAACGGCCCAAAGTTTAAATCAAATCGACGTTCATATTTGAACTAAATCTTACGAATGCATTTAAGTTATATACAGAATAGAGTAGTAGCTATGAACTATGTTAGCTAGTAAAAGTACCTACCTACATAAATAGTAACATAATATATACACCGGCTACGTTTACGATGTAGGGAACACTTGGTGCACCTACTCGCATATGATCCATTTGTTTTAATATTTTAAGCCTCAGTAAGAAATTGGACCGCAGAATAAAATCGCATAGGTATGCAAGTGTGTAGTAAAATCACAAACAAATCTCCAGTGAAAATAATATTATAAAATAACTAGATGTGTCTCCCCGACTTTGTACGCGTGGAATTTAGATAATTTAACCCGTTTTTGCAACATTTTTTAATGAATGAATGAATACTCCTCCTAATACAGACAACTTTAAGATGGAATTGGCTTCTAAAAGGCATATTGTGGCGTAGCACGAATGATGAAAATATATATGTCGGAAAATAGACCAGAGGCCTGAACAGGAATCCGAGCACATAGCGTAACAACTGTCTTACCGATATTCATACCTCAATCTATCATACTCTTGCACACTTATAAGGATAACTGGCCTCCACATCAACCCCTTATAGCCAGTGCCCAAGCCTCGCAACGAAGAATCATCACTACGTTCACACAATGAAGATTATACGTACGCGCAAACACGTACATGACGAATATTTTCTAACACTTGCGCGACTCATCTGTTTAAATAAAACTACTTTTTACGGATTTAGACGCGTATACTTTGCAGTCAGCATGGTCACGTATGAGACTCGAGTCTCACCCGTGACCATGGTGACTGCAAAGTCTCAAAATTTAAAACAAATATACGCGTCTAAATCCGTAAAAAGTAGTTTTATTTAAACGTACATGACGACTTTACACAATACACGTACACACGCACGCACGGACACACGTACAAGACGACTTCTACACACACTAACACGCCGTGATGTGCACAGCACGAATTCTCGGACAATACTGAACCTCAGCCACGTTCGCCTATCGTATTTAAAGCAACTTGCGAGTGGGGGAGTTGCGACATATTACAATCTTAACATTACGGCCATGATAACGGGTTATGTAATCCTCAATATCTTTATATATTCATAGGGCATATTCTTAGTTAATATCTCGACATTAATCAGATACTAAACTAAATGAGATTTAACTAACTAATTAGGCATAAGTAAATTAGGAACTAATTTCGTATACCTACAAATTGGTTATAAACACTTTAATATTCTTTTAAAACCTATGTCCTTTACGCCTAGCCGACATATAAATTATTATAAATAAATTAAATTAAGCAGCTTATCTACATAAATGGTCTTATTCATAATTACTTATCGGAGAGGGACATTTTTCACTGATGTTTCGGTCCTATTGGTCGTAGTGTGATGTTATAGAGCCTAAAGCCACCCTCGATAAATGTACTATCCAACACTAAAAGAATTTTTCAAATCGGACTAGTGGTTACTAAGATTAGCACGTGCAGACAAACAATCAAACTCTTCAGCTCTATAATATTAGTTATATACCTAGCGTTAAAAAACTTTTAGTCAGCACTAAACTACATAAAGGTTATTCTAAATGTTCATTAGTCTGTATATTATTTAAGCAGATAAAACATCTTGGTGAGTCACAGTCGTATTCACAAACGTTACTGTGAGGTCTCATAGAAGGCATGGACGCACAGGGGTAGCAAAATCATTTCACAAACAATACTTAAGTGGTGAAGCGCACTTTTGTTAAACTGAACGCATAGCTAAGTTTTGTCTATGAATACAAAGGCTCGATGAACGGAACGCACTGGGAAGTGTTACCCTTTGCATGCACAGTGCATCAACACTTAAGTACTTACTTAAGTAAATATTGTTTGTGAATACGGGTGTTAGACTACCGCGCTAACTAATTGCAACTACACAAAGTTTTTTAACTCGTATTCATTTGAAAGGTTCTCTTTTCGTCTCCGTGATAAATTATTCGTGTTTAATTTTGGTATAATTTTATGTAACGTGTACCTAGAGGCTTACAGTTTGTACTATAAAGATTTAATTACATATTTGTAAAAGTAATTTTTTCGCGTTATTAACTAATTTGAAAAATATCCAGATTTTCTAAATTATTGAGAAATCTGTTTTTTACGCAACAGCTTGCAACTCCTTTCTATACAAAAATATTTTTATTTATCGTATTGTCTTTATATTTTATCCTCATTGCACTGCCTACATTGTTAAAAGTTAGAAATGGTTAGATAGAGGTCTATCAACCATTTTGGGACGATTCTGTCCCTTGGCACATGAACTCCAACTCAGAACTTTTATTATTATGGAGAAAAGTATTATATCGGCTGTTTGTTAGTGATAGTGTTGTCTTACAAACATCATTCAGCTTTGTTATTGCATAAGCTATCCGTCAGTAGCTTAGTGAAAAGCAAGTAAAGACAAAAGTGAATTGAAAGTCAGTCACAATTTTTAAGGAAAATTATGTACTTATGACATGTCCAAAATTTTTCCCCAGCCACCGGTGTAGGACATGCAATAAATAATAATAAATAAATATTCATGGACATTTCACACAACGTCCTCAGGTCCCAAGCTAAGCTTATATGCTTGTGTTATGGGTACCAGAATACGGATAGAATACATAATAATATACTACTTTTCTTTTGTAAATACTTACTTATAATACATAGATGCACCCAGAGGCAGTACAAACATTTGTATGACAATTAGAAAAATCACATAATGATTGTCCCGAGCGGGAATCGAACCCGCGACCTCTTGATAGGCAGTCCGTTATATGAACCACTCAGGCTCGGCAATAAGAAGAACCGGCCGCGGCGTAAGAAGTATCTTCAGAAGCGTCGATTAACTAATAGAAATCTACCACGATAACGAATGACTTAGCTAGATCATGGTAGATGGTGGTAGTATGTATAATGTTGTAAGCACGTGGTAGTGACCTTATTACCATCCCTTGTTAGTTTAGTGACACCGACAGACCCGTGTATGTGTGTATGTAGCCGGGTACACTTGTGTAATCCTCTCGTTTGGGATGTGGATTATAAATATTGTTGCGTTTAAAAGCCACAGCAGATAAATATAGATAGATAGATAGATTAACTCTTTATTGTACACATTTACAAGAAACAGAAAACAGAAATTAAGCTTAAAACTAGGTACATTTGTACCTAGTTTTAAGGCGGCCTTATCACATAAAGTGATCTCTTCCAGGCAACCATGGGATGGAAAGAAAAGTTAGGGACTAAAATAAAGTGGTATAGTTTTAAATGGAATAATTTCCTTAGTTCAAAAACTAAAAAACACGCTTGAAAATCCTGAATATAATATATTTTTAAATAATTGCATTGTCATCGGTCCTTGATATGTATGCAAAATTTCAAATCAATCGGACTATTGCAAGTTGGTGAAAATCCCGTTCAAAGATTCCGTTACATAGATTAATATATTGATAGATACATACCGAACTTATAAAAGCGTGTTTAACAGCTAAATGGCCTTATTCATAACGATTTATCGGAGATTTAAAAGTTCACTAAAATAGGTTCGCGAAAATTGTCAAAACTTGTTATTCATAAGTCTTTTTACGCTAAAACGTTTAATATCTCTTCGATAAAATCTCTGTTTAAACCTCCGATAAGTCATTATGAATAAGACTGTTTTTGAAGTTTAAAACTGTGGTGGTTCAGGTTTTCTTAAATCGGCTTAGGCGCATTATGATTGTTGAACTACATACCAACACCACTAACACCTTGGTAACTCTAAAAGCTTTCTAGAACTAAAAAGATTACCATGCATCAATTAGGTTTGTCACTTCTAGACTCTATGTGTGTGGAATACACTCGAGTTATTTATGACTCGGAAGTAACTCAAAAAAGCTTATAAAGTCGTTTCTTAAATCTTATGTCGTCAACGTAAATCACATCTCTACATAAAATATTTTTAAAGCTAAAAAGATTACAGATTTCGTTTTGATCAAAGTGTAATAAAGTCTAATACTTTTGAAGAAGAAACAAATTAATAAAAAATAAAGTGTTATGTTATAGAAGCGTCTCTAATGAACCGCTCTGTCGGAGTTAATTGGTTGGAAACATTGTGCACACCTCGCGCGCTGGCGACGGCACTCGGGCATTGGGGGGCAAAGCTCGAGGGACAGGTTAGCGCAGTCCCCTTGCCACTTTGTTATTTAGAGGGTGGAATACTTCTTGATATGTTTTCTCGTGTTTCTGTTTGGTGCGGTAAAGGTGAAGAGTTCTTTGAAATCACTTGGGATCAATATGATATTTGCGAGCTTCTTTGCTAATAGCGAGAATAAATATA
Source organism: Orgyia antiqua (assembly GCA_916999025.1). Classification (NCBI taxonomy): domain Eukaryota; kingdom Metazoa; phylum Arthropoda; class Insecta; order Lepidoptera; family Erebidae; genus Orgyia; species Orgyia antiqua. The sequence goes on from OU779866.1 coordinate 35,346,284, forward strand.
TTATCATATTCTTTATCAGGTAGTTTTAGCTGAAATTATTGAGAGATTTGGAACAGCTTCTGAAATGGGAAAGATTAACGTTATAATTTTCAAAAGTATAAAATTTGTTAATATGAGTAATGAGATCCAATTAAGACGTAAACTACAGGAAGGAACAAATTACCATAAACAATCACAGGCATCACACACAAACATAAATTTGTTTAAGAGAACGACGCTCATATAATTCAGTGTAAATTCAATAGGTTTATTGTTAGAATGTAATTTATTCGATGTAGAGCTTTCGCAGTGCGGGCTGTTACATGCTCCTAATATAACGAATTGTATTCCGTATGTTCACGGCCCGTGTGCTCCCAATGTATGTAATGTGTTAGCGTATATAATACATACAAATTCAACAATAAACCGATATATTACACACATTGCTGACATACAATGATTAATTACCATTTAGCTCGTAATCTAAATCACTAATACGTTCATGATTTCCTCAAGTCAGCCTATTGCAATCCACTCGTGAACAAAGGTGCTACAATACATGGTCCTCCACCTTCCGCATCCAGTCCCTGATTTGGAGACCAAAATTTTCCATATCCTTCGAAAATAGAGATGGTTATTACGCTTTTTGGCTACATACAACATGAAAGTAGTGTCTGTTGCCATGTTAATTTATTTTATATCCATAATTTTTTTTTAATTATTAAATCAATTTTGTTTGTGACAAATTAGAGTTGTTTGTATTACTGCGGAACATATATTAGAGCGTCACAGCCATTATTGCTAAAAAACTCTCTATATGTTTAAAGGGAATATTCATGAACTGACTTTTTAAAAGGGAGGGCCGGTAGGTTTCTGGGCCACCTAAAGTGAAAATACTTACATAAAAACAAAGGGACGCTCGACGCGATTGGCTGATACCGAGGGTTGTAAATGAATACGTAAAACTGTTGAAATTAGAAAAAATTTAGATTGATTGTTTTATTCTTAGTATAATTACAGAAAAGTGGTTCAAGTATGATAAAATCTTTAAAAAGTCAAACAAAAGATAAAATTGTAAACAGCTAGTAGTCTAGACTTGGAAGATCATAGCTAGCCATAAATTAAGTATAATATTTTTATGTCAGGCACGTGCAACTTCTTTATAGTAACATCTTAACATCTTTTGATGCCATTATTATCTACATTATTACATACGAACATTGTGGTAGGGACGATCCTATAGTAGTAAACTCCATCTGCATAAAAGACTATTGTAGTTTGCGACATAAGCCGACTTATGACTATTAACGACTATTCCTTAACCGACGCGGTAGTATTTATGATAATATACTTCTCTTTCTAAAGAATTATGGCGTTTGTATACAAGATAGCCTTTGAAGTAAATTACTAGTGTAGTTTAAACGAGTGGTTCAAACCGGCACCGATCCTAACAGCCCACTACTTACAGAGTCGTTTTAATCTGGACAGCGATCCATCAAGCGAGCAGTTACGGGGAGGCGTTATAAACGAAATGGCCTCGTAAAACAACACAATTAATGTATCTTTACACAGTAAAAGGTAACTCACCATATTAAGAAGCTACATTTACACGAGAAAGTAAAAAGAGAGTTCAAGTAGAGTAAGAGTAGAGTAAATATAATGTAAAAAACATTATTTTTCCCCACTTCACCAATAATTTTTTAAGTCTTACGTAAGATGTAATATCTTATATAAGACTAAGGGGGACTTAACACCCGGAATATTTCCAGAACCTACCATTTGAATGGTTAAATAAAAACTGATTCATCTGATATCTTTCCTTAGCTTTTAGTATATTATGTTACTAATGGTAATATTTTTAACTACAACGATCTAGTCGGAAGTTAGGAACCGTTCTCTTATCGATCATGCACCTTAAACTTTAGTAATGATTAATGTAAAATCCTATACTAGTTGATTAATGTAGAATTTAAAAGACGAACACAAATTTCGTATAGCACTAGAAATATACTTTAAAAATAGTAACAATAAATAGCAATTTTAAAAACTAATATTTATAAAAAATAGAACACGAATATAACCGCCTAAGGCATTTTCTAATAGCCAACCTCTGAAACTTCTCCAAAATTTGAAAAAGGAACCCAAAGGTTGTTCTAGTGAGTGATGTTCTAGTGTTGGGTTGGTGGTGGTGCGGGGTAGTGATGTGATCGTCGTGTTCCGGAGGATGGTGTCAGCTGATGATGCCGGTGGGTGGCGGCGCGTGCGCATGGCTGGGGGCGCCGTGCGCGACCAAGAACGGCGCCGTCTGCTCGTGCCGCGTGCACACCGCGCTACTGCAGGTTTGTTTATATTGTACACGTTAATGTCTTACTGCTGTACATATGGGATCATCTTTACCTTGGCTTTATCTACACGAGACTAGTTTTGTCTTTATTACCATGCGAACTGAACGTCTTGATATAAGTGTTTATAAGACGTGATTCAGTATCAAGATGTCCATCTCTTGCTGAATGTATTAGAAGCTAAGTGGACTGTTACAGCATCTGTGGAAGGAAACTGTTCATTTTTATATCTTCACCACATAGATAAATTACTACAAGAAATAACATAAGTATATTTTCTATCTATCACTTCATTACGTTTCCTGCAGATTAAAACATTTGATTTTGTAACACAGCAGATAGTACCTTTTTGTTAAAAATAAATCTATTACTCTCGTAAACATCACAAAAATTTACAGATTAAGCCTCGTCGGACGCCGCAGACAGATGGACCGACAACCTGAAAATAGCCGACTGTTCGCTGAATTAGTAATGCGAATATTGCTTGAGATGAGATATTCGATGGATTTCGTTGTTCTCGCTTTTAAATTGAGGTTGTCCGGTCTGTTAAGCTTCCACAAGTTGTGATTAAATTAGATCTTGCAATCAATATTACCTCTAAACTTTTTAGAGAATATTTTATTTTTTTACTATCACTGTGATATCTATCACAATAAACATAGACTGAAATTTGTCTATCCTCTTGGTCTTAAACCATACAACGACCTTTTTACGTCTTCGTGTGTAACTTTTCTAGTGACAACATCAGGATAAATCTGTCATAATATTTTCGAACAATGAAAAGAAAAACTAACGCCACGCTCAACTGATTTGAAACCTCAGTTAACTGTAAGATTAAGTTTTCGATTCCCGGTCGGTTCGTTTTACCGGAAACTGGACGTCATCACGTCATCGTGACGGCTCATGTATGAGTAATATTTTTTTCGCCCAGGAAATTGTTTCGTGTCGCCCACCACGAATTGAAACTATTGATATTATATTTCTGGTAGGAAATGAAAGAAATGTACCCAATTCTTCCTTATATGTTATCCGAATTGACATTTTTACCCGTTCTCTACGGTTCTGATCAGAAATATTTACGACATGTTTGGTAAATACCTGGTAAAAGCTATAATATTATGTAATTCTATAGTAACTTGTTATATTTTACTTGGTATTGCGTATTATCAGCGCGAGACGTGATAGCGTCCTTTAGCAAAATAAATGTATTATAGAGAAACTATAGGAAAATATCTTGTGGCGATATTGTGTCTTATTCTATAACTTTTAGACAAAAATGTTAAATATATTTGTTAAATTGAAATTAATTTCATTTTACACGTGACAGAATTGTAAAGCAGCGTATCCCCTAATTTTATTCGACAACAATGACGGCGAGTTAAGGAAACAACGGCGGAATTCTCTTCCGAAGTTAGAAAACAATTATAAAATCTTAATGTGACTGCCGGCTGGATGAGTTGTTATTTTGGATCTTATAAGACTTCGATATTAATAAACAGATTATAAAATAACGTGAAAAATACATGATGAATTAATGTTAGGATGTTCTAGATTAGAGGCATTGTTACTGGACGACTCAGTATTTGACCATAGAAGGAAAACAATCAGAATCAGTACAAAAAGCTGCTACTAAGTACGGCAAGGGTGTCTTTGTAAGGAGGGAGGTCTTATACAAGGGACAGAAAAAGGGCTTGATAAATGTAACAATATTCGGGTTTTTTTTTCAAGAATTTACATCTGCTTAGAATTTGGAAGAACATTCCTTACCTGAATCTGACGTCCTAAGTCTAACTTTTTATAAGTTACAGAAGAAAAAGGCCGATATGTTCATAACGAAGCTTTTAGTTATATCGATGTAATAACAGGGTGTGCTTTGTACACAGTGCACCCCGCGGAGACTTCGCTTAGTATTGACAGCTTTATAGGAGTTGTCAGCTACCGAGCTATGTCGTTTTGTTTGTGTTCGCGTTTTTAATATGTTTCCGTAGCCAATAAGTAGAAATTAGCTCCTATTATATTATACAATGGTATCATTACGACTATATGTATTTTATTTTAGGTACTATACCTAGTTATATAGGCCAATAGCTAGTTATATATAAACATGTATACAAGTCGCGAAAATATAAAAACATTCATAATTACGATTGTTTAGGAAAACCGTTTCGAAAACTAATACCGATTAGTAGAGCAAATTTACAAATACATATGAAATTTCGATTTCGTTTTAGTTATTGCATAAAGCGGCATGCTATCTGATGGTGATGGCCTGATGGCCTACTTAATCTTACCGTTTGGTTTGGTTAACCGTTTTATGGGTAACACCAGAAGCATAGTCGAACCGCTGCCTACCTTCAGAATGGCGTACAACAGGCTCACGTCTTAGCGTCCAGGAATTACCGCAGCGGGTAGCCCATTTGGTAGTCTACTTACACGTACGCGAATTTACTGAAAATATTTTGTTTCTCTGAAATATAAAACCTGAACGAAAATTACAACTTCTAGACAGCAAAATTCGAAATTTAGAAAAATGTATTTTTACTTTGTGTACAAATATAAATCTAGAGAGATGTCTGATGGATGTTCTGCTAAAATAATAAAAAAAGTAAATAAACCTTTTTATTTTCTAATTTAGTAAAAGAATTTTGCTGTTATGTAAGATTGGAGATACGCAGCAGCAAAAAATTTGCAAATCGTCAACATCTGGCGGAATTGACACTGAGTTAAAATATTTGTTGGTTTGCGTTGTTGTGTTTTTGAATAGGGTTGCCCATAAATAACAAATATTTCATTTGTTCTTTATTGGCAAACCGTAATCAACTGCAACATCTGTTTGTTCCATTATATGCAATGATGAATGATGCAATATCTATTTATCCATTTCTTCATAAATATCTTTAAAAATCCTTTACTTGGATTTGAAAGCAGTATACGATAATAATGATAGACTTTACGGCGCAGTTTTTAGTAGTGCTACTATATTATTTTCAATTCCTGCTCTAAACAAACATTTGTGCGATGAACGAAGATTTATATTAAGTCTGTTTATTTTGTAGGAAATTAGGAATGTTTATCGGAAACTTAAAGCTTTGTTTGACACAGGTTACATTATTGTTGGATTTCTACTTAAGAACTTTTCACATCATAATAAAATTGCCATTAGTCACATGTTAACACATAGTATAAATGACATAGTATCCACTCGTATATGTTCACGATAAGCCACGTTTATATGTATAAATATATGATTAGTTTGTGCTGTAAACGTATAATTTGGTACTCGTATATTTTCATAAAGAAATGTGATGTTTCCGGCCGAATGATTGATGAAAGGAGTGCCTTCTCATACATTCATTATTATTATTTTTTGTTGTGGAATTATGTACTGCATGGGAACAATGGAATTCCTTTAAAATTGCTGAATATTACACGCTATCACTAACCTTTTTTGGCTCTTGTTGTGGCTGTAGGAATAGAAAATAATATGTATTTATTTTTTAAACTTAAGTTTTAAACTTACGGAATTTGAATTCATTTTGTACAAAAAAGAAACACTTATAGTCTCACTTCGGTGTTTGTCTGTCTGTCTGTCCGTGAAATTGTTTTACTCGGCAACGGCTGAAGGTGTCAACTTGAAACTCATACAATATGTGTAACTATGCAGTCCCTTTCTGCAAAAAATACAATCATTTTTTAAGATCTACGCATTACGGAACTACGATCATTTTGAGCATTTTTGACTTACCTAAGGTAATCGATACTTACGGGTTAATTCCTACTGCCCCAGAAACTTGAAAATTGGCATGGACCAAGCCTATGCTGATGATATACGGAAAAATCTAAAAACGGATTTTCATAGACCTTGACCGCTTTACAGCCATGTAGCTTATCTATTAAAATAACGGAGCGAGACAATCTTGTTTTAACTCTGGTTAAACTAAGATTGTTAACCAGTATTAAAATATATTCCCAGCGATCTCACTAAACTTTATATACGTACGAATTATGTAGGACCGGGGTGAATACATGGAATATATTTTCCCAGCTCACTGTTATCTATGTGCTTGGAGTGAGGGTTGACAGAGGGATTTGCAGATATAACATTTAGTTTACTGGCGCGATGGAGTGATTTATTGGTCGATGCTGCTACTTTGTCTTATCGATAACAACAAAATTTTGAAATTGAAAATGAAAGGACAGATATTTTTAAAATCTAAGTCTCTTTGGTGATAGATTTTAAATAACAGAATGTCCCCTTTTAACACGCTTTTTTAGCTTGGTACGTATCTAAATAAAGCTACTTTTTACGGATTTTGACGAGCCTCGTGGTTGAGTGGTTTATGTAACGGACTGCCAATCAAGAGGTCGCGGGTTCGATTCCCGCTCGGGACAATCATTTGTGTGCTTTTTCTAATTCTCATACAAATGTTTGTACTGCGTTTGGGTGTTCCTATGTATTATAAGTATCTATTTACAAAAGAAAAGTAGTATATGTATTCTATCCATATTCTGGTACCCATAACACAAGCATGATAAGCTTAGCTTGGGACCAGAGGACGTTGTGTGAAATGTCCATGAATATTTATTTTATATTTATTTATTTCGACGCGTGTATTGGTTTTAAATTTTGGCACCGTGGTTAGGGGTGAGACTGCAGTCTCCGAAATGTAGGGCCAAAATTTAAAACAAATACGCGCGTCTAAATCCGTAAAAAGTAGTTTTTTTTAAACAAATGAGTCGCGCAATTGTTAGAGAATATTGTTACGTATCTATCAAAGTATCTATGTAACGGAATCTTTAAAAGTGATTTCCACCCACTTGCCGTAGTCGGATAGATCTGAAATTTTGTACCATTAAGTATCGATGACAATGCAATAACTAAAAAAAATTATTCCCAAGCGTGTTTTTAGGGTAAAAACGGGACCCTATTACTGAGACTTCGCTGTCCGTCCGTCCGTCCGTCTGTCACCAGGCTGTATCTCAAGAACGGTGATAGCTAGAGTTGAAATTTTCACAGATGATGTATTTCTATTGCCGCTATAACAACAAATACTAAAAATAAAATAAAATAAATATTTAAGGGGGGCTCCCATACAACAAACATGATTTTTTTACCGTTTCTTGCTCGATATTAATAACGTTGCCTTATGTTGCATAGATAATGGTACGGAACCCTTCGTGCGCGAGTCCGACTCGCACTTGACCAGTTTTTTTAGTTTTTGTACTAAGCAAATGATTTAAATTTATTTGTACTAACCGTAGCAAGTAAAATAACATCATACAGTATTATCTTCCCGTCCACTAATCGAGACGCTTCTATGTGCAAAAGTGACCCATTTAATGAGACTATATCATATTACATGATTGATCCGATACTAAGCTCATAGTTAATTTGATCTCATATTTCAAATTATCTTTTGTATGTCAAGTGTGCACACATTTTGTGTTTGATTGATATCCATAAATGACGCAGATTTACTTAGCTCGTAGTTGTTACCTATTCACAGTGAACAAAAAAGAGGTTGGCAGCTCCTACACCTATATATTTAACTAGCCTAGTCGTAACTTGAAACTATCGTAAACACGTCATTAACAATTGTTGTTAATATACCGTGTTGTTAATACACAAACTAGTTTTCGACGTGTATTCTACGATACAGGACTGCTGATACTGCAAAATTGATTCCTAAACGTATATAACAGGTAACCTGTATTTGTCTCCTAATGAGACTTAAATCCTCTAGTCATACCAACAAAATAATTTACAGACATTTTAGTCGTCCAATTTTCCAACTCGAACAAAGTCTACGACATCGGACCCTGAAAAAAATGGATGAATTTATTCAGTTTTAACGATTTGGAACGCTTCAAAAGTTTAAATCAAAGGTGGAATGGAATGAGAGTTGTTTTTTTAAGAGTCGGCAAAGGCAAATGACGATGGATGCTGATTCCCCTCTGATAAAGTTTTTAAGCATATTAGTGGTAGAGTAGAGGTCACGTACACAGATAACTTATCGTTCTGAAATATTGTTGGATGTAATTCGGATTATCGGCTTATGTTTGGGTAACAAACGAGTAACTCGGCTTAACGCGGCGTCATGATTTATTTTAAAATATTCTTTAGGTTGTAGAATTTATCTTGCATCAGGGTAAGCAGAGATGGGGTCACAAGTTTTTAAATAAATGATATTTATGTTTGCATTGAGTTATTAGTTAGGAACACGGAAACGGAAACGTTTTTCCTTTTGAAGCCACGACAAGACGTTTTGTAAATAGTTTACTATTTTATATGTCCATAATATTACGCTTTTGAATTAGAATGCAAGTCAAAATGAACATACGAGATGCAGTAAATTTTTTACTTAAATGTCCTCTCCTCCTCTCCAGCCCATTTACGTCCCAGTGTGGGTCACGGGTCTCCTCCACCTTGGAGGGATTATGGTCTACTGTGCCGCGCTGACCGGGCGTGTTGGCACAGGGTTTATTTTCGAGTTTGCCGTCTCTCACAGAGGATGTTATCTGTGTACAATATACCTTAGCTGACTTTTACAGCACCCTTGGGAGGAGATGGGGTGGTGACACTTTATTCTTTTTTTTCTTTATTCTTAATCCGTCACCACACGGACAAATTCGAATACTTAAATGTCAATAAAGTAAAATTGCAATGTAATATTTTATCACATTGTAAAATGCAGTTTTAGAATGACATTAAAACTAGCGCTATAGTAACATTATGTAGATATTCCAAGGCTGGTTGTATGCACTAAGCTTTGTTCCGTGTCAGTTAGCCCCCGACCTGTTCCCGGGGGAGCTTAGACCTACTTTGTGGTACACCTGTGTTCCACACAACACACGAGTGTTCTTACTCACCGACATAAAGTGAGTTTTACATGGTGAGTTTACGATCGACGTTTGTGTAGGAGTTTAGTAAAGAAAGCGTTTTTATGACTAACAAAGGGATTGAAAACTTAAACGAAAACTTACACTGAACAAAACCTTCCCAAAGCAAGATTTTTTTAATACACTTGCAGTAGTCAGACTGATCTAATATTACACAGACTGATCTGATTAACAACAAATCATTGAGATTTTTTTTTATGTTTATTTATTCAGCAAATAGGAACTAATGTTTCTTTAATTATGATAAACCAGGAATTGGGCAAGTTTTAGATAAAATTTTATTTTATTTTTATAATCTAATCTAATTTTTTTTGAAGAACAGTTATTATTAGTGAAATAATAAAACATAAGACTTTTTATACGTCTGTACACTTTTCTAATTGATATATTCTCTTTTTGTCTTCAGGAGTTCGCGACACTCACAAAAGAACTCAACCAGGCCCGGGAACAACTTCTAGAACGGGAAGAGGAAATCTCAGAGCTCAAGGCAGAGAGAAACAACACCCGGGTAAGCTTAAATTTGCATTTCTTATGCTATCTACTCCACCTGCGTTTCGACAGCAATAACAGCGACAATACGAAATTGCCGGCCACATCTACGTTTAGCACCTATGATAACGCGTTATGACGCAGGTGGAACCCGGGCATTCTAGTAAATTAATAAACAAATAAACCTACTTTTTACGTATTTAGACGCGTTTATTCGCGTTGTCAAATTTAGGCGTCCAAATTCATAAAATGTGGTTTTATTTCAATAAAATTTTTGAATGTGTTAAAGAATATTATAATAAAATTTTACAATCAAATGCGAAATTAATATCCAAGTGGAAATCGAACTCTTATTACTTCGTGTGCTGAAATGACTGGTACAAGTTACGTCACGAGACCTGCGAAACATGTAATTATCTAAAAATTGGTCAAGTGCGAGTCGGACTCGCGCACGAAGGGTTCCGTACCATTATCTATACAACATAAGGCAACGTTATTAGTATCGAGCAAGAAACGGTAAAAAATTCATGTTTGTTGTATGGGAGCCCCCCTTAAACCTTTATTTTATTTTTAGTATTTGTTGTTATAGCGGCAATACAAATACATCATCTGTGAAAATTTCAACTGTCTAGCTATCACCGTTCTTGAGATACAGCCTGGTGACAGACGGACGGACGGACGGACGGACGGACAGCGAAGTCTCAGTAATAGGGTCCCGTTTTTACCCTTTGGGTACGGAACCCTAAAAAGTAACAAATGTGTGAAGCTCAAAGAAATTTTGTACGAAATAAAATTTTAATGTAACGTAAAATTTCTTTGAGAGCCGCAATTTGTAATTAATTAAAAGCATCTAGTCTGGAACGTAGTAGGTAGGTACTGCTGAAGCCCCGATATTAATTAAAACTGAGCTGATTCTAATTTCAAAGTTTATCAAAAGATCGTTAAATATTATGAAACACCTTATTTTGTTTAGCCGGTATTTGGAGAAATGAGTGATGTTTGCAGGCGCTATCCCTTTACTTTTGAATTGTGTCTAAACTGTTGTCAGTTTTTTGATGTCGATTGCCATTTTAGCATGCAAACCCATCCGGCTATGTCGAGTACACCCGTTTTCTTATTAATTTATATTAATATTAAAAAGCTGAAAAATTTGTTTGTTTGTTAAACCCGCTAATCTCAAGATCAGATTTGCAAAATACTTTCAGTATTGAATAGTACATTTATCGAGGAAGGCAATAGGTTATATCAAATCACGCTACGACTAATAAGAGCGAAGCATCAGTGAAAAATGTTGCAAAAACGGTAAATATTTTCTAAATTCCTCGCGTACAAGTCACGAGCAACAGCTTAGCGTAGAATTTAGAAAATGTTCCCCGTTTTCCGTCTATTAGTCGCAGCGCGATGTTATATAGCCTTCCTCGCTAAATGGACTATCCAACATTGAAAGAATTGTTTTCATTCTAACTAGAGATTCCTGAGATTAGCGCGTTCAAACAAACAAACAAACTCTTCAGCTATATAATATTAAGTAGAGATACTACCCAGAGTATATGTTTTCTAAATGACGCTATGCGAACGATTCGCAAATGTTTATTATTCTTTATTATAATACTAAACTTGTACATTCACCTTAGCCCGTCAATATAAATACGTATCAGCTTAAGAATATTGAATTCTTATGTAGAAAAGGGTTCCTTTCGCATTAGCTTGGAAATTGTAAGTCCCTTTTATAATTGGACGTTTGCGACTTGAATATAACATTCCTTACTAACAAAATATTATTCATAGACACACTTGTAATGACTATTTACTTGTGAGGGGAATTACTTACGTCCAAGATTTTTAGATTTAACGTTTTTATTATTCTTAACACAAATAATATCCTTTAAAATAAACGTATTTTAAATAAATGTCTTAAATTATTGATTCTACGTCCAATTTTGTTGGATATAACCACAACATTGATTTATTTGTACGTTTCCAATTATCACTTAAATCTAAAATTTCTATCTAGATTTCTAATTGAATTGTAAGCTTCCAATATAATCAAAATATGTACAATGACACAAATGCTCCATGGCCCCGAAGTAAAGTGTTTCTTACATAAATAACCTATAGACAGAGTGCATCTACCGGGATGGCTGGAGCGATGCTACTGTGCTCACCCGACCAAGAGATGCATGCAACGTCAACTGAGCTAGGAAATGTTCGCGCTTTCATGTTCAAGAAACACTTGCTTTATTTATAACTAGCTTTTCCCAGTCGTGTACTTCTAAAACAACAAATATTAACCTTAGAAATGTTTTAATTAATTACGGCACTTCTAGACCAGTGCCGATAATTTTAAAAACAAAAAAAAATAGTAGGTTGAAACCCATTAGAAAAGGAGGATAATATTATAAAAATGAATGGGATGGAGGGGGGGTTTTAAGGGTAAAAAATGGTTTTTCTCGATTTCCGGCAAAATTAATAGTCCTATCGAAAAAAGTCAAAAGGCAAAGTTGTAGGTAATAAAAAGATCTAAAACTTTTGTATTTACACTTTCTTCACATAACCTCAAAATTTATGTGAAAAATTCAAAAAACGAAGTTTTTGGTTTTTTATTTTTTTCTTTTACTAAAATGTTTTTCAGTCACGAAATTTGGTGAAAAGTTATCTTTTTATGTCCTTAATACGCTGTAATTTATTTGATTAGAAATATTTATTTTTTCACCTTATTTTGAATTAATATCGAAAAAGCACCCTAATTTTCAATCGAAAATTCACCGGTCAAAATATCAGCTTTTTTTAAAAAGTTGGTATGCTTCCTGTTCGTTGCAATCTCTACTTTCCGATGGTAAAAAAAAATATGTTACTATAGAAAATCTTTTCAGAAAATTCACTAAAATATCATTCAATTTTAATCTTAAGGTTAGCATAGCTGCAAGTCTAGCTCAAATCCCTAGAGACATTACAACCTAACAGGATTTAGATTCGATTCGACAGATTGCTCTTTTCAATTTATTTAAAGCGACCCGTCATAATGCTTAAGGACCAAAAAAATAATGATGGCCTGATGACAAGAATCTTGTAAGCACACTTGATATCACCTCAAAGGTGTTAAGATGTCGAGTACACAGCCCAATCAACCGCTAATCTCATTATCTGCCACCTGCGTCGGGTTGACGACCCAACCTCCACTTCCTGTGGACTTTTTTGTACAAGGACGAGGCAGTTTTTTACCGGGAGGACAAAAAGATTTCTTCACCTTATTTCTTCAGACTTTCTCTAATAATTATTATACTTTCAGATGTTTTTTTTTCGGTGAAAATATCAATGTGTGCTTACGCAACCCTTCGGTATTACAATACAATTATTTTTATTCATTTCAACCATTAATAAACACGCTATGTGATATTAAATTTCCTAAGTTCATTGTTTGAACTAGGCTCTCGCTTAATATCTTTAGCACGGCAAGATATAAGTGATGTGAGCACGTTAACGATTCTGGATTAGTAACACCTTCTTGGATATCGGGATAGATATACGATACGGGTAAACCAAGCTTAGTATTAAAACCCTTGCTTCCGTACCTCCAATTAGTGAGGTAATTCTCTGCTCTCGTTAATTCTAATAAGGGACTGGCGTCTAATACACACAGTTATTGATTGCTTCCAATCTATGTTGTCTTGGGATTTTAGTTTCAATTTTGGTACACGATGAACATCCGAAATCGGATCCGAACCTTAATATTGGAATGGTTAATCTATGTAAGTAATTGTCTGAGCCTAATTGGCTATCAACATACAGAGCAGCTATGGAGCGCTGCATTCGTATGTTATTTGTAAAGAAACACTGAGCATAGATCTCTTTAAGTACCTATACTGTGTGATTCTCATCTTTGCTGTGTTACCACACTACGTATGACCACCAGATACCGGATCTGATCCGATATTATCTTGAGCGGGAGACCCACGAGCCATAAACATAAAACCAGTGTATAAAGTAGTAGATATATGTTAGTGATCATATTACGTTTCAGTTACTGCTCGAGCACCTAGAATGTTTGGTGTCACGACACGAGCGCTCGCTGCGCATGACAGTGGTGAAGAGGCAGGCGGCCGCTCAGTCCGGTGTCTCCTCCGAGGTCGAGGTGCTCAAGGCGCTCAAGAGCCTCTTCGAACATCACAAGGCTTTGGACGAAAAGGTAACGTGTTATTTTTTATCAATAATTTCTTCCTATGTGACAAATAAATTGCGTATTATGTGTTAGTTTTATTTGGATCTTTTTGGGCAGCTTTAAAGAAGGAGGATGTTCGCAATTCACCGGAATCTTGTTGTTTTATTTCCCGATAGCGGCGATAGCTTGAAAACATCTGGACCTTTATAGAAGTCTTGTCGTCAATTTATATTTTTACCTTTAATTAAACTTAATCTTGTAGATGATTCTAAAATACTGCTCTTCTACATTGTTTATAAGGGTTTTAGATTCCCATTTAAACTGAAACTTTGTAATTTTCGTAATAAGTGTGATTATAGGATAGGATAGCATTATAGGAATGTCTATTAACCTCGTGCACGTACGTGTTACAGGTTCGCGAGAGGCTGCGCGTCGCGTTGGAGAGGAATACCGCTCTCGAGGAGGAATTAGCTTTAACTAAAGAAGAGGTAAGTTTTTTACATTAGTTTGCGTGTTTGCAAAATTACATTAAGCTAGGAATAACAAGCTGAAGTATTCCTTTCCAGCCCATTTACGTCCCACTGTTGGGCACGGGCCTCCTCCACTTTGGAGGGATTAGGGTCTACTGTGCCGCGATGACCAGGCGACTTGGCACAGGGTTTATTTTCGAGTTTTCCGTCTCTCACAGAAGATATCTGTGTACAATATCCCTTAGCTGACTTTTACAGCGCCCTTGGGAAGAGATGGGGTGGTGACACTTGTATTCTTAATCCGTCACCACACGGAGGAAGTATTATGGGGAATTAAATTGGACTAAGCAATGTATTTTTTCGTGATATGTATTAAAGAGATCATTTTATCTCTTTAGTTACAGCAATACAAGGCGTCTGGTACGACAGACGACAAGCCCAAAGAGAACGGAACAGTGCCCACAGGATCCCCTGAACAGAACGGTGAACAACAGACTACCAAGGTAACCTACAATGTGTATATGAATTTTTCGAGTTATTTTTGAAATAATATGTCGTTTCCGACATCTAGTCATGAAATAGACGGTCAATTGACTACAGCAAAGTTGTGAAGTAACCGCTATGTGCGGTATCTGCTCATTGGGATATTTGCGCTCAATGCGAGAACACCACGGAACTGTCGCGGTCGCTCCGTTTAGGCCAATACTACCTTATTACACATTGTATAAACAGTCACATATTTTTTCCGCATGAATGTAATATTAGTTAGGGATGATTGACTTGTAAATAAATTAATATTTTCTGAAAAAAAAAGCCCTGCTAATATATTGAGTTGATTCTATATTATAAACATAATGTTGTATAGATTTTTAACATGAGTATGTTATTGGCGACACAGGACCAAAATAATGTTAACGGTGACACGGAGACTGCGCGTAGTCTGTGCGAGCTACAGAGTAATGTCGCCAAGCAGGTTAGACTCGGCTCACGCTTGACTTGTGTCGCTAATACATCATCTGGGCATTGCTGTTGATAGAAATGCCTTGTGGAGAAAGGGACCACTATTAGTTCCATATTCATTGTTAATAAAACAATTAACATTCGCCATCTTTTATAATTAGAACATACTAATTTATTATTTCTAAGTTAACATGTAAAGCCATTCCATAATATGCTAATGCTTTTCTAATAATTGTCTATCGGATCCTATGTTAAATACTAGTTAACCATCTCCAGTTCTTACGCTATTAACATAATTTTCCTATAGCAGGGTTTCTCAGGGGTTCAATATTTAATTATGCAAAATCAGCAGCTAATTTAAATAGCATAATCTTGAAAACCCCTGATCTATAGTTAATACTGTGCTTATTTATGGCCATACTAACGAATCACGCACACATACCTCTTGCAACATAGATCACACACACACACTAACAAACACATAACCGCCGACCGTCATTGTTCACTGTAGTTTTATAAATGTTAATAAAATTGATACCGAAATTAACGGTGAGTAATTAACTAAACTGAAACTAACTAACTGTAACTGTCCGTGTGGTGACGGATTAGGAATACAAGTGTCACCCCCCCTTTTCTTCTCAGGGTAAAAGGTTCTTTTGCTGTAAAAGTGTGCTGTGAGAGACGGAAAAGCTCAAAAATAAACCTTTTGGCAATACGCCTGGTCAGCATGGTACAGTAGACCATAAATTCCCTCCAAATTGGAATAGGCCCGTGCCCAACAGTAGGACGAAAACAGGCTGGAGAGAGAGAATTAACTAAAGAATTATGTATATAAAACAAATCGCAAACCACAATCGAAATTTACTTTTAATCGTTTTATTTTCTTCTAATTTAAATAACTAGTTCGTATCTTAAATTTGTTCTTTCGTTTAATTCGTCGCTCAACTATTACTAACTAAATTAAGCTCTATCAACAAAGACAGACTATAGTTAACACTAAAGCAAATTTTAAAGTAATATATTAATTTTGCAATTCACTTGCTATACTTCCGTATACGTAACGGTATTCCAAGGTCGTGGGTTCAAGTCCCGCTTGCGGTAATCACTTTTTGAACTATAATTTAATTTCTAAAGCAATTTTTTACAGATAAATCTTAACTCGTTTTTGTAAACTTTCGTCTACGCCGATAGAGCATTAAAATTCTGGTCTAATTAATATTTATAATTTATTTTGACAACAGTCAGCTGAACTAAGTTCATGGCAACGTCGCGTGGCCGAGCTGAACAACAAGGTGTCTGATCTTGAGGACAGGCTCTCGAAGGGTGAGAAGGAGCTCATCAAGAAGCAGGAGGAGTGCGCCAAACTTCAGAGGGATTTGAGGGAGAACGTCGCACAAAAGGAGGACCAGGTAACAACCATATATTTATTATTATACCAACTGGTCTATCAACAATATGCCTATTCTTTATTTACCGCCCTAAAGATAAACGTGTTAAAAAAAGGCTAAGGTTAAGAAAAGACACTTTTAATTTATCACTATCATATTCGGCCATTCGAGTTATTTAATTTTATTCCACGAGAACGCCACACTTTTTTACTCAATAGTTACGCTTGTTTTGGTACCAGAGAATAATCATCATCATCATAACATCACGCCTTTTCCCATGGGTGTAGGCAGAGACTAAAGAGCGCTACCTGCTACGATCCAAACATACTTCCTTGGCTTCATCCACACTCATACATACATGCCCGACGGTTGTAAGTGCTACGCACTTGCCCCCTTTGGAGTATCCCGGCGATGACATCGGAGTATATTTATCTCGGGCGTCCTCTCCCCGCATTTCCACTTACCTCCGCCGTGTATATGCCTTTCGTTAAGCGTCTCTCATCCATCCTCTCCACATGACCAAACCACCTAAGCATACTTTTCTCCACCTTAGTCACTACATCCTCTTTCAGACCGCAACGTTCTCTTATAACTTCATTTCTTAATCCATCTTAGTTATAGTTTTGACGGGCCCCGTGGTGTAGTGGTTCTGGTAACGGACTGCCGAACAAGAGGTCGTGGGTTCGATTCCCGTCTGGGACAATCATTTGTGTGATTTTTCTAATTGTCATACAAATGTTTGCACAGCGTCTGGGTGTTTACTATGTATTATATATTTACAAAAAAAAAGTAGTATATGTATTCTATCCGTATTCAGGTACCCACAACACAAGCATATAAGCTTAGCTTGGGACCAGAGCACGTTGTGTGAAATGTCCATGAATATTTATTATTATTATTATCTTTCAAAGTCACACCACACATACTTGTCAAAGAGCACATCTCTACAGCATTTATTCTACTTTTGTGCTTCTTCTGCCACACCCAACATTCGCTTCCAGAACGTTGTTTACAATGTCCATGAATGTTTATTTGTTATCTGATTCTCTAAAGGACATAATATAATTGTAATAAATAAGTTTTATGTGAAGGAGGAGAGGATAGCGACATTAGAGAAACGCTACCTAAACGCACAGCGCGAGTCAACATCACTGCACGACCTCAACGAGAAACTTGAACAAGAGTTACAACATAAACAGGCACAACTCAAGGTATACCTATACATTCTTCTATTTTGTTTTATTTTTTTTTCATTATATATTTTGTACTTAAGTTTATAAGTGTGAATATTTATGGTCTTATTCATAATGACTTATCGGAGGTTTAAAAGTTTGCTAAAATCGGTTCGCGAAAGTTGTCAAAACTTGTTATTCATAATAGTCTGTTTACGCTAAAACGTTTATTATCTCTTCGATAAAATCTCCATTTAAACCTCCGACAAGCCATTATGAATAAGACAAATATTGTATACAATACTGCTACGAAGTATACGCACATTGTCCAGCAAGACTGCTTGACTAAGTCTAATTCGTTATTAACTTCTTAATATCTCTCACAATTATAAATCTCTACCAGAAAAGAGCTATGGTCTACATAATTAATATAGTACAGTGACGATAATTCTATTTTAATAACAAGGCTTAACTTCGCTGCTGCTTAAGCTTATACAATGCTTAAAAGCCTTAAAGTAAATTACTATGCCGCCTGCACCCTACGGCTACCTGCCATTTTAGTTTAGTTTTTACTAATAAAACTAACAGCGAGTGACTAATTCCATCATCATCATCATGCTTTTATCCCTTCAGCTTCAAGAGGAGAAGATAGCAGCTATAGAAGAGAAGCTTGAGTTGTCAACACAGAAACTGGCGCAGATGTCTTCATTGCCTGAGATGGAAGAGCAGCTCAAAGCTAGGATGGAAGCTCTCAATCAGGTACAGTGTATAACTAATGTCAGTACTAGCCGCAATTTCATCCGCTTCTGTGGTTACTGTTTCCTTGTTTAGTGTGACTATTGGGGTTTTGTTTCGGAGGTTTATCCATTCTTCGTTTTTAGTGGGATTTTGAGAAAACAATGAAAGCTTGAATCACTAAACATGTAGGAAATCTTGTTAGACATTTTGCTATTTTTGACATTCCGGAGGAGGGAGGATTGTAGCCCCAAATATATCGACCACACCGTGGATTTTATCAAGATAGCTTATGTATAAAGTTCCACAAAATCAATTCAGACAATTTTTAAATGGTGACTTTCATACAAAATACTTCTGCTGATAAGATTTTTTTGTAAAGTTAGTATTTCTGTATGTATGTTTATAAAAAAAGTTTTATGAGACAACAAACAAGTACCTAAACAAAGCTACTTGACACTTAATTTTAAACGGTATTCGTCATTACTAACATAGACGCTTTAAAAAAATATTTGCTCTATTATTTCCTTATTTTTATTGTTTAAATACTTTTGTTTAATGTTAGTATAATTTGTTTACGATATTTTCACCATGTCAACATTGACGATATACATCCATACATTCATTATTGCAATATTTCGTATAAATAACATGTAAGGGAAAATAACTCGTAGACAATAATTCTATCAATCATTGTTTTAGCTTCTATGCCGTTGATAGTCCCTCAAATATAATTCTCTTATAACTTTCATGTACAGACATATATCAGAGATATCCCAGATGGTGGGTTGACGTTTAAAATTGAGAACATGTAACTTTAGCCTGGCTAAATCGTACTTCATAGAATAATGACGTATAGCCTGTATCATATACACACATAGATACATTTTCACTCAAAAATAGATATGTAAATGGCTTCAAGCCGACTGAGTGATGTAGCCATAGACACTACATCTATCTGTGATTTTATGTATGTATTTTGAAAGAAAGAAAGAAAATAATTTTGCTACTGATATACTTCCTGATGCAATAGGTAAAAGTATGTATTATGTATATTTTGTGTTGCTTGGTTTCGTTTATACCCATAGAGGGTTGACGTCGGGTAACCGGTCAAGTTCCATTGCTACATGACACCGAACAACGTGATTAGGGCAGGAGAATAAATAAATAAATATTCATGGACATTACACACTCTGGTCCTCTGGTCCCAAGTTAAGCTTTTATGCTTGTGTTATGGGTACCCGAATACGGATATACTACATATACTACTTGTCTTTTTAAATACATACTTATAATACATAGAAACACCCAGACTCAGAACAGACATTTGTATGACATTTATAAAGATCACACAAATGATTGTCCCGAGCGGGAATCGAACCCGCGACCTCGTGAATGGCAGTCCGTTACATAAACCACGCGACCACGAGGCCCGTCATGATAAGGGCAGGAGAATGAATGATGTATCTTATTCTGTGTCGAATTTTTCATCAAGTTATCTCTCAAGAAAACTTGCTTATATTTAGATAAATTAGTAGGTAAATATGTATAATTTAAATACTAAGGTATGAATGCCCTGCAGTGTACAATATTTATATATATTTTCTTTGTTATATGTAACTCTGTACGTTGGTTCATCTACGACTTTGTCGAGGCAGATTCAGGTGAACGAACTAGTGAATTTAGACAAGTTCTTAATGTGTAGACATTTTTATATTTTGTAAGGTCCCTTTTTCAGTCGCATTTGCTTTTATTTATTGTTTGTTTTATGTTTTCTCGAATCCATCCAAAATTAAAACTAGGCTAATTCATTTGGAAGTCACTGTCTTACCAAGAAAATTCTAGTCATGGCATATTGTTAAAGGTTTTTTTTTAGATACTACGAGTAGAGTTTCCATCCACGACCTTAATTTACCAATTGAGCTATCGTGGATATACTGGTGTTAACCAATTTCCCTTCTATACTATAATAATTATATGTATAATTGGTTAAAAGCAGGAAAGCAATCGCTTAGTGACAAAAAAGATAAGTTATTTAATAAAATTTTGGTTCTGAAGCGATGTTGTAAACAGTCTTTGGGTAAAAGTACTGTTACAAATAAACAGTGAAAATATTATTAAATTAAATTAAATTATAGTGGCAAAAGTGATAACCGCAAGCGGGACAACCCACGAACTCTGAATACCGTTACGACGCTCTACCATCTGAGCTATCGCGACAATGCTGTTGCATAGCAAGTGAATTGCAAAATTAATAAATAACTTTTAGTGAAAATATTAATGAATAGTATCCGAAAGAATATAGTCCAAAAAAGGTCAAAGGTTATATATACCTTATTATGTTCTGTACAAGATTATGGTTTCATTTACGATTAAATAATTACTCTTCATATTTGTTCCATATTCATTTGACTTCCATTATTGTAATTGTTTAAGTGCATTTACTATCGACACTTTATTATTGGCATGCTTTATCCCTATTTGTCGGGTAATATCCATTTCTTCCTAGGATTTTTCATGTCGTGCATGCTCCCCGCCCTGCATGTATAAAACAATTTGTCTTAGACACATTGCAAAAAATGTACTGATTTTTAAAAGAGTTTTTTTTTGTTAATTCATAGTATGTAGTAATACATAAACTCTTTCAATTAATTACAATGCCTAACTCTTGCATGAACTGTATTGTTCATAGTCATAAAAAAGATTTTTTACTGATGCCTTTGTGTGATTAGTAGTTGTTAGTCGTTTTTTTTTAGTTTGTGTTTTAGTGTGGTTTTTTTTAGTATCGATATCATATAAGTATTCAAAACATTTTCCTTCCTCACATAAATATTATTAATTATTTCGCTACAGTTTTTGTGTGCTTTTTTTATTTATTTTCTTTTGGAAAACGGACCTTTTCTACTAAACGCCCTACTAAACTCGAGCTAGCTAGTTTTAGTTGTATAATGAAATAATAGTTTTAAATTATTATAACTGTTTTAATATTGTTACCAGGCACAGGAACGACACGGTTCAGCCGAGGACCGTATACAGAGGTTGGAGGCGAGTGTTGAAGAGAAGAACGCCGAGCTAATGAGACTGAACCAACGACTGAGAATGAACGAGGAGCACAACACTAGACTGTCAGCTACTGTTGATAAATTGTTGTCAGAGTCTAACGACAGGTTAGTTTCATTATATTCATGTATGTAAGTACATCATATCTATACTTAATATAATAAAGCCGATGAGTTTGTTTGCTTGAACGCGCTAATCTCAGGTACCACTGGGCCGATTTGAAAAATTCTTTCAGTGTTAGATAGGGCATTTATCGAGGAAGGCTATAAAACATCACGCTACAACCAGTAGAAGCGAAGTAGTAGTGAAAATGTTGCAAAAACGGGGAAAAATTTCGAAATTCCACTAATTGAATTACCTCCAGTGCGACATGTCTACAATCTTACGACTTGTGATGTCGTTATAATGTTGCCAGTACCGGACTAAGCCATCGCGGGTCTGGGCAAACTATAATGAGGCCTCTAGTCAATGCCTTGTCGGCTCTAATTATTAAGTATGAGACCTTTAAAGTCGCGGGGCCGCAGCATTTGCTACTCCTATATAGTTAATCCGCCTATGATTGTCGCCAGGCAGCTGTAGTTTTTTAATACGTAGGTATATCTAAATGGTCTTATTCATAATGACTTATCGGAGGTTTAAAAGTTCGCTAAAATCATTTCGCGAAAATTGTCGTTCATAATATATCCGATAATAGACTCCGATAAGTCATTATGAATAAGACCAAAAGTATTGTAGGTCTTACTATTGCCCTAATTAATATTTTCGATATATTTTTCGGTTACTTTAAATAAACATGTGTTTTTTTTAACTGATAGATTACAAGTACATTTAAAAGAACGTATGCATGCGCTGGATGAGAAGAACGCCCTGACCCAAGAGTTAGAGAAGACGAGGAAATACGCGGACGAACTGCTCGCTGAGAAACAGGACATACTCAAGGAGCTCGCCAAGTGGCGCATGGAGACTGAACAGGTATTCAGCCTTCATAGCATACATTATATTGGGCTAAAATAAAATAATCTTAATGAAATGAACTGAAAAATCATTGAATCATGTAGACATAATTTTACTTATTATATATTTTACATAATGACGCATTCTGCTGAGAAGAACCGGTGTAAAAACCTCAGCAGAGCTTTTAATTACATCAATCAAATCTTAATGATTCAATGTGGTCTGAGCAGAATCTGAATCTGAATTTCAGTATAAAATTAATTTAAATATTGAATGTGGGCAGGGCTGGGCAAAATACATGCTTTGTTGTAATTGAGATACAAATTACAAAATACTGCGTTTGCAAGTAATTGAAATACAAAATACTAATTACTTTTGAGTGGAGTAATTGAAATACAAATTACAAAATACAGTATTTTGGATGTTTGTAATTGAAATACAAATTACAAAATACATTTATACTAATATTTTTACCCAACTTTAAAAAACAGGAGGTTTTTTTAATGTTTGTTCACGAATAACTTTGTCGTTTATCGATTTTAATGCTTCTTTTATTGTTGGAAAGAAAATGTTTCAGAGGTGGTTCTATGATAGGGAAATTAGGTAGTCCAGGGAATTAGATGGCAACTTTCAAAAATCATAGGACACTGTTCTAGGTCGGTTTTGCTATGATAGGAAAGAGGATAAATTTAATTAATAATAATATTTATGTACGGATTATCTCTGAAAATATTGCCCGTGGTGACGTATTAAGAATACAAGCGTCAGCACCCCCATCTTCAGCGAGCATGCAGCTCGCCAAGGCGGTCCGCCTTGTCCTCGGGAGTGGGTCGTGGCGAGGCACCGACGGAGGATCTGACGTACCACCTCACCCAGCTCCTCACAGGTCATGGCTGTTTCGCCAAGTACCCGTGGGAGCTGGTTGGTATCGAGTTGGATCCTGAGTGCCGCAATTCTGGGAATGGGGCCGTGGACACGGCGGGGCACACCCTCGCCGTATGCACGGCCTGGGACACCCAGCGTGTTGACCTCGTCGACGTGCTGGGCAAGGATTTGTTACCCGCAATGAACAATGTTGGGCTACCGTCGCCTCCTTCGCCAGGGAGGTGATAGCGGGAAAGGGGGAGTCCCTGCGGGAGCGTGAACGCGCTGGCAAATCCTTGCCACCCCTCGGGGCCGCGGGCAGTTCGTCGGCGCTTAATAGCCGGCAACTTCCACCGACGAAGTGGTCCCGTGGGGAACTAATGTTACCGCCGTTGGGTCGGGACCCGATTAGCGGGGCCACCTCTCGCCGGGTCATGGTAAAGCTCAAGTCATCATCATGGCATGACAGCATGGCAGGGCAGAAAGCGGTTATAAAAAGTAAACAAAACAAAAACCACCCTCATCTTCTCCCCAGGCGAGAAGCCTAAAAGCCAGCTATGGAATATTCTGCACAGATAATATCCTCTATGAGAGACGGAAAACTGGAAAATAAACCTTGCGTCAACACGTCAGGACAGCGCTGCACAGTAAACCAAAACCCTCCCATAGTGGAAGAGGCCCGTTCTCAAAAGTAGGCCGTTCATGAGCTGGAGAGAGATAGAGAGAAGACTTATTTCTAAAGGTATTGATCCAATCCCGATATTTTCTGCATTAAATTAGTGAAAATTAATTTTCAAAAATGAAAATAAGTTGAAAAAAACAGATTTGATCAATACTTTTAGAGATAACCCCTCTCTCTAATTGATCAAGGTGCGAGAGGTGAAATCTTTTACTCATTTTCTCAGCGATAAAATTTATTGGATAAGGTTGTCTTTATGATAGTACATACAATGTACTATCATTGCAAAAATACCCGCCACTCTGTTTCGTCGGCCATTTTTCATCAGATATTAGATGCCACCTAGTAAAAATAGCAATAAAATTTAAATTTAAAAAGTTATAACTCTCTCCAGCCCATTTACGTCCCACTGTTGGGCACGGGCCTCCTCCACTTTGGGAGGGATTATGGTCTACTGTGCCGTGCTGTCCAGGGAATCGGAATTTCAAAATTCGGAATAAAGTTTTTCGGAATATTTGGGTGTTCCCGGGACATGGAGATATTTGTATTCTTAATCCGTCACCACACGGAGAACCAGCGCAAATAACCACCATCCGTAAATATTACCAGCCTTTAGCAACATTACCTTCCACCAGTCAGTACTTTCATCAAAAGCTACAAAGGTTTCAAAATATTTTTTAACTTGTAGCTTACAAGTAATATTGGTATTTATTTTACAATTAACTACATATCTGTATATCAATTTACTGTAGTTACCCCGAACAGCGCAAAAATGTAAGCCCCTATGAGATTATCGTATTTGTGGCAACCGATCATTTTCGGCACCGACTTCAAACTAATGTTGGAAAGTAAAATTTTATGGGCCGCCGTTACCTTATTGACAATTTGCGTTTTGGTGTACAGCTTATTTAACAGGTACATTGTTTCAGCTCCAATAGCTACTTTGGCTACATAAAGTGACGGTTGTAAATGTATTTTAAAAATGTATTTTGTAGCCTCAAGTAATTGAAATACAAATTACAAATTACTTCGACGTCTGGTAATTGAAATACAAATTACAAATTACATTTTAAGGCAGTAATTGAAATACAATTACAAAATACGTAATTGTATTTCAATTTCGTATTTCAATTACATGTAATTGAAATACTGCCCAACCCTGAATGTGGGTAAGCCTCGTAACAACTGATCAATAAGTTGTTTCGAAATATCTGAAATCTTTGAGTGTTTAAGTACGTTATCTGGTATTTTTAACTGACTTCAAAAAAAGAAGGATGTGTTCAATTCGTCTGTATGTTTTTTTTTGAAGCAATTTTAAATATTCTTTTTTTATTTGAAATCTGGTGGTTCCCGTTTGGTTCCATTACCACCCGGGTCGGGATCTGTTGTTTATCTTCTGAGAAATCAAGGAAAACCCCTCAAATTTCAAAGACACATGAAGCTGTTTTTTTTATAAAATACAAATTTTTTAAAGTGCTGTTATTATTATACAAATGAATTAATGTATATATTTGTAACGTGTATGCGTTTCAGTTGAAACGTCAGATGTTGGAACAGGAGATAGCGTTCAACATACAACAAACAGACGCGTTGACCAGATCACTGTCACCAGCAGCTCAACAACAACCACCCGGACTGTTCCAACCAAAGGTATACAATTTAAATAGATTAATTAACTTCTTTTCCCCAACGATAACGTCCCACTGCTGGGCGTGCCCAACTTCGGGTGGGTATTTAGTCCACTAGTCCACGCTGACCAGGCGACTTGTCATCTCTCACCACAGAAGATGATATCATCATCATCATGTCATGCCTTTTCCACATGTGGGTATGCAGATATTATAACGCGCCTTCGCGTTTTATCTTCGTTTCGGGAAGGATTTTGGTCTACCGTGCCGCGCTGACCAAGTATAAATAAATAAATAAAATAAATAAATATTCATGGACATTTCACACAACGTCCTCTGGTCCCAAGCTAAGCGTATTATGCTTGTGTTATGGGTACCAGAATACGGATAGAATACATAAACTACATTTCTTTTGTAAATACATACTTATAATACATAGAAACACCCAGACGCAGTACAAACATTTGTATGACAATTAGAATAATAACACAAATGATTATGTTGGCACAGGGTTCAGTTTCGAGTTTTCAACAGCGTCTGTAACAGAGGACGTTATCTGTGTAGAATATCTCTTAGCTGACTTTTACAGCACCTGGGCAGGAAATGGGGCGTCACCACACGGATAATCCGTAAACAGTGAACTGTAACTATTGTTATTGCAGTTGGACGGTTCTTGGGAGAAGCTGCAGCAGGCGCACGTGTTGGCTAATGTACAACAAACATTCGACGTGTCCAGTGACGCTGAGGTAATATATACATATTATTGATATACAACGTGTTGCAGAGAGGTGTAGTCATAATTTAAAGTTGCATTAGATAGGCCTTAGATATTATAAATATTACAGTTACACATAGAAAAATACAGTTGGTAAGTTTTTTTGTTGTTGTTTATAGCCTACTATTAAATAACTACCAGAAACGCATCAATTATGAGATGTTTAGGGTTTATTGAATCCGATTAAATCTTACGATAAAAGATGACCTCATAGTAGTGTTGTATTTAAAGAATATTAATTAATTTAATAAATTAATTAAACTTTTAAAAGTCATAATATAACTAGTATTTGTAATTTCATCTATGCCTAGTGTCTAGTCACCGGCCATGTGTAACGATGGTCAAATATGACTACACCTTTCTGAAACACGTTGAATATACGGGCCTCGTGGTCTAGTGCTTTATGTAACGGACTGCCGTTCACCAGGTCGCGGGTTCGATTCCCGCACGGGGACAATCATTTGAGTGATATTTATAAATGACCTACAAATATTTGTACAACGTCTGGGTGTTTTTATGTATTATAAAAGTATATTTACAAAAGAAAAGTAGTTTATGTAGTATATCCGTATTTTGATAAGCTTGTATGTGTTTTATACAAGCATAGCTTAGCTGGGACCAGAGGATGTTGTGTGAAAAGAAAGGAAAATATTTGTGTTGTGTATTCTTAATTCTTCAACACACGGACACTTATATAACCAAGCAGGACTAATTATTTTTGTGATGAACACAGATATTTCTTACGTTTCTTGTCTTATATATAAAAATCAATTGCTGTTCATTAGTATCGCTAAAACACTATATAGGCTGAGCCGATTTTGGTCTTGAAATATTCGTAAAAGTCCAGGGAATGTTTAAACGGTGACAAAATAAACAGGGGATCTAAAATTCACAAAATAAAATAAACAGGGAATTTTTTTGCGGGCATCAGCTAGTGTATAATATTTTTTATACTACCAGGATTGCAATCAAATCATTATTCTAAGAAACATCATTCGAACCACCTGAAGTAGTAAGAAAAGTAGTGACCATAGCTCATGGATGTTTTCAATATCAGGAATCTCCATTCATTCCATCATTGCTCCATCATTGATCCTGTACGAACTATTTTACATCCAAAAAAAAAACGATATACGTACGAGAAAATCCGTAATCTCATAGGTATGAGATTATTATTATAGCTTACTTTGGGACCGGATGATTTTGTTTCAATTGTCCACGAATGTTTATTTTTATTTTAGTAAATGTAATGTTTTCTTTTTAAATATAGATGTATGACATTGTGTCACAGAACGACGAGTCTGACGTAGAAGGCGGTCATACTGACGCGGCGGCCTTAGCGCTCATGTTACAAGAACAACTTGACGCCATCAATACAGAGATACGACTCATACAAGAGGAGAAGCAGACTACTGAGGCGAGGGCTGAGGAACTGGAGTCTAGGGTAAGATTGGTTTAAGTTGATTTTGGTTATGTAACGTAAATTACCGTAGTTTACGTTTTTGTGAGGGTTTGGGAAAAAAAGGATAGATAAGTACATTATGTGGAAAATAATTTAAGGAACACTTTCCATACAAGAAATTTTTCGGTAATAATATCTTATTTACTATATTGAGAGTTTAGCGTCATAAAGATTGTTTTTGTGCTATAAAAAGATCAAAAAAGGGGTTAATTTTCAAACTTCTTGAAATTTTATCAACATGTTCCAAGGTTAGCTGTCAATAATATTACTTGTAGATTTGTATTTAATATATAAATGAGTTGAGGGTATCCTAAGCTTAAAAATTATGGTGCAATATTAGAACGGTGATGGGCATTTTATTTATTCTTCTTTGTAAATATGGGACTGTTCATAAATTACATTTACATTTGTAATGAATAAAGCAAAAGCTTATAAAATGTTGTATCATGTCACAAAATCTTAATTTATGAAACAAATCTAAAGGGCACCGCAAACGGCATATTACGATATATTAATATAGCAAGAAAGAGACAGATATATATTAATATCCTGAGATGTATTTATACTTATGACGTCACCGACAGATATACCTGTCTCTTTCTCGCCTCGTATTTTTTCTATATACATCTGTCTCTTTCGCGCTATATTAATATGCCGTTTGTTACGCCCTTCACTGTACGTTTTATACGAAATGTTTATTTCCACTACTATCGACGTAACGTCACAGTTATAAACAGAAAGTAATGGAACTAGACCTTTATTGTATAATGTAATTTATGGATAACTGATCTTTTAATATATTATATATTTTTGAGATTAGATTAATAAAATAACTTGTTATTACTTATTAGTCTGTATTTTATTATATTCATAAAGACAATACTGATTGATCTCCTAGATTTCAAGAGTTGGTCCCCTTTGATAATAGTATTGTCATTTCTATTGTTTGGCTTGCCAGATAGTATTATTATTACATGAATGCTTATCACAAACATTCAAACACTATCAGTATATCTAATTAGCTTAGTAATAAACCAGTATTGCCATCCACTAATATAATAATTTACTAAAACTAAAGTATCTACCAATATCTAAAGTCAGTTTATGGAAAGAATTAAAAAACATCACAGATAAAGACACCCTTTGGGTCAGTCTTATCCGCAACTATGATCGCTTTGAAACGTCACTATGCCATCAATATTACCGTGCTTATCGTACCATGAAGTTCATTGCGTGTGACGATCATTGACACCTACAAAATATATTATACAAATAATAAATAAATATTCATGGACATTTTTACACAACATCCTCTGGTCCCAAGCTAAACTTATATGCTTATGTTATGGGTACCAGAAAACGGATACATTACATAAACTTCTTTTCTTTTGTAAATACATTCTTAAGATACATAGATAACATCAAATAGCGATCAATGAGATATCATAATACGAGTCACTTGTCCATTAACTGACTTTATAATGAGTATAATTAACACAGTACCTAGCTTATAATATGGGTGGTAGGTGGGCAGCTACGAGCACATGAACGTGGTCTCACGGAGGGGGGATAGTCCCCCACTGGCGGCGTCTCCATCACGACCACATCTAGCACAACATCATAAATATCACACAGTATGTATATCGCATGTATATATTACTAGTGCTTTTTTATTATACTGGCCATTTTATGAAAAACTACTAAATGGTAGTTTTTTAATATTGTGTCGCTCTTTTCAATTTTTTTTTTAAGAATGGTGTTTTATATTTAACAATACCTATATTTGTTAATAAAAACAGTACTATAATAAACTTGTAACAGTCATTTATTTTAAGAATTTAGTCTTTGATATGCTAACAGATTTAAATATCGCTAATATCTCAACTTTATACAAAGAAATATCTTTATTGTACATACTTAAGAAGGATATAGTTGTAGTTTTCCTATTTTATACCTGATGGTGGATGGTACTAGCTATAATTAGTTATATACATTGTATATAGACTATTATTAAGGCCTTAACTGCGTTAAATATTAACAATTTAATATGTGTAATAAATATCAGAAGTGGGATTGAACAATAAACGTGATACAAGGCAATATTTATTTTGACTTTTAAAAGCTTGATTGTACATTTTGAGATGAATGAGATTTTGAGTACATTGAAACTGCAATCTTAATGAAAAGATAAATTAATAGACATTACACACAACGTCCTCTGGTCCCAAGCTAAACTTTTATGCATGTGTTATGGGTGCCAAAATACTGTTAAACTACATAGACCACTTTTCTTTAGTAAATACATACTTATAATACATAGAAACACCCAGACGCAGTACAAACATTTGTATGACGTTTATAAACATCACACAAATTATTGCCCCATGCGGAAATCGAAGCCGCGACCTCGCGAATGGCAGTCCGTTACATGAACCAGTGCACCAAGAGGACCGTCTATATGCCTTAAATATATAAATATCCCACTTCTGATGTATGCTTTCACTTTTGAAAATTGTATGTAAATGTATGTATGTGGTGATCAGGCGCCAGCGTCTATGTCTCCGGCGCATTCCCACTACCGCGCCGTCGCCTCAGAGAGTCTACCTTCTAGTCAGGTCCGACCATTGTTCACAGCATAACATACTGGCACTATGCTATTACGGCTGCATACGTGTATCGCTATAATTACTTTAAAATGGTACCAATTCTACGTGCACAACTAAACTTAACTAAAAAAATAAAAATTAATAGTGTCAATAACACAATTTGGTAATGTTGACTGAACTTTCTTGTAATAAAAACTGTTTATTACAGACCAACGATTATAATTAATATAAAACAAAATGGTCGAATAATAAGATACAGCGATAGTCTTTTTCATTTTTTAGTTAAGTTTAGTTTAGTTGTGTACGTAGAATCGGCGCCAATGTTGACAGAACATAACTAAAAAGTATCAAAAACACCTTTTAGTTGTGTAATATCTTTTAAATCTTGAGTTTCACAACCTGTAAACTGGCTCTCTATACGTTAATGAAGTAATACTGGTACCGATTCTACTTGCACAACTAAACTTAACTAAAAAATGAAAATTGATAGCGTCAAAAACACAATTTGAAAATCTTAACTAAACTTTCTTTTTATAAAGGCTCTGTATTTATAGACTAACGATTTCAAAGTAAATAATAGATATATTAACACTATCAAGTTTCATTTTAAGGTTTCGTACAAACCCTTATAGGATCACTCCGGTGTCTGTCTGTCCGTCTGTCAAACTTTTTTTACTCGGTAACGGCTGAAGGTATCAACTTGAAACTCGTACGATAGATCGTAGATCTATGCGGTCCCTTGCTGCAAAAAATACAATCAACCTTTTACCTTTACGCATATAAAAGATAACCGAATTACGACCATTTTTAAGAATTTTCGACATAAGCTAGAGAATTAAAATTCACAGGTTACTTCCCGTTGCCCTAGAGCCTTGAAATTTGGCATAGATCAAGTCTATATAGTGCTGATATAGGGAAAAATCCAAAAACTTATACATAATTTGTCATCACATCACAAGTAAAAAAGTGTTTATACTAATACCAACTTTTGAAGTAGCTGAAATGTAGGCGATTGCCTATATTTCAACTACAAAATTAAGTTGGCGAGTTGTTTTGAGTTTAATTAACTGATTATTTTAGTTAAGTTTAATTGCACGTATAATTATTATACATATAATTTAATAACCAATAACATAAACTACATATATGTAGCGATACACGTAAATTATATATACATGTATGTGTGAATAAGGAACATGAGTAAATCTATTAAATAAACCTTTTTATATGCTAATTTGTTGATGTAAATATAATAAAAGATTGTTATTTACATTGAATAGTAATAATCATGTTCTTTATATACACACAAGACACTTTTGGCTTTAAATCTAAACAGACATCTGTATCACAAGCTTAATGCTTAAATTGAGGCTTTGTTGAATTTTTTAATGATATGTCAATCACATTTAGATAAATATTTTTTTAATATTAGCCTAAGGCACTAATTGCAATTATATTTAAGCTTTACATTAAAATTATATACCTACAATGTGTTGCAGAAAGGTGTAGTCATAATTTAAAGTTGCATTTAGATAGGACTTAAATATTATAAATATTACAGTTACACATAGAAAAATACAGTTGGTAAGTTATTTTTTATTGTTTATAGCCTACTATTAAATAACTACCAGAAACGCATCAATTATGAGATGTTTACGGTTTATTGAATGCGATTGAACCTTACGATAAAAGATGACCTCATAGTAGTGTTGTATTTAAAGAAGATAGATTAATTTAATAAATTAATTAAACTTTTATGAACACTTAAAAGTCATAATATAACTAGTATTTGTAATTTCATCCATGCCTAGTGTCTAGTCACCGGCCATGTGTAACAATGGTCAAATATGACTACACCTTTCTGAAACACGTTGAATATCTATTACGTAATATGACAGGTATATATACTATTTTTAGATACTATAATAGTCTATTTATAATAATGTTAATATAATTACATGTACCTATAGACAGCAGCTTTTGACCGCGACTCCGTACGCGTGGAATTTGGAATTTTTTCCCGTTTTTGCAACATTTTCAGTGATGCTTTGCTCCTATTGGTCGCAGTGTGATGTTATATAGCCTATAGCACTCGTCAATAAATGTATTATCCAACGCTGAAATAATTTTTCAAATCTTATCAGCAGTTCCTGAGATTAAAGCGTTGAAACAAACTAACAAACAAACTCTAGCTTTATAATATTAATATAAAAGGATTTAAAAAATATATAGTTATAACTAAATACTACATGGTTTAGCATTATAATAAGAGAACACAGCCATGCTTCACTCATAGTAGATTAAGTAGGCAAAGCTTGTACTATGTAGAGGACATTGTGTCGAATACTCGTTAATATTTAGCTATGTACTTATTTAAATTATATATGTATAGCAGGAGTGGCCAACAAGTCGATCGCGCGACCAATTTTGGTCGATCACTCGCAAGTTCCATTCCCCTAGACAAAGTTTTTTAACCCATTAAATAAATATTCATGTATGTTGCTGGAACCCGCAAGAGTGCACGGCCGTATTAAAGCACATTACATAAACGTCCCCCTTCTTACTTAAGAAATAGGTCGACTGCGACTCAATTTTAAAATAAAAAGTAGATCTTATGTTCACAAAAGTTGGCCACACCTGGTATATAGTACAGATTTAAACAGCGAAGCTTGTGCTTTATAGAGGACACTGTATGAACTATACTTGAATATTGTTTAACTGAACAGGTAAATTATATCTTCTTATAATACACAAAATTCTCGTGGCACAGTGTTAGTTACCATGTTCCTCCGAAACGGTTTGAACGATTTCTATGACATTTTAAATACATATTCAGTAGGTCTGAGAATCGGCTACTATCTATTTTTCATACCTCTAAGTGATAAGGGTTGTCCACCTCTAACCTTATATGACGAAACAACTTTAGCCGGGTTAGCTAGTATAATAAAGATTAGTAAAATGAGCTAATGGTTAAGACACACCGGTTGGTAATCTTAAGTGTCATGTATATGTATGTATCATAATGTAGTCAAATTTCCAAAGGTTCATTTAGACATATCGGGTCATTAATATTTTAACTGTTAGGTAGCTATTAATTTTAAAACTTTGTGGCTAATTAAATAATTTGTTTAGCTTATTAATGTTAGTTCAGATGTTATAGTATATTTTAGGGCTTACCACAATATCAGATATTCACAATGTCACTTGTAATTTACATAAATATGACACATATAAAGTAAATATTTAGAAATAATATAACATAGAATTAGTAATTGTAAAAACTATATCTTGAATAGAACCTTATTATTCTAGAGTATTATGTAAATTTTCTACAGATATTAGATCTATTGTCACAAATATTTCTCTGCACAGTTGCAGCTATGCGAAGACGGTGGGGGAGCTGGCGGGGTGGGAGTGGGGGGCTCAGGAGCTGTCGGGGCTGAAGGTGCAGAGTCTCCGCTCACAGCAAGATCACTTCGTCTGGAACGAGCTGCAAGAGCCATCCACGCTGAACGAGACAGACTACGAAGTCACTACCAACCACCGTATGACTCGTATGTACACAACACTTTGGCGTAGATATTAACTAACCACAAGAAAAGTGTCATCATGACGTGAAATTATGAGGTTTTATAATATAGTATACACACCTATAGCTCATCCATCCATCAGCCCTTCTCCGTTCGCTGCTGGACATAGGCCTACTTACACAATACGCGGTCTTGCGCCGCTTGTATCCAACGGCTTCTACGAACTTGACGATATCGTGGCTCTACCTTGCCGTGGACTGCCCTATGATGCTTCGTCCGGTACGTGGTTGCCACTCTAAAACCTTCGTTCCCCAACGGTCGCCAGCTTATCGAGTGGCCTGCCAATTGCCACTTCAGCTTGTTAACTCTTCAGGCTATATCGGATACACCCGGTTTTCTACGTAGCTTATCATTTACGCCTTCCATTAAGCACGCTGTGCCACTCTAAGGTTTGTCATGAGGCTGACATTCAGATATCGCGTCTCAGTCCCATAAGTGATCACTGGCGATATGCACCTGGAGGTAGTACTTAACTTAAACTATATAATATGTTGTTTTATAAAGAGAAACATATTATGTATATTGTCGTATTAATTTAACGTAAATTAAATGAAACGATAAAGCTGATTAGTTTAATACCTTAAAGCATCCTTGTTTTAACGCATTTATTTTTCTTCCACAGCATTTTAACTATGTTTATATTATTGTTAAATAAAAATTAACAAGTTGTTTTACCTGCACGCTGCTCAGGAGTTCAATAATGTCGTCGAGTATGGCTCGCATCCCGATACACAGGTCTCCGTCACTGTCCGCTGTAGACAAGGCTGGACCAAACCTGGCCCACTTGTGGTGCGATTGTCCAGACACACTGTTCAACTATGCTCCACACAGATTGTGCCTAAAGTCTAGCCTATATAGAATACTGGATAGTTATCTGTTACATCATCCTTGTTTAGTTAAATCTGCCAGTTATATTTAAAAACTGCATCTAAAACTAAAATATATACGTCAACATTTTTATAGCTGGAATTTTGCGGTTACTCTGTCATTCTGTAAAATTAAAATGGCCAACGGTAATACGTTTGGTTCTGGACAAAACCCCAAAGGATCTTAAGTCAAATTAAAGCAAACAAGGCGATTATTATAAGTTTGCCACGGATCCACGGCCGTTGAGAACCATTCCATTCCTCTTAACCAACTGAGCTATCGTGGATTAACACAGAAACAGTATTGATTGTGATTGTGTTAAAAAAGAAGACAAATATGAACAGTTTGTTTGGACAGTCGACTATTAACTTTAAGTGCATGCATTTACAAATTAGATTTTATATTATTGTTTAATAAATATATAATAAAATGGAATTACTAATGTCTTATATATGTACCCTACATGTTGGATTGTTGACGGTATGTTAACTATATTTTATTCGTGTGATCCCTATATCCATAGTAGATATATATTTAGCTACAACTTCGATTTAGTAATTCCATTTTTGCTAGATATTTTCACGCTAAGTATACGTATGTGCATTGTTTTTCTTTTTATCATTACGGGGTCTTTCCAAAATAGCTTTTCACTTAAGAATTGGAAGGAGTTTCACAAACTTTGACTTTTTGTGGAAGAGTAAAGAGTCACATTTAATCGTTTTCATTGATCCTATTTTAATGAAAATGTATATAATGCTTGTTTCACTTGAGTTCATTTCTATTTTTGTGTATTCGGCAATTATTTCAGCTAGATTTTTTATTTTTCTTTTCCTACTATGAAACTTACGTTTACGTACTTTTGTTGTTGGTAGTTTTTTTTTATTATGAATAAAACACTGATATTCATGTAACGTTTGTTGTGTTTAGCAGCAATATATCATCGAGTTCGAGTCAGGAGTCCCTGGGTGGTATGACATCAGTGGGTGGAACTATGGCCAGTACATGGGGAGGCAATAGTACTGGACGGTCTACTGCCGCGTCTGCCGCATCTATAGCGAGCATGCATCAACAGAAGAAGAGAGGAATCAAGAGTTCCTTGGGAAGGTTCTTTAGTAAGAAGGAAAAAGCGGGGATGCCGGTGAGTTTCACTACTACAAAAATGTTTACATAGACAGATTGATAAAAGATTGTTTATGTAAAAATGTGTACTTTATATCGTTCAAGTGTTTGTTGTAGTTAAAACAACGTGAAACTTGTCAAAATGTAAGTCATATTCTTTAAATTGTTTTTCAGAAAATTGTGCATCAAAAACTGAACTTTATGAAAACTTAGTGATTGAGGATTAGTTTTGTTGAATTATAGCTGATATGCGCATTAAAAACACTTCAAGAATTATGATAATGTTATAATTTGTTTCAGTTACAACAAGGTCAAAGTCCTCGTTCCCTCTCATCAGTCTCGTCTCTGGGCCTGTCCTCTCTGGGCGCGGACGAGTCCATCTCTGGGGATGGTGTCCCCTCACACGCGCCCTCATTGTCCCACGGACCTCACACCTCACTGCAGCATCAGGACTATGCCAGGACGAAGAGCAAGTGAGTCGCACTCATATTTAACTAACTTTTTAGTAGCTTGTCAAAATATTTTTAAAGGAGTCCGACCAATCTTGACCTTTAACTGGGGCTAAAAAATTGGTCAAGTGCGAGTCGGACTCGCGCACGAAGGGTTCCGTACCATTATCTATGCAACTTAAGGCAACGTTATTAGTATCGAGCAAGAAACGGTAAAAAAATCATGTTTGTTGTATGGGAGCCCCCCTTAAATATTTATTTTATTTTATTTTTAGTATTTGTTGTTATAGCGGCAATAGAAATACATCATCTGTGAAAATTTCAACTCTCTAGCTATCACCGTTCTTGAGATACAGCCTGGTGACAGACGGACGGACGGACGGACGGACGGACGGACGGATGGACGGACGGACGGACGGACAGCGAAGTCTCAGTAATAGGGTCCCGTTTTTACCCTTTGGGTACGGAACCCTAAAAACTGTTGATTGCTATAATTAATTATTTAAGATTAATAAGTTTAAGCTAACAATTTTTTTTATTTTGTCTGTGTTATTCATATTTCTCAAAACACAGTAAAGACATTTTAAAGACTGTTCTTTGGTAACACAGGATATGATACTATACAAAATCTTAATTCATTTAATTTAAAAATATATAAAATGTATTTTCTAATAATGTGCAGTGATTTGTTTACGCTATTATATATTAGCGGACTGGCGTTCACGAAGTTTGATCCTGACCTCTGCGTCAGATGCTGACTTTTACAGCACTCTTAGGAGGAGATGGGGTGGTGACACTTGTTTTCTTAATCCGTCACCACACGGAGGTTTATAATGTTATTTATGTATAATATAAACACAGAGAGCGCGACTACCGTCACGAGTTGTTGGGCGAGGCGATGCGCGCGGGCACGCCGTTCGCGCTGTGGAACGGCCCCACGGTGGTCGCGTGGCTCGAGCTGTGGGTGGGCATGCCGGCCTGGTACGTGGCCGCCTGTCGGGCTAACGTCAAGTCGGGGGCCATCATGTCCGCGCTCTCCGACCAGGAGATACAGAGGGAGATCGGTACGTATATAACAACAGACATACATCGGTCAAATATATCATCATCATAGCATCATGGGGTTGGTAGGCAGAGACTATAGAGCCCCATCAACTACGATCCAAACATACTTCCTTGGCTTCATCCACACTTATACATCTGGTCATACGTGCACGACGGTTGTAAGTAAAGTACTACGCACTTGCCCCTTTTGGAGTATACCGGCGCGGCGCGGCCATAAAATTGTATAATATAGAGCTACGCACATCGTACTTACTAACATTTATTTACGTTCTAACTGAACGTTTCGTCAAAGGCATAGCAATGTTTTTTGAAATATAACATTTTAAAACATGGTTTCATTTTTTAAAGACTTTAACAATGTAGAACTATATTAGTTTTTTAATACCTTACCTACCTTTACTGTGATTGTATAGTTTCTATTGTTATAAATATATTAATATATAATATAATTGTCAAGGTGTTGAAAACGGAATGGTCACTGTGTTAGTTTTAATTGATTTTTCCAATGCTTTTAATGTCGTTAATCACGAAATCCTTTTATCTATTCTATCGTACTATAAGTTCTCTCCTGACACATTAAAGTGGTTTTCCTCTTATATCCGGGGACGTCAGCAGGCAGTCCGAATCGACGACGTCTTGTCTGGTTGGCAGAATTTAGGTTCTGGCGTCCCGCAAGGCGGAATTCTTTCTCCTATTCTCTTCTCACTTTTCATCAATCTCTTAACTAGTGAGCTTCGTTGTGCGTATCATCTGTATGCCGATGACTTGCAGCTTTATTCGCAAGCTGAGGTGCAGAACTTATCGACTGCAGTGAATAAAGTAAATCGGGACCTCGCAGCTATCTTGCACTGGACTTCCAATTTCGGTCTCAAAGTAAATGCCTCTAAGTGTCAAGCACTTCTAATCGGAAGTCCTTACATGGTGCGAAGAATTGACTATCAGCAACTGCCCTCCATCATCTATGATAGTTGTGTCATTCCATATAGCACAGAAGTGAAAAACCTAGGCTTGTATATGGACAATATGCTTGATTGGCGAAGGCAAATCACCAATGTGTCACAGAAAGTCACAGGAACTCTTCGAGCTCTCTACCGACTGAAGAACTTTTTACCGATTGCCACCAAAACAACGCTGATGCATACCTTAATCTTCCCCATCATTGATTATGCCGATGTGTGCTACTTCGACCTGAATGCAGATCTGCTCAATAAACTCGACCGCCTTCTCAACAATTGCATTCGATTCGTCTTTAATCTCCGTAAGTTTGATCACGTGTCGACATTCCGTTCCCGCTTGAGATGGCTTCCAGTTAGGCAGCGGCATAACCTCCGAGCTCTGACTACCCTGTTTTCCATTTTAAATTGTCCGAACTCTCCCTTGTATTTAAAATCACTTTTTCAATTTCTCTTTTCCACCCACGATCGAGATTTACGCTCTTCTCACAATCGCCTTCTAACATGTCCACCTCACACCTCTAGCTTAGTACATTCTTCCTTCAATATTCAAGCAATTCTTCTCTGGAATGCCCTTCCTCTTGAGATCAGGATGGCAAGGTCCCGGGAGACATTTAAAACTAAAGTTCGCAATCATTACATTACATTACTGGCGGAATCTAGTCATTGAGTAATTCCTCTCTGTTCTATTGGTTATTTAAGTATAATATATGTATTACAATGTATGTAGTTTATGTATTATTACTAAGTATGTTTATATTATCCGTATATGTATGTATATATTATATTTATTTATTATAGTTTAAGTATTAATGTTATTATCCCATTAGTGTCATTAGTGTAAATTGAAATTTATCTTCACCTTTTCTGTATTAAAGTAGCACCTACCTCTTATTTTCTCTGCACCACTGATGGTTGGCTGGTAGAGAATGCCATTGGCATTAAGTCCGCCATTGTACACTATTTTGTATGTGCAAAAAGTTTTAAATAAATAAATAAATAAATTGTTGTTAGGTATAAGTAACCCGCTACATCGTCTGAAGCTGCGTCTCGCCATACAGGAGATGGTGTCACTGACGTCACCGTCCGCACCGAGAGGAACCGCGTGTGCAGCACTAGCGTTCGGTGATATGAACCACGAGTGGATCGGGAATGTTTGGTTACCGTCCTTAGGTGATTATTATATAACGATACTATATCTTTTCATATTGTAATAAATGTTAATAGGCTTATTTCTAGGTACCAGAATACGCATATATACTACATGCTATGCCGTTCAAATGAGAATAGGATTGACCCTGCGCCATCTTTTGATGTCATAGCTATCAATTCGAACAATTTTAGTAGGGTCAGCAAAACAAGATATTTTTATAATATAATTTATTTATCACTTTATCGTCATCGTTTACTCATTTTCGAGCAATTAGCGAGATAAATACAATTACAAACAATAGCAAATCGAGACAAATACAAAATAAAAACACCAACAAACAAAAACTGCGACAAATAAGAAAAACAAATAATTTATTTGACGGGAAACAACCACATAGCTAAAAGCATTAAAAATAAAACATAAGCTAGCTTCAAAACTCGACAAGGCACAATAACAACGACAAAATGGCGGTTGGTAGTTGAACATAATATTATCGTTTCCAACGACGAAATATTGAAATAAAATAGTTTTCCTTTTTAATATTGTTATAGGTATTATCACTCAAAAATTAAATATACACAAATAAAGTTTCGTTGCTGTCAGTACTTTTCAAATTACTTTTGATAGACAGAGGTCATTGCCAATCCTATTCTCATTTGAAACGTGTAGTACACATGTCTTTTTGTTCTTATTATAACAGATAGAAAACAGAACATAAACTACAAATAAGTAACAATTATAAATACAAATAATTGTCCTGTGCGGTGAACGAACAGTCTGCGAATTATTGTACTACGCCACCTGTTATCTTATAGTATAAATAGTCAAGTTCATTCTATATTGTAAAGTTTTATTAGAATTATAAGTATAATTGACATTTAATAAAAAAAATATTGATTTGATTAAAAGCTCTGCTGAGTTTCTTACGCCGGTTCTTTTCAGCAGATTGCGTACTGAACCGGTGGTAGGGAAAAAAAAATTTGGGAATGTCATAAGCACATAATTTTTCTGAAAAATTGTGTCTACTTAATTAAATGGTTTTTCATTTCATTTCAAGCCAATGGTATAAGCGTAAAAAGGACGTATGCAGTGTTTAGTTTTGAACACAACTTATAGAGAAAAATATGTCATTCTATAATTGATTTAATCCTAATGTAATGTGAGACTAGTGCTGTTACTGACACTAGATGGATCTGTAATAAATATTGTTCCAGGTTTACCTCAGTACAGGACTACGTTTATGGAATGTTTGGTTGACGCACGTATGTTGGAACATCTCACCAAGAGGGATCTCAGGGCGCAACTTAAAATGGTCGACAGTTTTCACAGGTGCGATTACATTGATTAAATTATTATTAAAAATATTTATTTATTATATTCATTCAATCGAAAAATAGTATGAAATTTTTTTAAATGTTAAATTAAACTTTGTTATAAATGAAGCGCGACGATCTCACTACTCAATGCGGACTTTTGTAAACACATTAAGAATGTCTTGAATGAGTTCTTAATATTATCCGCAACTGTAATCACTTTAATTATAATCTTATATATAAAAATCAATTGCAGTTCGTTAGTCTCGCTAAAACTCGATATAGGCTAGGCCGATTTTAGTGATTTTGGTCTTGAAATATTCGTGAAAGAGGAGGTTTAAACGGTGACAAAATACATGGGGATAGTAGGGGGCATCAGGTAGTTTAAAATATAATGAACGTACAATATAATATATGTACATATAACATCATCCTCCTGCCCTTATCCCATCATTTGGGGTCGGTGCAACATGTCTTTTTCTTCCATAGGTCTTCTATTAGTCGTCATGTCTGTGTTCTTTCAATGTAATATTAGTAGATTGTACACCAAGGGGATAAAGCACTGTATTATGTCACGGGCGCGATATTGAATTGAGCAGTGAAGGATTTAAGCGCGCCCAAGGCAAAATCAGTTTTATCCCTGAGGAGTATACTCTACTTTTCTCACCTTTTGCGAGACAATAAAAACCAAGGCTACTAGAAAAAGTATTTTATTTATTAAAATACTATTTTCATTACTAATTATATATAATTGGCAAGTTTTGTCCGATATTGATTGCACCGTATTGAAATACTCGCGGCTTTTGTTTTAAGTATTTATTTTTTTTTGTTCGGCTTGCCGTGGCGTGGCTAGCTCGATTTTCGAATAAGTTCGATTTTCAAATAAATGAGGCGCGGCGCGCGCCGCGCGATTTTGACGAAATTAGACTTTAAATGCATAACAATAAGAACTAAGAGAAATGAGAATCACATTACTGCCCGGCGGGTTATAATGAAATTCAGTACAACATTACACCCCGGCAAAAGACAAGGGCTTTAATGATTTACTTTGAGTAAGGTTTGCATGATATATATAATGAGGCATTGTCGAGCAGGTGGTGTGAAAAATATAATATAATGTTGTTGTT
Organism: Orgyia antiqua; assembly: GCA_916999025.1. NCBI lineage: Eukaryota > Metazoa > Arthropoda > Insecta > Lepidoptera > Erebidae > Orgyia > Orgyia antiqua. The sequence continues at coordinate 35,388,542 of OU779866.1, forward strand.
AGAACATCTCTCCACTTCGGTGTGGCGTGTCTGAAGCGTGTGGGGTACAGCGTGCGCGCGCTCGACGAGCGACGTCGCGCCGCCGAGCACACCAACAGAGACGTGCTCGTGTGGACCAACGACCGGCTGCAGCGGTGGCTGCATCATATCAACCTTAAGGTAACCAACATTATATTAACATGTACTACTTTTGACGTGAATACGTCTTTAAAATTACTTTCATAGGGACGCAATCCAAAAAAACGAATGATAACAAAATCGGGGGATACAGTTTAGTGTTGTAGCTACATATCTATCATCTTCATCCAAATTTCAGTTACACCACTGGATAGCTAAAGAATCAAAGATTTTACATTTTACGCTAAGTAAGGACTGTAACACATCGCGCGCGGGGGAGGGGGAGGGGGAGACGTATTCACGTTAAAACCAACGGCCGTGTGCCCCGAAACAACCCCACCCGTTTTTTTTTGTTTTATCAACGTCCCCTGGTCTCCAGCTGCTAAGCATATTATGCTCGTGTTATGGGTACCAGAATACAGATAGAATACATAAACTACTTTTCTTTTTTGTTATAATACATAGTAAACACCCAGACGCAATACAAACACTTGTATGACAACAATGTCCCTGTAACGACCCACTGGTGGGCACGGGCCTTATTCGAGTTTGGGAAGGATTATAAAGGCTTACTATTCCCCGCTAAACCAAGCCTATTATCCCTCCCACCGAGAGGATGTTATCTGTGTAATATCCCTTAACTGGCTTTAACAATAACCCGGGAAGGAAATGGGGCGATGATATTTGAATTTTTAACCCGTTACTTCTCTGGCCGCAAACGTTTTTTTATTAAATACATAAATAAGTGATACAATATTGTACTCCAGGAGTACTCCGGTAACCTGTCAGAGAGCGGAGTGCATGGCGCGCTCATAGCACTAGACGATAACTTCGACGCTAACAGCATGGCGCTCGCATTGCAGATACCAACACAGAATACACAGGTACATATTATATAATATACATACTTCTAACTTTAAGATAACAGCGAGATAAACAATAGTACCTATTCTACGCGTACAACTAAACTAAACTTAACTAAAAATGAATTTTGATAGGGTCTATATTATAACACAATCCGGCAATGCTAAATTAACTTTCTTGATAATAAAAACTGTTTATTATAGACTAAAGATTTTAATTTATATAAATGTGATCAAAAAATAGCCAAATTAATCTAAAAGCACCAATAGTTGTTTTCATTTTTAGTTAAGTTTAGTTTTGCAAGTAGAATTGGTACCCTGGCATGTATTGACAGAAAAAAAAACCAGGTTGAACTGCTTTTTAATAAAGCTCATAAAAATCTGACAAACCTATATTTGTAGTTGAAATAAGTATCTACGTACAACTATGTTCAACTGTATAAATAAGTTTTCCAAACTGCAATATTTGATTGATACGCTAAAGTTGCAGTAATTTTTAATTCCAGATGTTTTAAAGTTTAAGTATAGGCTTACTTTCAAATGAAACCCAGTATATTTCAAATTAAAAGGACATTTTACACAAATAAACGGACAGACAGATAATTTTTTATGGAACTATAAGCAATTAAAAATACAATATTGTTAATTAATTTTGCAGGCGCGACAAATCCTAGAAATGGAATTCAGTAATTTATTAGCGACGGGAACCGAACGTACTGCCCGCCTACATCACGAGCACGCGGCCTCCTGACACCACACCATGAACTAGGGCTTCGCCCCGTCAGCCCCTAGCCACGGTGCTCAGCTCAGGAATCAACCTTCAACCGGCTATTAGAAACCAGCCGGTAACATTTGACATTTTAATTTATATATTGTTTATTATGGTACAAATTTGGTTTTTTTTTAATAATCAGATTAAGGATGTTGTCTGTGGTGGAATCTCGAGTGTTGCTGGTTTCGAAGTGAGTTGTGAGTGATGGTTTTTGGTGATATTTTACTGTTATTAATAAAGAAATTGATGCATTGTAGGTCTATTTAACTAATGTGAAATACATAGAGAATATCCAAGATGCGCGACAAATATTAATGTTATACAAACAATTGTCTTGTGTGGGAATCGAAGCCTTAACCTCGTGAACCGCAGTCCGTTACATAAACCACTAAACCAAAATGGAAAAGTTTGCTAGTATGTTTTGTAAATAAACCTGTAATAGTTTTTTAAACTTTAGTTATGCGTGTTTATTTTGACTTAATATTGTTATAGACAAACGAGATTAAGAAAAGTAGTTTTATTTGAATTACGAACTTACAGAGTATTTATTTACTTATATAATTAAGGAAAATAACGATAAAATATCACCAATAATTAAATAAAATGTTGATACAATAATAGTTCTCAATAAAATGTGTATAATACAATGTAAAGGTTTGTTCGCTATTTGTTTGGTGTTACTGTTAAGTGTTAAGTGATTAGTAGATGCAAAGAAAGTGCGAGCGAGTGTTTTTAGTTTTTATGTACTAAACACTTAACACTTGCACTAAACACTTAACACTTGAACTAAACACTTAACAAATATCGAGTATACCGTTAGTGTAAGGCTTGATACAAAGTGCTCTGATAGTAACTGTACCTATTATGTACTTAATATAATCAGATATTGTATTAACTATCTGCTATCAAATGTTAGACGTGGCTTGCTGTACCGTGAGTTTGATTTCAGCGAACATTTTCTATTTGTTGTTGTGTACATATTACGTTATATCATAATAAATGTTTCAACGTCCTTGTATATCGTTTCATCAGTATATTTAGGGTTTCGTACAAACCCTTATAGGATCACTCCGGTGTCTGTCTGTCTGTCCGTCTGTCTAACTTTTTTTACTCAGCAACGGCTGAAGGTATCAACTTGAAACTCATACGATATGTAGATCTATGCGGTCCCTTGCTGCCAAAAATACAATCAACCTTTCACCTCTACGCATTTAAAATATATAACCGAATTACGACAATTTTTAAGAATTTTTCGACTTATGCTAGGGAATTCACAGGTTACTTCCCGTTGCCCTAGAGCCTTGAAATTTGACATAGACCAAGTCTATATAGCGCTGATATAGGGAAAAATCCAAAAACTTATAATTTGTCATCACATCACAAGTAAAAAAGTGTTTATACTAATACCAACTTATGAAGTAACTGAAATGTAGGCGATTCCCTATATTTCAACTACAGAATTAAGTTGGTGAGTTGTTTTGAGTTTAATTAAATGATTATTTGAATACAGTTACTTATGTTTATATGTCTAGTAGGTACGAAACCCTAAGTGTGCGAGTTTACCTCGCTCTTGACAGGTTTTTTATTTTATAACTAGTTTTAAACGACTCCCGAAAAGGAGGAAGTTCTCTGTTCGTCCGACTGTTTAGTTGGTCTAATAATGATTTTTTACATTTTGTATTTTTTTTTCTTTTTATTTATTAGAAGGGCGTTTTATTTTACAGATTTTTGCACTATTAATAAAAACCAATCGCAAATATTGTTAAATTATAAAACAATATTCTATAATACTTTTAATAACGTAGCATAATGTAACGTAATCTGTACAGAACTTAACAAAATTCACTACCCTTAATAAGAGTTTTTGTTTATCGATTAACAAGAATTGCATTTTTGCTTTACATTGCCGATTATAACGGTAACTTAGTCAAATTCACGAAATGTTTGCAAAATATTTAATTAAAAACGTAATTGTTAACATTCGATAAACAAAACCCATATAATGGCTTACTTAATTGCTTATTAAATAATTATAATGGCTTATTAAAACATGCCTTACTATTCTATGGTTATTATATTATCCTATCATCTATAATAAGTCTTATATTTAACTTTCTCATATACATATCTTTGTAGCTTATATATTATAATTTTAAGTAAAAAAAACTATATGATTATTTATGTTAAATATTCATTTTTAAAATCGTGTCAATGCCTGTCAAATTTAAAAAAAAAAATATTATTTTTTAATTTAACGGTTTTGGACAGGCGTAAACCTGGTCTATAGCTGTTCTTTTTTTAAATTCAAAACACGGTACAGGCAAAGGTAATCGTACTCTGATGCCAAATATTAGTTATATTGTAACTAATATACTAGTTTGTCACGCGTATAGTCTGCGATAGTCGGCCTACTAACTGTGTAATTGTAAACTATATTAGTATTTAATAATAATAGTAGTTAATATGATACATACTTTATAAATTATAAATACAAAATTAATCTTTTAAAATTATAATCTCGCATTTCATATGTTTTCTTCATTACGATTATCGCAGTGGATACGTTTGACTAGCTGAAATGACTGTTTCGTAATGCGATATTGTTTGTTATTGACTTTAACAAACCGAAGATACTCAACGAAAATAATTTGTTAGGTTCTAATCATCATCAAGAATTTGTACTGTTATTACTTTGTCAAATATTTTCATAGAATATGTATTAGATATGAAAATAAAAATAAATATATAATAAGAAAATATTTGGTCAGTAGAGTTAGTGCTGGATGGCAAAAAATATTTTTTTTTTATGAAATTTCTCTTTTAAAGGTAGGAAAAATTACCTGAAATAAGTGTTTTCGGGTCTCGATTCGAAAAAAATTAATTTAAGTACTCTTAAGGATCCGACCGCAGCCGATCCGACACCCAATCACATCAAATAATGGGCGCAGTTTACAGGTCATGGAACAATACTGTTGGATGGCAGAAACTCTTGAATAAGGTATAACTGACGTACGACCATGGGTGGAGGGTATACACCTACTAATAAATTATAGCAAGAAAAGTGATTACCATTAACGGGACTAAACTCCACGACCTCAGAATACCGTTCCGTCTAGCGACAACTGAGCTATTACGGTCATGCAAATGATAACCGTTTGTTTTTCACAACAGCGTTTCTCGATTGAGATCACATCGATAAAACAAATAATTGCAATAAATTGCAAAATTAATAAATTACTGAAGATATGTCTAGTTATTTTCGATGAGTATCTTTAATAAATAAGTCGTCATCTGTCTCGGTATCATTATGTTGTGAATGGCACAACACTACAATTATTGCGTAATTGTCTCATAGTTGGATGACATTAAAGCGAACTGTGTCAAATATAACAAAGTTACAAGCCTTTGAATGAAAATTTTAAGTACTGTTAATTTAAAAATATGTAGGTAGAACGAAAATGGAAATTGATCATCTCACACATCATCTTGGATAAAAAATTTATTTGACTCGATAAACGGTTCTTAAACTTTCAAAATGTTGTATTACGTAGCCACTCTAAATAAGTATTATGTATTATAAAGCTTTTGAACCGGGTTATTTAGGTTCCAATCATTGTGAAAGGCGACAATTTAGTTACAAATAGTAATCTAGCAATATTTAAGTGTATTTTGTTATGTATGACACAGTGTCTATTCTATTATTTCTAACAAGTGCCTCTGCGAGGTGTGTATATATATAGCTTTATGTAGATAAATATATGTGTGGCTCTCCGTGACAGACAAACAGACTGTAGCTCCTATGTGTTATGTTGTTGATGAGCCCACCATAACTAGTCTTATGTACAGTGTTAATTGCATCGTTTTATATAATTATATTTTATTAACTCGCTACTAGAACAGCTACAAACTTAGCTAGGTATATTTTTGTTAAGCATTTTTACAAATTGACAACCCTACTATACTGTACGTTACAGAAATGTTGTACATTTGTACTACAGTTAGGGTTGTCGCGTGTAAACTTTAATGTTTTTAGTCTTGTCGTGTGGTATACAATTGATTGTTGTTTGTGTTATAATTGGCGTTTTTACCACGCTCACAATAAAATTGATGACATATGCCACAATTTGGAGTATTTTCTAGTTTCATGCATATAATCAATGTTGTACCACACGCAATGTGCAATAGATAATGAAATAAACTTAATAAAATGTATAGCTAAAACATTATTAGTTTGAATGTTATATGGCTTCAATTAATAATCAATCAATAAATATGACGAAATAAATATACGAAGATAAAGCCTACCGTCCCCGATGACACTACTCAGATCGACCACATGACTGTTACCACCGAAATCGCCGGATTGCGTGGCGTTATTCTCGCGATGAGTGAACAGATACAGTTATCTCAGCGTACTATAGCTGACTATGATGCCCGATTGACTCAATCCACTTCCATCTTAGCCAATTATGAAAAAAATCTTAACCAGGCGGTCACCATTATAGTGGAGTACGAGGCGAGAATCCAGTCTTACGCAGAACATGTGAGAACCCTGTCTGAGAAATTGAACGCATCTAAGCGTGATTGCTCTCACGATTCAGTTATCGTGAGGGGCCGGCTAAAACCGTCTCCAACTGACATGATGGGGCCTTGGTTAGAGGTCTCCACTGCCGAGGCAGCGCCTTCAGCTGGCCCCAATGTGAATGCAGATGAGATCAGCCACGCGGTGCCTGTTCCATTCAATAATCACGTATCAACTTTGAAGAATACTACACTACCTGTACCCCAAGCTGAGGCATTTCCCGAGCTGTCCGGATTGAATTCTGGACCTGTAACTGACTCCCAGACAGACGCTACCGGGCCGAGTGTAACGCGCAAAGTATCGCGACAATCCCTGCGCTGCGTTGCGGGTCCAACCGTGACGTCTTTGAGGGCTGCAGAGGCACGGAAACATTTCCATCTGTGGAATATGCTCTCGGAATTGGATGAGATTAAAGATTATCTCAATATACTTTGTCCTAAAAGGGCATGTACTGTGCAGCAATTGAGGACTTCGAATAACTACAACTCATACAAGATAGGAGTTCCTGAAGACTGTTTTGATAAGTGTTTCTCGGTGAATGTTTGGCCTGAAAATGCAAGACTCAGGAAATGGATAAATTTTAAGAAGCACACGCATTCACAATCTTCCAACAACCAAACATTTCAGCCCAGAATCGGCAATTAATGGGCCGCGTACCAGCGTGTCTTCAGGGGTCAACATCTTTTATCAAAACGTTAGAGGCCTGAAAACGAAATTACCGATATGGAATGCCAGTATGTTGACTTCTGATCATTTGCTTGTGTCTGCGACGGAGACTTTTCTCGATGGATCTGTTGAGGATGGGGAGGTGGTCCCGAGTGAGTGGACATTGTTGCGACGTGATCGTGTGTCTCCTGGTGGAGGAGTTTTGCTAGCCGCAAGGCCTGGCGTGGCTATTTACCGTCAGCGGTCAATGGAGTCCGAACTGGGAGAAGACCTATGGGCTACAGTCAACTATCGGGGGTTTTCTTTTACTGTGTGTGTTGTTTATATTAAGCCAAAGGCATCTGATATTGTATATATGAATGTATTTAATAATATTGAATCACTCGCTCATAAACTCAATGGTTCGCTTTTTGTTTTCGGCGACTTAAACATAAATAGTGCTTCTAATAATATAAAAAAATATTATTGTTATTTTTTGACATATTGTAATCTAATAAACTGTAACAACATAGTTAACTCACATGGCAGTATCCTGGATGTTGTGTTGGCACAGGGGTGCGATGGATCACGCGCGCGGCAGGTACACGTGTTCGAAGCCAATGATGGGTTCGTACCTATTGACAGGCTGTATCATCCTGCCCTAGATATAGTGATTACGCTTCGTTTAAGTAAAAATAATCGGGACGCTCTTTCACCGAGCAATATAGATCGGTCCCGTGATTGGAATTTTACTAACATAAACATTCCTCTCCTGCAATCGCTATTGGCCGAGACATCCTGGGCACCAGTGCTGGGGTCCACCGATGTTTCCGAGGCTACTAACGCATTCTATGATGTTATTTATCAATGGCTTGATAGGACGGTTCCCAAAAAAAAAAGACACAGAACCCCACGCCACAGGTTCCCAGTGTGGTTTGATGCTGACATTATAAATGGTATTCATCGTAAAAACAGGCTACACAGGGCCTGGTTGTCCGAGAGACGGCGTCAGATATATGAAGAATACAGCTTATTGCGCTCACGGTTAAAGAATTGCTTAGCCGAAGCTTTTGAGCGTCACATGGCTCGTATTGAGCGAAACCTGCAAAGTCGTCCAAAGGATTTCTGGAGCAGTATAAACAGTCTCAGGTCTAGAGGTGGTTTTGAAACCAATGTCACTTACAGAGGAAAGACTTGTGGTGGTATTGAGGCTGCTAAAGCATTTGCAAATCATTTTGCTAGTGTCTTTTTAGACAGATCCCCCGTGTTTGATATGGCCGTCTCCTTGGCCCAGGATGGACCGGGAGGTTTTATCAGTCTGCCCACTATTTCACCCGAGGAAATAGCCAGCAGCATTGACAGGCTGAGATCCGATGGTTCCCCTGGCCCAGATGGTTTGCCCGGTTCTGTTCTTAAGATCACTAAGGAACACCTTGTACATCCACTGCACCATATTTTTAACCTGTCGCTCAAAAATGGAAACTACCCCATCCCATGGAAGCTATCCAGAGTGACCCCCATTCCAAAAAGTAAGAACAAAATGTCTGTTGAGGAATACCGTCCTATAGCGATCTTGTGCGCCACGGCGAAAGTTTTTGAGTACATCCTACATAAGAATGTTTTTAGACAGGTGAAACAGTATTTATGCGAAGAACAACACGGTTTCAGGCCTGGCCGGTCTATAAATACTAATCTGTTGGGATTGGTTGAATATATCTCTGGCGCAATGGATCGCGGATCCCAGGTCGACGTTATATATTTCGATTTCCAGAAGGCATTCGACAAAATTGACAATGACATTCTACTTAATAAACTAGCCACTATCGGTTTTAGTTCAGGTCTTTTACGATTTTTCGCGGACTATTTGAGGGATCGACGTCAATACGTGAGATATGGTACGCATATATCGGAACCATATGACACCAGATCTGGCGTGAGCCAGGGTTCAATTATGGGGCCGCTACTCTTTCAAATAATGATAAATGATCTCCCAAGGCTACCGGCTATAGCTAAATGTCTTTTGTTCGCGGATGACCTTAAGTTGTTTCTTGAGATTAAGTCAATAAGTGATTGTGAGGATTTGCAGAATGATATTGACAAGTTATACGACTGGAGTGTTAGCAACAAGATGACGTTCAACGTTAGCAAATGTAATGTCCTTTCCTTCCATCGTAAGAGCACCTCAATTTGTTTTGATTACCAGCTGCAACGATCATCTCTAAAAAGAGTTAATGTAATCAAGGACCTAGGGGTGATATTTGACCAGAGATTAACTTTTCACGACCATGTATCTAACTTAGCTGAGGAAGCGTTCCGCTGTCTGGGTTTTGTTCTGCGGAATTCTAAGAATTTTCAAAGCCCGCAAGTGATGAGAACTCTGTACAATGCGTTAGTCAGAAGCAAACTTGAGGTGGGCGCATGTGTTTGGAATCCACACCATGTTACCTACACTCGACTACTCGAGAAGGTCCAAAAAGTATTTTTACGGGCACTTTATAAGAAAGTCTACGGTTATTACCCGTCCAGGTACCCTTCTAAATTTTTGCTTGGTCAACTTGGTTGCAATTCTCTTGAGGTGAGGAGGATTTTTATACAGTTAATCACGTCTGTTAAGGTGCTGAGAGGTTTGGTGGATTCATTGAACTTGCACGACCATCTGTGTACTCTCACCGTGCCTGATAAGCCTGGGGTTCATCGTGATAGACGTGAAAGGTTACCGGATCTGTTTCATGTCGAGTGTTGCCGCACTGTAGCACATTCTATGTCACCGCTAATTCGTGCGCGTCGACACTTTAATGCACTCCTTGCCAATGACAGCAACTTGGACATTATTGCCGATAATTGGCATATTATAGCTTCAACGCTCAAAACATATTGTGAAAATTTAATAGACCAATGGGATAGACGCAACGCCGATGTGCATGATGTGGATAATTAAATCCAACTACTTATTTCATATCTTAATATAAATGTTTGTAAAATGTATAACATTTATTTGCATGCTTCTAATATTATTTAATTTTTATTCTAATGTTATTGTGAGATAAATGTAAGTGGTTCATTCGTTTTTATCTCAATAAATAAATAAATAAATAAATAAATGACAATTTGATTATTGTTTACTACGTTTGTTTTGTATGTCCAATAGATTGATGGAACTTGAAGATTTGAGAAAACATTTAAATTTCCCACCTTGTTATAAGTACTCTTACTGTGACTTATTTTTTTATTTATAATTGTACCGATACCATGTAAAAAGTTCTTTTGAATAATAAGTCTTTAACCTTCCCACCCTTTGTCAAACTGTAAAGACCTCCCCTCTTCCCTTTTCTTAATTTTAATGTAATCTATAAACGGAACTAATTTCTCTTCATTATTGAATTTAGTTGTCGAAGATAAACAAGATTTAGGTAACGCTCGCAGCTTGAACTTAAGAATACCAACCCATAAGGGTAAGCAGATACTATAGAACGCCAACTGATACCATCTGAACATACTTTTCGTATTTACACTCATATCTCTGTTATTTGTACTCGATATATGTGATGTATAAAATGAAAGTAGTATTTATGATTGATTATTAATAAGTCAAATAACAAGTAGCAAATATATTGTAAATATTGTTTTATTGACGAGTGTAGTTTGTAATAGCAATATTTAGCTAAGATGTGTTCAAAACTCGATGGATTTTTATTGTATTATTACATTGTGTAATAACCGCTTATTTATTATAAAACTAGATTTTATTATTTATTAAGTTATTTATAGGGGAATGTATTAAACAAAATATTAACTGATTATTATAAATATTACCTCAATAATCGTCTGTCGGTTGTTATGTATATCACAATTTTATTTAATCGTGAAGGTACTATTATGTACCTATCTGCTTAAGGCTGTAGTCTCACTGAGAGGTGACACGCTCAGTGTGAACGCAGCCCTATTGTATAGAGTTATAGATCAAACAGTATTAATAAACTTAGGTGTGGGGTCGCCACCAGTGGAATTTTTATATAAAATACTTTTAATGGTAGATAACTTTGGGAGTCACTGCTCGGGTATAATGTTAATTCGTAAAAAAAAAAACATTTACTTAATCTGTTAATATAAAACACTCTGTATGAAATTGTAAGGTCAATAGTGATTGTAAATTTTCCTTGGATATTAACTTCACTTGGATTAGTAAACTATTGAATTGGCTGTTTTTAACAATAAAGCCTTATTGTGTATTTCATAATGGAGTGAATCGTTTTATCTGTGTTCGTCAAGTTTTGTAGGTTGAGTTTTCAAATGTGTTCTATTTTTTTTTAAGAATTTTGAATTTTTGTTTTTCATTTTTTTTATATAAGATCTTTTTAATTTTGACTGGCTTCTACTCTAGTTAATATCGCCTTTTTTTCGATTGTTATCGATGCCTTTTCAGCGTAAATCTCGCTACGATAACTTACTCTCTGCAGTTAAATATATCACATAGATACACGATTTCTTAATCAACCTATATATGTTTATAATTTTAATTATTATTTTACCAGAATAAAAAAAAATTATAGAAATATCAGAATTTTGAAATTACAGATATTTTATTATGATTTTAAAACCTAAAAACGTTCAAGAAAATTTTTATTATCAGATTCGCTCCATCTTTTATACTTTTTGTACGCGAGATGGCGTTGTACGCACATAAAACTTCTTATGTACGAACAAATATATATCAAATAAATGGCCGTTAATGTGTTAAATGTAATTAATTTGTATAAAGTTAGAATGGTTGTAGTGTAGGCCGAGTGAGTGGTCACAGTTCTATACCTAGCGTCTACACTTTTGTAAGTACACACTACATAGCGTAGAAGATAAACAATCGTCCGATTACTAATGTGTGCCGGTTATGTAATACCTAAGAATAATGTTAAATTTGTTTACAATATAACGCGGTATTGTACACTGTTATATCTAATATTTTCCAAGTCCATGATCTGGTAAAATAAGTTTCAATCTGTTTTTGATAACATGAAAAAGTTTCCATTGAAACAACCTTTTTATATAACATCAGAAGACTACTTCATTGCAAAATAACAATAATTGATACTTAATGTAAAATCTTTGTTAGCCATGTAGGCAATGTTACACAGAATTTGAGGGTACCCATAATTTCTTAAGTAATTAAATACTTTAATAAAAGTGTCGAATTAACTACCTATTAAATGTCTATTTCCTGCTCGTATGCGTAAGGAGAGTGGGAGCGAGAGATTACTAAATAAATATCATTGTCAACAACTCTTCGTTAAGTTTAATCTACAGCATTGTTCTAACAGATTATGTTAACTGTGCTATGATTTGTACGAACCGGTACCTATGTTTAGTAAAACGCATGGAGACTAGAAGAAAGGAGGAATCTTGTATGGGGGATCAGTCCAAAAAGTGTCCACTTGTAAACAGCAAATAACACTCACCGAAATAGCGCTAGTGTAGCAAGATGAATGATATGAATGTAGCAGTTCTAAGCAGAGTGAAGTGTGCTACTGTTGCGGTAATTCTTTAATACTATTTTCTATTTGCTATTTACAAATATTTAGGGTACTTACAAACGCCGTATAATTATAATAATAAATAATATAAATATATTTCATAGTCATGTTTGTCTTTAAAATATAATAATTTAAAAAACTTCGCTGTAACAAAGCGGAAGTTTTTCTTTCTTTTCTAATAATTTGTGGCGCTCTTTTTAAAATTCTTCCACTTGCTACTATGGCGCCACCTTAATTTGCTGCCTTTCAGCGGACACTTTTTAATATACTGAGATATTCCTCCTTACTTCTAGTCTCCATGATAAAACGCTACAATCCGCTGAGCAGCTACTTGTATTACCTCCTCAAGTGCCAATATAACCGGACAGTATGTTAACGGACGACCGAACAATTAATTATAATTATTTATACACATTCCAATCCGACACCCGTCACCAAGAAATGTTAATATTTTTCCAAGATTTTTTAGTCCGCGTGGCTCGCGCTACCAAAGAATAAAGTTACCTTCACGTTAAGGAATTATTATGTAAAATATGTTTATTAGAGAAAAAAAATGGATATGTATATAATTTTGCCTGTGTCCATAGCTTGTTTAGTGAGGAAATATTTTAACGAGTTGTGCTGTTACGCCCGTGTGTGGGCGCCATTACGTCAATGACATTCCAGGCTTTATAAAATGAACGCTTTGGCCATCAAACAAAAAATAATAATTAAAATATCGGCCATCTTTTCATGAAATTGTTACTAGACAGTGTTTATTTTGACCAATGTAATCGATACTTATGTATAATCTGTGCGTTTGTAAAAGCGATTATCAAATGCGATGACATATGTTGTGCATAATGATAACGAGGTAAATACAATTTACACGATATATACTATTTGTTTTATTTGGAACCCTTAATAACCCTCATACTGGATGTTAGAATAGACTACTATGCCCACGAAGTATAGATACAAGGAGTCCGAACGTAATGTTGAACGAATGGTCTCAATTTAAGGGACAGATTTTTTGCCGGTAGAGCGGGCCATTTTTCAAGAAGTACTCCTTTGAACTATTGACCCCTGTGGAAAAAAATATTCTGAGAAACGTGCAATTAAATATAAGTTTCAGGAAATTTTTCGAGTGCTTTAAACCCAACAATACAGAGAAGGTCAAGAGATATTCTGATATTCTATAATAGCATCGGTACGTCCTGAATACTTGCGCAGCCAGTGGCAGAAAATAGAACTATGATCTGGGTTTATTATTGTGTACACGAAATATTATGGAAAAGCCTATACCGTTCGGACTCCTTGTATCTATACTTCGTGACTATGCCGTTCGAATGAGAATAGGATTGACCCCGCGTCATGTTGTAACGTCATAGTTGTCAATTTGAACAATTTTGGTAGAGTCACCAAAACAAGACATTTTTATAATATAACTTGCTGACCCGGCAAACGTTGTTTGGCCATACAACAAAAATCTAAAACCTACTGAATACTCATCTAAAATTTCATAAAAATCGGTCAAGCCGTTTCGGAGGAGTACGGTAACTAACACTGTGACACGTGAATTTTATAATATAAGACTTGCAGACCCGGCAAACGTTTTTTGCCATACTAAAAAAAAAGTTAGAAAAATAGATATTGGCCGATTCTCAGACCTACTGAATATGTATGCAAAATTTGAGAAGAATCGGTCAAGCCGTTTCGGAGGAGTACGGTAACTAACACAGTGACACGTGAATTTTATATATTAGATTTATCTATCAGTGATAGATAAATCTATCACTTTGTCGTTATCTTTTACTAATATTCGAGCAATTAGCGAGATAAATACAATAACAAATAACGACAAGTTCAAAATAACACCACTAACAAACAAAAACGATGAGAAATAACAACAAATTTATTTTTTAACGGGAATCTACCACAAACCTAACCTAACCTAATTTAAAATAAAATGCCATAAAATTAGAGATGTGTAACTCAGGAGTGATTGGAAAAAAAGATTTACATCTGTAGAAAAGATTTAATAACTCAGTAACTCACTTCATTTCAAAACACATCTTTAACTCACTTCATTTCAAAACACATCTTTAACTCACTTCATTTCAAAACACATCTTTAACTCCCTGAGTTATGATTCAATTTAGATTTGAACCAAGAAGATGTGTATACTGAAATGAATGAAATAGATGCTACAAATTGAGTGAATTGGAAAGAGATAGAATGATGTAGGCGATGCGATGCACAACGTTGATCGTATTGAGTTACGCATACAGGTGCTCAAGTCCACTATTTTGGAACAATTGTCATACCGGCACAATACCGGCACGATACCGTTGCAATTGAAGTCAAATATCCGTAGTCTGCTATATGCCGTCATAACGGTCTTTCAATGGTAATAGAATTGTCGATCTCTTTTATCTATGCATTGAATTTTCGGTCTCTTTTATCTATGGATTGTGTTAGAATGGTATGTATGTGTTGCCGTTTTTAAAAAATGCGTTAGTTGAAGTGATTTTCGAAAAACTACTAATAAATTTAAACATTTAATCATGCTAGACTTCGTTTAAATATATTTGTACATACTATTTATTAGTATAAAAAGCAATGTGAAGTTTAGGAGATTAGTAAATTGCAATAAATTACAAAGAACAATTTCTAATATTTCTATCTATCTATTTTTTATTTATGGCAATCTGTCGACACAGGACAATTTAAAAATATTACTGTCAAATTCAAAATAGCAGACTACCGAAACATTTCAGTCATTGAATTGCAATTGTGAAGCAGTTGTGTACGAGACTAGCAATTTATGTCACTTTGACAATTGTAAGACAATGATGAAGTCGTTATGACGACACATTATTAGTAGACTACCAAAAACTTTACTATTGCACCATAATGGTACAATAATGGTACAGTTGTGACACCGTTGAAATACCCGACTCAGGGCCCAGAATATACCGAGTGAGGGAATCATGAGTTGCAGACGTCAATATATTTATATAATAACTAGCTGACCCGGCAAACGTTGTTTTGCCATACTTACTAAAAAAAAAGGTTTGAAAAATAGATGTTGGCCGATTCTCAGACCTACTGAATACGCATGTAAAATTTCATAAAAATCGGTCAAATCGTTTCGGAGGAATACGGTAACTAACACTGTGACACGTGAATTTTATTTATAAGAAGATTAACTCGTTGCCATTGGCATAACGTTTATTTACTTTTGGAAGTAATTGCACTTACACTTACAGACTTTAATACAATATGTAGATAAATAAAATAGCGAGCGATGCCAGAGGCATAAGTAATGTACCTATTTTAATTTATCGAAATAATGGTAGTACTGATCACCTATATTATGTATCGATGGAATAATAGATTAATGCAACATCTGGCGTTATCGTATCGTTATGAATATCAAAAATTGCCTATCGATCTATTAAAGGTAACCCTCAAAGGGTAAAAACGGGACCCTATTACTATGACTATACATATATATATATATATTATATACCTACAATGTATTAAAAGGGATATTTTTAGGATTCCGTACCTATGTCACGGAACCCTAAAAATATGCGTACCTACGTAACTACGTAATACGACGAGTACTTAAATAATAGTATTAACCCGCCGCTATCACAACTTTGATTTACTTATTTACATTATTATAAATCACACGGTACTATTTCGTATCAGATTTATGAATAACTGATGATTTAAAAATTTCAAAAGATTTAATTACGATACAGTCGTTATAAATCATCGGCTCAAAATCAATCTTGAATCTATTTTGTATAGAAGAGGCAAAAGATTTGGTTGCGATTTTCTGATTTAAAGATTTAAAAGAGTGATTTAAATCTTTTCAAGCAAAAGATTTAAAGATTTAGTTTCACACAAAAGATTTATTTTGCGCATTACTACATAAAATTCATATACTCGACAACAGTGTGACCAGATTAAATTTTACGAAAATACCGAGGCACCTCAAAAAAATACTGAAATATACCGACTTACATAGGACAGATATACCAATAAAAATACTGATTTTCTTAACACATTTTATCTATTCATACTCACAATAAATGTTAGAGTTATATTTTAACATCCTTTTCGAAGGATTAAAATTTATACAACCTCCTTCATCCTTAACACCTTGCTTTGTTTTTAAAATAGCTGACACATATTTGTTTATAAACCTGTTTCTTTGGTCCGTTTTTATTAAATTTATCTGTGAAAATATGCGCTCGCATGCAGCATTCGACACCGGTATACATAGAAGAGATTTACTAAAACTAGTTATATTTTTGTATTTTAACATGCCATCACTGTTAGAAATTTTCCCAACTTCCACTCAAAATTGTTCACACGAGATGGGTGAGCCAGTGCTGGAAGATTGTAACAAATCACTTACTTCGCGATCAAACTTTAGGGTTCTATATTCTTCGTCAATTAACTGCATTTGTTCTGGCTGTACTTCGCATGGGAAAGTTTCTATCACATTTCGTAAACTGCGAAATTCTTTATGCACGGCAGTGTGTGGGTCAAGAAATTTCAGTTCTCGAAAAACTGGATTTTCAAAAGGCAAACGTGATTTCAATTGCGTGCTCAACTCAATTAAAAATGATTGGCACCTTCTGAAAAACTCAGCAATCTGTTCTTTCATGTTTACATTGTCCCTGTGTTTGATAATTCTTGGCCTACTTGAATACCTAAGTACATATCTTTCAATGGCAAATAATTTACATTAGACTTTGGGTCTAACGTAAATACATTGTCCGTACGTTTGATGTAATTAGCTTTCATGAAGCAACCCAAAATCGACAAGTACATACTAGATGCATCATCATACAGTCTATCAATGCACGGATAATCGCCTTGAAAAATTATGTTAAATTTGTTTACAATCGGCAAAATGTTGTCCAAAAAGTAAAAGTACAATTTGTTTATATCAGTGGTAAAAGAATTAAATAAAAATTCTGATGACATATTGCGATCACTCAAGTATTGGTCTTGAAAGAACAATTGCAATGCCCTCCACTGCTCAATTATTCTACTAATACAGGCATGAAGTGAAAGCCACCTTATGTCGTAATGACGCAAAATTCTGTGATTTTCAGTGTCTGTGAAATTTTGGAACTCGGCAAATTCTCTTTGACGCTTGCTGCTTTGAGAAAAATATCCATATACTTCTTTTACTATTTGTTCTAAATTTCTAGGCAGTATTTACAGGCGTGGCTAACACTTAATGCTGCAGAGTGACAAACACATTTTATGAAAAAGCACTTTGGGTTTACTTCTTTAATTTTTGCAACAATGCCAGAATGTTGACCAAACATCACATTCGTAGTATCAGCAGCGAATCCTATTACGTCTTTTATTTCTAAACCTAATTCGGATAATTTTGATGACAACGAAATAAATAAATGACCTGCCGTTTCACCACTTAAATCAACTAAATCAAGGAATTTGGTTTGTACAGTACATTTAGTTTCAGAAAAGTATTTAACTACTATTGCCAATACTTTGACTGTTGCAACATCTGTACTCTCATCGATTATAATTGAATATACTGGTTTACCTGAAGGAGATGCAGTACCAAGTATGTCTTCAATCATATCTTTTTCGAAATTGGGTCCTAAAACATTATAAGTTATAGCGGCTGCTTTGGTTCTCTTGCAGGAAAATTCTTTCGCAATATCGGAATCGGTAAAACACTTCACTAGAACATCACTAAGGTGGTCCATAGCTCTAAATGAGAATTTGTGTTCCGACAGAAAACTGCATAAACGCAGCTCAGCTTTCTTGACTTCGTCTTTCAGTGGGGCCTTTTTGAAAAATGTGTCAACCTGAAAATTTAAAAAATACTTGGTTGCTTAGTTTTTTTTATAACAGCGCCGCATTTTATAGCTGTTACCTAACTGATTTTGAGAAACAAAACTAGGATGATTAACTTTAAATTAAAATATATCCAAACTCCTTGAACTAGGTAAGTAAAGCGAGTTATGCTTACCTTTGACTGTCCTTTATATTTTATCAAGTTCGATTTATGCTTTTCAGTATGTGCATGCTGTTTTAAAGACGCTAATCTACTTTGCAGTTTCGCATTGCATGCTTTGCGAAATGCGGTGAATTCGTCATCTTTATAACGTGAAAGCCACGAAGAAAATTCCGGAATTTGTTCCCACTTAGCTAAATAACTTTGCTGAAAACTAGACATGCTGTCCGGATGAATGCATTATGCAACTAAGTAAATAAAAACAACAATAATCGCGTTCTATTTATATGATGACAAAAACATCACCTATTTTGGGGAAATTCCCGAATTATCGAAAGAAAGTCCTCAAAGATTAAGTCGAATGCAGAAGAGACAATCATTTCACTTGAACCGTATTAGACGATTTAATACTAGTAATAAAGTATCTTTTAAGTTTAACTACTACCTATTTATGCAACTGAAAACTTAAAAACTAGACGTTGTTTTGAAAATTATAGATAAACTAGCGGCCCGTCCCAAATTCGTCCGGGTAGACTGATATTCATGAAACACAACGAATTTGAATGTATGCAATCTGGAAATTACGCTCTATCTAATAGTGCAAACCGCATTAAAATCGGTCCAGCAGTTGTAGTTTTAGGCGAACATACATTCTGCAAGTGTGATTAATACTATGTATTGATTGATAATTGTATATGTAGTATTACAATACTACAACGCCGGCACTGGCCGTCTTTCTTGTCATATCTGTAACTTACTCATCTTTGCTCATAGATAACATGTATAAGTATAAACTAAATCCGGGAAAGTCCCCAATGTTCGCGTTTCGGGGAATTCCGCAAACATTGTCGCAAAGACGATCACTCACTACGGTGTTGCTTATAACTTCAACCAAAATATACCCAAAAATACTGACTGCCAGCAATATACCTGAAAATATACTGATGTTCGGAAAAATCGCTAAAATATACTGAAAAAGTATTAAAATACTGAATCTGGTCACACTGCTCGACAAGGCACACCTACAACAACAAAATGGCGGTTGGCAATTCAACTTAATTTAAACACACCGGCACAATTAGCGGAACAGAAAAAAAAGTGAGACTGAGATAATAACGCATATATTACATCTTTTAACAACGACTTTGAAAAGTCTTCGTTATTTTTTATTGAAAAATAAAGAAATTTGAAATAAGTGAAATTTTTTCATGATTATGAACCATCACAAAAAATATAAAAAAGTAAGCAATAAATGAATTAGCAATAAAATTAAAGAAAAATTAATAACGAGTGTTTCCCCCTCTTGCTCTGATTACGGTTTCCATTCGTCTGGGCATGCTTCAGATTATGTTATCGATGATTTCTTGAGGCAACCGCTCCCACTCCTCAAGTAATGCGTTTCCAAGTTCATTCAGATTGTTGGGGGTGGCATTCTGGATTTAACCCTTCTTTTTAGCAAGTCCCAGACATGCTCTATCGGATTCATATCGGGGGAATTTGCTGGCCACTGCATCACCGGTATACCTACGTGGCTCAGATATGCCTGTACCGATTGTGCACTATGAGCACGAGCATTATCTTGCATTAGAATAAAGTCGTCACCAATAAATGGGGCAAATGGTACAACATGTTCTTCTAAAATGTCTCTGATGTATCAATCTGCTGTCATGGTCCCTCCTGTGACTATCACTAACTCCGTGCGAGCTCCCAAACATATCCCTCCCCAAACCATAATCGAGCCGCCACCATAAGCCACTGTGTGTTCAAAATTAGACTGTATGTGGCGTTCTCCTTTGCATCTCCATATTCGCTGTCTCCCATCGATCTGTTTTAAAAGAACTCTGCACTCATCAGTAAAGAGAACCTGCTGCCATTCGTTCAAATCCCAATGACTATGTCCTCGCGCATAGCTTAATCGGTTTACGCGGTGACGTCTCTCAAGTTTTGGGCCTTTGGCAGGTATATACGACCCTAAACCAACTTCTTCAAATCTCCTGCGAACTGTACGCTCACTTACTCGTACTCCTCGAACGTCTTCCAGTTCATTTCGAGCTTGTACAGCCGTTAATCGCGTATTCCTACGAACTCCAAGTTGTAAAAAACTGTCATCTCGTCTCGATGTACATCTTTTTCTACCTTGACCCCTCCTCCTCACAAGATAATTAGACGATCTGTACCGCTGGATGCTGCGATGAATCGTTGATACTGGTCGACGAAGCCTTGAGGCAATCGATCTGTAGGTATGGCCATTTCTTTTCATTTCATCAGCCCTAATGATTTCCAGTGATGTTAAGTCAGGCATAATAAAGAGCTTTTAAGGGCCTACATCAATATTATCGTATATCATCGCCGACACGTACATATTAACACAGCCAGTAGGCACAGAAAATGAAGAATTAGGGATACTTTTCCTATTTACTCAAAATCTACTAAATATATTTTAATTCTGATTTACGTGTTTCTATATATAATAGTTACTTATGTTTTTAAAGTTATTTCATTAGTTAATACGCGATAATAGACCGACAAATGAAAAAAATAAAATATTTGAGAGGTTGTTTCGCCAAGATTTTCTATCGAGAAAACTTTTTTCAATCGCGTTTCTGAGTTGATGCGATCCTAGATAATATATTGAAAAAACATATACTTAAAAATTAGAGCTCTAGCCATTCAATCTAAAGAAACAATGAAAACTTCGTACATAGAAAAATGCACGAAGCTATTTTGGTATCGTCTTAATAAACAAAATTGCCTAGATTAACAAATTTATAAAAAACCATTAACTGCAATTTTTCAAAAAAATTACAATTACGTACTTATTACTCGAACAAGTTGACAAAACGTATTGCTTGGGAAAATAAAACAAATGAATGAAAAAAGTGTATGTCATCTAATTTTCTATTTTCAAATTTGACAATAAATTAAAAAAATATCATAACTGGCCAGTTCCTCAAGTAAAAGATTTTAAAATCCTGCTTTTTTGTGTTCCGCTAATTGTGCCGGTGTGTATAGTATCCAACAACGAAATTATTAAAAGGAAATTGTATTTCTTTTTTAATAATATTATAACTAAACAATATAAGACCTTTTTCGCTTCAAATTACTGAGTTTAGGTAAAAAAAAAAACATTGCTACGCAAATAAAGTTACGTTGCTGACAGTACTTTTCTAATCACTTTTGACAACTAAAGGTCATTGCCAATCCTATTCTCAGTTGAAACGTGTAGTACCTACATAGTTGAAATAAGTGATATCAAATCAAACAAAAATTTACATTTGAGGTTTCTTTTTATTTCCCATTTTACTTAAATGTCTACAAATTTTCTTTTTCAACTCCTTTTGCCGTTTCAACTTCCTCCATTCCTCTTCCTCTTGCAGTTTTCTGTGTTTTTGCAGCCTCTGTGCTGTTGCCTCCTTCTGTAATTCCTTCTTTTTCTCGTAATTGGTCTTCAACATCTTCATAACATTGGATACCTTTTGTTCCTCTGGGTTCTTGATGACAGCTATTCTATTCTTGAACTTGTCTTTAGGGTTGACACCAGACAATGTTGTAGACTTCTCCTTAGGCTTGAATCTATATGGCAAACCTTTCTGTAGGTTCTTAGGTATTACTAATGGTTTGAAAACTTTAGGAGCTCTATTCACTTCTGTGTATAAGGAATCGTTGTTCGCGTCATTTTTAATATTACGCTCACGTTTAAGCTGACCTTTAGTTTTCATACCCTGCCAAGCATTCTTAGCACCAGCAGGAAGCAACAAATTCACTACAGGTGCATAGAATTTAGTTACATCAACTTTAAACCAAGTCCTACAAAATATGATATCACTCATCAAAATTTTATCTTCAAATGTCGCTCGGAAAGCACCCTCGGGCTTATTTAAAGCTTTCTTAATTTGACCTCTGATGCCTGATACTGTTTTAATTCTAGCACCTTCAAATTTAGCAACTTCAAGTGTTGTTGTAAACATATCTTTAATGAAGGCAGTCTTTTTATATATTTTCAGTGGTGTACCGACTAATTTTAATTTCTTTACAATTTGTGTTGATTTGTTAATTTCATTGACACTACCTGTAGCTGCTATTCTAAATCCTACTTGTTTTATATCATTCGGGTTGTTATTAACACTCTGTAAGGCTAAGAACCCAGTGTTCTGTGGTGTGATTGGACCATAGAAATGCATATTACATGTGACATGTTCAGGAGTATATTTTAAATACCTGCATTTCAAATCATCTTCTATTTTAGAATAAATTGGTATTGTTTGGAAACGTCGCCAACCTAACGATATTATTAGCGGATCATTAGTTTTTAATATTTTTTTGTACCATCTGTGCTTCTTAACTTTGCAAGATACAAAACCAATATTTTGCTCAGCCATATTTAGAGCTCCAATAAGTATTGGATAGCTGGAGTCAAAGTTAGTCACAAATTCTGATGGCATATGTTTGAATAACATTCTCACATATAATCCTGGTCTGAAACCTTCCACTTCCACTCTCAAACCATTATCCAAGTTTTCAAATACTGATTTGTTCAATTCAGATTGCTTCAAAGCTTCAGCTTTCAGACTTTCATAGTAAGAATGATCACCTTTGATTCTATGTTCATCAGGATTATCATACTCTGCATCAAATTTAGCCTTCAGTTTCATTTTTTTATCAATTATTTCAGATTTAGTTAGTTCAGCTTTTCTTTTAGTGCCAGTTTCTGGTTTGTCTTGTTCAGCTGAGTGTTTTTCTCCAGTTTCTAAATCTTCAAAGTCTCCGAATAACTCTTCTTCTCCATCACTAGCATCATCAAGTTTTAACAGTTCATCTGCATCCTCATCAGCAGATCTTTTACCAGTAACAAAACTATTGATTAAATATTGTTTATTTGTGTCAATAGTCCAGTCCCTTAAATTGGGTTTGTCTAAAGAATAGAAAAATGAACACTCGTCTATGTCTAACCTTTCTTTATCTTTGTGTTTTTTCTTTTGTGTCTCTGTCACTTTTTTGAACAGTCCACCTAGTTCTTCGTCATCTGACTCTGAATCTTCTGTTTTCCTATCCTTAGTTTTGTTACCAATTTCAAATTCTCCATAAACAAGTTTCATTATATTATGTGAGGTTTTCTGTCTTTCTAAATATGCTTCTGTTGCCTTTTCACCTAGCTTTTCTCTCCATTTGTTGTCAAAATTGTTGGTATTTGATTTTTTATTATCTTCATCTGATTCGGAAGCCTCTTCATCATTTGATTCTTCACCTTCCACACTTTCATCATCTTTGCCGTCATCATCTTTACTGACAAGCTCATCATTAGAATTTTTCTCCCACGGTGGTATTTTATTTTCGTCATCATCTTGTTGATCAATACCACTGTCATCATCAGACTCATTTTCTTCAGAACCGGAATAATCAGGATCCATTTGATTATTTTGATTTAAATATTCATCATTTTTGACCATGTCAGGGTAAATTACTGGGCCCCCACTGAACAATTGAAACCCTGTATCCTGCATCTGCTCATCTACCGTCTCTTTAGTTTCTACAACATTTTTAAGTAATGCTTTCTTCTCATTTGTTTCCTCGTCTTCTTTTTTATGAGAATGTGAACCCTGTAGCTCAATATAGACTGCATCTTTATCATAAACAATGCCACCAACACCAGCAAAAGGAGCATATATCTGCCTCTCTCGCTCCATTAAGTGACGTTTTTTCTCATTACTAGGCAGAGGACAAGGATCTGGGAGGTAGGATAACTCTGAAATCTTCATATCCCCAACACCTGAAATAACAACCATTATTAAGCCAACAGTTTCTTGATTAAATTTACAACTATGATGATGAAAAAATGTATTATCACACTGATATGCGATAGAATTCTAGATATTACCTGCTATATGAACCATAGCCTCCTTCATCAGAGGCACTCCACGTACATAGCCGTAGAGCACAACATCTCTGCTCACTTTGGAATCCTTTCTTATCATCTCCTGACTGGTTACATCTTCTAACCGATCAGCTAATATGTATGAATGTGTTGTCCGCCAACTAAGGTTCCTGAATTTCATAACAGAAATAAATCTAGACAAATTTTTTATTTCATTTCTCAAGTACTCTCCATGTATAATACCAGAGAGATAGAACAACTTTGCACCAGAGTATACTTCTGTCCAAAAACGATGTTTTAATGTCTTTTTAGTCATTTTAAGAGTCTTCGCATTCTTTATCGTGTCTAAATGTGTAAGCACACCCATAATTTTGGGCATGCCATGCACCTGGCATATATTGAGGAACTCGAAGATCTCCATTTCAAAGCCAAAACTAGCGTCACACAATAGTAATACCAAATCAGCACATTTTGCTATATCTATCATGGAATTCACGTCGTTGTTGCATTCTATCAACGTGATGCGTCGTTTTTTTGATGTGACGATTGTTATAGGTCCGTTTGTATTTGTCACGTTAGTTTTTATGAAACTTTTGATTAAATTGTTAATGAGTGTCGTTTTCCCAACGCGCGGAGGACCCACTACAGCTACAACAATTGGCGGCGGTTCCAAAGGTGTTTTGTCCACTTGTGGTACATGCTGTTTCTTAGCGATAACATCTTCTTTTCGTCGAAACTGTCGCTCAGCTCGTACAACAGATTGAATAGCAAAAGCTTTAGGATTTCTCTGACGAGCACTTAGGTTAGATTGGTCAACTTTATTCTTATTTTTTTTCTTCTCAGCTTTACGTCCAGCTTGTTTAGCCCGATGCGATTTCTTCTTATCAAAAATAGTCTCGTCTGCCATTTTTAAGTAACTCAATAACTATCTTTTATCAAAATTAATTCATTTTTCAGTTCATGCGACTATTCACGTGCATGTGTTTTTTTTAAATTTTTGACGTATTTGACAATTTTGACATATCTCTTTGCATCTGATTTTGACAATTCTAGCACAGACTAGATGATCTTCTTTTTTACCCCGTTTTCCAATGGCAGAGCATAATGCGACTCAGTACTCAGTGCCGCACAATGCTGACGCTTAATTGGAACGTGACTTAGTTTTAAAATGCACCAGCAGAGTGCGCTAAGTTCTGTGTTGAAAAAAAAAATTCTAAAATAAATAAATAAATATTCATGGACATTTCACACAACGTCCTCAGGTCCCAAGCTAAGCTTATATGCTTTTCTTTTGTAAATACATACTTATAATACATAGTAAACACCCAGACGCAGTACAAACATTTGTATGACAATTAAAAACATCACAAATGATTGTCCTGACCGGGAATCGAGCCCGAGACCCCATGATCGGCAGTCCGTTATATGAACCACTACACCACGAGGCCCGTCAAACAATAAACATTGTATTCACATTATATGTGTGGAATATAAAAAAGTCATTGTTTATACCTTCATCCATACTTATATTTATTTATGTTTTAACACAGCTTGAATTAACTTTGAATATTTCCAGAAAACTCCGACGAAAAGAAAGCCTTAAATTTTTTTTAACAATAAATAATATTACTAACGATAATATATAAATAAAATTTCAATAAATGCCAATTTAAAGAAAAAATACTTGTTAATTTTCTGTTGCTGAAGTTGGTATGGATTGCACGTACTCAACTGGAGTGGTTTATATACCCCGTTTTCCAATCAGCGCACAATAGCTTCTTTTCGTCGGAGTTTTCTGGAAATATTCAAAGTTAATTCAGGCTGTGTTAAAAAATAAATAAATATAAGTATGGATGAAGGTATAAACAATGACTTTTTTATATTCCACACATATAATGTGAATACAATGTTTATTTTAGAATTTTTTTTTCAACACTGAACTTAGTGCACTCTGCTGGTGCATTTGAAAATTCATGTTCCAATTAAGCGTCAGCATAGTTCAGCATTGTGCGGCACTGCGTCGCATTATGCTCTGCAATTGGACAACTAGCATAGGGTGCATAAAAATTTCTCCCATATTTTTACGTTGATGTAGTCTGTGACTAACTGTCATCTTGATTGACTTGTTCATGGTGGAATCGGATCAATTGTGTTTTTGTGTAAAAAAAGTTAAATTATTGGATGATGAAAGCAAAAAACGCACCATCAAATGATTGTTCGCAAGTGGCCGATGCGTTAGTGAATTGAGTTGGACTGTTAAAATGACTTCCTCAGAGTTAGACAGCCGTAACTTTGCTGTATCAATGTAAGAATTAAACGCATATTTTACTAATTATAGATCTCTTGTGTTATTGTCATCGTCACTGAGTAATGTTTATGTTATGATCTAGATAGTGGTGAGATGGCTTAAGCTTAGGAGGCGTAATATTCGAGCAAGACCATGATAGGTCGTTGATCTTTGATTCGTCGACCCCGCAATGCTGATGATAATCATTTACAAACACTAAATTATTTCTCTTTTAGTAGGTACCAACAAGTCCCTAAAATTTAATAAGTATTGTACTCATCAAATGTTGAAGTACCTATGTTAAAAAGCTATGGTTACCTATGCTGACTATGGTGACTTTGACTTTGACTGTGTTAGAGTGCTTTTTTTTTTATTTGTACAATAAATAATTAAAAAATAATTTACCTGTAATGTTGTGTGACCGTAGCACTAACACATATTTTAATGTTAGAACAGAATATTGTGTGAAGTGTAAATGATAAATAATAAAATAAACTACAAGTTTTTTTCACTTGATTCTTGGTATCTTAAATAATTTTTTAAGATATTTTTACAGCTTTTCACAAACAATAACCCTAAATATGTTAAAAATATTAAAATAAATGGCTTACTTATTGTATAAACTGAAATGGTCCTTGTAAATCCTGGATATTTATTTGTTATTATTGCGTGGTCAACGGTCCTTAATAAGAGTGCAAAATATCAGATCTATCTGACTATTGCATGTGGGCGACTATTACATATATCTTATTCTAGTACCCATATCACAAGCATATAAGCTTAGCTTAGGACCAGAGGATAATGAATATGAATATGTCCATGCATATTTATTTAACAAAAAAATAAAAGAATGTTTATCATTCGGATTAATCAAATAATTAAAAGATAATAAACAAAAATGCAAGATTTCCAAAATTATATAGGAACAAATTATTAAAGAACTATATCCACTAGTAGGAAGTCACGGGCAAGAGCTGGTATTTAGTTAAAGTTGGAACTTGAGTAGTTGGAAGTATATTTTGTGTGACTAACATTTCGGTAAGTATCCAAATTGTAAGTGCTACCAATTCTGCCTGCAGATTTTAAAATTTATATTATACCTGTGAACGGGTGCCTTCTGCTGGGACTGGTCGACTTGCTCCAACAAGGCTATTTTATTATTAAGTTAGTTTTTAGTTAGTCTTGATTGTAGGTACTAATCAGCATCATTCTCACACTCCTGATACAACAATGTATAATATTTTTGGAAAAAAAAATGAAAAGAAATGAAGAGAATAGAAAAAAAAATCCATGGAGTTTCTTGTCTGTTCTTCTCCATAAGATTCGCGTTTGGAACAGACATCTAGTTTCTGACATTTCAAAAGAGCTTGTAAAACATGCCAACTTGAAATTAAAAAATTTTGACTTTGACTTTAGCAATGAAAGAAAGATTTAGCAATGCTATTCTCTCGATGAACCATTTCACTTTGACAAGATCTTGTAACTTAATACTTATGTATGTTTCATATACAGGAGAAAGTCTGTAGAGAACCTGGTAATATCGTCCCAGGATGCCATCGGACAAAGTATCAGCCAAGCAATCACCTTCTCTGGCGTCATCACGCAACATACCAACAATATATTACAGGAACACAGGTAATACTTTTTTAATAACAGGGGGAGTGATAATGGTCTATTCTATAACCTTCTTCATAAGTAACTAAATCTTCTATTTTGTTTTGTTCATAGCCACTCAGTTGAATGTTATTTATATCGTTCTATGTTCGTAGTTGCTGCAAATTGGTGTGTTTCTTTGTTACTTTTTCGTACGAGAAATGTTATGTAATGCAAATTTCAAAGTTTTATTGAGAGAAATCAATTAAGCCTACACGTGCGAAGTTGTCGCCATTTGCAATAACAACCTTGATTGTTTACGAACCGCGCGGGCTTCTTAATTATTATTTCCGTCTGCATCAATTACATGTAACAATGGTACCAATTCTACGTCCACAACAAAACTTAACTTAACTAAAAAATGAAAACTGATAGTTTCAATTACACAATTCGGCAATGTTAAAACAACATTTTTTCATTTGAATCTGTATATTATAGACCAACGATTTTAATTAATATAAATGTGCACAATAGAATTGCCAATTAATCAAAATACGCCATAGTTGTTTTCATTTTTTAGTTAAGTTTAGTTGTGTATGTAGAATTGGTACCAATATCTAACTGGTCATTGTTCTAGTAAAATAATTAAAGGATAGCTATTAAACACAAAATGCTCTACCCTGTGACCCTACCATCTTTCTGCTTTTGGTGACGAACAATAAAGTCTAAAAGCCCAGTAAGTCCAAGTTGGACTCACACATAAAGGGTTCCATACCCTTATTATTATAATATATCTCGATCCCGAATAATAGGATAATGGCAGAGAATGAAACTGCGAAATTTCAGTTCCCTAGCTATCACTGTTTAATTAGAGACACAGCCTGGCAACAGACAGACAGCAGACAGAAGACAGACAACAACAATGTCGGAGTAATAGGGTCCTGTTTTCCTTTAACCCTAAAAAACCCTAAAAAGACTTTCAAAATCCAACGTATTCAGGTGCAAATTGCTGAGGTAGCTCTTACTTCAGTGCCCTAGATCATTCAGGTATGTTATCACTATGATAGCTAGATCAATAGATACAATAAGACCTTTGCTGTTATAAAATTCGAGACGAGTTTGGCACCGTTTCAGAAAACTTTTATTACGTGTTTCAAAAGTTAGTTCAACTAAGTAATATTTTCTTTAATATAACTTGACGTATTTGGCACGGTTATACTACGGAGGCATTTTGAAGTTTTCATTTAGAATTTTGAAGCTTTTAACTGTTACGCCTAACGCCTAGTAATCTTTATGCTTTTACCAGAATGATATTTGCATCCTAGCTTAGTTAGGTAGTGTAGGCATTGTTCTACTTGAAGATTGTCCAACACTGCTTTGTCTGCTATGTGGTTGATAAAGGATCTTTCGTGACAGATGCATGGCCTACTCCTTGCCACTTCAGCATACTCACTTCGCTATTAAGTTACATAGATTGCTCATTAATAATGACTTCATATAAACAAAGAAAATGGATGCACGCGATAGCCTTGGATTAGTTTGAACGCGTCCATATACAAAGATTAAAACAAAATATTAATCTTTTCATTTAAAAATGTACAAAAATACTCGATTTTTATACAAGCAGGTGTGATATTTGATTTCGCATAGTTATGTTGATTAGCTATCATACGTTATCTAAATACATAGTATGATGTATGAACTGTAATATATGTGTTGTGTCAAATATGGAGACGGAGAAATTTCAAGTTTTGTATACTCAATTGCAGTCGGCGTGTAAAGTTTCAATTCTAAGGTATTATTGTTCATATTTACTACAGTTTAATGTGATTTATATGGCGTTTTTGTCAGTGAATTGTTATCTGTGTTAATTTACATAGATTTTGTAGGATTATTAAAATTCTACTGTCTCTGTTTACCCGTGTTCTTATATCTGACATTCACAGCATATGCATAAAGCTTAGTTTGAATATTAGCATAACTAATAGAGATATTATCTAGGCATTTATGTAAAAAAATCATCTTTTATGAAAATAATCACCTGTTTGTCCTGTCACCAATTTTAACTCCCTCAGTGGAGTCAACCACTATGCTTGTAAATGATCAATCGATCCACAAGTCTTTTTTCGTAATCTTTTCTACCACATGTGGTAAAACTATGAATGGACTAATACATGGATTTGGATTCACGTCTTCTTCACAACTGACCCAATGTAAACACATTATAAATGCTTTCTACCAGTAAAAATACTAATTTAGCTTTGACTAACATGTTTTTTTACATTGCCTATCAATTTATTGTGAAAGAATTGCGTCATCGCATAGTAATATGCAAAACTTTAAGAATAATATAATGATCGCTATCAGTGCAATTAACTGCAATTATCTAACCAACTTTTACCCGCCCTTGTCCCAAATAATTTGGAGTTGACGTAACACGTTTTTTATCCCGGTCTTTCCTATACTCCTATCAGCCGTCACACTCTCGTTAACTCTTTTGTATCATATGATTTCTTACACCTTCCCAGTCCTTCCATCTTTTTTATGGTCTTTCTCTCCTTGTCTGGCGCCAATGTTCACTTTCATTACAATAGTAAAAAAATCGTATAAGAGATCCGACAAAGAAATCATCATCATTATACCGTTACGCCTTTTTCCCATAGGGTAGGTAGAGACTATAGAGCGCTTCGATCTAGAACAAACTTCTTCGGTTTCATTTACACTCGCCCTTTTGAAGAACATCGACGAAATAAATTAATTTGTTTCAATTAAATTTAATAGTATTTTCTTATTCTGAATACCTCATTAGGTATGTCGCGTGATAGTATAATTACATATCAATATTACTTTCTAGGTCAGATTCAAGTCCATTAACCTTGTTCACAATATTTACTAACAAATAATCACAGCAAATAATATACGTAATAGTCATCGATATTTGACAAGTTCCCTGTGCCCGATTAAGGGTTAACTTATATATTTGGGGGCTTTGATAACCTCGTACATGAACTGTTGTTTATTTTATCCACAGACATGCCAGATGTATTTATTTATACATCTTGTGTATCTGGGATTATATCTCTCCTCAATCTAATGACAGTCAGACTTTCATTTTCCTTGCATTTTCTATTAAAACCCAAACCTATCGAGTAGGATAGGTATTAATATGAAGGAAATTGAAAGTGGATTATTTAAATATAATATATAAGATACGTGTTGACACAAGGTTTATTTCGAGTTTTCCGTCTCTCACAGAGGATGTTATCTGTGTGCAATTTCCCTTAGCTGACTTTTACTTTAGGAGATGGGGTAGTGACACTTGTATTCTTAATACGTCACCACACGGAGAGTTAACACGCCTGGTGCTCAAGTCCACTATTTTGGAACAATTGTCATACCGGCACAATACCGGCACGATACCGTTGCAATTGAAGTCAAATATCCGTAGTCTGCTATATGCCGTCATAACGGTCTTTCAATGGTAATAGAATTGTCGATCTCTTTTATCTATGCATTGAATTTTCGGTCTCTTTTATCTATGGATTGTGTTAGAATGGTATGTATGTGTTGCCGTTTTTAAAAAATGCGTTAGTTGAAGTGATTTTCGAAAAACTACTAATAAATTTAAACATTTAATCATGCTAGACTTCGTTTAAATATATTTGTACATTCTATTTATTAGTATAAAAAGCAATGTGAAGTTTAGGAGATTAGTAAATTGCAATAAATTACAAAGAACAATTTCTAATATTTCTATCTATCTATTTTTTATTTATGGCAATCTGTCGACACAGGACAATTTAAAAATATTACTGTCAAATTCAAAATAGCAGACTACCGAAACATTTCAGTCATTGAATTGCAATTGTGAAGCAGTTGTGTACGAGACCATGAAGGTATAGATAAAAATGGAGTCCAGACTCTGAATACCTACTTGAAGCAAAAATGATGTATGGCTATCTCGCTCACTGTGGTCAAACCCTTTCTTTCTAAGTAGGGTAACCTTTATTGTATTTCTTCCAGGACAAAACTTCAAGTAGTTGTGTTCCATATAGTGTCAACAAAATGTTCACTTCTAAGACCTAGCCCGTATAGATTTTATATTTCGAGATACTTTATGTACTGTGCGTAAAAAAAATACTCAAAAAACAAACTGTTTGTTATCGCGTGAAAGTTTGGATAATTCTAGTTTTTTAACAGTAACTGGAGGTTCGGTTGTTAAATTTATTATTCTTTTTACATTTTTAAACACGTAAAATTTCCTAGTTCGTATGTACGATGTACCTATAGAATATTGGTGGGAAATAGATAATTACTAGAACAAAGGTGTAGTTCCTACGGCAATACGAAATTAATGAATGATTGTGAGATCTGCTTGAGATAAAATAATAATAACTAGCTGCCCCGGCAAACGTTGTTTTGCCATACAATTCTGTATAAAATAAAATTTCATCAAAATCGGTCCAGCCAATTTGTAGCCTATGTGTTATTCTGATGTATAAGCTATATTGTGGTAAAGTTTCATTCAAATCCATTCAGTAGTTTTTACGTGAAAGAGTAACAAACATCCATACATACATCCATACTTACAAACTTTCGCCTTTATAATATTAGTAGGATTTACCTTTATTTCAGACCTAAATACAGGTTACAAAGATACAGAAAAATGATTCCAACGAATTGAGAACCTCCTTTTTTGAAGCCGGTTAAAATAAAAATAACAAGGTGTTAGTAATTTCTTAGTAAACAAAACAAGTTACACAATAAAATCTATTTGGCATACCTAAGTGGAAACATAACTTTTTGTGTAGGTAGCGTAAAAACGAAAAAGGGTTATTGTACTCATATTTTTAAACATGTACTGTTATTAAGGGACCAACCATGAAATCGCAAAAGATATATGTTTCATTAATTTTGCAGATTAATTAAACATTATGAATACATACTGGACAATAGTTATTCCTAGATTTCTGGGTTAGCCAATGTATTTCTATTTATTAATGTCAGTTAAAGGGCAAATTCGGTCAATAATACTTCTGAAAAAAAAAATACGTTACGTTGATTAAAATTAGTTTGTCGGAAAATCTGTAGTTAATAGTCATTTTAACTGACAATATGAATGTGGTTAAAAGTGGCTGACGGAAGAACGGAGAATCAGTCAAAATCAATTTTTACGTATATTTCTGTCTACAGCGTTTATAGGAACCTATCATGAATGGCATGACGGGAGCTAAAAACCTAACCCACCCTTGTCGGGTTGCCCTTGGCTCCCTGTGCCTTGTGTTCCACTACTTGGCGCTAGGCAAGTCAGTTAAAATTACATTTAAACAGCTATATTGGGTAAAATTAGTTTTGAATAATTTCAGTCAAAAGTACTACTGTCGAGAGCTTACAGTCTATTGAGTGGTTATAAGTTTTGACTGTGACATATATCATAGGGGGCTATAATAGGAACGATAATAAAGTTACAAAAAAAGGGCAAAAAAGAAACAACAGCACTTTCCAAATTAAAATCATTTAATAACTTTTCTTTTATACATGACTAAATATTATTGTTTTGTGTAATTTCTGTCTCTTACCACGTAAATCACTAAGTATATTTTCTGTATGACTCTTTAAGTGTTAAAAAATGAATTTGCAATTTTCTTAATTAATACGCTTTCATGCAAATCATTGCAATAAATTGAGTCCGTGATGGGATGCTTAAACATTTCTTGCAACAGAGGAGTAAAATGTTGTGATACAACATTAATTAATTTGTTTTCTATATTGTTTTCTCTGAGTTGGCCCATCAGGAAGGATTACTTTCATAAATGCCAGAGCAAGGATTTGGTACACCCAGAGTAGCTACTTGCCCCATAGACTCTTCCTGTAATGAACTGTCTATCTGAAAATTATAATATATTTTACAAAATATAGCCTTTTGCCATATATTCGAACTACTACATTTCTGAAACATAATAATAATGTAAGGCTCTCATTAGGCAGTCGGATCGGGGGGGGGGGCTGGTTCAGAAAGCAGCAATTATCTCTGGAGCCTTGAGCGCCGGTAGTTTGGAAAATGTTCCTGATACTGGTGGGGTATTTTTTTTCATACTAGTTTTTATATTCCTTATAAATTCAAATATTTAACATTGTATAACATGTGAGACAATTAAAGGAGTTTGTAAATAGATACTTGAAATTTTACCTTGCAAGGTGATACTGCTTCTTGATTTGTAATTATAGTAGGAACTGCTGTTTGTTTTAAAAAATCCTTGCACTTTCATAAAATTTCATTTTCAATGGTACAATGGATAACCATAATTTCCTCTGGGTACTATTTTTAGGAAATCTAAAAAAATAATATTGTAGGTAAGTATATTAATGTTGTAAATAATGTGAAATAAAAATTAAATGACTAAGCAAACATGTATAATTTAGTTCAGGTCCCACAGAAAGTCCTAGATATGTCCTCAGTATGGTCACACTATTTCAAAATTACTTCTTGTAAACAAGAAAAATAAAATTGCACTAAGTCCATGAAATTCAACGTAAGACTATTAGATCTTTACATCGTTATCAGTATAGTTAGTTAGAAGTATGCTGAAAACATTGTTTAATCATTTTATGAAGTATTTAATTGAAAATACAAAGAAATATGTTTGCAGTTATTCAATGCCAGAAATCACGATCTAAACACTTACGCGTGAAATTGTATATCACCTCCTGGACACCACGTACTACCGCAACCACGCACTACACAAGTTTGCACCATTTCTTTAATTATAAAAATAATTAGAGTCGAAAATTTGAAACGAAGCTGTGAACCGTAAAGTAAACAACCGACATATTGGCACAATTTTGTCGACAACTTGACATATGGTGACCAATGCTGCCAAATTACGAAATCCTTAGGAAATGGGGAAAATAATTCACTGATTCGTCAACCATGAAAAGCATCCGTGATCTACTATTTTATTATTTTTAATTTCATTCATCGTATTTCAACTAGTTATTTATAGTTACGATTAAACACTATCAAATGACAGTGTTTAACTTGTGGTTTGATATGTGTGGTGACTCTTTTTAAGAATTTACTAGGAGATTTTAATAAGGAGATAGCAGTACTAAGGCCACACTAAAAAGAGAGGTCAGACCACAGAGAGTGAGATAGAGATACGTAGGTATTTGCCTCAAACCGATGTTCCAAGTATGGCCTCCTTTTTTTTATCTATACCTTCATGTACGAGACTAGCAATTTATGTCACTTTGACAATTGTAAGACAATGATGAAGTCGTTATGACGACACATTAATAGTAGACTACCAAAAACTTTACTATTGCACCATAGTGGTACAATAATGGTACAGTTGTGACACCGTTGAAATACCCGACTCAGGGCCCTGGTCAGCGCGACACAGTAGACCATAATCCCTCCAAAGTGGAGGAGGCCCGTGCCCAACAGTGGGACGTAAATGGGCTGGAGAGAGAGAGAAGTTACGTGTTAACTTTAATTAGGAATCATTTCGATTCAATAATTTTTTCCAGTCGGGCATTTTAATTTTTAACTCATGTTTTGATTAAATGGAATTTCATCCATTCTTTGTCTGAAATTTCTTTTGTCACAGTGGGACAACTACTGAATTGTAATTATCATTGTTTTTATATTTTATTATCTGGTTATTGACATTTAATTGATTAGGAATAGGTATTTAAGTTTTGGCCGGGGTTTTCTATGTGGGATGCCTATGTCCAACAGTGGACGAAGAGAGGCTGATGTATGGATGGATTTAAGTTTCGATATGGCTGAAATATTTTAAAATATTGTGGTAAAACTATGAGGTCCTGGATTCGGTCTTCGGTGTTTGGCGCTGTTTAAGCGGAATCTGTCGGAGTTCTTGCCAAGTGTATTGAGTTAAAAGGAGACTATGTAGAAAAAAAATCGTCACTTTTCAAAATTTTTCGTGTTTTCTTTTGTAGGCTAAGTATCGATAGTATAAGTATCGTATAGAGCCTCGTACTATTATTATGATAAAGGTTTATTCTTGAACAGAACCCAAATAAATACAAAAATAATCGTCAATTGTACAGTAGCTGATGTGTGCGTATGTATGTGAATTAGTTTCAGATCCGAATGATAAGTTATCAGTAAAGAATATGCGGGCGATGGGTGATGAATATTTGCACTGTATTTAGCGGGAATTTAATTAAATAATTCTAGGCTATAGTTAAATCACGAACACTCGGTTTTACTCGCCTACATACCTAGTTGCTATCCCGCTATGTGGTATTTAGCCTAAAATCTGCACTCTATGCTTATAGAATTTTTTGGTAGATGCGTGTACTAACATGCTTAAAAGACCTTTGTTAGATTTTCTTCCATACAAAATTTCAGCGATAGAAATGTCAGAGTTTTATAACGCCGATGACTCCTCTAGATGTAATAAAAAACAATAAATATGTGTAGATTATTAAACATTTTACCACTTACTCTTCGCGCCTAACTGTAGGGTAAAAGATTTAACTTCCAAACAAAAATAATGTTGTAATAACCGCCACGCTACACGCCTTTCTAAAAACCTCGTGAACACAGTTTTATAGTATTGTTTACTTTTAAAGTAGTTTTACAGTGAGGCTACGACCGGCTGGCAGAATGAATGCCACTGTCAAGTGTTGCCTGTGCCACTGACTTTTTTTCACCGTTTCGCAACGGACCGTGAACGGTTCGACGCCCGTCTGAGTCATTTTCAGTTATTTAGTGCATTGTTTACAGTGAAATTGTGTTGAAATGCATAAAGTAGTTGTAATGGGTGATTTGGAATCATGAAAATGTGAGTTTTAAGTATTTAATTATTGTGTGCCTTTATGAAAATAATTTTTTAACTATTAACTTAATAACATTAGTTTTGGAGTAAGTAGTAGGTATAAAATATATCTACGTTTATAGTATCTATCATAGTTATGAAACAGCTGTGTCGATTAACATTATTAAGTTTCCGTAGAAAAAAACCCTTTCAATCGGGGTATTTACACGCTTTATTACACGCTTTATATTAGCTTCACTTGTATGTTTGTTTGTATGTTTGTTTGTATGTTTGTAACCGACTCCTTTGGACGCTATTTTGACCCACTTTAAACGGTCAGATTCTATTCAAATTTTGCACAACTGTCAAAGACCGATGACAATACAATAATTCGATTAAATAAAGCGTGTTTTTTAGTTTTTTAAACTATTTTTTTTAATATTAGCTTCACTTGTATGTTTGTTTGTATGTTTGTAACCGACTCCTTTGGGCGCTATTTTGACCCACTTTAAACGGTCAGATTCAATTCAAATTTTGCACAACTGTCAAAGACCGATGACAATACAATAATTCGATTAAATAAAGCGTGTTTTTTAGTTTTTTAAACTATTTTTTTTAATATTAGCTTCACTTGTATGTTTGTTTGTATGTTTGTAACCGACTCCTTTGGGCGCTATTTTGACCCACTTTAAACGGTCAGATTCAATTCAAATTTTGCACACCTGTCAAAGACCGATGACAATGCAATAATTCGATTAAATAAAGCGTGTTTTTTAGTTTTTTTAAACTATTATATTTTTATTTTAAAATATATTTTTATTCGTAGTAACAAGGGAAATTGGGTGGTGACAGATTAAGAATATTCTGTCACCACCTCGTTGTTTCCTAAGTGCTATTAGAGTTAATTTCGTGGTAAGCAAAGTCGATAACTTTTGCGATAGGTAAAAAGCTTAAACTAATTCATAACAAACAAGTCGGCTCAGCGTGTAATAGTCAGGGTTTATTTTGATTGTCCAATGTCTTGTCGATAAATGGATTAAATGAAATTCTGATTGTATTTACTTTGTAATATTTAATCTTTTAATTAAACGCAAAAATAAAATAAATCATGCCTTAAATATATTTCTGGGAAAGTTTTTTCCTGATTTATCCCCATTATGGAAGTAGCCTACGTCCAACAGTGGGCAGTGGTGTATTTTGAAAATATCAAACCGCACCTGTTTGATTTGGCGCCCCATAATTTATTGCTCAAAAAGCACATTTAAAGTTAGAGTTATGCTGCCGCTCTCAGACTGCATGCGGCCCCGGTCTATGGCCCTTATGGCCCTCGGGTGGCAGTGGGACGTTTTTTGGGCCCCGACGAATAGAATAAACACAGTTCCGCATAATTAGAATTAATGAGTACAAAATATATTGTTATGAAATTGTGTATGATGTAGTTAGAAAGTATATTATATTATGTTTAACATTACGTTATTATATAGAAAGAGATAGAGCATGCGTTAATTAAGCATTAACTATGTAATATTGTTGGAGGTTATAATAATTTTTTTACAAGTTCACTTGATATGTAGTTCCAAACTAAATAAATATCTGATATCAGATTAAATATTTGTTTTGAACAAACCAATCTTTTATAACATTGTAACTGTTGCCCGCGACTTCGTACGCGTTGAATTTAGAATATTTTCTCCGTGTTTGCAACATTTTACACTCATGCTTCGCTCTTTTTGGTCGCAGCGTGATGTTATAATGTATAGCCTTCCTCGATAAATGTACTATCTAACACTGGAAGAATTTTTCAAATCGGACCAGCGGTTCTTTAGATTAGCGCGTTCAAACAAACAAACTATTCAACTTTATAATGTTAGTATTGATTCCTATTTTCTGTCTGTGTGTCTGTCTGAACACAGTCTAAGTGTGAGTTCTTTGGACTCTAGTATTCTAGTACTCTAGTATTCTAAGTAATAGTAGTAAGTCTATTCCATCCTAGGCAAATAATAATGTAAGAAAAACCATGACGCCTCGCGTTTTTAATAGCTCGTGCTCTGAAATTTATCTCTCCCGCCGAATCCTTACGCTAAATCATAAAACAATCAAGAGAGTTTTCTACAAGCCCCGATGTCGTAATACAGAATTGGGTTTCCTTATGATTTTAAAATAAAATGCCTAAGAAAATATATAAAAAAGTCAAGTGACATATTCGCAATTCATGTACCTATGTAATTAAACATAGTATTGATACTAACCGCTGACACATATACATACTATAGACTTCATTAAAATGATAAGATAACTCGTATCCTGATTAATGTGTTGCTATTTACTTTGTAGTTATGTTGTAAAATTGAATCAACAATGTAAAAGTGAAATTTCAAGGGACTCTCATTCCCATACAAAAAACGTTTTCAGTGTAATTTGGTAATACCTAATGTAATTTGGTAACCTTTAGATGACATACTTATGACGGTATGACGATATATTATGATAAAGACGGAACGGAACCCTTCGTTAACGACTTCAACTCGCACTTGGCTAGTTTTTCTACGGGATGTTAATTGTTATATTCCAGGAGCGTGTCTCGTTCACCATCGCCATCACCGTCAGCCTCTCTTCGCACCGACGCAGCACTCGACGCGTTAGACAATGATAAGGTAACAACTTATATAATTATAACATTATACAGTGCAACATCTCTGTTCTTGTAAACTTTTTTAGGATACGGAACTGCTAAAACGAGCAGGTTATAACCATAAATTGTCATATGTTAAGAGCAAAAAATTGCCGATAAAGCAGCTTTCTTCAACTCCATAGACCTATCTTTATCGTCTGTAAGTATATCTTATTGGATTTAATCTAGTCCTGTAATGTATAAAATATATCAGATACACAGCATTTACAACCATCGTTATTGTGTGACCATAAATTAATCCAAGACAATATCAGAATGCAGCAGAGGGCGCTCTGTAGTCTCTCCATATCCTCATGGGGAAAAGGCGTGTGAAAACTGACCAAGTTGTAATATAGTCTGTGTCGTTACATCTGCAATATATCCTAGTACGTTAGTATATTCGCTTTAGAAGAAGTTGTCTGTTCCAGACAAGTGAATCATCAGTCCAGGCTGCACTCCATGGCGGTGGCGACTCTGCTTCTATATCTAGCGGGGAGCTGCCCATTACTGTTGTCAGTGCAGCACAACATAGAAGTGATAACAATAGAGTAAGTAAGGAATATTTCACATTTAAATAAAACCACATTTTACGGATTTAGACGCGTGTATTTGTTTTAAATTTTAGCCCGACGTTTCGGAGACTTTGCAGCCACCATGGTCACGGGTGAGACTGAGCTGTAAAGTGTCTTCTACGATCAGTTGTTACAGGATTTACCCACATTTGATTTTAATTTTACATTGAGCTTATTATACTTTTACCATGGCAAAAGCTGCTTTTTGTATCTGGACCATCACTGACTGACCATTTACTCCGAGCCTGTCAAGTGTTGTGACCTTGGGTCCAAACTGTTCACAAATATCATCCCCCACATGTCAGTAATGTCGTGCGTCAGGTGCAGATATTTAGTCTTATCTACTGATAGAGATATGCACCAAAAACACCCGAAACTGAACTCTCTATTGACAAGAATTGTGCTGACTATGATTATTAACTCTAGAATTATTGTTAATCAACTTCTCATATGTTATATTCCAGCTATCATCCGGCAACACAAACAAAGTCCAAGATTCGGTCCCTCCTAATATTGCAGCGTCACGCACTAAGAAGAAATCCTGGTACAACTCATTGTACCCCACATACAAGAGCAAGTCTGATGACTTCAAGAGGCTGTTCAAAGATCTACCCGATGATGAGAGACTTATTGTTGGTATGTACTTGTTAATAATGCTGACGAAGTAGAATAGACCACCACCCCATTTCTTCCCGTGGGTATCGTACAAAGCGATAAAGGGAGTGTGAAAAAATGTACTGACACTTGAAACTTCTTCACAGTTAGATAGTTCCATCCATATATCTGTTCTGTCCGTGGGGTGACAGACAAAAAGAATACAAGTGTTAACCTAACCTAACCTCCCCATGTCTTGCCCGAGGGAATCGTAAGAACCGGCCAAGGGAACCATGTCGCATAATATTTGCGCAAATACCCAAGAAGGGTTGACGTCAGGAAGGGGGCAGGGTGAACACGGAGTCATGTTGCGCAGAACTCGAATAACGGGATAAGGGCAGGTGAATGATGAAGTTGTCCTAATCACTTTGGCTATACCGTTATCACGTACTAAACCTTGTTCTATTATTGTTATTAGACTACTCGTGCGCTCTCCAGAAGGATATCCTAGCCCACGGACGTTTGTATGCGTCACAGAACTATCTTTGTTTCTACGCGTCCATCTTCGGCTGGGAGACCATGTTGACTATACGGTGGAAGGAAGTCACTGCCATTACTAAGGAGAAGACTGCGCTTGTGGGTATATCATACTCTTCTTATATTTAAAAATCAATGGCTGTTCGTTAG
The DNA here is from genome assembly GCA_916999025.1 of Orgyia antiqua. Taxonomy (NCBI): domain Eukaryota; kingdom Metazoa; phylum Arthropoda; class Insecta; order Lepidoptera; family Erebidae; genus Orgyia; species Orgyia antiqua. The sequence continues at coordinate 35,430,106 of OU779866.1, forward strand.
TATCGCTAAAAGTCGAGAACGGCTGGACCGATTTTGGTGATTTTGGTCTTGAAATATTCATGAAAGTCCAGGGAAGGTTCAAATGGTGACAAAATATTAATAAATAAATATTCATGGACATTGCAGACAACATCCTCTAGTTCCAAGTTAAGCTTATATGCTTGTGTTATGGGTACCAGAATACGGATAGAATACATAAACTACTTTTCTCTTGTAAATACATACTTATAATACACAGAAACACCCAGACGCAATACAAACATTTGTATGACAATTATTAGAAAAATCACACAAATGATTGTCCCGAGCGGGAATCGAACCCGCGACCTCTTGATTGGCAGTCCGTTACATAAACCACTCAACCACGAGGCTCGTCATATCATAAAATATATGAGGATCTAAAATAACACGCGTACGGAGTAGCGGGAATCAGTTAGTAGAATATAAAATTAAGTAGGTATGCAGTGCGCCTATCACATCGATCCCATTATCTGTACAAATATTACAAAGCTGAAGAGTAGGTTTGTTTAAACGCGCTAATCTCAGTAACTACTGGTCCGAATTATTTTTTAAATATTTTAGTGTTGGATAGTACATTTATCGAGGAAGGCTATATAACATCGTGACGAAAAGGCGGGAAGTATCAGTGAAAAATGTTTCAAAACCGGGGAATTTTTTTTCTAAATTACACGCATAGGCAGTTCTAGTTCAAAATGTGAGTAGTTGAATTAGGGAATTGAGTTGGTGTTTCATAAAAGTATGTCTGATTTTTAAGTCGTTCTTTGTATTTTAAATAATAGCTGGAAAACGATTTATTGTATACTAACTGTAGCCCGTAACTTCGTACGCGTGGAATTTAGAGACATAACCCTAAAATATTATACAAAAAGCAATCCTTTTGAACCACTCTATCTTTAAAAAAAAACGCATCGAAATCCGTTGCGTAGTTCTAAAGACATAAGCTCACATAGGGACATACATACCATAATCAGGACTTTGAATGCTTCAAAATCCGTAGTTTTGAAGATATAAACTCACATTGTGACATTCAATGAAAAAATCATGACTTTGTTTTATTATTAACACGCTTATATTTTAGTTCAGAACGTATCTATCAATGTATTAATCTATGTAACGGATTTTTTGAAAATGATTTTCACCAACTTACAGTAGTCGGATTGATCTGAAATTTTGTACAGTACTTTTGTAAAGATCCTAAAATGTGTTTAAATTGTTAGGTGATACCGAACGCTATACTAGTATGTACTGAGGGTGAGAAGAACTTCCTGACATCGTTCTCTGGAAGAGACAAGGCATACCTGATGCTGTTCAGGATCTGGCAGAACGCACTCATGGACCAGCCTATGACCAGTCAGGAGATATGGCAGTGGGTGAGTTTATTCTTCCTCCCTCTCTCTCTCTCTCCCATTTACGTCCCACTGTTGGACACGGGCCTCCTCCACTTCGGGAGGGATTATGGTCTACTGTGCCGCGCTGACCAGGCGTATTGGCACAGGGTTTAGTTTCGAGTTTTCCGTCTCTCACAGAGGATGTTATCTGGTGTGCAATATCCCTTAGCTGACTTTTACAGAACCCTTGGAAGGAGATGGGGTGGTGACACTTGTATTCTTAATCCGTCACCACACGGAGGAATTACTCTATCTAATAAAACAGACTTGATATCATTGTCTTTATTCCACTCTCCCTTCCTTATACTTAACATAATTTATGGATGTCCCCTTATCAATAAATTCTGCACCACAGAACGTTGTCGATAGTGTTAACAATTCTAATGATATTGGTTCCAATTCTACGAGCACAACTAAGCTTAACTAAAAAACGAAAATTGACAGTTTCAATAACACAAAGGGTACACAAACGGCATATTAATTAGGAGTGTTCGCAACGGCTATATATTGCAAACGCGTTATAACGATACGCTATTTTTAAAACGCCTATTATTTTATACGCTATAATATATTATATAATATATTAGTTCGCTTCGTACAACGACCCGTTTTGATTATCGTTATAGAGATATGAGTTAAGATCGTTATATTATTTTGTTATTTAACGGAAATAGTTCTTATGCGGTCACCTTAGAGTATAATTTGGTAGGTGACTGCATAATATATTTAATAAATATATTAGGCAAACTAATATATTATTTTGTTATTTATCGGAAATAGTTCTTATGCGGTCACCTTAGAGCATAATTTGGTAGGTGACAAAAATATTATACTGCCAAGTGCAATCGACTTCTAGCCGAACAAAATATATTAGTTTGCATAATATATTTAATAAATATATTAGGCAAACTAATATATTATTTTGTTATTTAACGGAAATAGTTCTTATGCGGTCACCTTAGAGTATAATTTGGTAGGTGACAAAAATATTATACTGCCAAGTGCAATCGACTTTGAATGGGACGTTCCGTTTCGTTTCGAATAGTGCATGTGATGTGTTGTGTGTATAATGAATGGGTCTTAACTAATAAAAATAAAAAATAAATCACAACATAAATAACGCTTGCCAGTTGTAATAAATAATAGGTTGAATGATTATTAATAAATATTAGATTATTTTATCAGCTATCTAATATAACGATCACCTCTAATATTAATATCTAATCTAATTAATATAGCGAGAAAGAGACAGATGTACATGGAAAAACGAGGTAAGAGGGAGACAGATATACCGAGATACTTATGACGTCACCGACAGATATACCTGTCTCTTTCTCGCAATATATTAATTCTAGCTGTTGCTTGCGACTCCGTACTCTTGAAATTTAGAAAATTTACCCCGTTTATCAACATTTTTCACTACTGCTTCGCTCCTATTGGCCGCAGCGTGATGTTATATAGTCTATAGCCTTCCTCGATAAATGTACAATCCAACACTGAAAGAATTTTTCAAATCGGAGCAGACGATCCTGAGATTAGCGCATACAAACAAATAAACAAACAAACAAACTTTTCAGCTTTATAATATTTATATTAATATAATATTAATATGTCGTTTGTGACGCCCTCAATTCGACAATGTTACTAAACTTTTTTTAATAGAAAATCTTTGTATTATAGACTAAAGATTTAAATTAATAAAAATGTGTACATACAACGTAATAGCTAATTAATCAAAATACACCATAGTTGTATTTTAGTTTAGTTAAGTTGTGCATGTAGAATTGGTACCATTGTTGCGACATCGTGTTTTATATTAATTCTAATATATGTACATATATCTATGCTCCTAGATACTATATACATTAGAATTGTGAAAAACATGTAGGGAACACAGAGTAATAGATAAACACAGATATTTTATACAACTAGCTTATTTCCAGGACTTCGTTTACAAAGAATTTAGAGACACCAGTTTTCGCGTTAGAATTTTTTTTATTTTCGCTTAATATTGGTTAAGTAATATGGCCTTAAGAGCCTGACAAAGACACAAAAAAAAATAAACTAAATTATAGTGGAAAAAATGATAACCATGAGCGGGACTTGAATCCACGACCTCGGAATACCGTTCCGTTGCTCTCCCATCTGAGCTATCATGGTTCCCGCACATGTTTACCAAATCTTCCACTACTATCTTCTCAATGTGAGTTTTACATCGTGCGATGTTTTGTGTACAACGCCATCTATTAAGCGGTTTGCACCAACTCGATCACTTGGTGTTCTTTATAGAACACAATTGGACCGAAATAATGACTGTACATGTATTTCTACGTAGACTTTTGCAATTTTGAGAAACAATGATTAGGATTAGGAGGTTGTCTATACTAACATTAAAAACGCTTTGTTTGAACGCGCTAATCTCAGGAATCACTGGTCCGATTTGAAAAATTCTTTCAGTTTTGGATACCACATTTATCGAAGAAGGCAGGTTATATAACATCACACTGCGACTAATAGGAGCGAAGCATCAGTGACAAATGTTGCAAAAACGGGAAACTGTTCTAAATTCTACACGTACGAGGTCGCGGGCAACATATTTATAGATCAAATAAAACCACTTTTTACGGATTTAGACGCGTGTATTTGTTTATAATTTAGCCCGACGTTTCGGAGACTGCGGAGGCTAAATCCGTAAAAGGTGGTTTTATTTGAACGAATGATTCGCGCAAGTGTTAGAGAATATAATATTGACAGACTAGCAGAGCTGTTGCCCGCAACTTCGTAAATAAACTATTCAAAAAAGCATGTCTCTTGAACCATTCTATCATTTCAAAAAGGCCACGTCAAAAATGCTTACGTAGTTTTGAAGATATAAACTCACATAGGGACATATGTACATACAAAAATTACGACTTTGTTTTATAATAAGTAAAGAAGATTAAAACATTAGACTATATTTGAACAAAGTGGGGTACATTCAGGAATAGTATAATCATTACATTAGCTTCAATCTGATCTAATATTCGCTTTGATATATTATGTAAAGTAAGCGATGTTAGGATCATTTTAAATTCTATGAGTTGTCGCCTTGAAAGTTTATGGACGAGAAAATCTCTTTGTTTCACGCCACAGTGGTTCTATATCTCGTCCTGGTTACACTACTGGTAAATTGCATTTTAAATTATTAAGAAATATTAACTTACACTTTATACAACGTCCTCTGGCCCTAAGCTTAGTTTAAGGCTTGTGTTATGGGTACTTGTATATGGTTAATACTTTAATTTATAAATGTTTTGTATCAAGAGGTAAAACAGGACTCTATTACTGAGACTTTACTCTCGGCCCGTCCATCTGTAGGCTGTATCTGTGGAACGGTAATAATTAGAGAAAATTTAACAGTTTATGTTTAATAAATTGAATTATGGTAAAAAAAAGTGATGACCGCAAGCGGGACTTGAACTCACGACCTCGGAATACCGTTCCGTAGCTCTTCCAACTGAGCTTATTGTGGTCGTGCTTTTCAGTAATCAATTATACCACCACACTCGTCACTCGATTGCGTTTATATATTTCTACGTACAACGCCATCTATCAAGATTGCTTTGCAACAATCTCGACCAACCACCTAGTATTCTTTACAGAATACCACAATTCCATTTATTAAGTAAAAGCATAGCATGACTAAGCTGCCTGTCAATTGCAAAATTAATAAATTACTTTAGTTTGTTTGTCAAAACATAACATCAAATACTCATTACCATCATTCTCCTGCTTTTATCCCGTTAGTTACGGTCGGGTTTATGATAATAACGGTACAGAACCCTTCGTGTGCAAGTTCAACTCGTATTTAACCGGTTTTTCTAAATACCCACAATAAATATAGTGGATATAATTTGCGTGATTTGTTTATTTAAATAAAATTATCTTTTGCACTCACATTTTTATTGGATCACCACGTGTTTTTGTTATATTTATAACTAGCTGATGCCCGCTACTCCGTACGCGTGTTACGGCGCAATTTTATCTGTAGTGTGTGTAGACATCTGTTGATAATAATTGCGATTTACCTTCTTAACCAGACCGCGCAAACTCCAGTACATTTACGTCCACTTCGGAAGGGTTTTTTGTTTTCATATGTTGCGCTGATCAGGTGTCTCGGTCAGAAATATAAAGCAGCGTGATGTTATACAGCCTATAGCCTTCCTCGGTAGTTGTACTATCCAAAACTGATGAAATTTTTCAAATTAGACCAGTAGTTCCTGAGATTTGCCCGTTCAAAGGAACAAACTCATCAGCTTCATAAGATTAGTATTGATACGTCACCACATGTTGTACCCCCGAAAACTACTCATTGGCATATTTCCTAGTATGTAGTAGAATGTATTTACAATCAATGTTTATTGTCATTCATAAAACTTTACTACGCAATAAACTACGAAACAGCTGGACTGTTGCCAGCATATTTTATTTGGATTGTTTGCCCATTATTAATATCTCTTGTCATTATACACACTGTTAATATCATTGTTACTGTTTATTTTATTAATTATGTATTTATTTTAATATATTTTAATAATTTCTAAATAATTTTATGTGTACTATAAATGTTAGGTGCCATTTTTAAAATATAAGGTAAGTAAAGTGTACATTGCTAAAGTAAAAATTATATCTTTTATCTATGTATAGTATTGTATAGGTTTACATTCGTATATCGTCCGTGTGGTGACGGATTAAGAATACCAGTGTCACCAACCGCCTATCCTCTTCAGGGTGCTCTAAAAGTCAGCTAAGGGATATTCTACACAGTTAACATCCTCTGTTAGAAACGGAAAACTAGAAAATAAACCCCCTGATTAGTACGACACAGTAGACCATAATCCCTCCCTAAGTGGAGGAGGCCTGTGCCCAACAGTGGGACGTTAAAAGGCTGGATAAAGATACAGATAAAAAAGAATATTACTTCACTTCTGCTTACGCTTTTAAACTTGGCGCGTAGTTAAATTTAAAATGTACTTTGAAATATAATAACAGTATCATATCTATAGTACAAATAAATAATAAATAAATAAATATTCATGGACATTTCACACAACTTCCTCTGGTCCCAAGCTAAGCTTATATTATTATGCTTGTGTTATGGGTACCAGAATACGGATAGAATACATATACTACTTTTTTTTTGTAAATAGATACTTATAATACATAGAAACACCCAGACGCAGTACAAACATGTGTATGACAATTAGAAAAATTGGTCAAGTGCGAGTCGGACTCGCGCACGAAGGGTTCCGTACCATTATCTATGCAACATAAGGCAACGTTATTAGTATCGAGCAAGAAACGGTAAAAAAAATCATGTTTGTTGTATGGGAGCCCCCCTTAAATATTTATTTTATTTTATTTTTAGTATTTGTTGTTATAGCGGCAATGGAAATGCATCATCTGTGAAAATTTCAACTCTCTAGCTATCACCGTTCTTGAGATACAGCCTGGTGACAGACGGACGGACGGACGGACAGCGAAGTCTCAGTAATAGGGTCCCGTTTTTACCCTTTGGGTACGGAACCCTAAAAATCACACAAATGATTGTCCCGAGCGGGAATCGAACCCGCGACCTCTTGATCGGCAGTCCGTTACCAGAACCACTACACCACGAGGCCCGTCTATGTGCACAACTAAACTTAACTAAAATATGAAAATTTATAGGGTCAGTAACACAATTCGGCAATGTTAATAGAACTTTCTTATTATAAACACTGTGTATTATTGACTAACCATTTTAATTAATATAAATGTGTACAACGAAATAGCAAATTTATTAAAATACACCTATTTTGTTTTCATATACATATATTTTTCATTTCATATAATATAATATATATGTATAATAAGTATGTATTTACAAAAGAAAAGTAGATGTATTCTATCCCTATCTGGTACCCATAACACAAGCATAATATGCTTAGCTTGGGACCAGAGGACGTTGTGTGAAATGTCCATAAATATTTATTTATTTATTTATATATCTTAGTTTAAGTTTTTGACGTATCAGAATTGGCCTCATTGTGTGACAATACTTAGTCAAATATTGTATAATTGTTATCAGTGCGTCTGTGTATCTATTGCGGATGCGCTATTTGTGTTGTTAAGGACAAAAGCTAAATATAGTTCCGTAAACATGTGAACCGTAGAACTGTATGAAATAAATAAATATTCATGGGCATTTCATATAATATCTCTTAGTCCCAAACAGTGATTATAAATTCTGCTGTGAGTACTAGAATACAGATACCTTCACGTTTTTCTTTTGCAAATACATACTTTTCAAAAACATTAAACACACAGACGCAGTACAAATATTTGTGTGAAAAATACAAATATCAATCAAACAAATTTGTCCTGTGCAGGATCAGAACCCGCGAGGCGCGACCAAACGACCAACGCTAGTCCATTTCACAAACCACAGCAGTACAATATCTATCGTAATAATAATCGCTAGCTATGAGCTAGGGGATAGCCACATATCAAATCTGAAAGTATATTATAATTATTTCATTCAATTTAATAATCATTATTGTTTACCAATGTCAGGTATAGAGTTGTATATTGTATTAATTACTATCTGTTACCCGCAACTTCGTACGCGAGGAATTTAGTACCTAATTAAACTTTTAACAAATCATGAGCGGGACTTGAACCCACGATCTCGGAATACCGTTCCGTTACTCTTCCATCTGAGCTATCATGGTTCCCGCATCTAATCCACTATAATTTTGTTTATTAAGTAAAAGCATAGCAAGTCAATTGCAAAAATTAATAAATAAACGTTTAACAAATCATACATAAAAGCCATCCTCTCTCAATACTCTATCTATTAAAAACACCACATCAAAATCCATCCCGTAGTTTTAAAGATAACATACATACAAAAATAACGACTTTGTTTTATAATAAGTAAATAATAAATATATCTAATATATAAAATTCACATGTCACAGTGTTAGTTACCGTACTCCTCTGAAACGGCTAGACCGATTCTTATGAAATTTTGTATGCACATTCAGTAGGTCTGAGAATCGGCTAACATCTATTTTTCAAACTTTTTTTTAGTATTGCAAAACAACGTTTGCCGGGACAGCTAGTATTATATAAATTTGAAACCGATATAAATGGCGATCTTATCACTATCTGCGATCTCTTTCCGACCAATTTGGGATGAAATTTTTAATTTTTGAAACTACATGTTTTGTTCCTTCTATTTTTACTTATGCCTATCTTATAATATTTAATTTCAGCAATGTACGGAATTCTCTGTGTATGAACACAACTCGTGCTTGACTTATTGTTTGTCTGTTGTCATATAGAAATTGTCAGTTTGTGGTTTAATCCCGTTTATATAACTCGTACTGCTATTAATATTAACGTTAATTTAATGTTCAAGTGTTACAGAATATTAATGTTTAGTGTTCATTAATAATATTTTAACAAAGTAACTATTTCTCGTTATGCTTATTCTAACAAATCAAATCAGTCAAGTGGAATTTGAACATTGGAACCAACTAAGCTATCGTAGTATTTCTCGTACTAAACAAATCTTTGCCATATTTTACTTTAGAGATTAATGTTTCATGCCATCAACTGGCGTTTTCTAAGACTATCTTATTTCTGAAAAAAATTAAGTTATTCACCTGTCGAATCTTATTACTATAAATACCCATCTGTCCCTAGACTAAAATATCTATGTTGATTCTAAATGAATTTTCTGCCATACTTTACTTTAGATATTTATGTTTCATGCCATCTACTGGCGTTATCTTCGCCTAGTACTTATTTAATGTTGATATCGGTGAAGATCGAACTCACGAGCTCGTGGACAAAAGTCAATATTATAGCCAGCTACGCCATGACATATTAAAGTACGAAATTGTTTTTTAAACTGTTTGTATTTATGTGTAGGTACACAGCTGTTACGGTGAAGAGTTGGGGTTCAATTCAGACGAGGAGGGCTACACGCGAGACCCTCCCGACGACGTGCCGCCTCTACCGCCAGACAACGCCTCAGAGGTAATACTAACACTTAACTTAATCATTTAAATTTCTTGAACTTTCTTTTACAAATAATGTGTACAATCAAAAACAGCACTGCCTGACCACTTTCCGTGCTATTTTTGATTATGAAGCGTTCGCGATAAGCATAATTTTGAAAACTTATCAAAACAAAAATCTGTGTCATTCGAAATATAGGGCGTTTATGATAATTTTGTAAAATCATATATAAACCATCGATATTCCAAGTAAGGCAATTCCCCTACATTGTTGTATAATAGTGTGGGACACATTACGTCGCATTCAACAAACCGTTTTATTACTATACACGTATGACACTTGCTGATAAACAATGATAACTTTATAAAGATAATATTTGTACCTAAACAAAAGTGGTATAACCTAAGTTTTTACATTTTCAATATTTACAGACTTATCAAAGACTTTTTTTATATGTTCTTGAATTAAATTTAAAAAATACCTCCAGTTTTTTATTTTATTTTAGCAGTGTACAAAATGCAGTTCAGGTACATTCAATCCCAAAAAATGGTATTGTATGCTATTATTGGATCTTAAAAAATATCTATGAACTTAGATGCACAAAATTATTCAAGCTCGATAATTTCTATTTTTAACCGACTTCAAAAAGGAATAGGTTCTCAATTCGTCATAACTTTTAATTGGGCGAGGCGATTTCAATTATTCTTTTTTTTGAAAGCTGGTGATCCCATTCGTTATCTCCTGAGAAATCGAGGAAAACCCTCAAATTTCAAAAACTATGAAGTTGGTTGAACCTTTTTTTAAAATAGTCATTTATTGAGTTATGCTACATCACATGTAAGGTGTCGAATGGAATCATACGAAAATATAATTCAATAAGTAATCAAAATATCAGTGTTGTTATCAGTGAGCGGTAGGTATCTGTGATAAGTGGCCGCGAATATAACCATGCTTAAAGCTAACCGGAAAAGTAAAAAAAAAGTGAGTTTATTTATTTAATAACAGCTCAATAAATATATACAAATTATATCGTGTGAAGTTATTTATTAGTATGTGTGTTTGTGACAAACGGCTGTACCAATTTTACTGTAGTTTTTGGTTTAAAAGTTATTGGTTTTAAGAAACGATAGTTTTAGTGTTTTAAATAATGATGTTTGTGTTTGTTTGTTCGTCTGTATTATTGGCTTATGAACAGACACGATTATGTTTTACCTTTATGGAATTAAATATGGTCTTAACTTTAGCCAATTGTGTATAGTTTTCAAAGTAAACCGTAAACAAATTATATAAAAAGCCAACCTCTTGAACTACTCTATCAATTAAAAAACTGCATCAAAATCCGTTGCGTAGTTTTGAAGATAAGCTCACAAAAGGACATAGTTACAAAAATAACGACTGTTTTATACTAAGTAAAAATTCAGATGGTGTCTTATCGGTTTACACGGTCAAGGTCTATTGTGTTTATATTTTACAATTAGAGTATATTATATCGATATAGCTCTAGCTAAAACATTATTATTATATACCAAACTCTAAAAATATATGCGGAAAATTCAACTTTATATGCCAGTGCTGTTTTATAATTAGCTATTTGTTGTCTAGTATTTTTACAGCCAAATTTTAGCGAAATTTATCATTTTTACAGGTCTTTCTTTTGTACTGAAAGAAGAACTATTCAAATGGTTTTTGTTACTCTTTGTCGATGTCTAATAGATTAGTGATAATTTTGCTAATGTCTACTAATTAACTAGCACGTACAAACAGTTCGTTGCTTCAGCTACATTACGTTAAATAGATTCTAATTTAACAACAGTACATAATATTGCTCGGTTTCTTGAACGCTGATCATCAGAAAGCTTCCCTTAGCTGACTTTGACAGCACAGGAAATGGGGTATCAATATACGTGTATTCTCAATCTGTCACCACACGAACAATTTTTCCGTTTATCAATTGTAAACTCCGTTTTTTGATACGACAATCTAGACCCCCGTCGAGTCTTCCGTGAACCCCTGGCGCTCTGAACCACTACGATAACAAGTAATAACAACGATATAGGGTATAGTAATGTGTATTGTTAGTCATTTACACACTGTTATCTGGTTTCAAACGAAGTGTTATGCATATGCTATGGATACTAGATTATGGGTAACGTGTGTGCGAACCAAAAGTTTACGATATCTATGTGACTCATCCCATTGAAGTCTGTTTGTTATTTAAAAGGGGTTTCTCTGGCATAAAACTGTTTCTATTTTAAAGTAAATCAAACAGGGTTACTAATTTATTCAAAGAAAGTGTAGGTATAGTTTTAGATGAAATAAATTAAATGTTAATATACTTAGGCCTCATCTCTTCTCACAGATTCTATAAGAAATTACTCAAGGAAAATCAAAGTAACTGGTTGACTGGTAGAAAATGCCAACGGCATTAAGTCTGCCATTTCTGCATCCACGATGCGTGACGTATTAAATATATATATGTATAAATAATTAATAATGTTTTCTAGAATTCTCGAACTTTAAGCTTTACCATCACCGCTCAATCTGGTATTCTTAAAAGACGAAATAAAATTCTCGTGTTCAGGTGTTACATACCAAACTCCTCCGAAACGTCGCAATTTTTTATAACATTTTGTATGCATGGCGGATATAGCTGGGAATCAGTAAACCCTTTTTTAAAACCCTATGTCTTAAGGAGTAACTCAGTAACGCAGTGATGCGCACACGATGCTCCCTTCTGGGAAAGCATGTCATGCACCCGGAAGAGATCAAACTTCTTGGAGCCAAAACAATCCTGGAGTTCTTCATGGCAACGGGCTTGGACCAAGAACTATAGAAAGTGGCGATCACAATAGATCAATCTGGTCGGTGATACTAGGCCTAGCCTAGCCTGATTAGCCACAACTCAAAAAAAAAAAAGGAGTAACTCGCCAGTAGTACGCAAGTGAAACAACAGGCTTGCAATATAGGTGAATTATTTAGGATATGTTATGTATTAGTAATAATTTATTAGTAGATTATTTTAGTGTTACTTTACGTGACATGTGTGTATTTTTGTATGTATTACACACACTTGACCTTCGTTATCACAACAAGTGATAAAGAAATCGATGATTGTAAAACGTATCGCCAAATATTATAATGACTCATGTTATTTATCTACGTGGATAGTCCAACTAACTACTACAGATTAACATAGCAACATTAGGGCTTACACATAAATTACGTTACAGTTATCATAATATGAGTAAACTTTTGCTTTGATAAATAATGATAACTTTTCCGTGACTGTAAATAAATAATACTCCAAGTGACTCTACCCACCTGTTGCTATTAATTAGTCATAACTTGCTAAACAATATATTTATGGATTTGTGGATTGTGATAAGATGATATTTAGTGTTTTGTTACGATATGTGATTAATTGTGGGATAAGATATGACGGAGTGACAATTAAAATAAACAAATATAAACGTATAATTCGTTAACGTAAAAAATTGTAGACAAGTCCTAACACGTGTTTTCCCCTACCTTGTCTACTACCCCACCTCGTAGTGACTATAAATACGAGACAGCCACAGAGCTAACAATCAGTATCGTTTGAGACGTTAGACAGGGCGAATCTCTGCCCGACTAGTTGCTCACTCACAGTAGTGATAAAGAGTTTATCCGGTCATAATCGCGAGTGTATAATTATAAAGTGTGTATTTGTGAGAAAGTGTAAAGTGACGATAGAAAGGTGATGTTTTGTGTGAACATCATTATCTTGGTGGTAGAGGCGCAGGTTATAGGGGATTTGGTTGGAGACCTGCTGTGGAACCCTTTTATGTGTGAACGAGAATGTCAGATTGATGTATGAACATCTTGAAGATAGTTTCTACAATTTGTAGACTGATAGTAAACCCATAGCAGTTCCATTCTCTATTGTGTGTTACTCCGACAGATACATTATTATTCTACTAAAAATATTACTAGTTCAACACAAAATAAAATTATTACTTTTGTTACAAAAACACAAAAAAGTAACTCAACTAACTCCTAGTCAAGGCTAGAATAGAGGATTGTAATTATTAGATTGTCATATTATTAAACTTACCCATCATGTTAAAATTCCTAAGACGTAAGTAACTATTACTTTAAATTTCATGCAAGGGTCGTCAAATACATTGCGACGCAAACTGAGAAGGCTTTGCTTTAGCTGGTAAAAAAATATTGAGAGGCCCAAATAAAAACGAAATATTTTTAGGAACTCTCTCTTTTGTTATCTTTCTGAAACTTTTCTAGTCTTGGGGTGTCATATCATATTGATGTAATTGTAGCTTCGCCTCTGGGTCTCTACCTGAACGCTGTTGGGATTGTTAATCCACTGTTAGGATTGTTAATGGGCTTAGTAGAAGTGTAAAGTATCTGTACAACTTCCAGGAGCAGTTGGATTCGTTGTGTATGGACACTAGCGGCGGGGACTCCAGGGACGAACACCGCAGTTCCCGGAGCCCTGTCAACGCGGGGGACTCCTCGCCTCCATTAGGTTAGTCTTAGAGCTGTTTTACTAATATCTGTTACCTATTACTATGAATGTTTTCAAAGTTTCTATTTCTATCTAATTAACTAGCTGACCCGGCAAACGTTGTTTTGCCATACAAATGTTAGGGGTAGACAAATAATTGCAATAATATTGCGACTATTTGCTAAAAAAAAAAATTATAAATGCTTTGCTCCTATTAATGGTAGCGTGATGCTATATAGCCTATAGCTTTCCGCGATAAATATACAGTCCAACACTGAAAGAATATTTCAAATCGGTCCAGAGGTCCTGAGATTAACGCGTTCAAACAAACAAACTATAAGTTTTAGACAAAAGTATGACTCAAATAACTAATATATAAATACATTTATTTATAAACTAATTATCCACAAAATTGTATAATCAGTATATTTGTGTATATAATGTTAGTGACGAACGGCGATGCTGAGTACCGTGAAGAGGACGCGGCTGAGACCTTGCCTACAGACATGTCCGACACATCAGACAGTGAACCTGACAAACCGCACAAGTAAATATTATACCTACTAGTTCACCCGCTCAATGTTGTTTTGCCATATAAATGTTAGGGGCAGATAACCCTTATCACTTAGTGGTATGAAAAATAGGTAGTAGCCGATACTCAAATTTACTGAATATGCATATAAATATTTTAGTGTAGGTACATAACGCAATACAAATAAGCTTAGTTTGGGACCAGACTTTATATAAAATGTTTATGAATAAAATTATCTCTAGTTGTAGTATTTTTTATTTCAATTATTATTATTTCTACAGTGGTGTGGACGTAGAGAAATGCACAGACGCCCACGATGGGAAGCTACTCCTCCGTCAAGAGTTCCCGTTCAACATTGACCAGATGTTCACCATGATATTCACCAACTCCAAGTTTAATTTAGAACTGTTAGCTGCGAGAGGTACCACCGACTATGTGCAGGTATTAACATTTAGTATTTTTATAATTTTGGTAAACATATTCCTGTTATGGATAGAGGCGTATTTACAATAGTGTCCGACCAAAACTGGTTTTCCGGCCGAAACCGAATGTAATTGAATGAAATGAATTTAAAAAAGACTGAAATTTGGTACATTTTACCTATTATTTTGCATAAATTAGGGCTTGAAATGGAGACACACTATATTAAGTTCGTTGAAATCATTTATTTCATTTAAATAAATTTTAATAACATTTGACGGGCTTCGTGGCGTAGTGGTTCATGTACTGGACTGCCGTTCACATGGTCACGGGTTCGATTCCCGCACGGGACAATCATTTGTGTGATGTTTATATATCTCATACAAATGTTTGCTCTGCGTCTGTGTTTCTATATATTATAAGTATGTATTTACAAAAGAAAAGTAGTATATGTATTGTTGAATATTATTCTACCCCACTTCTATTGCACAATATAAAAAGGCGAACAATCAAGCATTTGCGCTCATTCTTTCGCGAACCGTCATACCGTGCGGACGTTATTCCGTAGTTTTTAGTTTGTAATAATATTCTTGTATAAGTAATTGTTTTAGTGTCAGTAAAATTGTTTTTTTTTAAAGTTATTTTGTTAGTGGTCTATAATAGTATTATATCCGTATTCTGGTACCCATAACACAAGCATAATAAGCTTAGCTTGGGACCAGAGGATGTTGTGTGAAATATTAATTTTATTATTTTTTAAAAATTATGTTCTCATAATTCCCGAACAGGGCCGTCAAAGCGTTGCCTCTAATTGCGTTAGAAAAATGTTATTTTAACTATTTTTTATTGTCAGGCACCTTGGCAAGCGCAAGGCGGACTTAAATGTCGTCAGATCAGTTACACGCTCAGACTCACGTCGGGTCCTATCGGGCCTAAAGAAGTCCAGGTTACTGAGACACAGGTAAATATAGTCATTATTGGTACCGATTCTACGTGCATAACTAAACTTAACTAAACTAAATAATAAAAATTTATAGTGTCAGTAATACAATTTGGCAATGTTTTATTAGAATAAAATAAATAAATAATCAATTTCAATATATAATCTAGGATCGCATAAACTCAGAAACGCGATTGAAAAACGTTTTCTCGATAGAAAATCTTAGCGAAATAACCTCTCTAATTTTTTATTTTTTTCATTTGTCGGTCTATTATCGCGTATTAACTAATGAAATAACTTTAAAAACATAAGTAACTATTATATATAGAAACACGTAAACCAGAATTAAAATATATTTAGTAGATTATGAGTAAACAAAAAAATATCCCTAATTGTTCATTTTCTATACCTACTAGCTGTGTTAATATGAACATGTCGACGATAATATTGATGTAGGTCCTTAAATGAGACGTGCGCAGGCGCGACAGTCGTATACACAAGTGAGTAGTGTATAATACCTTTCTCTTTCTCCTTCTTTCTTTTCTGAGACTGATTAATAAGAATTACTTACAATAATAATAAACTGTTTTTGTAATTATTTCTATTTCTATGTAATTTTATGTTGTCAAACAAAAATAAAGAGACATATTTTGTTATTTTAATTGATAATTTGAATTACGATTTCTTTTTTATTTTACATAATTTATTATTTCCTAAAATACGGAATTTCCTAAATACTTTCCTGTACTTAAATAAAAACTAATCAGCAAAATTTAAGAGAAAAATCAAGAAAACCTAAATAAAATTGAGCACGATTTTTTTTTTTGCAATTTGTTTCGATTCTACATTAGCCGACGGAAGTTCATACCTACCTGGTGTCCCACGACACCACATTAAAATTTTTTTTTAGTTTAGTTGTGCACGCGGAATTGGTACGATTGTCTATTATTTATTATATAGTCTATGGTTTTAAGACTATGTAAAAGGTTTTGGCATCCCACTCCCACATTCACCTCGCTAGTAATAAAGTGAAATTTATTTTATGGCATTAGAAATATATTAATATAGCTTATAATATTATTATGTGATCCTAATGTACCATTCAACTTATGAAATAGTGTACTTAGTTCAAAAACTAAAAAAACACTTGGAAATACTGAATATTTGTTTATGTATGCAAAATTTCAATCCGACCACTGTAAGTATATGAAAATCACTTTCAATGATTCCGTTACATATATACATTGATAGATACATACCGAATATATATATGCGTTTTAAAAATGTATACAATCCGTCTAATTCGTTACAAACACACATACAACTCTTTTCTCTTTAAGTATGATGAAAATAAAATTATTTTAATATTGTATTACATTATTACAATTAATTACAGGTTATGAATAAATGCTCAAAACCGGGCCAGCTGTACTCAATAGACTCAACATCAGAGAACGCCGGTATACCGTACGCGGACTACTTCAGTGTACAGGTCCACTACTGTCTACAGAGAGTCTCCGAGACTTGTACTGATGTCTCGTTCTATGGGAGTGTTAAATATAAGAAGACTATGTGGCCTATGGTTAAAGGTAAGCACATCTTACGGGTTACAAAGGGTTTATAAAAGAAACGAGAGACTGGTACCGATGTTACGTGTACAACTAATCTTAACTAAAAAATGGAAATTGATAGTGTCAATAACATAATTAGGCAATGTTAACAGAATATTTTATAGAAAATCTGTATATTATCTATCAAGATTGCTTTGCAACATCTCGACCAAGTCAAGTATTCGATATAATATAGTATCGATATAGTCGATTAAGTAAAGCATAGCATGTCAATTGCAAAATCAATAAATTACTTTACTAACGAGTTTAATTAATAAAAATGTGCACAACGAAATAACCAATTAATCAAAATCCGCAATAGTTGTGTTCCATTTTTAGTTAAGTTTAGTTGCGCACGCAGAACTGGTACCAATAACTTACACCCTGAGTACCCACGAAACATCGTACCTTCCTGAACTATCCATCCATCAGCCTCTCTCCGTCCACTGCTGGATATAGGCCTACCGCATAGAACGCCACAGCGTGCGGTCCTGTGCCGCTTGCATCCAATGCAATCCAATCCAATCCTGAACTATATCACTACCTAATTTTGTAGTTAAAATCTATCAAGCTGTACAAAATCCATGCATTTTCATATATTTTTAGTAGGTATTACAAAAATTACCAACTTGAACTAACGACGTCGTTTTTCATAAAACAAAAGGCAATAACAAAATCATACTAACGCCATCTAGGCATATTCACTATAATTATCTCTAATGAGAACGCCACATTTTTAGGGTTCCGTACCCAAAGGGTAAAAACGGGACCCTATTACTGAGACTTCGCTGTCCGTCCGTCCGTCCGTCCGTCCGTCTGTCACCAGGCTGTATCTCAAGAACGGTGATAGCTAGAGAGTTGAAATTTTCACAGATGATGTATTTCTATTGCCGCTATAACAACAAATACTAAAAATAAATTAAAATAAATATTTAAGGGGGGCTCCCATACAACAAACATGATTTTTAGGGTTCCGTACCCAGTATCCCAAGAACGGTGATAGCTAGACAGTTGAAATTTGCACAGATGATGTATTTCTATTGCCGCTATAACAACAAATACTAAAAATAAAATAAAATAAATATTTAAGGGGGGCTCCCATACAACAAACATGATTTTTTTACCGTTTCTTGCTCGATACTAATAACGTTGCCTTATGTTGCATAGATAATGGTACGGAACCCTTCGTGCGCGAGTCCGACTCGCACTTGACCAATTTTCTTGTTTAAAAGTATAGGAATTTAAAAGTAGCCTTGTCTCTTTTTTTATATGTTAATATTCAAAAACGACGGACACCTAAGTGATCTTATAATAATCCTAAGTAATCCTATTGTTATTTAATATGTATTATTATTGAACTTAGCCGTTATATGCCAATAAATATTTTCTTTCTTTCTATAAGGATTTCGTTTTCCTTAAAAAGTTGTTTCTAGTCATGTGTTGTGTTTAGTTTAATGTATTTTTAAATGTCTACCCACGTCACGTTCGTTTTTGAAACTACTCATGAAATAGGATGGACTAAATGAAAATATGTAATAGCATTAATAAAAAATCGTAGCAGATGGCGCTCTATAGTCTCTGCCTACCCCCATGGGAAAAAGGCGTGATGTTATGATGATGATTAATAAAAAATTGTCATGCATTAATATCATCGTAACCATCAAAAATGTGTAGCATAGTAATTGGTTAGTAAGTTTATATTATACACTATAGCTCGAGTTAGAGCAATAGAACTACATTATTATAAGGTTGTAGGTTCGAGTTCCACTCATGGTAATCACATATTAACTAATTTTTGATAAATTATAAATTGTATGTGTGCAGCTTTCCTGGAAAAGAATACAATGTCAGGGTTGGAGGAGTTCTGTCGGCTGCTTGAGTCGAGGCTTGGTCTGGAGGCTGAGAATGCTGTACCAACCGCCAGGAAGACCAGGAGACATCGGAGAGTTGTCGGTCAGTCACTTCACATTCGTTAAGAGATAACTTGAAATATACTTGTCTGTCTAGTAAGACCATAATCTGAAAGGACTGCAGTTCACAAGGTCGCGGGTTCGATTCCTGCACGGTACAATCATTTGTGATATTCATACAAATGCTTGTAATGCCTCTGGGTGTTTACTATGTTAAATTCAAAGATTTTTATTTTAAGTAGGCAAGATATACATGCTCTTTTAAATAGTCAGAAGCTAGGTGTCTGTTCCAAAAGGGAATCCTATGGAGAAGAACAGACAAGAAACTCCATGGATTTTTCTTTTTATTGTTTCCTATTTTTCCAATGAAATTCATGTTTACTACGAAAAAGGGGTGTGAGGATGATGCAGGGTAGTGCAATGTATTATATATAAGTATGTATTTACAAATAAGCTTAATTTCGATCCAGAGGAAGATGTGAGAAATGTATAAAAATATAAATTATCGTCAAAAATAATGTAGATTGTTTCTTCTAGCATCACCACCTGAAGGTCTAGCTACTCCGAAATCGCCCCCAACCAGCGTGGTGTCATCCCGGGGGTCA
Source organism: Orgyia antiqua (assembly GCA_916999025.1). NCBI lineage: Eukaryota > Metazoa > Arthropoda > Insecta > Lepidoptera > Erebidae > Orgyia > Orgyia antiqua. The sequence goes on from OU779866.1 coordinate 35,450,082, forward strand.
CTCCCTCGTGGTGTCCGGCCCCCCGGGGTCTCTAGGGGGGCTGGCACTGGCAGTACGTTCCTAATACTGTTGCTAGTGGCACTGCTGTTGTTAAACGCGTTGCTGTACTGGAAGTTATATCATGTTGAGAAGCAGACCTTCGACCTAGATGACTTGCAGCACAGGTTAGATATGTATGTTGTCGATGGTTTTTATATTTACTTACTGCACCTTTATGTGTTATTTGTTTTCTTGCATGATTATATCCATATCAAACATTATCATGGTTTGATAATTATTATTATTTATAGTGAAAATTTATTGATAATCTAAAATGTGCGATTGAACAACAATTCAAGTGTTAACATTTCGGTTATTACATTTATAGGTGTTTATTACTTACTTAAATGTGTTTGCTCTTTTACTGAAGTACTAGCTGACCCAGCAAACGTTGTTTTGCCATACAAATGTCAGGGGGGGGGGGAACACTTACCACTTAGGGGGATGAAAAATAGATGTTGTACGATTCTCAGACCTAACGGATATGTACACAAAATTTCACAAAAATCGGTCGAGCCGTTTCGGAGGAGTATAATTACAAACACCGTGACAGGAGAATTTTATATATTAGATAGTGTAAACACTATTAGATAGTATAATATTATCTTTTCGATTGCCTCTAATTTTGTATATTATTATCATTATTATGACTATGTAATATTTTATACTACTTATTTCTTGCAATATTATTACTGCAATATTAGTACTTAGTATTTATTTTACGAATTAATATTTATTCAGGATGAGTTCCGTGAGCGGCTCCCAGATGGCGGACTGGTCCAAACTGTTAGAACAACACACTCACCGACAGAGGGGGCAGCTACTTGCATGGAGAGATGCTCTAGATCGGACCAGGGCACATCTAGCACAGGTATACTTCTTGTTTTATCAGTTTCTTAAACTTTTAGACAATCATGACCCCCTTTATTACGTAAACGACAACGAACAGCTAAATACACTAAAATGAATTCTACATCAAGAGTTTTTCAATCTTAATGTATTATGACCCCCTTTACATAACTTGCAAGACAATGACGAAATCGATTATGTAGAGATTATCTCTTTACAAAATTTTTAATTTAAATCTATTAAAATAATAGAATTTTTTTGCTTCCTACATAAGTGTATTTAATACATCTAATTCTTAAGATATCTAAAGATTACTTTTTTGAATTGCTATTTGGCTAAACCAATTTTTGGGCTAATATATAAAAAAAGTATTTGAATGTTGTTGAATTGAACTCGTCTGTATTTTAATACAAATGATGTCATGCCTCCATTGACAGACGGAGCAAGCTCTAACAAAGCTACTAGAGACTATAAAGCCATCCCTAGAGAAGACACAGCAACACGAGCCTCGGGATGAAATGTGAAACCAATGGGTACCAAGTCCTTACAAATTATGCACAAGTATCCTATTTTATTATATTTATAGTATAATTAATTATCATCGCGTATTTCCCGTAGGGGTAGGCAAACATGTGTTATAGTTTTACAGTATTATGTTATTATCGTGTATACTCATCAAAAGCACGTATATCTTTTAATTATTTCTATAAACAAAAATATTTCATATACAACTTAAATATAAAACATGCTGTTATTTCAGTGTAATATGATGCCATAGCTGTTTTCTCAAGTATCTTTTTTATTTATTAATCTATAACAGGAATGTGAAAAGTCACTTTTATCAGAAAATAACATAAGTACAACAAATTAATTAAGTATTGAAATTTTCGTGAGTTTGAGTCATATTAGAAATACTATATTACCGACTAACACTCACAGTTTTGGGATCGAAGATGTCGACCCAGGTTTCGAGCATATCCGATGCTCATCTTCAGGACGAGTGCGCAGCGGCGTCTGCGACCTTCCGGCGTGCACTGACACTGACACTGACAGTGACAGTGTCAGTGACAGTGCCCAAAACTGTGAGTGTTAGCCGGTAATATAGTATTTCTAAATTAATTAAGATTAAAATAATCATTTCTCGTTGGAAAATATTTCGTTCATTTACTTACGAAATACATCTAAGAACAGCAACGTCTAAAAATGTATGAAAAATCATTAATTTTGAGGCGTTATTCTATTTACATTGCTTTTTTGTGTTACATTGACACAATATAGGATTTTAAAATATAATAAGATGTAATAATTGTGCATGGTTTAGTGTAGGACAATTTATCCTATGTCTGCTAGAGGTTTTCTTGTCAGTTCTCGTATAAATCTTTTAAAAGATTATATTTAGGGAAAATATTACTTAATATTGACAAATATTTGTCAGAGCTATTAAAACTGTCAATAAATTTCCCCATTGTTTAAACTTGAACAATAAAACAAAAAGAAATGCCTATTACAAATATTTGACTCGCTTATATCCATATTTTAAAACTTGTTTTATATCATTTTGAGTGTAATAAAAGACACAAATATTTGTTTAATATCTATTGTCTTGTAGAATAATCAAATTAATGTTGTTTGTATGTAAATATGTCCCTTTCAAAGCACAATATACCCTGTCCAATGTGTGTAAGACAGAAAACCTCTCAGATACTTACTGTGATAAAAGTAGATACAAATAATTATATTATATGTGTAAGTGTATATTTGTACTTGTGACGTAGACGCGTAGCGTTGTTATATCCTGTTCTCTTGATAATAAATAATATTAGGTATACGTATAAAATAGACAAACTTAAGATTAGATAGTATTGTTCTTATAAATGGGATGAATAAGACGTTAAAAGTCATTCTGTAAAAATTGGCGTTGAGGCCAAATACTATATCTTTTTGGTTGGCAAACTATCTTCAAGTGGGTTGATAGTAAAAAAATCACTACATAACTTATTGTATAAAATATAATTATTTAAACGTGTTGACGTATAGCAACACTAAGAGATTAAGAAAAAGATATCTATAAGTAAAAGAAAACTCGAAATTAATATCTAAAGGAAAATGTCTGGGCAGCATGGTATTATTAGACTCGAACTCTCTCCCCTTATGTAAGATGCCCATTCGCTTATTATGAAACGTTTTTAAGAAAGATAAAATAGCGTATAATACTCCTAAAACTAAAGCTTATCACAAAACGTCTTATTCATCCTTTCCCCCTATTTTCACAACCCAAAATAAACATTAGATTTTTTTCATGCAAACTTTAACATCACAATTTACTATTTTTTTGTATACGCATGTTTGAAATTTAGTACAAAAAGAGGCTTCCCGTTTTAAAACGTTAATATTATGTACTTATGCAAATATACTAACGATATTCGTTTAAATGTAAATTCTATATTTTTTATTATTCTAGTACATAATACGTAGGTACCTAATTATTTATTTCTGTATATCATTATTTATATTAATGTTGGTAAAAAAAGAGATATTTAAATAGAAAACTAATAATTTCCAATGTATAGAAAGACTTATTTATGTATCCATGAAAAAAAAAGGCAATGGCAATCCAAAAAAAAAAATTTATGGGGTCATTCAGTGACCGCCAATAAAATAGTACACTTTGAGATTAGTTAATAAAAATAGACACTTATTTTTTTGTAGTGCAACCTTAAAAAAGACTATCTCTGTGTTAATAATTGCAGCAATATTGTAATATTTTTAACAAGTAACTATAATAAAATAATATTGCCATTGTATTTTATTATCTACCAAAATTTTTTTCTGTTTTTAAATTATTTTAAGGTCAACTGCAATGTAAACTCTTTGGTTGTATTAATACCATCTTAATACAACGATTTAAATCGATTAATTTTATGTATTATGTAAATTCCTTTTAAGACAATTCACATTTTATTTTTAAGAGGATACCAAAATAGCTTCGTGCATTTTTCTACGTACGAAGTTTTCATTTTTTCTTTAGGTTGAATGGCTAGAGCTCTAGTTTTTAAGTATATGTTTTTTCAATATATAATCTAGGATCGCATAAACACAGAAACGCGATTGAAAAAAGTTTTCTCGATAGAAAATCTTAGCGAAACAACCTCTCTTATTTTTTTCATTTGTCGGTCTATTATCGCGTATTAACTAATGAAATAACTTTCAAAACATAAGTAACTATTATATATAGAAACATGTAAACCGGAATTAAAATATATTTAATAGATTTTGAGTAAACAAAAAAAATATCCCTAATTCTTCATTTTCTATACCTACTAGCTGTGTTAATAGGTACATGTCGACGATAATATTGATGTAGGCCCTTAAGTTAAAATCTACGGTTTTTATTTTAGATAGTTTTTAGTATAGAACCCATTACGTATAAATATAAGATGTTAATATAAATAAGTATTAAAAAATATTATATTGTAAATTGATCAGAAGTATTTTAACAAAATTGACAGCTTTGTACCAAATATATTTACCATCGTTGGTATATTGTTCCAAACCCTGCATTTTCGTGTGTTTTTAGATATAAATTGTTAAGTGTGTATATGTACTTATGTACGCACGTTCTTTGGTGTAGTAATAGAAAAAACTAGTGATAACTTGCTAAAAGTATCCTGAAATGTCGTTTCTTTTTGTCCTTAATGCGGTAAAAGTATAACTTCGCTAAAATAAGCGTAGATGAGGTCAATCAAAATGATTTACTACGTGAATTAGTACCTAGTAGTTTTAACATCTCTCGGGATTAATATTCAAGCTATAGAGATTATTGATTTGAAAAATCCACTTTTAACGTTTTCTTATATCATTTGTTTGTAGTATTTAATAAATGAGAAACTGATCTCAAAGAATTTTGTAATGACAATACAATAACTATTAATTTGTCATACGAATGTTAGGTATATAATTAATCACATTTTAAAAGAATAATTTGTATCAAAATAATAAGCTGCGATTTGTTCTAAAAAAATAGCCATAAGCGTTTATCAATCATCTAATCATTTTTATTGTACAAATTTATATAGCAACGCCTTTTTTTTCAGTGGGCGTTAAATTTGACAAATATTTTATCCCCGTAATCGAACTTAGGGCATATTAATTTGATCACAAAGCTTCTAATGTAAAAAATCTTTTGCATTGCAATAAATCTTGTAGAAATGCGACTGCGGCCGTATTATGAGCTTCTATTTACAGGCAGTTTACGCCGTGAATTGAACTGTCTGACAAATTCGTACCTATTATGAACAAAATTATTAGTCGGTCAGTTCGCTAAACCAGTCATACATTAATATGTTTAAGAAGGTACAACTAAAAGTTTTATTTTTGCAATTATACCTAATTTAGCCATGCAGTTTACGGCCTGCCTGGTACTTTAATGATTTTAAAAAGCTCATAATACGCCGGCAGTTCTTTACGTAACGCGTTACGGCGCTAGTTAGTCCTGCATGATTATCACTTCCGTCAGGCGTCACAGATATCCTTATATAAGTGATTAGTACCTATTTATGATTCCTTTTTTGATGATTGATAAATATGTTCTTGTGGTTTCATGTTATGACGTACTTTTTATATAATGCACGATAAATGCATTTTTTGTTTGTTTTATTTCATTCCAATTAAATTTGCACTTGGCACATTGTCGCGTTATTTAAAGTTGCACGGTTTTAAATTACCAATTTAGTAGAAATATTTTCGTATAAATTGATACATGTATTAGTTTGAAGTAGATTTAATATAAATCTAAAACTATGTATAGATTTTATTTTTAAGTTTATGATTAGATAAATAAGGTGTCGTTTGAGTATTAATGTAATTATGTCAATACTACCTATTTAGTAGAAAATATTAGTTTTTTTTTTCAGTTGTGGCAATGATCTCTTATAGTAAAAATATTTTAATACAATTTAAGTTTTGGTGCTGTAGTTTCTATTTTTTTTATGCATAAGTCTTACGGCGAAGTTTCTGCATTTTAATTACAAGTAACACCGGTAAGTATAAATAGGACTTGCCAGTGAGAAAAATATTTTTAGGCAAAATTTTATAGATTCATTTCGACGTCAACAAATTTCTTTATTTTGTAAAAATGTCAATTAATATTTATTAATTAATCATGTATACTCAAATATCACAGAAGCCAAGTAATTGTACCTGCTACTAACTATGGTTTGTGAACTGTATACATAGAGAAATAACCGTTTAAGTATAATTCATTCCAGATTACAATTTATATGATCTGAAATAAAATGTAGATTTCTATAACATGTTTAATTTACATATTTTATTTCAAGATCCTGAGCTTCGTGGTCCTCGCAGCCTTCGTGTGACAAAGTGATTTAGACGTCAATACTACTTACTAATGAACTGATTTTAATCACATTTACTGTTTGAGACAGAAAGCATTTTTATTAAAGGGAATAACGGGTTTATAGAGATTAAAGGTCATAAGCTCATTAGAGCCGAGTGGCACCCACTCCGCACCGCCTCGTCTCGTGCGGTTAGTATTCTTGATATGTATTTGTATGGGTATGCGCTCACTACAGCAACTCCGTAATGTTTCTCAACCCGTACTACTACGACTACCCGTAAAAAAAGACGTAAGTGAACTTGCGTCAAAAATTTCAAAAAAATCACTTACTGCTTTCTTCCAGTAATAATACGATATTTTATCCTTGTTACCTCTGTTAGCTACCACAATCGAGATTTTGGAATAGAAAATTATTGGGCGTCTCGTCATAATAAAGCTACTCACGGCAAATCAGCTTGATAGTAATCAAGTGAAAAAAATGTACTACGGATCCCGTACTATATCGTTTTTGCTTTCAAAATGAATAAAGAAAAACTATTATGCCAATTGTTAACAGACTACACGAAAATTCCTGGACTAACCGGTCTCCAATGGTTGACCGCGCGACGTTTATTGGTAATAACGCGATGTCCACCCGAGGACCACCTGTCGACAACGAGTGGACGCCGTGCGACGAGGCGGTGCGGGGTGGCCCTAATGAGCTATGACCTTTATACTGTAACGTTGGCGTGGTGTTGCACAAACTAACGTTATTTCATTGTTTGCTACGCACGACCCGCCCAAAATAGATTCACGCTCAACAAGAGAAGACAGTCCGTACACGTGTATGATCGTTGTTCTCGTACCTTTTTCAGCGGAGGTTGCCTTATAGTGTCACTTCCTGTTGGATTAATGCTCTAAGAATTTCACGCGTACGAAGTAACGGGAAAAAGCGTTTCAAAAGAGCTTGTAAAACATCCCAACTTAAAATGAAAGTTTTGATTTTTCATTGTCTTATTTTATTGATTTTTCAAGTCATAACTTTGAAAAATCAATGTTAGCGATTTAGAAAACATAATTTTAAATTAGAGTCTGAATTGCAAGTTTTCAATTTGAGGTTGTGAAGTTGTATTGAAGTAATTATTTGAATCATTTAGGGTATATTGTAAATAAAACGATAAATGAATATTAAATACTTTATTGAATTACTTACCAAATATCTGAATGCAATCTCTACGAATTGTGTAACTGTTTTACGTGAACAAAAATTAAGTTGTATGAAAAAAAAAATACACGAACATACATACCTGTTTTCAGAAGAATTTGGTCAACCTGTGACAGTAACTACTTGATCACTACTGTCACTATTGTGTCCTTTTAGAACACCGTTACTTACCCAACAAACGGAGATTTCTTCCTAATGAAGTTAATATGAAACTGCTTCTTCTGCCGAGATTTAAAAAGCAGTTTCTTACGAGTTGTAATAAAAATATGGGACATGGAAATAGCCGCGCAGATTTATTCACGTTATTGTATTGTTACAAGGTAAAATATATAAATTATCTAATCTTCTCAAATTAGGGTTTCAGTTTACTACAAATTTTGAAATTATTTAATGCAGCGGAAAGTAATGTCGAGACTCCAAATAATGAGATAAGGACAGGAGGATGACATGAGCTTGCAGTTAAGTTGTTTAAAGATAATACTACAAAAAAGTAGGTAACTTTTATTGCAAAACTACGTATGTCGTGTCCCGTGTTACACTTGCATACTTACTGAATAGTTCCACTCTTATGACCTAGGGATATAAAAAGATTACAGCCACTACACTGAATGAGTAAAGACGAAAATGTTATTAAAACACATTTAAAAAGTCCTTTTGTGAAAATGGCCACTAGTAATTTATATCATGAAAGAAATATTTTTAAGAAAGAACTCGTTATTGCAAGAAGTATGCCAAAATTCTACCAGCAGCAAGCACAACTACAAAAACTAACAGACCACAGTCTATACTATACGCTATAAAACGACGAGTATCGCAATTTATCGTTTTTACTTAAAAATCACATCAAAATGTAGTCACAAAATAATTTCCAAGTCTGTTTTACTGAAAAGAAAGACTGATGGAAGGATGGAGGCATTTTCCTCATCATCCCTCAAATTTGGCAACTGCTAACTTAACTATACAATCTGATCACCCAATTTGAGAACACCAAAGTGAACAACCCGCGGGACTAAAGGTAATAAATAAGGACCTAAAACTACCCACAAAAGAAAACAAAACATAACTCTGACACTGTGTCAAGATTTATTACAAATCCATCATACACAGCAGTCTGAGCGACACGTCTTATAGCTAACACTTATGTTTATTTGTCGTCGTCCTTGAAGACCATGGTACTGTGACACTTGCCGCAGTAGTGGCGGTCCTCCATCACGGCCATGAACACGCCGGCGCCGCACTGCTCGCCCGTACATTCACGTCTGAGACGGTGGATCTTGCCATTCTCATCGACCTGTAAACCAAATAATAAAAAAGGTAAGTTTTTTTGTATGTGGGTAGTCTTTAAAAATAATGATCTGATCCTAGAACTTTTTTCGCTAATAGAGAGCTACTAGCTTCCTGCGAGAAAAAGCTTAAGCTAGTGCTTACTAAAATATTATGAATGCGAAAGTAACTCTTAACATGAAGCTTAGTTTAGGAATATCTGAAAAAATCAGAGAACCTTGAAAATGAATGGACCAATGCACTTATGTTACATCATAAATAGGAATGTAATGCGGCGTTAGTAACATTTGCACATCCTCAATGATTCATTTGACAACACGTTCTAACATGTTCATAGTTATGACTCATCAAACAAACAATATTATTCATAAGGCATCAAAACATGGACAATTTCGTATGAAAATATTCAATTTTGACAATGTACAACAATTCTGAGCTTGAAAACCTCCAACTAAATCAAACCACAACCTTACTGCATTTCATTCTTAGTCGCCAACAACTACGTCACAAAGGGAAACAAATCAGTATATAATACAGTGTAAACTCTTTATAACGTTATCCTTTATAACGATAAACTCCCTATAACGTTGGAGTGAGCCCAAGTTGGTTGGTTTGCGTTAAAACTCACATATTGAAACACTCTTTATAGCGATACGCCATTCTCTATTACGAAGAAATGTGTTCATATTTGTAGACAGTAAATATTTATTATCGGTATTATTGTTTATGTTATGTTATCAGGTAACAAAAGACTTTGAAGCTCCGAAACATCCGAGGTCGGTCTAGCTTTTGTTATCCTTAATTGCCTTGTACACGTGCAGTATGACGCATTGTTTTCTCGGAAGTGATGGTCTTCGACCAAGCATACTGGGTACCTATCGTATTATCAGTCGTAAACCTACTTTGAAACTGTTAACATGGCCAGTAAACGGAAAGCGATTAGTGTTGACGAAAAAATTTGTGTGATACGTGCGATTGAAAAGGGAGAAAAGAAAAGTGACGTTGGAAGGCGTTTTGAACTAAGTCAATCCACTGTTGCTACCATTTGGAAAAACCAAAAAACAATTCAACAGGCGGCGCTGGAAGGAAACTTGTCTAAAAAATTAAGAAAGCCAAAATTCGAAGACTTAGATCAGGCAATGTTGTCGTGGTTTAACAATCAGCGCCAGAATAATGTACCCATCTCGGGGCCTGTATAAGCATTTATTATCTAAGACATACATACAATTAAAAATTCTTGTATTAAAAATTCTTATTAATTTGGTTTTTTTTTGTTCACTCCATATAACGATAACTCTCTATAACGACAAAAAATGCTTAGTCCCTCGAATTTCGTTATAAAGAGTTTACACTGTATTTGAAATTAACTCTACAAATGTAAAGCAGTAAAGTGTATCTGTCCTCCTACTCAATTTTTTCATACGATACAGCATCAATGGGCCCAAAAAAATAAAAAGTAATGCAATATCATGCATGTTAAAACCCTCCATAAAAAATAAAAGAACGTGAGAACGACGAAATTCCTGCGCACGCGCATGTCTCGCACTTTACACCTTTTTTATTACTTTCCCAGGACTAACATTTCTTTGAAATGTGTCTTATTTTTTTTACAGTTTTGTAAGTCTCTTAACATTCATAGCCATTCCGTTTTTTCTCTCTAAACTAAGCCGGAAAGTGATATCAAAGAATGAAGAAAAGGCATCATGCAATGCCACCACAATTAATAGGAGGGCAGTAAAAAGATGATATTACAGAATACCAAAGAATGATGAGAGGGATGTGCCACATGAGGATATAAAAGAAATAGGAGTGGCCACAAAAGACATCTGACAGAAGAGTATGGAAGAAAAATTCTTCTCTCTCCAGCCCATTAATGTCCCACTGTTGGGCACAGGCCTCCTCCACTTTGGAAAGGATTATGGTCTACTGTGCCACACTGACCAGACATGTTGGCACAGGGTTTAAATCCAGTTTTAAGTCTCTCACAGAGGTTGTTATTTGTGTACAAAATCCTTAGCGGACTTTTACAGCACCCTGGGAAGAAAAGGGGTGGTGACACGTGTATTAATCCGTCACCACACGAGCAAGACGAAGTAAAATTGATCAACCATAAATAATGGGATGCCCTTATGTCTTAGGTTATTAATGACATCATACATAATACTTTCACATGTCCCTTAGAAAAACATCCATTTATGAGAGTAAAATGACAGGTATAATATCTATTTACCTTGTAAAACCTAAGTACAGCTAGTTTGACCTTCTTCTTCTTGTGCTTGATCTTCTTTGGTGTGGAGTAATTCTTCTTCTTGCGTTTCTTAGCACCACCACGCAAGCGGAGCACCAGGTGCAATGTGGACTCTTTCTGGATGTTGTAGTCTGACAGGGTACGTCCATCTTCAAGTTGTTTACCCGCAAAGATCAATCTAATTGAATGTAAATAAAATATATTGTTTAATTTGTTGTAACTTGTATTGAAATAAAGAATCAGTACATCAATATTCAATCAATTATATTTTCCAGTATTCTAGTCTTTCCTAGAATGGTCTTTGCCTCTTTGGTATACTATAATATGCAGACCAGTGGTGTTAGTAAATTAGTAGCAAATATACTTTTTAGATGTCAGTGGAAAAAGGCATTTTCACCCAAATATTTATTTTTTTCCACTGTTTATCTAATGTCACTAATTTAGGTGATGTGTTTATAGAAAGTTTATATACATCCAGATATGAAAAGACAAATATTTATTGATAAAGGTCTACCAACAGTTACAACATACAATAACTGGAATTTCTATCTTATCAATTCTGTACAACTTACCAAAAAATTATAGAATGGCTATATCTAGTTTTAAAAGTTTTTGCCAAGGGACAACACTTTTACTACGATAGCACTCACCTTTGCTGGTCTGGGGGAATTCCCTCCTTATCTTGGATTTTAGCTTTCACATTCTCGATGGTATCCGAAGGCTCGACCTCAAGAGTGATGGTCTTGCCCGTTAGGGTCTTCACGAAAATCTGCATCTTGAATCACCTTAACAATATATATACACATAAAGTTAGATAAATAAATCAACAATAAGTAGCCATAAGTTGACTTGTCACAGTCATATAAATAATCAGCATTCATAATGGCTGAGGAAATAAAATGATAGGTACTTCACCATACTGATTAGCAGAAATCTTAATTTTTATGTCAACTGCAGTTGTAAAACCTAAATCTCTATGACAATAACTTCCTTCTAGCTAAATGTACAAAGAATAAAATATGTTATAAAAATGGTCTGAAAAAGAAAACAAACAAAATTGTTTCACAATATTTATTAAAGACAGGAGGAAATTGTTTATTCATAAATAACCACAACATTGTGTTTCATATTTAAACTAAAAGTACAGCATTAATACATCCATCATTCTCTGGGTTGTTTGTAACTTGTGCGTATTTACCCCACACTACTTTACCCGCCTGCGTCACTAAACCAAGTTCAGATATATTAACTTCCAAAACAGTACCCTTTGTTATAACCCCTAAACTTGTGTACATCTGAGAACTGGGATTTTTCTTAACACCTATGATAGGTAGACAGAAAGTTGCTTTTAATTCTGGATGAGTTACATGTGCCTTCTTAAAACGCAAAGCCATCGGTCTAATAAACCTCTCAAACTTTGGTGGTTTACGTGTGAAGTTCTCACCAACATATGTCACTTTAGTAACCATACGTTTCCAAGCTTTACGTTTAGATTTTCCAGTTTTTAATACTTTGAAGACCTCAGCATCAGCTTGTGCTCTCACTTTAGGTATTGGTACATCCCATTTACCGGCTTTTTCTTTACGTTTCTGTTTTATCATGTTAGACAGTACTTTAGCACGAGACTGTACATCTCTGTCGAGAAGATAGACCGGCAGAGCACCCTCCGATACTTTCTCTGTGTTTTGTTTAACATTTTTCTCCTCATGAGCTTTAATTTTCTTTTTCACCTGAATCTTTTCATTGCGTCGTTCTTTGTTGTAGATTTTAGCCTTAATACCACGCAATTTACGCGCCTTCTCGGCACGCTTGTGTGGCTCTCGAGCTTCACGCTTACGTTTCCTCTCCTCATAATCAAGCCTTCTACCGTAAAGCTTTTGATGACGCTCAATGTATTCGTTCTGCGGCATTGTGGTTGCTTATTCGGCAACTACAACAAAACGTTCAATGTCAAATGACTTATCGACAAAACTAACCTCAATAGTTGTGTTCTTTACATGTGGTATCAACCACTCTCTTCTCAACTCTAAATGTCGTAATAAGTGGAAATCACAATTTCACCATATGCCGCAATATAACTTCTCCAATTCTTGAAAAATCAAATTACTAAGGCAGGTACCAGCACCAACAAGCACGTGTTATTTCTTAGAAAAATCCACATAATAAACGGACGGAAAATACCTTTTTTAAATGTATCGTATCACGAATCACTAAAAGATTTGATATTTAAAATAATTTATCATAAAGATACGCAGCAAATTACATTTAATTTCACAAGATTGACAAACTCACCTTACGCCGACACCATGCCACATGGAAAAGGAAATGGTGTTGCTAGAGTAGAGACAGATTAAAGAAACCAAGAAACGTCAAACAATACGATTGTATTGCCAGCTAAAATTCCTTTAGTGGAAATCGAGTTGGAGTCAAAGCTTCTCATTCGATACTTGGTAGGTTGGTAGGTACTGAGAACTAGGAGCTGAGATATCGGGCGATCCCCGCTGAAAAATTACTTGAAAACATCTAATAAACAAAAAGATTATCTTTACCTCACATCCATAAGATATTTTTTTAACTAAATAATAACAAATAATGCTATAAATTACTAAAAACTTACAAATATGGTTCTGGGATGTTTATGCTCATTTTCGATATTCATATTGATGTTTTGCTTTAAAACAGATGCATGAATACTTATAGGAAGTCGTAGCGTAGATAAAAACTAGTTTATGATTATTGGTTTCAATTATGCAATCAAAACCACTCTTAATGTAGGCACAGTATTCTTTGTACTACACTTTGTAGTATACTGATTTAATTCTTTGCAAGTAGACGTATGTCAACAGGTCCACGAATGCATAGAGACCATTGTGCTCGCCGCCTAATTTATTATATACAAATATAATATTATGTATGGATTCATTGTATGCGACACTATGCGTGTCAGCAGTTTTAGGAATATATAGAAACGATTGTTCTCTTCACCTATATAAGCTATTGCTATATAAAATTTATTGAGTCGCAAATAAACGCCATTCAAGTCCGGACGTATTTCATTTCATCCTCTAACCGACCACACGACATTTAACCCTAAATATCCTCATTCATTTTAAGCCCTACTTTTTCGCTGTCTTCATTTAACGTACTTATCATTTTTTGTAACCTGCAACTTGTTTCAGAGAGTAAAACAATATCGTCCGCGAATCTGAGGTGTGTAAGCCGATCTTGGTTAATTCTGATCCCTTCCAACTCCAGTTGAGATTCTCAAAAATGTGTTGTAGTACCATTATGAATGGCTTGGGTGAGAGGGGATCTCCTTGTTTCACTCCTCTATAGATTGGTATATCGGGACCTCGTGTCTCCAGTTTGACCTGGCTTACGCTACTCTCGTCGATGTTATTTACTACTTTTATATGTTTCGTTTATGTTGCATTTATAGAGCGCTTCCCAAATAACATCATGCGAGATCGTGTCAAACGCTTTGGCGTAATCGATGAAAGCAATGTAAAGTGGCCTGTTTAACTCCTTGTATTTCTCCATTACCTGTTGCATTACTTGTATATGGTCTGTTGTAGAAAACGCCGAACGGAACCCTGCCTGTTCTACTGGTTGATATTGGTCAATAGTCGGACTCAGTCGGCTTTGTAGAATTGAAGTAAACAATTTGTATACACTCGAAAGTAGGCTAATTGGGCGATAATTAGAGATATCTCGAGGGTCTCCTTTCTTGTATAGAAGGATTATATCTGACTTTTCCATTGCAGCGGTACCTGAACTGTGTCCAGCACCTTATTATACAAGTACGTAAGCGGGCGAGTTAGCGGAATAATGCCAGCTTTTAGGGCTTCATTTTGTATGCCGTCAGGACCCGGGCTTTTATCTGTACTAAGTTTTTAATGTGTTTGACAATTTCCTCCTCGTCCAATAGCGGCAAATCGTTCGTGTGTTGAAGATTTGATATTGTTGTATCAGTTTTTGTGGTATCAGACATCGGTTTAGCATATAGCTGCTTGTAATAATCTGTAGCGCAGTTTATAATATCTTCCCTGGTTTTTGTTTTTTCAGATTTTAATTTCAAACATCAAACATTGACGTTATCGACGTCAAAATATCGAGTAGAAAACATCGATGCTTTTTATTTAACATCATCGGGAAAAGTGAATATTGAACATCCCTAAGCCGTGAATCGTGTAGTGTGTACTCTGTGCATCACTTTAATGTTTTTTTTTTCACATTAATTTATTTGGCCTCAATCAAAGAGTGCCTCGATCACGCTTAAAAATTTTAGAAATATAAGAATTAGAACTAGAATTGGTTAGGTAATCAAAATTTGTACGAAATAATATGAACACAACGTTAAAAGCTGGTAAGTTATTGTTTCCTGCTTCGTTGCGTTGTTGGACATCGGATGTGATATGAATTACCTACGTGCCTACTTAATTTGGTTTGCTGTTAAAGATTATTATGATAATACGTAAAGTGATAACAATTTTGATTTAAATGGCGTATCACTTATCAGCCGTATTTTGTGTTTGAAAGTGAATACCAAGAGTGACCCGATAAGTGTTAAGCAGAATCAACTGTTGCTGCATAGTGATGGACTGTTGGTGGTTATAGATACCTACTTAAAGTTACTATTTACTCGCATTTGTGACGTTAAGCCGTTAATAAAAACATGTTGTCCGTTCAAGGTGATTTGGTTTCGTATTCATGAATTAAATTCACTTCTGTAGTAAGTTGACCGTAATTAGTGTACGTTCAATTTAAAAATGGAATTGTCATTATGAGCGCGGGAAGTTTTAAAAGTTCATTCTATTAACAAAATATATTTTAACCGATTTTAAAGTTTCTTTTTCTAATATTTAATAAATTGGAATAAGATGGGGCTTGTGGTGCAGTGACTAGTGTAGTGGACATTCTTTTATGAGGTGGTTTCGATTCCTGTATTGAACAATATTATTTGTGTGGTGTTTATATTTGTTAAACAAAAATTTTGTATTGTGTCTCGGAGTTTTCTAATGCTAAGTATGAACTCAATAAAAATATTTATGTTTTACCCTATTCTGGTAGGTACCCTTATAAAAGTGAAATAAGCCTATTTAGGGCCTGAGGATGTGTGAAACATCTATGAATATATTTTATCTTTATAACAAAATTTTTTTTTCTGTATGTGTGTATGTAACTGGACTTTCAAAGACTGAATCCTCATAAACCATAATTTTTTTATTCAGACCTATCATGGAGTCGACGTTGTTCTACAGAAACAGTCTACAGTATACAGGGAAAAGAAACAGGTAACAATAAAATTAATATTTTACGTTTTTTATAAGTGTTCAGTAAATGTCATGTTTTAGTCTTATGTATGCATGTTTAATATGTGTTAAAATAATTAAATCTGATTAGATTGATTAAAAATTTATTAATATCTTTTTATAGTAATTTTCATTATTATAGTTGCACTAAGTATGTATTATGTATCTTAGTATTTTATAGAATATATTAAATCTATTATTATGTTCAAAGTTAACCCTAAGGAAACCAAAGTCTTCAACGGAAAAGTCCAACTACATAAAAAAAAATGTCTACTATTGTACATTAAACAAAAAAGAAAAAGTGTCATTAAATGTAAGTGTAAATACAAGATCTATGGATAAAACCCATAATCATCCATGAACCAACCAAAAACAAATGCTAATAATTTTATTGGAGTTTGAAATACCAGCAATCCAAGTAAGTCCCTATGCATACAGCATACCGGAATATGGCTTACTAAAATAATTTAAAAGTAGTTTTTGGATGAGCCTTTTTCTAATTTTGCTAAATAAAACTTAAACAGATTGTGTTACACTATTTTTAATGTTCGATCAGCATATTCAAGTAGGAACATATTTATTATTTGATAATATTAGCAAGAGAAAATATGATAGATCTATCTTATTGACAGGCAGAAAGCTATAAAAGATTGGACCTAAAATAGGTCCTTGTTAAACACTGCCGACAGTTTTAAACTACCTTTGAACTGCATAGCATTCCTATGAAACAATGATTTATCAGAATTGCAAGAAGAATAAACAAATAGTGATCTCCCTAGAGCAATGTCAGGACTGCTACTATCTACTGTATTTTAAAGTCTGGGCTGGATTTTTATTTAGTTTAGGCTGGAAATTTCGAAATCCAAGACAAAATTTAAAAGAGTTTACTGAACAAGACAGCAATTTACAAAGGTAATTGTAAGTACCTATACTAGGTCCAGTTCTAACTAGTTAGAATGGAAATGGTGATACATAGCTTATGATTATTACTTTCGAAAGGAAACCAAATTCAAAATTTGTTGTGATTCTTAAAAAAAGATACATGTTAAGGCATACTGGTAAAAGGCTTTAGAAAATTAAAAAAATTATTAAAATACAACTACAAAATAAATCTGTCAATTTCTTACAAGTTTTTATAAATAATCTCAAATAGTTTAAAAAAACTAAAAAACACGCTTTATTTAATCGAATTATTGCATTGTCATCGGTCTTTGACAGGTGTGCAAAATTTGAATAGAATCTGACCGTTTAAAGTGGGTCAAAATAGCGTCCAAAGGAGTCGGTTACAAACATACAAACAAACATACAAGTGAAGCTAATATAAAGCGTGTAATAAAGCGTGTAAAAATACCTCAGATAAATTAAAAAACTTTTTTACTTTATGTAAAATACTGAATAGATAAGCACAGTGTTGCCAGAATAGAAACATCCCGAAAATTTATGATGGTTCCTTCATCAGATAACTTAGCATCTAAAGTTACAAACTATAAAACAATGAACGAAATATTCCTTGTTGAGGAACTAATGTTTTATGAAGACTCTCCCCAGCCCATTTACGTCCCAATGTTGGGCACGGGTGGTCTACTGTGTTGCGCTGACCAGGCGTGTTGGCACAGGGTTTATTTTCAAGTTTTCCGTCTCTCACAGAGGATGTTATCTGTATACAATCCCTTTAGCTGACTTTTACAGCACCCTTGTGAGGAGATGGGGTGGTGATACTTGTATTCTTAGTCCGTCACCACACGAAATGAAGACTCGGACCATATAAATAGGAAAATTTAATTGGCATGCGAGAATAATGGTTTATAGAAAAAAATCACTTTACATAAATATATTAAAAATAAGTACCAATCATTAAAAACGGATTGGTCGCAATTTTGTAATATTTACAAGTTAGCTACTAGTAGATATTTATCACAAAACCATTATATTTCAAGTCATTACTTTCCCACACACAAACCGATTTGAAACTTGTTGCAACATGTTTGTTTCTATCTACAGTGTCATTGTGTTTGTACATATCATTAACAAAGCGGCGGACATTCCTATCAATCATACATTAATTATCATTTTAATGAGCTATTGATGTCAGTTATAACGTTTAATAAATACTGGCGTATCAGTTTGTTTAAATTGGCTATGATGAGAAGCGGTGTTGCCAGTATTCCCATTTTTTTTGGGATATCCCGATTTTTAAAGATCTGATGACAATTAACAATTTTTTTTATAATTATGTTCACCGTCCTACCTGGCCTTGCCTTGCGCCTTACCATGACGATTAACCCTTGACCTGGACGTTATATGTCCGGATTTGTTTAATAAAATATTTACCGTCCAATTCCATGCAGTTCTCATTTTTGACATTTTATTAAAATTTTAAGAAACGCAAAATCTAGATTAGCCAGTTTCATTTTGATTCAAACTATTCTAGTGTCCCTCTAGCTTCCTCATTAACTACGAAAAGAACCAAGATTTGTAAGCGAAATGACGATATTAAATCGCTGTGACTTACTTTATTTAATTGTACCGGAAACGTGGCATTCTTGTTGGGACCGTTTTCTAATAAAAACAATTTAATTTCTAAGCACCTCTTTACATTGGCGTTGTTAGGGGAAGCTATTTATTTAAATTATCAATGGGCAAAAGCTTTTATTTAAATTATCAATTAAAAATAATATTAAAAATAATAATTAAAAATAATATTCATAAGCTTTTTATTTAAATTATCAATGGGCAAAACATACAATCTATTAGTACAAAGTATTTTCATGAAAGGCTCAAATGTTAGTCATTCTGAACATGTCTTGACTTGCGCCTAGGATTCTGATTCAGAGTTCAAAAACATGCGTTTTTTGGTCATGTCCGAGTAACAAACTGCATGCTTCTAATTACGTAAAAGAATTTGTATGAGATTAAAGTCAGGATTGCCAATTTTTAACATATTTTAAGTTGATATTTTTTGTTACTAATTAGGTATTACTTAAAATAAATAATCACATAATTATAAACTTTAATTTCATAAAAATGGGAGAAAAATCAGAAAGTTGAATTATGCAGAGAATTACGGAAAATATTTTTTGGGAATTTAATGTTAAAAGATAAATAATTCCATTAAAACTGTACCTTTGTACCAACTACTAGATAATAATTGCATAGATGACTTTTATTTTTATAAGCTCTGATACACAGCTCTGATATTTTTTGTGCTTTGTCTTCTTAGATATTCATATAATATGTGATAATCCTATAGAAGTTGTGTGTATTGTTGTTTCCTTATTCATGTTTGAACAAGTCTTGTAGTTGTGACTCACAGAAGGAACAAATGACTGTATAAATAAGGGTGGTGATGCACTCACTCGTAATAGAATCGTGTTAAGAGGATACCAAAATAGCTTCGTGCATTTTTCTATGTACGAAGTTTTCATTGTTTCTTTAGATTGAATGGCTAGAGCTCTAATTTTTAAGTATATGTTTTTTCAATATATAATCTAGGATCGCATAAACTCAGAAACGCGATTGAAAAAAGTTTTCTCAATAGAAAATCTTAGCGAAAATACCTCTCTCATTTCTTATTTTTTTCATTTGTCGGTCTATTATCTAATGAAATAACTTTAAAAACATAAGTAACTATTTTAATACATTAAAATATATTTAGTAGATTTTTAGTAAATAGGAAAAGTATCCCTAATTCTTCATTTTCTGTGCCTACTGGCTGTGTTAATATGTACGTGTCGGCGATGATATACGATAATATTGATGTGTGCGGATGGTCCTCACACTATTTGGGTAACAGCTACGTTTTTTGTAAAGTTGGGCTGCAACGTCTAAAATATTCAGAGACAATGTGGAAGCTTACCTCTGGATATGTACGATCCTATGTCCAAGCCTGTCCAGCGCTGGGTACACCGCTGAAGTCTCGCCGGCCGGCACATAAAGTACTTGCTTGTAATAGTTTATTAATGATTTTATATATTAATTCCACTTTCCTCACGATTAAAACGTTTATACACACACACACCCCGAATAATGTTTATATAGATTTGCACTCGCGATGGCTTTGTTGTACTTTTAAAGTTTTTACGAATTTTCTTCTTATTAAAACGTATTAACTCTTTTTTGAAATCCATTCGAATGTCAACGTCTTGACCGATGACGCAGTGTTGCCGCGAAATGGATGCGGCTTGTCATTGGACGGAACGTATGGCGTGACATATACGCCCTGCCATTGGTTAACTCCCAACAATATCATAGAAAATTCCAGATCGTTGCAAATTAAAGCCCAACATATGATAAAAGGCGGGAAGATTTGAAATTCGAATAGAAATAGATTACGGTTACGAAACATTCCGCCCACCAAAATACACTTGTGTATTTTCTATTCAGGAAATAAACTAAAGAATAAATGTAATCTAAATTGATGAAGGCATTTGAACTAAAACTACTTAAATCTACTATAACGTATAATGAATTTTCAAGACTATGCGATTTGGTTAGGTAAAGGACAGAGCTTAGCTAATGGCCTAGTAAGTTGAGATCCATCCGCGGTACGCACTGTAGCGATACGTATGATTCCGTCCGGGCTAGGGTGTAGTTTTAGTACGCGTGCAAGAGGCCAATGTAATGGCATTGCATTCTCAGTTTTTAAAATAACGACTGTTCCTATGTCAAGTGGCTTAGAATGTTTTGTCCACTTAGCGCGTTGAGTTAGAGTTTGAAGGTACTCGTTTTTCCAACGATTCCAAAAATCCTGTTGAAAACGCTGAATGAGTTGCCAACGATCAAGACGATGTATATTAATAGAAGTTAAGTCTTCATCAGGAACAGACGTTAACGGTTCCAGCGTTAAAAAATGACCAGGGGTCAGAACGCTTAAATCGTTGGGATCAGAGCTCAATGGACAGAGCGGTCGCGAATTAAGCATGGACTCAATTTGAACGAATACAGTTGTTAACTCTTCAAAAGTTAGAGCTTGATCACCTACGATACGGTAAAGATGCGTCTTAACGGCTTTTATTTGAATTTCCCAAACTCCACCAAAGTGAGGACTCGAAGGCGGATTGAAACGGAATTCGATGGTTTCACTTTGAGCGGCTGAGTGCATGAGTGAATTAAGTTGATTACTCGCGCCTTTGTAATTTGTACCACAATCAGAGAGTATTATACTGACTCTACCGCGACGGCCTACGAATCGACGAAGAGCGGCAAGAAACGCGTCAGCTGAGAGGTCAGAGACGGCTTCGAGGTGCACAGCCTTCGTGCTGAAGCAGACAAATAGACAAAGATAAGCTTTACCGATTTTAGCACCGCGATGTTTACCAAGTTTAATACGGAAAGGACCGCCATAGTCAGTACCGACGATAGAGAACGGTTTTACTTGATTTACGCGAGTTGCAGGTAGATCACTCATGTACGGTTCGAGCGGAGTAGGTTTCAGTTTATAGCATTGCAAACACTTTGACAAACAATGACGAATAGCACGTTTAGGAGAGAGGATCCAGAATTGTTGTGTCAAAAGGTATTGCATCGTGTTAATACCGGGATGACAGTTTTCACGGTGAAAGGCTTCGATGATAAGGTACGTTAATCTAGAGTCGCGGGGAAGTAGAGCAGGGTGTTTGTGTTCAAACTCGAGTCCGGATCGGACTAGCCGACCGCCCACCCTGAGAACTCCGTGGGAGTCCAGAAACGGGTTCAACTTACGCATTTGTTTTGATAAAAGGCTGTTAGATTGAATTTGATGAATGTCATTCGCAAAATGAGTTGATTGAACGTGCTTGACGATAGTCGTTAGCGCGTCATGAAGCTCTGAGCGTTTATGAATGGGAGAAGAGCAGCGTTTACGTCTATTACGAATGAAGTCTAAGAATTTTAGCCACACGCAAATAATGCGTTGGATTTTACGAAGGGACGAATAACGGTCGAATAACAAGTCTATAAACGAGACGGTTAAGTCATCATGTGTGAAGAGCGCACGCAGCGTTCTCTCTTCACTTTCAAGAACGGTTTTGTCGGGAGCTTCATCTGAGCCTGTAGGCCAAGAGACAGACGGTTGGGATAGCCACTTAGGGCCCGCCCACCATAACCTATTGTCGGCAAGAGCTGACGGAAGCTGACCGCGGGAGACTACGTCCGCTGGGTTCTCTTCGGAGGCCACGTGACCCCAGCGAGCATCTGGAACGACGTCTAGAATGTGACCTACGCGATTCGCGACGAAGGTCTTCCAACGTGAAGGGTGAGATCTCAGCCACGCAAGCACTACCGTGGAGTCTGACCACGCGTAGATACCGGTACATGGAAACACAGGTAAGTATAAATCCTTAACGAATTTCAGCAGATCGGCGAGGAGGACAGCAGCGCACAACTCGAGCCGAGGTAATGACGTCGATTTTGTTGGAGCGACACGACCTTTGGAATACACAAAAGAGACTTTTACGTTGTCGTAGATATCAACTGTGACTAAGTAGATTACTGCGCCGTAACCGGTTTCAGAGCTGTCCGAAAAACCATGAATTTCACACGATTTTATGTCTTTTACAGACACACATCGAGGTATCTGCAACGATTTCAAAAGAGGGAGTTCTTCGAGGTAACGATGCCAGAAGTTTACGATTTTTTCAGGAGGATCTTCGTCCCATCCTACACCAAGGATCCAAAGGCGCTGGACGAGAACTTTTGCGACAATAGTTAACGGAGAAAGAAAGCCCAAGGGATCATATACACGCGCGAGCTCGCTGAGTATACTGCGCTTGGTACATTTTTTGTTTTGTGGAGTCACTGCGAAGAAGAAGCTATCACTAGATGGGTCCCATTTTAGACCCAAAACTTTAAGGGTGTAATTTTCTTTTGCGTCTAGAGTGACAGGTGCGGTTAAGCAATGCTCTGGGGATAAGTCAGACAAAAGTTCGGGTGAATTGCTCGCCCATTTGCGAAGCTCAAAGTTCCCTCGTTTAAGAAGAGCAATAATCTCTGATTTGGTTTCATGAGCGGTTTCGAGTGTGTCACAGCCGGTTGCGACATCGTCAATGTATAAGTCCCTGGATAAAACTTTACTAGCAAGAGGAAAGTCATTACCTTCGTCAGAAATCAGCTGTTTGATAGTACGGCATGCGAGGAACGGAGCGGAAGACACGCCATACGTAACCGTATTGAGCTGATATTCCTGAACGGGTTCGTCGGGATTAAAACGCCATAGAATACGTTGATAGTCGCGGTCGTCGTTGCGTATAGAAATCATTCTATACATTTGTCGCATATCAGCAGTAAAAACCACGAAATGAATGCGAAAATTGAGAAGAATCCCGACTATATTCGTTTGAAGTTTAGGCCCTATTAGAAGCGAGTCATTAAGTGAGATGCCTCTGGCGTCTTTCGAAGAAGCATTATAGACAACGCGAAGCTTAGTTGTAGCCGAATCAGGACGTAAAACACAGTGATGTGGAATGTAATATTTTCCTTTTCTTAACTCTTGGATAGGAACTAAGCTCATGTGACCACTATCTAAATAGTCCTTCATGAAATCGTTATACTGTTTGTGTAAATCTGGATTCTTAACGAGTCGACGTTCTAGCGAATTAAAACAACGAAAAGCGACATCACGGGAACCTGGAAAGTATTGAACGTTTTCTTCCTTAAAAGGTAAAGAAACCACGTATCTACCCGTTGAATCACGAGAATGTTGCGAGACGAATATCTCCTCACAGCGTTCGTCTTCAGGAGTTAAGCGTTTAGAAGTATCGAATGATTCTAACTCCCATAAGCGTCGAATATCTTCGTTTAATTGGTCGTCTTCTTTGATAAGAAATGATTGAATGTCTTCCTCTTTACAGCCAACACCTCCCAGAAGTAGCCAGCCGAACACAGAATTAAATGCAGAGGGTTGCATGGGACCGCCGCTAACAGTACCAGGAAGCAAGAGCGAAGCAAACATCTCTGCGCCAAGAAGAAGATCGATAGGACCTGGCTGGTGACACTCTGGGTCAGCTAGCCGCAGGTCTTGCAGGTGATGCCACGATGATTTATCAATACGGGTGGATGGCATCCTGCCGCATATGGAAGGTAACGTGAATGCGTCGACGTTGAATAGAGGTTTACCATGAGCACCTACTTCGAGTCTGACTGTTCCTGAAACAGCAGAAGACGACTGGCCTAAGCCACGAACACGCCGAGAAGTGGGAGTACAATCTACACCCAAGCGTAGGGCAGCGCGTTCGGTGATGAAGTGTGCCTGGCTTCCCGAATCAATGAGGGCGCGAAACGATTGGAAGTTACCTAACGAATTACGAAGTTGAACGATAGCGGTTGAAAGTAATACAAGTGAACTTTCACCTATATTTGTAAGTACACGGACTTGATCGGTCGTTTGACTACTCGAAGCGGATTGAGAAGAAGAAGTAGTCAAATTTTCGTTTTGGTGAAGTAGTGTATGGTGACGCTGACGACACTTCTGACATTTAAAAATAGATTTACACTCCTTCACACTATGTGACGATTTGAGACAGTTGAAACACCAACGATGAGTTTTAGCGTAATCAGTCCGTTCAGAAACGGATAACTGTGCAAAGTCTTTGCACTGCATAAGAGAATGATTTTCTGAACAAAATGAACACTTCAATACGGATGGCGAAGGTGTCACTGGAACGGAGATCGAATGGGGCTTCGTATTATTGGACTGCAGCTTCGTATGATCGGACTGAGGCTTCGAATTATCAGTTGTATTGGAAAGAAACACAGAAGTTTGCTTTTGTTTGTTATTTGTTTTATTGTTGTTATTTAAATTAGATTTACTTTGAAATTGAAACCGATTAGAGTTACTTTGACTTTGTGAAGAGAAATGAGTATCTCGTATGAGCGCCTCGCATTTAGAATTTAAGAATTTCATTAATTCTCCGTATTTAGGCAACTCAGAACAAGTATACTTTTGTTCGAATAAACAACGCGTGTTAGAGTCCAATTTAGATAAAACTAAATAACATAGAATAAAATCCCATTTGTCAGTAGGTAAATTAACCCCTTTTAAAATATTTAAATTCTCGTTAATGAGATCTAGCGAGCGACGAAATTCGATTGGAGAATTTAATTTGAAATTAAGGTTTGATATTTCTTTCCAACACTCGAATGCGAGTTCGCGTTTATTTTGATATCGAGAGATAAGAGTTTGAAATGCTTCTTGGTAGAAACTACCCTGAACGGGGTAGGAACGTATGAGGCCAAGAGCATCGCCAGAAAGACTCGATAAAAGATAGTGCATACGCTCAGTATCCGATAACGCTTCATTCGTATGTATCAATGAATTAAATATGTCATAGAACTCGGGCCAAGCCTTAATTGATCCTGAAAAGGTGGGGATAGTGATTTTAGGTAGCTTGATGTTGGAAACGCAAGAACGACCTAAGGCGCTTTCGAATGAATGGGAAGATTTTACTTCAGTTGGTACTAACTGTCTATGAATTATCATGATACCATAGTATATATCATCGAATTGTTCGCGAATTAAATCTTCCTCTTCCTCTTGATCGCTATCAATCACGCTCAGAATGTCAAAATGCGCTTCCTCAAAGTTGTTGCAATATTTTTGAAAAGACGAATAATGAACGAGAAACGAATCCAAATACGAGTCATCTTTCTTTGCCAACTCAGCTACTTCGAATGCTTTCTTTAAGCGGTTTAACGCAATTATACGTTTACGGCGCAATACAGGTAAATCAAGAACTGTGAAAACATTTTTATCTTCTTGGTTTTCCTTTTCTAATGACTTAGGCTTGGAACGGCGTCTCATAGTTACGTAAGACATATTAAAAAATAAATATAAATAATAAAAAATTATTTATCGAATAATACGAATGCGTCACGAAATTAAACAATTGAATTGAGAGAATAAAGTTAAACTAAAAACGATTATCAATTGTTTACGTTAAACAGTCAACCAGTAGGAGCGCGAAGCGCGAGTGCATCGAATGACGTATAAGACGGCTAAATAATGTTGGTGCGTGCATACGTATCGAATTGAAGTAAATTAACGACCACTAAATTCTGTCGGGTTATACCGAACCGATTCGCATTAATAATGACGTATCCCGGTTTTCCTTTTTACAAAATAACAAATTTTCACAGGAATTTTGAACGCAATTAAACACAAAAAACACAAATTTTAATGTTCATATGCCTTCGTAACTAACTTGTTATGTTATTCAAGCGGAATTGAATGCAAAAGATCAACGGAATGTCAGCCGGTAATGGCGGCAGAACGAAATTGTTAATAAAATTTATTTCAAATGGGCGCTAAATATACGATATTTTACGAGATATGCATATAATTGCATAGATATCTAATGGAAAATAAGCCGATCTAAAGGGAATGGGTGCTTATTTCCCGGGTTTCGGCACCATAAAAATGTGTGCGGATGGTCCTCACACTATTTGGGTAACAGCTACGTTTTTTGTAAAGTTGGGCTGCAACGTCTAAAATATTCAGAGACAATGTGGAAGCTTACCTCTGGATATGTACGATCCTATGTCCAAGCCTGTCCAGCGCTGGGTACACCGCTGAAGTCTCGCCGGCCGGCACATAAAGTACTTGCTTGTAATAGTTTATTAATGATTTTATATATTAATTCCACTTTCCTCACGATTAAAACGTTTATACACACACACACCCCGAATAATGTTTATATAGATTTGCACTCGCGATGGCTTTGTTGTACTTTTAAAGTTTTTACGAATTTTCTTCTTATTAAAACGTATTAACTCTTTTTTGAAATCCATTCGAATGTCAACGTCTTGACCGATGACGCAGTGTTGCCGCGAAATGGATGCGGCTTGTCATTGGACGGAACGTATGGCGTGACATATACGCCCTGCCATTGGTTAACTCCCAACAATATCATAGAAAATTCCAGATCGTTGCAAATTAAAGCCCAACATATGATAAAAGGCGGGAAGATTTGAAATTCGAATAGAAATAGATTACGGTTACGAAACAATTGATGTAGGCCCTTAATAAAATACGATAAGAAATTGACATTTTAATGTATAGTAATTTATTAATTTTTGCATTTGACATGCTATGCTTTTTACTTAATAAATCAAATTATGGTGGAAAAAGTGAAATGCCGCAAGCGGGACTTGAACCACGACCTCGGAATACCGGAATTGATTTATTAAATTTTAATGTATGATACATTCTGAGTTTCTGAAGGTAAAATATTGTCAGAATTTGCGAACATAATAATATGTCTGAAATTAGCCCAAAATATCCAGCCACATAAAAGCCAACACTGCGCTTTCGTAGACTTGGAGAAGGCATTTGTGTATGGAGGCATTAGCTATGTATGAAGTTAATACTGAAACCTCTTCATGGGGTATTTCAGAGCCTATGAGACAAACATTTTCTTTACATATCGTTACATTTTTCAAAACTAATTGACCTTCAATAGGCCGAAACGTTTTAAAATGGCGCATATTACTTTATGTTACATAAAACTGCTGTAGTCTTATCAGTTTATTTATTATAACTAAGAATTCAGTTAAAACTAACTTCAACAAAATTACCAGTCAAATAACTCGTTTACAAGAAAGAGGAAAAATCTCGAACCAAATCCTGTTAAATCCGTTTGCGTGGCAATACTTTGCTGTAATTGAATAGTCCCAATTTTTGTATACTGCAACTATAGATTGCTTTACTAAACTATGAAACATGTAGAATTAGCGAATACCATCCAAGGACTGATAATGCTATATTTGATTGAAGCTAAATCGGTAATATTAATTTAATGTGCGAAATTAATCGGACATAACCTAGTGAACTAATGCCATGATATTATCTTTTTCTCCGACATTTATCTCAACTTAGTTAAAGATTTTGCCAGACTACATGAGTACTTGTGTAAATTTGTCTATACATACTATTATGTGCCTAATCAACGTACAACTCATACATTCAGTGCTTATTACACTTCGCAAGAACGAAGGTATGTATAGTTAAAAGTGCGAATGAGATATAACGCTACATTCGACAAGGAGAAAGCGACTGAATCGCATCGCAATTGCAACCAAGACGATAGTGTCGATAGTGTTTCCCTTTACAACAGACAACAGCACCAATGCACATTTTAGCGAGGTGTATAAAATGCTTTTATCATATTTGCATTGCTAACGGTTGCAGATAAGAGTGTACTAGGGTTGTGGGTTTAAGTAGATGTTTCTATAAATCACGTCTTTCTAAACCGCACTAATAAGTTTTGAATTATATTATATTTTCCTTGCTTTATCCTAACATTATTGTGTGGAACTAATTGTGCAGTTAAATAGCGATGTAATGCTCACTACCGCACTTCGGAATTTCAGATGTTGCCGGAACTAAGATCTGTAAAACAATTAAAGTGTTTTCTGCCAATCCTATGATAAGTTCACTTAAAATTCAGACAGTTTCAATGTCATTCAACTTTAAAGACAACACCTAACGTATAATTATCTTAACGCTATCTAGCTTTGATTATGTTTCTAGGGAGGGTTATTAATTAGAGTAGTTTAAAAGCTCCTTATATTGGAAACCTATGAAGTTAAAGGCTAAGAAGAAGCTAAGAAATTAAGATTAACTAGTGTTGTACACACTAATGACACATAAAGAGCCATTTCTCAAACAAACAGCGTTAAAATAATTAATTTTTCTGTGTATTTAATCGGTCAGCTAAAACACAGATCACTTACAATAGATTCTATACGCAAGGCGATCAACGCTCAACCTATCCACTATTCACGCATAGTTATTGTTCTAGAACTCGGTGTGTCATTTTGGTACGACCAAAAAAAGTGTTTTGCTCATTCGTTGTTAGTGCGCTTAGTCGTAACAAAAAACCTGTCAAGAGCGAGGTAAACTCGCACACTTAGGGTTTCGTACCTACTAGACATATAAACATAAGTAACTGCATTCAAATAATCATGTAATTAAACTCAAAACAACTCACCAACTTAATTTTGTATTTGAAATATAGGGAATCGCCTACATTTCAGCTTCTTCATAAGTTGGTATTAGTATAAACACTTTTTTACTTGTGATGTGATGACAAATTATAAGTTTTTGGATTTTTTCCTACATCAGCACTATATAGACTTGATCTATGCCAAATTTCAAGGCTCTAGGGCAACGGGAAGTAACCTGTCAATTTTGATTCCCTAGCATAAGTCGAAAAATTCTTAAAAATGGTCGTAATTCGGTTATATTTTTAAATGCGTAGAGGTGAAAGGTTGACTGTATTTTTTGCAGCAAGGGACCTCATAGATCTACATATCGTATGAGTTTCAAGTTGATACCTTCAGCGATTGCTGAGTAAAAAAAAAATGACAGACAGACAGACACCGGAGTGATCCTATAAGGGTTTCTACGAAACCCTAAAAACAAGCTTTTAGTTGATGTCCAATTTGAGCCATGAATCGGATTCAACTGGAAACGGGATGTCAAAAACCATGTGTGTCAAAGATATAATATAATCAATAATCATTTGGTATAATCACTTTGAACTTCGCCATGTTTTGTGGATAAGTCAAAGATCACACCTTCAGATTCGTAGCTATTTGTGGATTGAAGTTATCTTAAGCCCTCGTCATGTCAAAGGGCTATAATTTATTCACATGGTGATGGCAACAAGTTACAATAACATGATTATTTACGATGAGTCTTCATAAAATAATCCTCAAAATTAATCTGAAGAAATATTTCCATGAATCAGGAATTATTTATGAATTCAGCTTCATGTTCTATCTGAAAAGGGAATAGGGATTTTACAGTCATGAAGATGATTAAGGGCATCATTATTTATGAAGACTAAATGGTATGATTTGTAAAACCAGCAGACGTGTACCTACTTTGATTGAATGCAATAATAGTTACAGAAATTGAATATTGATTGTGATTCGACACCCGATTCCAGTTGTTTAGTCAAACAACTGAACGGTCAGTAACTATTATAACTAAAGTCTTTCAAAGGTGCCCTGAGTGCCATAAGTCGGCTTGAGTTCCAAGTAGGTCCAAGTCGATAGCATTGTACTTTTTAACTTTATTAGAAAATTACGACGCTTGATGAAGTGTTTTGGAGAACTCCCAAGTATATCCGAAGTTTAGCGAGTAGCGTAATAAGAGTAGCTATTTCATAAGTCCCATTTTTGTGATGGGTTCAAATCCCTGAGTCGGTACAATCTAATTTTAGTAATAACGGTAGGGGCGTCGGCTTCGAAACCCGAACTGTTAACGGTGCTTTCCAAAAGTAATACATACTAAAGAATTGTTGGTATATTTTGATTTCCTGCTGTTATGATTCTTTGTAAGAAATAACGCGGATTCACGACAACAATCAATGATCAAGTATCATTTTAATTTATTAATACGTTATTACTGGTGATTGTCAGGTCCGTATGAACCGGTACACCTGATGGTCTACCCAGGAGCTGTGGTATGCATCCAGGACCCGAAGACATTGATCATGATGATGACTTCATTATTTTCAGATTAATTTTACTTATACTTTTTAAGATATTGCTGGATTATTGTATATCTTGGAGAGATGTGTCAGTGTCTCTTAATTATATCATGTTTTGTACATTTTATAGTATTAATAGTTGGATTCCACTTGGCTGTAGTTTAAGTCATTCATTCACAATGTCAATTTAAGTATCAGACATTTTGATATTGGTTCTGATTGTGCCGTGGTATTTAAATGAATTACAATAATCATTATTTCTTGTCATGAAATTGAAGGAATTCATACGAAGCTCACATAATGAGGATTTACCTGCTGTGTATGTCCTCACTGCTACGAGAAGCAAGACTTTTGTCGAGTAAACTTATGTCGGATGGAACTTGTTCAAACTGTGTTTCGCTCGATGGCGAGTAATAAATCTTTTCTAATGCTCATGTTCAGACTTGCTCGTGGAAACACAATAGAAACGGGCAAACTTAAGTGGAAATAGTACAGTTTTGGGTTTGAGCGTAGCTTTTGTACCATTATTATAATGGGAGTCGATTGAGTGTTGTAAAATAGGACTTTTTCTATTGTAACAGTGTAAGTCAATACCATACCATTCGGTGCCCGGCTCTCGTCTAAGTCCAAAGAAAGTTTTGGTCAGACGTGATTTTTGGTGAAAATTCGTAAATTTAACAATTATTTTATCTCCAAAATGGCTACACAGAGAGGTACGTTTTATTTATTTTCCATGAGCTTAATTAAGCAAGCACTTAATGGAGGTTGGAATTAAAATGTTCAGGTTTTAACATTGCATAAATATTAACTTTTTTATAGTTTGCTTTTTTACTCATAATTTTAAATTGATGATTTTTATCTTATTTATATGCGTTGCTGTGGTCTGTTGCTTAGATCTTGTGGCCAAGTGGAATATCACTATAACATTTTAGACATTAAATAAAGTTTAATAAGTAGCTAATTCATTGTTTAGATAGTATTTGTATTTAGTTTTCTATTAGATCTCATAGTATAGTGTTTATTGTTATTGAAATGTCGTATGTGGATGGGTATTTGAACACGAGTGTTTAGAAATCTAATGGTTCATAAAGGACCCCAGAGGTAATGGTCGCAGTGGCTCCCTAAATGTGTTCATTTTTCCATTCATTTTCTACATAATATTAAATAAGGGTTATTATTTAACATTTTTGCGACCCATTTAACTTCAAAGTATAATTTATATTTTATGGTATTTGTTTTTGTCGGAAATAGTTTAGTAATGTTAATATTCGTTGATCTTTTTTAAATGAATGTGGTTATAATCGTAATATGCATACAAGTGAAAGTAATTTATTTATATCGACAACGTATCTGATAAAGGAATTTTAAAATGTGTTTAGATAACATAATATTTTAATTTATTTATTTATTTATTAATACTTCATGCACATATAGAGTACAATGGCGGCCTTGGGCATTATCTACCAGCCAACCAGTGGTAGTACAGAGCAACAGTGTGGGTGCCAAATACAAAAAAATATTAAAAGACAAAACAAGAACCAAATAAACTTAAACTAAACATCAACTTAATCTAAACAATTACTATAGGTGAATACAAAATAAATAAAAGGTTATAATCTTATATATAAAATTCACGTGTCACAGTGTTAGTTACCGTACTCCTCCGAAACGGCTTGACCGATTCTTATGAAATTTTACATGCATATGCAATAGGTCTGAGAATCGGCCAACATCTATTTTTCAAACATTTTTTTTAGTATGGAAAAACAACGTTTGCCGGGTCAGCTAGTTATTTATAAAAATAATGCACAAATTATACCTATACATAAATACCATAATATACATATACATACCTACATATACAATAATACATATACTTACATATATATACATACATAACTAGTAGTCAGGAATCTATAAACATGTTTGCAGTGAAGAAATAATTCTAATGGTTACTGTTTATATGTTTATAATGGTATAATCGTTTTCTTAAACAAAATTCTCTTCAAAAATATGATAACGTATTATTTGACATTGTTTTTATTGATTATTTGATTTTGCACACGGTAATAGTCCAACCAAATTGATTGCTACTTAAATTGACAACAACAAAAAATACATCGATAAAAAAACGTTATACATACTTACATAAAAAACAAAATTATTGCATTTAACAGCCATCTATAGTCTCCTCGTTACTATGGCAACCATGAAATAAACATGGCCGCGTTGTTGTTAACATCAACACCCCACATTTCACACACGTTTGTAACCGTTCCGAACGTTAACGAGATAATATTTACCAATACTCTATTCTAGACGAAAATCAATTTCTATGCCCCATTTCGTCGTTAAACGCTACAAACATACAAACTCACTTTTACATTTTTAGTATGACAAGATGTTAGTTAGTCTCAAATCAAGTGAAAAGCTACGTATCTGAAATTATCCTACTAATATTAAAATCACTGAACAAAATTTCAAAAGAGTATTATTTGTTTAAAAAATGATTTGCACGTTTTAACATCTTCATAATAACCCTAATTTTATATTATGTTTGCCGTTTTTGATTATTTTGTTGTTTTAAGTTCGTTTTTGTTTTTTGGTTGTGATATAAAGTCGTGATACGTGTGTTGTGTGTTTTAATGACAAATATTCCTAGAACAGGTTTCACAATGTTGACACAATCGTGACACTAACACACGTTTGGACACGTAACCATCTAATATGCTTGCTCATTTTATGAAAAAAGAAATTCATTGATGTCCATGCTTTCCATTTAGTTTGTTATCATAATCATTACTTTTTATCACATCCATATCTGCATGTCTTAACCCGAATTGTATTAATAGATTAAGACACAATAAAAAAAAATATAAAAAAAATTAAAAGAAGTCTACATCACATCACACAAGTAACAAAAAAATACTGTCAATTTCATTACCAATATAAAAACTTTAAAAAGTAAAAACATATGATAAAAAAATGAGATTCAAAAATGGAATGGTGAAAAAAAAAATTTTTCGCATGCAGAAAAAAATTTCATAAAAAAAAAAACAAGTTGTGGCCAGTGATGTACATTGTGGCAAGAAAAAAGGTTCGAGGTTATATTTGGTGAACGGTTGTGGTAACAGAGTATGTGTTGTAGATTATGCGCGCGACACGAGCGACACAGACTCGTTCCCGGCGGAGGATGGCAGCGATGTGCAATACGAGCCAATTACAGAACCAGACGACGACGATGATCCGCCCGTTGATTGTAATACTTCAGAGAGTGATGTGAGTTCTAATATCAATTTTAGACGAAAATTTCGGGACCTAGCCCATCGGTATTGTAAGAGACAACCAGAGGAAAATCCAACTATCTATAAATCCCCTGGTGGAGTGGTTCTGGTCTGTCGATAACGAGTCTGCGGGTTCAATTTCCGCTCGGGACAATCATTTGTGTGATATTTTTTATTGTCATACAAATGTTTGTACTGCTTCTAGGTGTTTCTATATATTATAAATACCTATGTATTTACAAAATAAAAGTATTTTATGTATTATATACGTATTCTGGAACCAATAACACAAGCATAATAAGCTTAGCTTGGGACCAAAGGAAGTTGTGTGAAATGTCCATGAATATTTAATCTGTTTATTTTCCAGAAGGACTTGATAGTTACAAAAGTGATAGAAGTGCCAGTTGGTGATGACATACAGTTCGCGGACTCTGAATGTACAGACACATACGAGAGTGACAGTGAAATAGATCTGTGCGATTATTGGAACTGCGCGCAATGTGGTGCTGACAACAACAACCCATTGTATCGATACTGTGAGAAGTGCTTTCAGGTAATCTAATATACAATAAAATTCTCGTGTCACATTGATCGTTCCCATACTCCTCCGAAACTGCTTGACCGATTCTTATGAAATTTTATATATGCATATTCAGTAAGTCTGAGAATCGGCTACTTTACTCGGATAAGATTTTCCACCCCTGACATTTGCATGGCAAAACAATGTTTGCCGGGTCAACTATCTTATATATAAACAGTCTTATTCATAATGACTTATCGGAGGTTTATGCGGAGATTTTATCGGGGAGATAATAAACGTTTTAGCGTAAAAAAGACCATTATGAATAACAAGTTTTGACAATTTTCGCGAACCTATTTTAGCGAACTTTTAAACCTCTGATAAGTCATTACGAATAAGACGGTAAATCAATTGCTGTTCGTTAGCCTCGCTAAAACTCGAGAACGGAAAATTTTGGTCTTGAAATATTCGTAAAAGTCCAGGGAACGGTGACAAAATAAATATATTATGAGGATCTAAAATTACACGCGTACGGAGTACCGCCATCAGCTAGTACACTATTAAATGAAGAATGTGTGCTGTGAGGTAGTCACAGAAAGTACTGTTACAATCATAAAATTATATTATTGTCTGGAGCTCTAGACTGTACTTTTTTACATGGACATTTCATATAATGTCCTCTAGTCCCGAGCTAAGCTTATATGTTTGTATTATGGCTACCAGAATACGGATAGAATACATAGAAACACCCAGACGCAGTTGTACTGCAAACATTTGTATGACATTAATGAATATCTCGCAAATGATTCTACTGTGTGGGAATCGAACCCACGACCTCGTGAACGGCAGTTACATCAATCATCAGACCATGAAGCCTGTCGATGGTATTAGTAGATAATATTTAGTCTCTTCTTAAACCCATGTGAAGTAGGCATGATAATGATAATAGCTATATGAAATGGCCGCTTTTAATTAAATGCATCTAGAATTTTAACATTGACATTGATACTGTGAGAAGTATGTATTAACTAGATAATGACGGGCTTCGTGGTGGAGTGGTTTACGTAATGGACTGCCGATCACAAGGTCGCAGGTTCGATTCCCGCTTGGGACAATCATTTGTGTGATATCCATAAATGTCATACAAATGTTTGTACTACGTCTGGGTGTTTTCTATGTATTATAAGTATATCCGTACTATCCGTATCTGGTACCCATATTACAAGCATAGCTTACTTTGGGACCAGAGGACGTTGTGTGAAATGTCATGAATATTTATTTATTTATAAAAAAAAACAAAAAACAAAATGTGTAAATGAAAATGTTCTAATGTAACATTTCATATCTATTACAGATACGTAAAAACTTTTTCCCGCCAAGGCCGAAAAGAAAAAGACGAGAGGTGAAAACTGAGGAGATACCACGCACATACTCCCAGGATTCAGGCGTGGACTTCCCAGCCAGCCAAGATATGGTGGACAACCCTGGTGAGGGCACTTCCGACCCTAAAGTAAACCAAACAATAACTAATAATAATAAAAAACGTCGAGCAGATTCCGCTGATAGACCTATAGTGAAAAGAAAACGCGTTTCTCGCACCGATTCCGATACCGATTTGTGTTCGGACGATTCTCGATCATCTAATCGAGTTAAACCTCTCGTAAAAACTGTTAGTAATCCATCGGTTACTATAGAAGATATCGATGTTAGAGTAACGGGCAAAGTTGTTGATAATTTATCTATAGAAAATAAGGATCTATGCGTTATATGTATATCTGAGCCTAAGTCAGGTGTTTTTGTTCATGGTAGAATAGCTCACATATGCTGTTGTTATAAATGTGCAATGAAAGTTTGGGCCAAAGCTAAAAGATGCCCTGTCTGTAATTGCAAAGTTAGCAATGTTCTAAAAGCGGTTGTTATGTAAAAATATATATACATCATACATTTTATTAATCGCTATAGGCTATTTTTGATTATATTTCCAAAAGTTATTTAATGGTACCAATTCCACATGCTCAACTAAACTTAACTAAAAAATTAAAACAACTATTGCGTATTTTGATTAACTGGCTATATACCTACTAGATTTTCATATAAAATAAAACAATGTTTCAATATAAATTCTGTAACAACAGAAACCATACATTCTTCTGAGAATAGAACATTACAATTGAAATCTCGTAACAATTTTAAAGTTTAAATTTAGAACCCATACTTTTTTCGTAAAACTAAATGTTACAAGATAAATTCTGTAGCAAGTTTCATAATTTGAATTAGGAAAAATTTATACTAAATACAGATTTTAAATATTACAATTTAAATTAAGAACTAATTTCTATTATGATTTGAATGTAGTTATAATTATTTTATGATTTTACCGGCCTCCAGTTTTTTTTTTAATCTCCATCATTCGGTGTCCTATCCTGTTACGCGACGTTGGCGAAATTGTATATACAAAAGCCATAAACTAAAATAAGTTGAAATATTATGACAATAAAATTTAAATTCAAAACTACAGAGTAAAAATTTGTGAAACGAAGTACATAGGAATGCAGGGATCAGATTATTTTAAAAAATACCAAGAATAATTTCAGGGAGATAGCAGTAAAATGTGTATGTCTTAATATCTGCACCTAATTTAACAAAATAGTTTAGTTTTTAAATTTTAGTTTTTAATTGTAAATTTGTTAAATGTAACAAAATAGTAAATTATATTCGGGTATGTTCACAAACTAGCGGATAGACGATAGCGATTAATAAAATTAAACGTTTTTTATATGGGTAATGTACGTAGATGTTATTAGCCACGCTTATATCGAATTAATTGAAATTCTGCTGTATTTTTAAAATAAGCTGAATATGTATCTGTAATTTTTAGAGAGTGTCTCGGATCGTAAAATATATCCGCAGATTTGTATCCGAATAAGGATATTGATATTTCACCCCAAACTTTCTGCAAAATCATACAAGATATGTTTCGAGTGGCACTGCGCGGGGCTTTATTTATTTTGTTTTTATTTCTAATACATACAAATTTGTGGTTAAACAAATGGCTGCGAAGACCTTTACGTGTTGATATTAATTCATCTACTAATTAGGTAGGTTAATAAGGTATTATATCCGAAAAGATCGGCCATAATGTGAGATTATTTTTCACAGATATCGTGGATATCGCGTAAAGCTAAGTTATTCACGCTTACATTCAAGAAGCGAGGCATTTGTTAAAAATGTGAATAAATCTTACTAATGTTATAGTTTGAAGTAAAATAAAGATCAAGTTATGATCACAATTTTACTTATAAAAATCAATCATTATTTTCAATCACTGAAATTTCAGATACATATTTAGTTTCTGCAGTATTTTGAGGAATATGCAATATCGATATTCATATTAAAAATATGATAGGATTGAACAAAAACAATAAATATCCCTAAACAAAGGTTACCTGCGGCATCCACTTTACCATTGCACAGATAATATTTGAGACAAACTATTAATTAAAAATATATATAAAAATAGACAATTGCAGAAAAAAATCTTACTGATCATCGTCATCATCATTTCGAATAGAGTCGTATCTTACTGATAAACGAGTATAACAATCTATCCGTAATAGAGTTATTGAATATGGCCGTAGTTCAAACAAAATATCACTGGGATAAGGAATTAATAAAGCTACGAAGTAGACATCACAACTATTATAAAATTAAATTAGTTCAGACCAAATTTCGTCTCTAAAAATTTATAAGAATAAAAGCGACTCTATACATTTTGTTTTTAGGAATATAAAAAAAATGACGTTATTAATTAGTATGTAGTTGTAAATATATAGAGGCGTCAACCACCGAAAAGAAAAAAGAGTTAATATATTCATTTAATTATATAAAAATAGTTTTAGGTACTTTTGGTTTAGAAAATTGCTTAGCGGTTGAAATAATGCCAAATAATTCAAATATCGGAAATTGGTTTAATTCACTTAATTCTAATTAAATTAAATGTTTCGTTTGTATATTAATAAAATTTTGACCCGTCTAAGTTACAATAATCCTATAATGTACATTAGTCTAGGCGTATGAGAACAAAAGTTACGAATAAAATGTGAAATACGGAATTTTAAGAAAGTACTAGGTTTTAATATCGCACTAATCTCTCAGTAAATGCGAACAAGGCCCGTGCCTAAAGATAGGATAGGATATGGGCTGTGAATAAGTTAATATGTAAATAATTCCTTAATAATAAGAAGTAATCTAAAAAAAGCTTCGATTTATGTTGCTCGGTTGTTCAATGGATAATTACAATTAAATAGCGCAAAGTTAATTGTTACTTTTGGGTCAATTGAGTAGAATCAAATTTCCTACCTATTTGTAAAAAGCGTTTGATGGATATTTGTATTATTAATCAGACAGAATTAGAAAGAAAAGCCGGTAAAGGGCATAGTTTCCATAATATGATATCTATTTTATCGAAAGACATCTAGCAACAAGCAAAAATGAGTAATTGAACTAAGTAATTTACGGAATTGAATGAGATATTTCGCGAAATAAGTAGCTTTGCGAAATAAATGAGTAATTTTGCGAAATAGGTATATGAGTAACTTTAAGCAATAAATAAGTAACTGCGAAATAAATGAGTAACTTTGCGAAATAAGTTTAGTCGTTTTGCGAAACAAGTTCTTAGGAATTATAATGGCTATTATCGTCTGTATATGTATTACTATGCATTTATCAAATAATTTGTGCATTATTTAGCTATTCGATAAAGCGCACTGGTATATTAGAATGCCAGATTTTATTATTTGACCGTAACGTATTAAAAATGCGTAAATAAAAAGATGTACATTTCTTTCGCTGTATATTAAGTTTATATAAAATAGCACATTTCTTAGGATAAAGTAGCCGAAGTTAGCAGTTATTTTAAATATCTATCAGCTGTTCGAGACGCGGCCATTTTGTTGCGTTCATCGAAGTTATTTATTCTTTAGAACACGCTTCGAACAGGAAATATTTTATTCAGCTGATTTTTTTTGTTCAGATTTAGAAAAAATCTTTTTATTAATGCCTGTAAGAATGATCAGCAAAGAGTTTTTTTAACAAAATGCTGATTGTTGGGTGCCTTATCGTATCAATGTAGAATCCCTATATTTTTAAACTTCTAGGGCAACCCCATGACAAGAAACTTTAATTACACTTTTTTTTTCTCTAATGTTTGTATTGTATATATTGAAATGTTTTTTAAATAATTTCGGTCAATGTTGGTAGTTTTAAAGTTTAGTTTTCTATTACGAGTGGTGGAAGCGTGTAGCGGAGCGATTTATTCGTTACAACAATCCTACTACTTCAAAATAATAAATAATAACAGCAATCCTATTACTTATAAATAATTACTTATTGGTGTTTGTCACATTATGTACATATATCTATGTCATTATGAATGAATAATGACAATTATAAAACGGCATGATTAATTATTATGCAATAATATAAAATAAAAGATTTTCGCATCTTTTTGGATGATTTTATCTAAAAATCACTTCTTAGTTATTAGTGATTATTAAGTACATATTACCCATTAATTTATTAAAATAAATGGTTTTCACTAAAGAAATGTTTAAAATAGTATTTGAAAACCTGTATATTTTATGGTGAGGTTTCATCAATAATAAAACGCTTCTGCTCCACGCTCCGCCTTTCTGTACTATCGCCTTTTTTGAGTGATTTGATATTTAAAGGTAGATTATTGTGTTTCCTATTAAAATATTAAAAAAAATATACTATCCTGTATCTAACCCACCCTTTCTCCTACCGCACAGAGAAATATATAATAATTTGTTTAATTTTGTTTTTCATCAGAGAATTTATTTCATTTATCGATTTGATTATAATCGTTTTAGTTTTCCTATAGTTGTGTCTGTAACGATTGTACAGTTAGTCTATGTTATATGTAATTATTACTCTATAAAAAAAAAGAAAAAAAAATACGAAATCGAAAAAGAAAATTCGATCGAAAAAGTGAACGAAAAAATATTAATAATAAACTTTTTTTGTTTTCAGGCAATTTGATTCTTTTATTTATATAAATCCTTAATTTTCCCATTTTAAGATAAATTACTTTCAAATAATAATATGTGATTACTTTAAGAAAATCACATAAACCTAGTAGATCAATTAAGTACCTACATTAAAATGTATCAGATTAATCGCACAATCTAAATAATAAAGTAAGCCAAACATATTGATATGTCCACGTAGTGATGATGATAATGATGGATTAGGAATACCCATGTCACGAACCCAATACATCACATGGGTAAGAGTCAGATAAATTTGTGCACAAAACTTGTACGAAACGGATAAGTTGAAACTAAATCCTATATCAACACATCAGAATAAATTGTTCTGTATTCTAAGACGCTTGCTAATAAAGTAAGTGCGTAGGAAATATTGCTTGAACAAGTCTGCAAAACTAAAAAAGGATGATCGAGTCACTGTAGTATTTTTTGTAATTAAGGTTTTCTACGTTAGTGTGTACTAGCCCGTCTTCCCCAAGCACATGCCCAGGGTCTCGTAGTGATTGCGGGTCTATGTGATTCTAATATGCACGGGGCCTCTTAGTAGGTAAAAGACTGCCCTGAGTATGTAGTGATAAACACTAGCGATGCTTATGAATGCATCTGTTATCAAAAGGTAATAAAAAAGTATGTGATCCAAATACCACTATGAGTTACCACACATCAAGTAGCAGATGTTCGAGCAGCTGTTTAGTGACAACTAATGATGTTCG
Source organism: Orgyia antiqua (assembly GCA_916999025.1). Taxonomy (NCBI): domain Eukaryota; kingdom Metazoa; phylum Arthropoda; class Insecta; order Lepidoptera; family Erebidae; genus Orgyia; species Orgyia antiqua. The sequence goes on from OU779866.1 coordinate 35,491,430, forward strand.
TAAGTAGCAAAGTTCGTTTAATTTATTTATTCTATAAAAACTTAATAATAGCTATCTTTACAGGGTACATCCTAATACGATAGTGTAGCTACTACATAAACTTACAAACTAAATCACAACATATTCACAAATAAAACAAATAAATGTATTAAAATTAAATTGGCAATAAAAATTTACAATTAAAATAACCATCAAATATAACAATCAAAATAAAATATAAATCTTGTAAAACATAATTATGTTATTATAATAATTAATCACTCTGGTAGCTTATTACATACAATAAAACTTTTGCGAGTTCACCCAATTTGGCCGAGAAGATGTCAATCGTGTCATGCACCTGGTTGACTACTAGAATAGCTCTCGTGAAAGATGCTTTTTCAGCAAATTAGTCCTGGGCACAGGCACGGCCAGCAGACGCGGCACCCGCCTGCGTGCCACGTACCGGTCCGGCACGCTTAGTTTCAAGTGACTAAGCACGCCCGGGTTGTGTGTGGTACCACGCAATAATTGTATTATGTACGCAGCGAGGGCGAACTCTCTGCGTACCCTGAGCTCGTTGTACCCTACCATACCCAGTACGAATAGGGTAGGATACATCAATGGATAAAAAGGATATACCCCATACATTTTTAAGTACAAGGTACAAGTGTCTTGTAAATTTATTTTGGACACGCCCCAGCATAAGTTTGTACTTGGCTTCGTGAGGTGCCCATATTATGATTGCACTGTGCTCTAGGTGACTCCTCACTAATGCATCGTATAGTACTTTCACTGTCGTAATATTTGTGAATCCATTAGTCTGCCTTATTACAAAACCTAAATTTCTATACGCCTTCTTACATGCATTAACGATATGGTCCCGAAATGTTAAATCTGGTTTGAATTTAACACCAAGATCACGAACCTGTGTAATTCTGTCTATGCCTACAGTTTGTATTTTGTAATCATGTCGCAAAGGGTTCCGCGACCGTGTATACAGCAAAATGTTCATTGATGACTTATCAATGAACATTTTGCTGTATTAAAATTTAATTTGTTATCATGACTCCACTGAACCACTCTGTTGATATCATCTTGCAACAATTTACAATCAGACTGGTCCTTGATCTCTAGTAGCAACTTAAGATCGTAACTTTAGAAGCTTAAGTCCAATAATATATTTGGTACAACAGTTATATAGGAATTCAGTCACGAATACGTTTATTGCACTAAACAGTGCTAAAACGTAGCACGATTGATTGTTAGAAAAGTATAAAAAATACCCAATTGGAAGGGTTCGATTACTCTTACTGTCATGAGTCATAGGAAAAATAAGAATTGAGGATATGATTCATTAAAATGGATATTTGTAATCTCTTCTCGGATTAAAGATAGGCAATCGAGTACCTACATAAGATAAGTAGGTATTTTATTTTCTAATACCTGTCTGGGAACATTTACCTAGATGGTTGTTTATATATTATATATTCACTAGCTTTTGCTGCAGAACAAACAAACATTTAATCATACAATACGAGTATTAGAGGGCGTATATCAGTAAACATAGTACGCTGTATTTGTAAAAACACAACCTCTTTGTTTTCATATACAGTTTATCAACGGTACTACATACATAATTAAATTATTTTTCGATGACGCACCGTTAACATAAAGGAAGCAAGTCGTTAGTCTAGACTATGCTATGACAGTTCAGTATTCATTAATGATACCGTGTTTCTTTTTTCACGGAGTAAACACACGCCGGCAAAGGCACGCTTTTTTAAATCCTAGAAGACATCTGAAAAACACTACTTTTAAGTTACAGTTATTTATGAATATGACCCTATATCCTCTCATGGCAGGAATCAGAAAAAGGCAAATCCAAGGATCAGCTAGCCACGGAAGATTCGGAACTAAACTCTACCTAATTACTTGGTCAGGCGGTCAGCATGTTGGTCAGCAACTTTACTGTTGTTCAACATGGGTGCTCTCTTGTGCTGGGTGACCTCTTTGCATTTCAACATCTCAACACAACTATTTATGTGGTAGTTTTGGCATAATTAAAGGTTTGGTTTCAAATTTTTTAAAAAGAAAGAGACAAACATTTTAAATTTTGATTACGTAGCATCGATCGTAGCGATCGGACGTATCGCGTGCTTATAAATGTGTATTTAAATTAGTGCAGGATGAATTCCTCTAAAGTGTTAAAATGTGCAAGTTGTAACGTTGTTATAAATGAAGTATTAGCCTTTATTTGTAACAAGCTGGATGTTATGGACGAAGAAAGTCTTAGTCGAATTTGTGTTAGCGCTTTCACGGATACTGATATCTTAGAAGCGAAAAATCTTTTGTTTGAAGCTATAACATCGTCGAATCGAAACATAAAAAGAAAAAGGGATGGAAAACAGGTACGGGAAATTGAGGATATTATTTCTCTGCTGCAAGCAACACATCCAGATGAGCGGCCCGTTTTTGTTGCAAAAGAGCTACATAAATTGCCTCCCGTACTTTTTGATCACGTAGACGTTACGAAGCTATTAAAAGATATTACAAGAATTAACAGAGATATTTTAGAAATAAAATCACAATATATAACATCTAGTGATTTAGAGGGTATTAGAAGCGACGTAGAAAAGTTGAAAAATAAGTCAACAAAGCTACCAAGCCCTTCGTTTGTTAGCGTTAAACGCGGTGGTGGAGTACCTGCTTTAGAGAGTTATGATTATCATAATAGTGGGCCGATGGGAATGCAACACATCTCAAGCGAAAACGAAAGTTTAATTTCTACACCCATAAAGAAGATAAATATTTCACCTACCCTTCAATTATCGTCAGCTGATCGGAGCATGCCTAACTTAAATAATAGTAATAATCAACACAATAAGCAAACCGGTTTTAACATAACTATACCTATACAGCTGTGTTCCGAGAATGACGCATTAGCGAGCGTACCGGGACACACAGCCGCAAAGGTTAATCAACATGCTCAATCAACGAAAGTTAAAACTATGGCAGAAGTTGTGGGTGAGGGTGAGTGGAAGGTGGTGCAGAAGAAGAGAGCTAAAAATCGATTTGTGGGAAATAAAGGTACAGCAGTGATTGAACCGCAAGGAAAATTTAAGGCTGTGGATGAAAAAGTACCTTTATATATATATAATGTTGATAAACAAGTATGCACTGAGGACATCAAACAGTATGTAGAAGATAAGACGAATATATATGTCGATATAGAGAAAGTTAACATGAAAATTACGAAAAACTATGATGCATATAAGGTATTTGTGCCAAAGTATAGGATTGATTTATTTATGAAGGATGATTTTTGGCCAGAGGGTATATCCTATCGTAAATATTTTAATTTTGCAAATAAAAATGCAGACAGAGAAAAACCTCTGAAAAAGAGATACCAAAAGATAGCTCATAATGGATAACAGTATTAAAATTATATCATTTAATTGTAAATGTGTAAAAAGGTCGGTTGACTGCATAAGGCGACTGTGTGTAGTGTCTGATATAATAGCACTACAAGAGACTTGGCTTATGCCGCACGATATCGGCTTCTTAGGAGAAATAGACAGTGACTTTGCATTCACAGGTAGCTCAGCTGTCGATACTTCAAGTGGTATAATACGTGGTAGGCCATATGGAGGCGTCGCATTGCTATGGAGGAAGAGTCTATTTCAGTCGGTTACACTTATAAAATGCGCAAGTGTTCGTCTCACAGCGATTAAAGTTGAATCACAGAATCGTTCCGTTGTTATCTTTTCCATATACATGCCCACAGACGCGATTGACAACCTGACGGAGTATACGAGCTGTCTCAGTGAAATCAGTGCGATAGTAGAAGCGAGTAATGTGCAATCAGTGATTATGTTAGGCGACTTTAATGCACACCCAGGTGAGCTTTTTGCTACAGAATTGTTGGATTTTTGTAAGGAACAGGAATGGATATGTGCGGATCTAGACCTGCTACCTCAAGGGACGTATACATATATTAGTGATGCCCATGGCTGTAGGCGCTGGCTAGACCATTGTGTGGTGACCGAGGCTGCTATGAGTACTCTTTTAAGTGCGGCCGTGCTGTATGATACGTACTGGTCTGACCACATGCCCATTAAATTTGAATTTAATTTTAGTAAAATAAAACCATCAGTTATGCCACCGCGATCAAATCGAAGTGAAGTAATTTGGGGGGAACGGGATTATAGTGACATTCAGAAATATTGCGATATGTGTGAAACTCGTTTGAAAAAGATTATTATTCCTGTGACTTTGAAAGAATGTTGTAATAAATTATGTTCGGATATTAATCATAAAAAAGATATAAATGATTTGTACCAAAATATTGTGTGTGTACTTTCTGAGTCGGCTGTGCACTCTAGTAATAAAAAATTGTGTAAAAAATCTAAAAGAATAATAGGATGGAATAAACATGTTAAACAAGCCCACGGGGAGGCACGGCTTTCATTTCGAATTTGGAATATGTGTGGGAAACCTATGTCAGGCTCTGTGTATGATAAAATGAAAGAGGCAAGAAAAGTCTTTAAAAATAAATTAAAATGGTGTCAGAATAATCAAAATCAAATAAAAATGGATATAATAGCCATGCATCATAATTCTAGGGATTTTTCTAGGTTTTGGAAAAGCACCAATAAGTTGAATTCGAGGCCGTGTCTCCCCGTGAGTGTTGCGGGACAACACGATCCCACGCAGATAGCTAATTCTTTTGTTGAACACTTTCGAGTCCCACCCTGTCAGGGACCATCATCGTGTGTGGACGATGACGAGGACACGACTGTGAATCTTTCTGTGGATTCATATGTAAATTTCTCAGATAAGGATGTGGCTTTGGTTATCAAGAACATGGGGAGGGGTAGGTCGCCGGGACATGACTGTATCAGCATCGAGCATCTACAGCATGCTGGGAAAAGTCTCCCGGGGTTGCTGGCGATGTTCTATTCTCTGTGTCTTGGTCACTCTTACTTACCCGACGACCTCATTAAGACTATAGTTGTACCTATTGTTAAAAATAGAACAGGTGACGCGTCAGACCTATCAAATTATAGGCCCATATCACTTGCTACTGTGATGGCTAAGGTGTTGGATGGTTTGCTTGATGGCCATATGGCGCCTCGGATACAGTTAAACGATGCTCAGTTTGGTTTTAGACCAGGTCTGTCTACCGAGAGCGCAATATTGGCCCTCAAGCATACGGTCCGGTACTATACGTCCAGAAAAACACCTATAATTGCATGTTTTCTGGACTTATCGAAGGCATATGATATGGTGGCATATGACTTGCTTTGGCAAAAATTGAAAAGTAATACAACTGTTGACAGAGGAGTAATATCTTTGCTGCAGTACTGGTACGGGAACCAAAGCAATCAGGTGAGGTGGTCGGGTACGTTGTCACGAGCCTATAGGATGGAGTGCGGAGTGAGGCAGGGTGGTTTAACGTCCCCTCGACTTTTCAGCCTATATGTTAATGGGTTGATTGATGAACTCAGCAATACATATCTAGGCTGTCACATAGATGGAGTGTGTGTAAATAATATCAGTTACGCTGATGATATGGTGTTGCTGGCTCCATCGATCAACGCGATGATGATTCTACTTAGAATCTGTGAGAGATATGCGGGGGCTCATGGGCTCAGATACAATGTCAACAAAAGCGAGGTTCTCGTTTTTAAGGCAGGTAATAAATGCTACTCCCATCTACCACAATTGAAGCTATGCGAAAGTAGTCTAAGGCAGGTCCAAAGTTTTAAATATCTGGGCCACTGGGTTACCGAGGACCTCAAGGATGACTTGGACATCGAGCGTGAGCGAAGGGCGTTGTCTGTCCGATGCAATATGTTGGTCCGCAGATTTGCACACAGTTCTAGAAATGTTAAAAAGACTTTATTCACAGCCTACTGCCAATCTTTATACACTTGCAATCTGTGGATCAGCTACACGCAGAGGGCATACAACGCTCTTCGTGTTCAATATAATAATGCGTTCCGGATGTTGATGGGGCTGCCGCGATACTGTAGCGCGTCCGGTATGTTCGCCGAGGCACGAGTTGATGGCTACAAAGCCATCGTACGTAAACGCTGCGCGTCCATCATGCGCAGGGTGCGCGCCAGCCCCAACACCATCCTAAACGTTATAGCACAGCGGTGGGACAATCCTATGTTAATACATTGGATTCGACTGCACACCACACTGTGACATTTGTGCAGTAAGTTGTAAAATATTCTGTAATTTAAATGTAATAAATATAAGTAACTAGTTATTATATGTACTAACATTATTCTTAAGATAAAATTATGTATAAGTACTAACAATTTGGGCTGTTTATGGTCTTAAATAAATGAATTATTATTATTATTTATTAAAACTCAAATTAGACAGTCGTCTAGAGTTTTAGCGTTAATTTAAGTGAATGCCCCGAGTATAAGCATCTTAAAAAGTTAATCAGATTCGACGATTTGAAAATGTTTACACAACAGTTTTTAGGGTTCCGTACCCAAAGGGTAAAAACGGGACCCTATTACTGAGACTTCGCTGTCCGTCCGTCCGTCCGTCCGTCCGTCCGTCCGTCCGTCCGTCCGTCCGTCCGTCCGTCCGTCCGTCCGTCCGTCCGTCCGTCTGTCACCAGGCTGTATCTCAAGAACGGTGATAGCTAGAGAGTTGAAATTTTCACAGATGATGTATTTCTATTGCCGCTATAACAACAAATACTAAAAATAAAATAAAATAAATATTTAAGGGGGGCTCCCATACAAAAAACATGATTTTTAGGGTTCCGTACCCAGTATCTCAAGAACGGTGATAGCTAGACAGTTGAAATTTTCACAGATGATGTATTTCTATTGCCGCTATAACAACAAATACTAAAAATAAAATAAATATTTAAGGGGGGCTCCCATACAACAAACATGATTTTTTTACCGTTTCTTGCTCGATACTAATAACGTTGCCTTATGTTGCATAGATAATGGTACGGAACCCTTCGTGCGCGAGTCCGACTCGCACTTGACCAATTTTTTTTTATAACTCAGCTAATTAATTAACTTAAAACCTAAACAAATTATAAATCTGAACACCAATCTTCTTCTTATTAGCTCATTAATGTCACAGTTGGACACAAGCCTTTTTTATTCTGGAAGGTTATTTATTTACCGGCCTCTCTGCTGATTTCCCATCTCTAACATTCTCTGTTAGGGATGGAAAGTCTGCTTGTAGAGAAAACAGGGTGGTGACTATTCATTGTAAAACTGCATAAAATCAGTCGCAGGCAGTTCTAGAGTTTCTCGTGACCAGTCTGGCAGACAGACGCAAAAAGGTTCCAAATTGTCTATTAGCTACCATGTCTGTCTGTACGCTGTATATAAAATTATTTTACGTTTATATAATTAAACTAGCTGTCGCCCGCTATCCCGTATAGTACGGGATCCGTAGTAGGTACATTTTTTCACTTGATTACTATCAAGCTGATTTTCCGTGAGTAGCTTTATTATGACGAGACGCCCAATAATTTTCTATTCCAAAATCTCGATTGTGGACTGTGGTAGCTAACAGAGATAGCAAGGATAAAATATCGTACTACCCGTAAAAAAAAGACGTAAGTGAACTTGCATCAAAAATTTCAAAAAAATCACTTACTGCTTTCTTCCAGTAATAGTGCGATATTTTATCCTTGTTACCTCTGTTAGCTACCACAATCGAGATTTTGGAATAGAAAATTATTGGACGTCTCGTCATAAAAAAGCTGCTCACGGAAAATCAGCTTGATAGTAATCAAGTGAAAAAAATGTACTACGGGTCCCGTACTAGTAGTCGTGGAATATAAAAAAAATTCCCCGATTTTACAATATTTTTAGTGACGCATCGCTCCGATTAGTCGCAGCGTGATGTTATACAAAATATAACCTTCATCGATAAACGTACTATCCATTATCCAACACTGAAAGAATTTTCCAGATCGGGCCAGCAGCGATTCCTGAGATTAGCGCATTCAAACAAACAAACTCTTCAGCTTTATATTATTAGTAGAGATTGTATTTAACGTCCCTTAAAACCTATTAAAATAAAATGGTTCAATACAAACAATGAATTTTCATATTTTTTGATTTTATCCATGGAGACTAGAAGTCGCATGACAAAGAAATTACAGTACTCTGTTCATTGACTCTGTTGATCCACTATCCCAGCTATCCCTTCAGTTCATTCTTTCATTCTTTGATGGATGAATCATGCACAAGGGAGCAAGTTATTTTTTTCTACACAAATAAACATCAATGTTGTAGGGCTTGCATACATGTGTTACTCGTTTCAAATCATTAATTCATTTCCTTAATCCTTTGTCTTTGTTCTTACGTGACTCTATCGTCTTGTGCTTAATCTAATCGATATACTCATAGACATACAAGACAGTGCGTCTCCGGCTAAATGAATGACCCAGCTTGAGGTCAAAAAAATATTTATGAGTGTGTGAAGTACAACGTGAAGTTGCTCGGTTGCCTGGGGCAACATTATTGACGTCCGTCAAAATACAGTTGTCATTAAATTGATAAATTGTGCTTTTATGTGAAAATATTTCATTTTTGACATAAATTACTTGTGAAATCCTATGTTGTGGCATTTTTTAGTTATTCTGATACAACACCCAAAGACTGCGCATTTCGTCATTTTTGTTTTTTTTTGTTCGTGGCGATGTTCACACTACAAACTGACAATGGTGTCAATTAAATATGGTGTAATAAAACAGATCTTAATTTTAAATGCCATACTTGTATCAGTGTGTTCAAGAGTGACGTTTGCAGATTGCAAAAATTAGGCAAAAGTTACTATTATCACGGTATGTCACTTATAGTTCCATATCATTTTAGACCATGAATTCAAGTCAGCCTAGGCTAACTTGACTTGTCCTCAATTTTAAACGCCAACCCACCTTCTGGTACTTCTGTGGATATACTTTATAAACAGCAGATTTACCTTATTTCTATTACTAGACAACGAAGAATAAATACGCAATACTTTTTATTGTTCTAATTTCTTTTACATAAGTATTAACAATTATAAGCCTTTTGTCTTAATCCTTTTTAACGACAAGAAAGTGTAGGTACTTCAGTGTGCAGTATGCTTTTTAAAACGTGTTTTCGCAATCACAATATTAACCTGAATCTATTTCACTATTACGCATCTACTTATGGCCTTATTCATAATGACTTATCGGAGGTTTAAAAGATCGCTAAAATCAGTTCGCGAAAATAGTCAAAACTTGTTATTCATAATAGTCTTTTTACGCTAAAACGTTTATCTCTTCGATAAAATCTCCGTATAGACCGTTAGTAGTTAGTATAATAAAGCACTTTTTACGAATATAGATGCAATGGCTAAGCCAAAGTTTAAGTTTAATCCTTTGGTTATGAAATGGTTATAACGGTTTTGTTTTCAAAGATTATCCAAAATAATTCGGTTCGGATAGTTTGAAAATATGCTTGGTACATTGAAAAAGGCTCACTGTCTGTAACGTAAGACATAATTTATTGCATTTTACATTATTTATTACCCAGGAATAAAGAGATCCTAAAACATAAACGATCCTTTAGCATCTCTCTATATGTAATCAATTATGTCCATGTGATGATGGGTAATAAATAGAAGTTTAACCTTCCTGTAACTTGGTGCTGCAAAGCAGTCAGCTAATGATAAATTAGGTCAAAAATAATTTTATGTTACGAAACCGTAACACCTGAATCTCCGGTTGTTTAAGAGACCCTCGCCCGGCTTTTTATGAGCTGAAAAATAGAGAGAAGAGAATAGAAAGAAACTTGTTACGTTAGAACTTTTCAGAAGAAAATAGGTACATTATCTACAATCTACATCTATCATATCTGTAACTATTTATATCTATACTGAGTTTTATTGTCAGCAGAAACGTTTAACTATATCTAACAATTAAAGGTTTCAGCCATTGGTTTCAGCTGTGTTTTAAGGACAAAGTAAACAATTAAAATTTCTGCCAACTTATCTTTTTCAATAATATTTTATAGACAACTGGCTAATTGTTTTCATAGTATTGCGAACGTCATCAATTTACAGATATTTCCTTCATTATTGTGTTTTTAGGCAGTAAGTTGTATGAATCATCGTACCTACATTAAAAATATTATTATTTAAGCCGTGGCATGGCATCATACTGTTGTATGCATGTGCCCGCCACGCCACCCCCATCGACGTCGAATCATTTCATTCGTCCGCCCGCACAACTGCTGTCGACTCGACTCGATTCAATTCAGTCAGTCGCATTTTAAGCTACACAGTGCACGGACACCTTTCTTTTACACCAATCAAATACCAATTGGTAAGTCATTACTTTTCTTTGTAATTTACAACAGATTTGGATTGTTTACAACACTATTCTCATTGTAAAACCGGTTCATGTTTATGCCATTTTTTATGTTTGTATAAACGCTTCTTTACGCATTTAGTCCCTCGGGAACCGGCAATATACTGAGCTCGTAATCTCATTGATTAGAAATTCCTTTTAGATTCTATTAGAGTGTAAAGGATTAATTATGTACTAACTTATTTATGTTTTTAATGGCGTCTGTCCGGTAAATGGTAATTGGGAGCGGTAGTATGACTTCATACATAACTTCGTTTATAACAATCGTTCGATTTATTGGCGTTTACATTAAGCATCAAGAAAGTATTTCCATGCATTCGATTAAAGTATCAAGTACCTATGCATTATCCGTAATTATAATTACATTTTTAACGCATTCTTTGTTGTTATTTTATTCGTTACTTAACTCAGGGTAAAAAAGTTATGAACTAGTAATATTGTTTTCGAATAACGTTTCCTCAGCAAATTTTAAATTAGGTACTTGTTATAAATATCCTCGTACTGACTCATCAATTTTCTGGAATAATATTTTTAGTGAATCAGAATTATTATTGTGAAAATAATTAGTAAAAATTTACAGTTATTGCAAGCACTATTTTAATAACAAAAATCGCGAGAGCAAGTCTAATTTAACCGTTTTGTTACGGTTCGTTTGCCATCATGCTACATATTATGTTAATAAAATTATACAATTAGCTGTTTGCGCTAAGTGGAGTCATTCAACTTGAGATTCAGAATCGCAAGATGTGCTACTAATTCATATCGAGATAACTATTGAAAATATTCTGTCATCGTTCCTATTATGTAATGATTTGCATAATTACAATAGGTATTAAATACCTGGTTTGTGAGCAATCTTTATCTTAGTCCTACTTTGAAGAATGGCTTAAGTCGTTAAGATATAAGTAAAGGCTTAGATATTCGTGGCCGTACTTAAGCTTAACAGTTACCCATTGATGTGGTGCTAATGAACCCCAAGTTTTGTATCAGCCAATGACTATAAATAGAAATCTGACTAATGCACAACATATGCTTGAAACAGCCAATACTGGTCGTTGATGTTTCGAATAATAAATTGTCTCATTTTAAGGATACAAATTTTATTCGTTCTGATTTCGTGCTATTTGAAAATGTTTGGTCGATATTGTATTAAACGTGTTTTTTTTTAAGACAGGTTCTCTGTTTTAAAAGAAAATTGTTTATATTTTACTGTCATGTGGCGTCAATGTGGCGGTGGCGTATGGTAGTCACAGCACACAGGGGATATATTACAAAGAGTTAAACCGGTTCGTTTTAGTGGGAAGACTTTCGCCACTTTCACACTTCATTAAATATCGAATCAAACAATAATCTTTTACGAAATCTATAATTAGCGCTCACGCTTCACGTAATCTTTTGTCATATTTTTTTACGATTTCGTGTTCGCGAATGTTATGCTTTTCAGTTGTTTTATAATTAAGCTAACACAATTCCTATTCCTGTATTACAAATTGTTAAGTTCGTTATCTAATTAACTGGAATATTCTTGTTGTCATTTTTCCTGTTGACGTTTTATAATTACTGGAAGGTAACTGTAATATTAATCATAGGCTATGTATTTACTGTAACCCCATATAGTATGTTATTATATTGATATGTAGGTTTAAAATGAAATCTGTTCAGACACCACACTAGCCTTTGCGTGACAAGGAAGGGTGCAAGTAGTCGCATTTGCGAGAAAGAGACAAAATTACTTCCCGAATACAAGAATCGATTGCCCGGAGACCAAACGATGCGTCGCAGCACCCCTAATACCTAAATGTTAGGGTTGTCTGCGTAAGGTTTAATCGAATTAGTACTTCATTGTACAAGGGTGGTAAATAAGGGTGAATTTATAGTCAGTTATTTATCTACGCTCTTATTTTGCTTTCTAAACAACAAGAACATGTAATTTTATAGATATGCGAAAATTCCGATCAATAATTATTTTACTTCATTGTACACAAATCTATAGAATCTCGAGGGTGGTAACCCTCCAACATCTGGCAGTCATATACATACATAATGTGAAGCCCTAGGTACCCTGTGTCTGGTTCGTTTTATAGATCAATAAACGGCGAGGGGGACCGCATCTGAACAGTGCCGCAATGCCCACCCAGAAGTAACAAAAAACGTTATTTTCTTCTGCAAAACTTCAGACTGAATAATGTATTTCTAATAGCGTTACATTTCATGCGTTTCAGAATTATATTTTCTTAGTACAGTTTTTTGTTTCACTACCAATTAGATTCACCAAAAAGAGGTTTTAATTAGTGTAGTGCATGCTGAAATATTTAGAACGTATAAAATAAAAGTGGCGCATCGACTTTGGATGGCAAGCCATCATCACCCAGCCGTGCAGTTCTTACACTTGAAAATCTCTTAATTGCCAATGCCGCTGGACTTGACGGTCCATAAAATTTAAGACGTATCTTTGGTATACGTAACTCTCTAGCATAGATGAGGTCGATGACACCGCTTAAGTAATTCATACCACATTCGGATTTTGTAGTTTTTTATATGAATGCTCTAAATATGTAGTCAGCTTACTTAAATAAAACTTTTGCAAAATTAATGTGTCTTATGTTGTTTATTATCTTAGATCTTATAAATTACACGTCAAATTATATAATGTTTATTAAATCTTTTTGAAACAATTTTAAAGATAATGGGTTGTTTTAAGGTCTATTTATGATAATGAAATTCAATAATTTTTTCATCTAACCTATTATATCTATAGCTTACTAAGCGTCGCTGTTTTTCGAGCAAACAATGTATCTTTGCGTAGACAAATAAACTGCGTGTTTGTCCTTGGCATAATAAGTTGAGAGGGGCGCCATTAGATGCCCTTGCCCTCTACGTGAGCCAAGTGAGGGCTTGAGGACAGGAGGGGAAATTTTAATGGGTCTTTATGCCTATATTGAACCATAGTTGGGAGTAGTATTTTTATGTAGAATCTACTTATAAATGACATTTTTATTGCCAATATATAGTAATATTGGGGTGAAAATATGAATAACGAAAGTTAAAATATTATTTTTGGTGTTTAAAGAAGTCAATTATATTTTCTATTGATACGAGTATCTAATAGAACAGCTGTCATTTTGTCAATTCGCCAATACAGCTAATAATTCACAGGTTATACTGCAAAAATACCTACTACTAGTTTATTATATGATGATGATGATGATTATCTTTATCTTTACTCTTTACTTTACTTAAATACTTCTTATAAAACAAAGTCGTTATTTTTGTATGTATGTCCCTATGTGAGCTTATATCTTCAAAAATACGCAACGGATCATGATGCGGTTTTTTTTAAAAGATAAAATGGTTCAAGATGGCTTTTTTTGCATAATTTGTTGGAGTTTGCTGCATATTGGATGAGATATGATTAGATTTGCCGAGAAATTCGGACGCGCGGGATCTATAAATGAAAACGCTGTCTTATCTATGTGAGGTACAACAAACTAATGTATGGAGGAATTGGTTGTTACCTATAGTTCTTCAAAAAAGTCCGCGAGGGCATATGTCTATCTTTTAAGGGAAACCCGCTATACCCATAATAATGTCAAAAAAATTCTCAAATTCAATAGGGTATTTTCAAAAGCTATTTATGTGTATATAGTAATATTTTTAACCAAATTAAATAGCTTAGTTAGCTTACGCAATTAATATAGATTATAACTGCTCTTTACAGCGTGCAATTTAAATGAATATCTTAGGAGATATGATGAAAAAAGAATTACGCGCGACAAAATAAAATACTTAAATTGTTGGCTGAGCAACGCGAACGTTTCCTCGGCTTCTATCCATACTCCAATGTTTGATTATGTAAGCATGTTTATTGTGCTTTCACGTAAAGACTACTGGGTGGATTTTCATGAAACTTTCCAATGGAAAATGGAATAGAAAATGAACTTATTTTTTATCCTTTTTACCGCGGGTAACACCGCGGGGCACAGCTAGTTTTGTATAAAAGAAAGAATCTAAAATATTTCTTTTATGTTTATAGATAGTAAAATAAGATGCACAAAAATCGAAAGGTGATTATGTTGAAGTATCATCGAGCTTTTGTGAGAGCTATGTAATAAATGAGAAATTGAAAATAAATATTGAAAGTTGCTTCTAATTGATCAAGAAAGATAGAAAAGACATTTTTGAAGAATGGTGCTAAGATGCAATTATAAACGATATAGTAAAATAATTAAACTTTGAAAACATCAAATAATTGTAAAAGTAATAATAAACTGCGATGTCATCTTTCAATATCGAGTTATCATAAGAGCATCAAGTTAGTAAGCTTTCATCTATTTATGGAAAAAGAAAGCTTCGTAAAGAAACCTATAAAGTATAAGATAAACATCAAATACTTTAAAAATGTTGTTTACATTGTTCAATATAATTTCATTGATTATTCAGGAAGCTACTTTGTAATCCATAAAAAATTTACGTAAAATATGCACTTTGCTTTACTAGGGGATAACCGGGAAGTATTTCTACTAGATTATCAAATGTTTTCAATAGAATAACACAAATTTCATTTTAATAACAATGAAATTTGTGTATATAGCAAATTAATAAATTTGCTTTAAAATTTTAGTGGGTAATAATTTAACTTAATCGCTAAAAGAGCACCTGCACTTAACGCGTATTGTACTATCACAGAACTGGTTTCAGTTTATTAACTGAACAAAACGTGGAACACCTTGGCACGTATTTCAGTTTAACCAAACAACTGGTTAAAGGATGACTTTTACATTGACAATGGTATTATACACAACTCTATAATCGATTGTTTTGGTCAAGTACTATACGTTTCAACTGAGAATAGGATTGGCTATGACCTTTAGTTCTCAAAAGTGATTAGAATAGTACTGTCAGCAACGTAACTTTATTTACGTATCAATGTTTTTTTTCTTTTACCTAAACTCAGTAATTTGAAGCTGAAAACGTCAAATTATTTAGTAATAATAGTTATAATATTATTAAAAAGAAATTCGTTTAATAATATCATTGTTGGATATGTACTATGAATACTATGATATTAAGTTGAATTGCCAACCGCCATTTTGTTGTTGTTGGTGTGCCTTGTTGAGTATATGAATTAAAAGGCATTTTATTTTAAATTCTGTAAGTTAGGTGGTTGGTTCCCGTTAAAAAAATAAATTTGTTGTTATTTCTCAGTGTTTTTGTTTGTTAGTGTTGTTATTTCGAACTTTTCGTTATCTGTTATAGTTTTTTATTGTATTTGTCTCGCTAATTGCTCGAAAATTAGTAAACGATAACGACAAAGTGATAGATAAATTATGTTATAAAAATGTCTTGTTTTGCTGACCCTAACAAAATTGTTCAAATTGACAACTATGACGTTCCAACATGACACGGGGTCAATCCTATTCTCATTTGAACGGCATAGTAGGTACATTATCGTAGAATGGCTGTTTCCAAGTTACATAATGCCATCCATTGTTGTCGAAATCCATCATTCACCGTTCTAAATTTGAAATTCATTTCGTTCAAAATTCACTATAATTATCTTCATTATTAACCGTGATCTGAAATAAAAACGAAAACTTTGAAGAAAGAATATGGTTTCGAAAGAAGATAACACATTTTATGAAACGAGAAAATACCATTGAAATTACATTACGTTACATTACACTGGCTTTGACGCAGGCAAATCCAAAGAGCAGCCAATCCTCTTGTATGGACGGAGGGAGAAGAAAAGTTTTGCTATTCTAATAATTTATTCGTGAATTTATATTGCACGAAAAATGTTCTAGATCGCCATTGCCTTTTCTTTAAAAGTACGTTTTATATGATAAAATTGTATTGTTCAATAAGTTCCAATTAATCGTCATGATTCACATTGCATTGGTTTTCTCTAGCTGCATTTATATTTATGTTAGCAATTTATTGGACGAGTATTGAGATTGATACCGTCGTAGCAGTGACTTTGCAATATATTCTCACCGGCCGTTACTTCTAATCTGCTAGACAGGTTTATTAGACCATTACGCACTAATGTAACAAGATAAAAAAAGAAATACATAACATTCTTCCTGTCAGTTATCGAAAAAGAATGAATAAGTAAAGATGGATACTAATTAAATTAATTTTGGCAGGATGTAGCTTAATGCAAATAATACGCGATTTTATGGTAAAGTACTAAAGTCATCAATAACAAGCGATAGATGGCACAGGGTACAGAGAATGTTTTTTTTATGTGATTGTTTATTCAGACTTAGAAAAGGCGATAAACTTAAAAATATTGTTAATGTTTCTATTATTAGCTCGAGTTTGTTTTTTTGATAAGATATACTATTTATTTAAATCCATCGCAATCAATTAATAAGATTATCGTAGTTGACGGTTAAACATTGAACTGTAGACAGTCTGTAACAATAGCTTTGTATCACAGTCAGGTATTAGAATCTGTCGTTTATTATTTTTTATAAATTTAGAAAAATTTGTCTGAATTGCGCAGATTTAGGAATCCCATCAACCCAAAAAATATTTCATCGTAAACTGTTTAACAAATTGGGAATGTGGCGGCTTGATAGATTAACTTAACATCTATTGATCTACGCTAAATATTTTAACCAGCTGTAAAATGGCTCCAGCCAATGCAGTAATTCCAGTTGTTTGCTATTTACTAATATATTATTGGAGCAACGAACTGTGTTGGCGGGAGCCGGGACGTATTATTGTTGGATGCTACCAAATACATATCGTAATATGCAATAATCTCTGTCATAAATAGATGAATAGTTACGCAACAAAGGGACGTACAAAAATCCGTCCCAATTTTTGCTCCGAAAACCACTAGAAACTGCTCGTTCGTCCTTTAATCAATTAGTACAAAATTAGCTCCTCTTAAACACTCCAGAAACGCTAATAGATTGATAGATTTCGTTCCTGCGAGAAAGTCTTTCTTGTCGATGCGTTTATCATACAAATAATTCCATAGCGGGGCACAGTGTACGGACGGGTGCTAAAAACGGAAATTTTTTATTCTGCTCAATTATGGATTGGCATAAAGATGTAAAAGGCGAGATTAGAACACCCAGATGCCAATTCCGTCTAGTTTTGGTGCTATGTGATACCAAAGTTTGCTGTTTTTTTGCGGTTCGAAAACGAAAAAATTGGTCAAGTGCGAGTTGGACTCGCGCACGAAGGGTTCCGTACCATTATCTATGCAACATAAGGCAACGTTATTATATAGTATCGAGCAAGAAACGGTACAAAAATCATGTTTGTTGTATGGGAGCCCCCCTTAAATATTTATTTTATTTTATTTTTAGTATTTGTTGTTATAGCGGCAATAGAAATACATCATCTGTGAAAATTTCAACTGTCTAGCTATCACCGTTCTTGAGATACTGAGTACGGAACCCTAAAAATCATGTTTGTTGTATGGGAGCCCCCCTTAAATATTTATTTTATTTTATTTTTAGTATTTGTTGTTATAGCGGCAATAGAAATACATCATCTGTGAAAATTTCAACTGTCTAGCTATCACCGTTCTTGAGATACTGGGTACGGAACCCTAAAAATCATGTTTGTTGTATGGGAGCCCCCCTTAAATATTTATTTTATTTTATTTTTAGTATTTGTTGTTATAGCGGCAATAGAAATACATCATCTGTGAAAATTTCAACTCTCTAGCTATCACCGTTCTTGAGATACAGCCTGGTGACAGACGGACGGACGGACGGACGGACGGACGGACGGACGGACGGACGGACGGACGGACGGACGGACGGACGGACAGCGAAGTCTCAGTAATAGGGTCCCGTTTTTACCCTTTGGGTACGGAACCCTAAAAATGATATTTCTTTTAAATTATTTTTCTATTAACTAAATATTTGATAGTATCTGATAGCATATTTAATAATACATATATATTTGATGACTTTTTCCTATGCAATTATGTCAATATTAGGGCTAAAAAAAGTTAATTTTAGTTTATCAGATTTTACTTTTTTCTTTAATGTTACACACTTTAGGCATCTAGTTTTTACTTTAAAATAAAGGTAAACAATTATTCTATGCACACAAAAAAAAACTAGATGCCAAATCCGTGGAACTTTTGAGAAAATTGAGATAATGCAATTTACAAACTTAAGTGTCAACAGGGCTATCGAAAAATGCGAAAAAAGTTTTGACGATAATGGCCTGTTATGCCTTGTCCTAGAAGAACTAGACCAACTACTACTGTAATTTTAACTTATGGTAACAATGTACTTAGTATGTAAAGGGTATTAGGGGTATATTAGGGGCTCACCACATCGCGCGTAGTGTCCCTAGTACAAATTTTCAAAATTTTATATCTCAAAAGTTCCACTGTTCCTGCACGTTTTTTTTTCTGGGCTTAGTATAAAGCTAGATCTTTGATTCTAAATGAAGACTAGTTGCCAAAATTATGTACCTTTGGAGAAAAAAACCATTATCTGAAAAGTAGAAAATGCCTGTTTTAAGACTAAATACTGGTTTAACAGCTTAGCAAAATAGCCTAAAAGATAGCTTATTAAGTAAGTAATGTGATACAATACAAGAATAAATTGTTAAACAGATAATTTCAAAGAAATATAACTTTTTCGTAATTAAGTCGCAGAAAAACGGCGAACTTTGGTACAACATCTGGGTGTTCTACTCTCACCTTTCACATCTTTATGCCAGTCCATAATTAAGCAGAACAAGAAATTTCCGATTTTAGCTCCCGTCAGTACACTGTGCGGGGGGGTCGAACCATGACTTGGTGGATGGAAGTCGGTAGACGGTAACATCGCTGCACCACGTATAATTCCCTTCAGTTTCTTATAAGTAGTATCTCAAAGACTTATGTGATTTCTTCCACAGAGTTCCATATTATTTACTCTGAGGATTTCTCCTTACCCGGGTACTCCTACAAGGGTAAGCAAGGCAATGAAGGGGCCCAATGTAAACGTCAATATGCTACAATGACTAAAATGTTCATTTAAAATAAAATCGAAATAAATACACAGAATAAATAGGTACATAAAAACTTTAAAAAATTGGTATTCCCGCGGTAATTTATACTTTTAGGTCAAAGACCTAGACAAAAATGATATCTAAGTTTAAAATGTTGAGAATAAATTCAAAAATGGATAACAACTGCGCAGTCAATGTTTGCAGTATAAATTCCACTAATTTATTATTTTATATGTAAATATTTTTCTTGATTTCGGAAAACATATTTTTAGTCAACCATTTGTGCAATTTGTGTAAATAAACGTTGTTTCCCAAAGTTGTTATTGGTGTCAGGATGACCCCCAAAGATCACAAAATACAACCATTTCCCACGATATCGACTTGTCATTGAACAATGAATTTAAAAATTTGGATAAGTAGATACATCAGTAGTATTGCTAATGAGATTCACAGACAATAGGCGAAACAAATAAAAATATTACATTTCAAATTCGTAACGCAAATTTTTACTCATCGTTTCTGTTTAAGTAATTAACATAGCAAACCTGAAACACAAACCTTTTATGTTAGTATAGATTTAATAATAATAATAAATCATTTATTTACAACATGTAACATAATTAACGCACACCCTGAAAGTAATTTGTTCAGAATCGGAATCTGGATCGATTTTGATTGTTTTATATGTACCAATTTTTTTTTCTATAATTTAGTTAAAACTAAGTAAATTACAGGCACCTTACACAGCTAGCTAAACAGTTCATAGAAACGAAAATGGAACGTAAGTCGGGTGGCACTCGGACAGCGGGGAGCGGGCGCGGCGAGTAGGTACATATTGTGTCTGTGTGTGCGTGCGCTGCTCAGTGTCAATCGGTGACCATTTTATTTCCACGAAATGGGAATAACTAATTTCACAAATAATCAATGTTAACGCACATATAAATAATATTTGGTGTATGCATAGCGTTTATAATATTAAAGTCTAATTGGGTGTGCGTTAAATATGTTACACGTTGTATATGTATGTATCCATAGGCAACAAACACAGTTAAATAATAAGAATAAGAATACCTAAATATGTACCTACATATGCCACTTGTTACCTAGGGCTATGAAAAAAATAAGGTAAATAAGTAACTATTATCAAATGAAATTACAATATTTTAACTTTATCATTAGATATTTGATATTGTTCGAGTTGGTGCAAACCACTCAATAGATGGCGTTGTACACAAAACATCGCACGATGTTTAACTCATATTGAGAATATTGTAGTGGAAGATTTGGTAAACATATGCGGGAACCATGATAGCTCAGATGGGAGAGCAACGGAACGGTTTCCGAGGTCGTGGGTTCAAGTCCAGCTCATGGTTATAATTTTTCCCACTATAATTTAGTTTATTTAGTAAAAGCATAGCAAGTCAATTGCAAAAAATAATAAATTAATTTATCATTAGATGTTTATTTTAATGTATTATGTCAACATGAGAACTATCTCAGTTTAGCCATACATGATACATCTAACGCACTGCGTACATTTACTCAAGGCTTCAATAGGTATAACCTTAGCAATGACAAATAGATTTATGAAGTAGCTATTTATCAAAAGGCAAATTAATTTATTACCATCAGTAATAGTAGCTTGGAACGCTGCCTATTCCTTAGAGGACTATTCAGATAGCACTTGATTTCTTTGGTAGGACATCTATTTACGATGGCATATTTGGCGTTGGTGTTTCGACTAAGTGGTCTATAAATAACAACATGACCGTGAAACCTGGAATGGGATGATTCATAAATAAGAGCAAAGATACAACTCACGATAAGAATTTTACAAATAAGATATCTTATCGATATTTATTCTACCAGTCAGTAGACACATTTGTCAAGATTTGATATTATGCTTAAAATTTAAACCGGTATAGATTAAACACATCAGTTTCTCAAATAGATAACTATTTTCAAGTTCACCTTTACTATTGCGACTAATGACCAACTTTCACTGAAATATTCCACAATCATCCCATCAGCGAAAACCACAACGCTTGCAATAAAACTCAAGCAAACATTAAATAGGTTGAGTGAAGCATTACCATTGCAAGTAATTGAAGTAAACCGTGACGACAACAACTTTTAACATTTCATTCTTAATGGTTCATTAAACTCCCTTTGAACATTAGCCCTTTAAGGTTGGGAGCTCGCAGCGCCATCAATTCGCTGTTTTATGGCTGCCGCTTGTTGTGAAATGTTTACTTTTACCCTCATAAATGATTCGCGATACACAATGCCAAATGACGTGCATCTCTCAACGTAGATATTTTCGGAAAAATGTGAGCTATAAATTGTTTACCTTTATTTGCCTTATTCTAGTCTAGACTAAGCAAATTGATTTAATGTTGAGACAAAATAATCGCATCCTAGTGACTTAAATATTAAGTATGTTTAAAATGAATTAGACCATTGTAATGGCTTTTACTACTTTTTACTTTACTACTTTCTGTAAAATCAAATCACAAACATCGTTTGAGACTAAATTAAGTATAATTTATCAGCACAAAATGGCATCATTACACAATTATTAAAGACTTTCTCAGTAATTGTGATAATAATACTGTCATTATGGTTGCATGTCCATTGTTATCAATATTACATTTATAATAAATTGACACATACAAACCAAATCACTAATGTAAATTGTTTCTTTGACAATATTGATAACTTGTAGAAGTTATCGGCCCTTATTGACATTATCGCTGGGTTTTGTACATATATGTATATACATTTTTCGTTATTGCTTTAAGATTTAAATGGCTACCGAATAATTATACATTTAAAATAAAATTACTGCGAAGGATTTATTTGATTAAATCAGAGAAGCAATTAGGCTAATAACTAAAACATTTTTTTTTGAAAAGGCTGTTATAAAAAGAATATAGGTTTTATACACATCCTCAGAGAGCTAGACAACAAAAGAGCACATCTCTTTAATGATATAACATTGTAAAATGTTGAAAGCAGATAATTCAATGTGATAGATGCTCATTTAAGATAATTTTAAGCTAAAACAAAATTTAACGTAACGACAGCTCAGTAAGTAGGTAATTCTCTCGCGACATTGTAAATGAAACGCCTTCCCGGCATTGAACGTACACCGTATCTAATCATAGAATTTATTTGCCCTGATTCCCATATACATAGATGTTGTGACCGTAAATGGAAAGTACCGTAATAGTATGTTCCAGTACGAAGGTTAGCCAGCTGTGAAGCACAGATGTCACTAGATGCATGTATTTATAGTTACAAGGTCATTTTGCGGCTTTGGAATAGCTAAGACGTATCTAGATATTCTGCTATCATTGGTTTTATCGGCTTATTTATGTTATAATTACATTCTTAGCCATCTTTCGATTTACATTATAATTAACGTAGTTATTTGGTAAATCTTTCTGTAACATAACTTTTTTCTTACATATTTATAGATTGTTTGTAACCACTTTAAGTCCTTTAAAAAGTGACGTTGTATCAAACAGTTAATTATGCGGATTCTGCCATAGTTTTAGAACTTCTGTTCCCAAATGTATTAGTGGCGAGAACTTCTTGAAACACAGAGTAACATAATGTATTGTAATAAATCAGCAAAAAAAACGGTACGTGTTGAGGCCAGCGGTCTGCTTACGGTGAAATTTTAATACCTTTAAACTTTCTACGTTGTCAGTGTCTTAGCGAGACTTGCATCACATGACTCACCGGTTCACTGTACGCTCCCCCACCGAAAAGCGACAGACATCTTTATTTGTACCATCGACTCAGTAATATCGATTCCCCAAAACTTCTCGCCAAAATACAGCCATACTGTTACCCAATCGAAACTGTTTTTTGCATAACAATGAATGCATGAGAATTCATCACAGACAATTAAAGCATTACAATATAATATTACATAAAATAAAACAGTGTAATGCTGAAATGACATGCAATAATCTCTGTATCTTGAAATGATTTTCTTGTAGCAATTATATTTTTCGGCTGACATTTTGTAACGACCATATGGTGTGCATTTGTAGTTGTCTCGTTTTTTTATGGTGCCAAGTAGGTAATACAAGTTTTACTTACCCGTTATTGCAAGGTTTATTTATACCTTATAAGGTATTGGAAAGGCGCCTAAGCTGGTTAATCTACAATAGAGAACTAATTTTATTATAACAGATGGTCACTGAAAGTGTTTTATACATTGTACAGGCAAAGATATCTTTTTAGAGCTCATTGTTTTCTTTTTCTACCATGTCGTGGTATGCGTCATTTCCTTTCTCGATACGAAAGATATACTTCCTAATGGTTTTGTTACTTAAAAGGACATGAATCAAGGGTGACGCATACATAGGCATATTATTTGTATAATGTATATTATACCGAAAAGTTAGTGGCGTGACCAGAATGATGGCGTCAATTTATTTTCGACTGTGAGTAATTTACAACTCAGTGTCAGTGTCATGTTTTTATTTGGAAAAAGTATGAAAAAACATTGATTTTAGCAGCGAAATTGTCGTATTCGATGATTCAAATTTAGTCATTACAATAGTTATTAAAAACTTTCATGAAATTAGATTAAATTATTTATTTACCTTAATTGAAGTAACCCAGGGCCTAAATAATTAGTGATCAATTTATGAATCATTTTGATGTAGTTATTAATTATAAATTAAAACTCTTTGGTGATAAAAATGTTTGAGAATTAGACGCCTTATAAAATTTTGTACGTGAAATATGTATTTTATTTTAGCAGTATTCTTTTAATTATGTTGTGTTTATTAGAGCAAGACATGCATCATACCGTGTCAGAAGATATAAGGAATGCTTTTACCTGATTCTTTTGACTGACTTATAGCGTACTAAGATAAGCAAAATCCGAACTATGTCTAATTAGTCTCTTCGAATCATGCGATGTTGGTAAAATATAGTCTAATTTTCTAATTAGACTATATTTTACCAACATCGCATGAGAGATTTACTTCTGTAAATCTCTAAGCTAGCTTAAATGTAGCATTTAAATAATTCAGACTTCAAATAATAATTTACTTATTACAAATTTTTTTTGCTTCATATATGCCTCCTTCTAAATACAATCGCATTTTCAATTCAGATAAGTACTTATACAGAAAATAACGCATTTTGTGTCGAACTCAATGTAAAGACACATGTCATAGAAAATCGACTGACCTCCGATTTTGTAATTTTTATGACCTTTGCATTCGTTACTTGGAAAAATCGTGCACGGGGGTCACACATATTACTTTGAGAAACGTTTCTTTTTGCACTAAAAGATTTAGGCTTTAAATTACATTTCGTAACCAAGTTAGAATAATAATTACTTAGGTACATAGCTTAATTACTGAATTATGTCTAAACAGTCAACATCTCTAAATCCATTACTTTAAATGTTTAATGTTTAATTTCATCCACACAGGCATTTGAATAGGTAAATAATAGGTGTAAATATGTTGTTTCGGAACAACATATTTACACCTATTATTTACCTATTCAAATGCCTGTGTGGGCACCTGCTGTGTTTTCTTTGTGTTTACGTAAATTTAAATAGGCTTGTGTTAATTCAAGACACGTTCTACCCAAAATATTCGCGGAATGTATACGGATTATATTACGTGTATTTGTATGTAGGTATATTAACTTCAGGACATCTAGAAATTAATGGTTTAGTTGACTTTTTCTAACCGAATGTCAGAGCTTTTTTTATATTATTATGATAAAGATTTTTCATAAGTTAAATCCACTGTACACTCCGCTGAAATTATTTTCATTAATAATATTATGGGTTGGCCACCCATTTGTCTGTGTGTGTGTTCGAAAAAGTATACCTAGATAAAAAAAAATTATTTCGATTTATTTTTAACAACAACATGAACAACTGGCAAAGTCGTGTAGCCCATAAACTGTATTGGTTTTTTTACTTGTTGACAACTGATAGTCAGTCAAAGTGTTAATGTTTATATCTGTAAGCCTTGAATAACTCGTCCGTCATGGTTGAACATGGTTACAATAATAATTAAGGCCGACTGATAAATGTTACGTCGATACGGCACGATTCATTTGCTTTTCTTACCTTTTGTTTCTTATTTAATTGAGTGCAAAGGCAAATGTATTCTGCCTAGGGATCAAATGAGCTCTACTCATAAATTAATAGAACATAGGTATTACTTTTACAGCTTTTACGGCTTACCACTGCTCTACACGTTTTTCATAATATTATTACCCCTTTTATATCTCTGTCGAGTACATGGATTGTAGTTTTAAAAGTTAGTTAGATATAGAGTATAGAGTACGGGCTTGCTCTATTAAATGTGACCATTCATGATGGCACTGGGTTTTCTTTTCTCACAAAAGAGTTACATAATTGCTTATGTTATCCCTTAGCTGGCTCCTACTCAGTACCCTGGTGAAGTAGGTTGGTAATAAATAGTAATAATCTTATACTGTGTTACCACCCAGAGAAAAGTGACGCACATGACATACCTACCTACATAAAATTCTACAACAAATAAGTACCTACACATAATTGTTGTGAACACATGTACAACAAACAAAAATACCGTTAGTTAAAAAACTTTTTCAATTTGTTCGCGTCCCACACGAACTTTCGGGGCCAGATGTTTTCAGAGAGAAAAGCTTAAAAAGATTTTATACAGATGTTTTGGACAAACGTCATTTAATGTACCTACATATTAAATTATTACAGTTTATTTAATAGATTGCCTATATTCTTTTCATGTCACGCCTTATTCCGAAGCATACAGAGGTTTAATAATAGTATTGAATACTTGCAAATAATTTTATTTCTAAATTAGTTCGCACGTAGGGAGACTAACATAGGTCAAAAAATATTTATTTGTGTTCGCTAATTTTATGAGGCGATTTAATGTTATATTAACACTACAGAGTTTATTATGTATCTCCCTCAGCAGTAAAGTTTTCCCAAGACTCACTCATTTCCTTCAGCTAGTTAATAACTGCCCGACTCCCCACGGGAGGCAGTCTCCGCCGGAAGGTCATCCTTTGCAATAATAAGTCCATGTTTGGTGAATATTTCTCACGCTAAATTAAATATATTCGTTGCCAACAGTTTTACTTAACTGTAGCAAATATAACATTGCCTAACACTAAATGGTCTTATTCATAATGACATATCGAAGATTAATTACGTAGATTATTAAAATAATGATTTGAAAGATTTTGTAGATATCTATCTCTACTTATAGGGATTAAAGCAATTAGAACGTAACTTATTTATTTGTATATGTTTATTTATTCAGTTACTTTTTAGGGTTCCGTACCCAAAGGGTAAAAACGGGACCCTATTACTGAGACTTCGCTGTCCGTCCGTCCGTCCGTCCGTCTGTCACCAGGCTGTATCTCAAGAACGGTGATAGCTAGAGAGTTGAAATTTTCACAGATGATGTATTTCTATTGCCGCTATAACAACAAATACTAAAAATAAAATAAAATAAATATTTAAGGGGGGCTCCCATACAACAAACATGATTTTTAGGGTTCCGTACCCAATATCTCAAGAACGGTGATAGCTAGACAGTTGAAATTTTCACAGATGATGTATTTCTATTGCCGCTATAACAACAAATACTAAAAATAAAATAAAATAAATATTTAAGGGGGGCTCCCATACAACAAACATGATTTTTTTACCGTTTCTTGCTCGATACTAATAACGTTGCCTTATGTTGCATAGATAATGGTACGGAACCCTTCGTGCGCGAGTCCGACTCGCACTTTACCAATTATTAAAATATGGGTTGAGAAAACTACGATTCCATTTTCGAATAATGTAGATTGTAGGAGTCCTAATGTTGTTTTTTTGACAAATGCCATTTGGGTTTTTGCCTTTCTAAGTTTCTACCCGGTCTAGAGATAGTGTATGCTGTGGTTGGCTGTGGTTTTCTTAGTGTTTTAAATCATCTATGCAGCTAGGTATTATGTGTATGCTTAACACAAATAATGTCGCTTGTATAAGTTTAAAGTTGAATGGCAACATGTTCCACTGGTTTCAATCGATCGTTTCATGCATATTATAAGCAAGTACCTACTTAGTATTGGGCTGCAGGCGCATGCGCATGCACATACCAACGAACGATCACGAATGTAATGACGAAATATTAATATTACATATATGTTTACTTTAAATTCCAAACCAATCAAAATACCACATAGAGTATGTAGTAACATTTTTTAGGCTTAACTCAAATAAGTAAAATAAATATACTATTAGTATGCATTCTATCACACATTAGCCTATCGGTTATAAAAATTATTATCAAAGTGAGTCAGCCACGCATTAATTAAAACATAATAAACATAGGTCATTGATCTTTTTCTGTCAATCATTTTGACAATAAAACGAAAACCATATTGATTCCGACTTGTTTTTACGTGGTACATTCCACCGAAAACAATGTGGGATAGATATTGTAGTTGTGTGTTCAACTGGAACAATATTATCCTTATTAGGTAGGTAGGTATATATCCATAAATACAATTGTAGGTATAAAATTACTACTACTGTTAAGTATAAAAGTGAAAAACACTGAAAAAATTGGTCAAGTGCGAGTCGGACTCGCGCACGAAGGGTTCCGTACCATTATCTATGCAACATAAGGCACGTTATTAATAAATGAGCAAACAACACACACATTACTTAATTAATCACGTTTGTTGTGTGAGAGCAAGAAACGGTAAAAAAATCATGTTTGTTGTAAGTATAGGAGCCCCCCTTAAATATTAATTTCATTTTATTTTTAGTATTTGTTGTTATAGCGGCAATAGAAATACATCATCTGTGAAAATTTCAACTCTATAGCTATCACCGTTCTTGAGATTACAGCCTGGTGACAGACGGACGGACGGACGGACGGACGGACAGCGAAGTCTCAGTAATAGGGTCCCGTTTTTACCCTTTGGGTACGGAACCCTAAAAATAATAAAGTACGTAATAATTCAAGAAAACTGCGTTGATTGGCAATTAATAATAATAAAGAAAATTCTAAATCGAGAATCATTCATCTCATGCATCTCCTCGGCATAGCTCTTCCTTTTAGATGACCAAAATTTTCTCAAGTGGGACGCGTTCCGATCTGGTGGTAGTACATATATTAGATAAAATCTAAATAATTAAAATAAATACTAATTTTCTTTAATTTCAAATAAAATTAACAAATTTCTTTTTAATATAATTAATTCAAATCTTAAACCAAAAAATCTTAAAATTCTTGTTATTATGTAAATAATATTGTATTTAAGTATATAAACTTATTTTGCTTATTGTATACTACCTCTACAAAATTAAAACCTTTAGTATAAGATTGACGGGCTTCGTGGTGGAGTGGTTTATGTAATGAACTGCCGATCACGAGGTCGCGGGTTCGATTCCCGCTTGGGACAATCATTTGTGTGATATCCATAAATGTCTTACAAATATTTGTACTGCGTCTGGGTGTTTACTATGTATTATAAGTATGTACATATTTACAAAAGAAAAGTAGTTTATGTATTATATCCGTATTCTGGTACCCATAACACAAGCATATAAGCTTGGCTTGGGACCACCGACCAGAGGACGTTGTGTGAAATGTCCATAAATATTTATTATTATTAATTATTAAGATAAAATTATGTGTATATAATTTTAAAATTTTCTTTATATTGTTAAAATTTTGTTATGTAATTAGAAACTAAAATAATGTTATTAATTTTATGTAGTCTGAGCACAATGTATGAATGTAATATAACATAGTTTATGGTAAAAGTATATCTTTATGGTTAATGTAAAATTAAACTGGATGTGGATAAACCCTGTAATAACTGATCGTAGAGGACACATTAGGTACAGCTCAGTCTCACCCGTGACCATGGTGACTGCAAAGTCTCCGAAACGTCGGGCCAAAAGTTAAAACAAATATACGCGTCTAAATCTGTAAAAAGTGGTTTTATTTAAACGAATGAGTCACGCAAGTGTTAGAAAATATTAAGAAATATAATCCTTTAATGAAAAAAAAAAGTGTTCTTTTATAAAAAGCCCGATAATTTGGCTATAATATATATTTCTTTTAATCAAACATCCTGACGAGACAAAAGATTGTTTCTGTTTCCCTGTATACAGGATGTTCTACATAGTTTAGTATACAATCCGTGTACTCGACAACAATGCGTCGTGTTTTATTATGCGATGAGCGTCGCCATAGTTTTATATGTGGTGGCCATTGGCCATACATTGGAAATGCGCAATTAAAAAAAAATCTTTCCATAGACAACTAGAATTGTGGCAAGTTTTAATGAGTCTTTATGAGAATTGTTAATTAAGTATTGTGTGTGTTGTTTGCTCATTTATTAATACGTTCAGTGCGGCTAACGCTTATGCGCGTTTTTCTGATCTTCACCAAGTGCGGGCCGACGCGTATACGCGTCCATACAAAAAAAAATCTGTAGGCAAGCGGGGTGCGCCGCACCTGTGCGTTTATAGCGTGTATTCTGGGTGTCTATTGTTTCGAAGCGGTCGTAAAATGTGGAATTGTAAAGGAGACTACACACTAGTCAGGTTTCTGCTACGAATCTTGCAGGGGGGGGGGGTTGACAACAATAACCTAATTTAGTACAATAGATTATTGAAATAATTTTATTATGACTCGCTCTTTTAACTAAACTAATAGGTAGTTTTAGTCTATTTATCCATTTATAAATAGACTAAAACTACCTATTAGTTTAGTTAAAAGAGCGAGTCTATTACGAGGCGGGCGAAAAGTCGTAAATTAAAAAAAATTAAGAATAAAAGGGCTTTCGGGAGAAGGTACCTTTACTATTACTGTTTTATTAAGGTATAACTTACTATTTTAACAAAACCGAACGAAGATATATTATGGCGTAAACTTCACAAAATCTCTTACAAATAAACACTAGTGTGGAAGCACCTTTATCCATCCAACACATTTATATGACCCGTAATTGTTATATGACAGTCATAAAACTCGAAAGTTACCGAACGCACATAAGCGTCGGCCGCACTGCGGGAAGGTAAAAGACAACGCGCTATAGCGTCCAGCCGCACTACGCGAGTTTTCTATGAACGCATATAAGCGTTCTTAGCACTACGCGAAAAATTTTTTGAACGCACATACGCGTTCTCAGCACTGGGCGAATGACTCTTTTTTTAGCATTGGCTATAAATTCGCAAATTATTCAGCATTGAACGCGTTAATGACTAACAGCAGTTTCATTGCGTCCACTAGAGAGTTCGGAACGGAGATCCTCTGGTGCTTCGTAACAATCGGGGAAGTAAGATGTCGCAGTTAGTTTTAGTAGGTATTCCGACGCTACCAACGCAAGCATCAGCGAGTCCTACATACCCCTTAGCCGACGATAGCAGAGGGGATGCGTAAACGCATTTTGTCCACTGCGACTTTTTATTCCTCGCGTTATTTCTAAATATAAAATAATATCGACCACATTTTACTGATATTAAATTAATATGACTATCCATATTCTTTCTTATATAAAAATCAATTGCTGTTTGTTAGTCTCGCTAAAACTCGAGAAGGCCTTGGCCGATTTTGGTCTTGAAATATTCGTGAAAGTCCAGGGAAGGTGTAATTAAACGGTGACAAAATATATGGGAATCTAAAATTACACGCGTACGGAGTAGCGGGCATCAGCTAGTGTATAATATTATTTCAAATGGATTATATGTCCCGTTATATGTTTTAAATGAAGAGGATAATTAACTAAAAATACCTACATTTTATAATTAAGCGGATGTGATAAAACGCTAGTGATGAAACCATTTTATGAGTCTAGTCGCGAAGTTTTTAACTTAATAATGTTCTTTATAACTATCTTATTTTTATTAAATACTTATTATGGCCTTTAATGATATAACATCCAGATAGTACTTTTAGTAAAGAAAACCACAGTTATTGCGGTAATTACTAATTTAGTTAGTTGTCTTTTGTAATATAGATAGATGAATACCTGTTTCTAAGACCTTCGTCAAGGATCTTTAGCATAACCCACGGTCTTATAATAACCTTATCTTTCTGTCATCTAAGAGGACTTTACCTATTTCAGTCCCACTTTGCAGTTTTACGGCCTGAAATGGCGATCTATCAATTTGTCAAGGAAGGTAAAGAATTACCTACATAAGATCACAAAGGAAAACCCCACGAATTTATTGTAACATCATCCTTTATGTGAATTTGTGAATGTACCTACCTCTTTAAGTGGTCTTAAAAGCTTTTAAGGTTATTATGTCAGAAGAAATTTTCCATTTCAAATACAAAATAAAATCGCGGAACAATATCAGTATTTAATAGTTTAAATATTTCCTTAATTTACTTCACAATAGTTTTTTTATTAGGGTTCCGTACCCAAAGGGTAAATACGGGACCCTATTACTGAGACTTCGCTGTCCGTCCATCCGTCCGTCCGTCCGTCTGTCACCAGGCTGTATCTCAAGAACGGTGATAGCTAGAGAGTTGAAATTTTCACAGATGCATTTCTATTGCCGCTATAACAACAAATACTAAAAATAAAATAAAATAAATATTTAAGGGGGGCTCCCATACAACAAACATGATTTTTTTACCGTTTCTTGCTCGATACTAATAACGTTGCCTTATGTTGCATAGATAATGGTACGGAACCCTTCGTGCGCGAGTCCGACTCGCAGTTGACCAATTTTTAATCAGAATAAAGGTATAGAAAATTAATAAATTGTGAATGACATACTTAATAATTCCGTCATTAAAGCAATCAACAAAATACTTAAATAAAACCACAATATCTTACCACATTAATGAATCAAGGAAATTACTTAGAACTTGTACAATGTGTGTCAACATTCGTAACCAACTACTACAATAGCGAAATCATGTTTAAATTAATATTATTGTATTTATTAAATCAAAACCTTTTCTTATGGATTTAGACCCGTATATTTTGTTTTTAAATTCATAATAAGTGTTTTTATTGCAATAAATAATTCGCGCAAGTGATATAAAAGCACAGATTTGCTTATACGCTATACCTATTTATTTATCGCAAATTATAATTATTGAGTGTTAATATTTAGATATTTTATAAGTATAAGTAAGTTACAGCTAATCTTCATTTCATCAATTCTTTTTACATTTTATTTAAGTACAGTTACTACTTAGTCCAATTACCATTGTCTTAATTATTACACTCACAGACATTAACTAATTAGGCAGTTTTTCAGTCAGTAATTTAACTGTTATGCTATCTGGTTCTAAAGCAACAAGCAAGCGTACCTATAATTAAAACTGCAGAAATATTTATGATCTACATATGCGAAGATAATAATGAAATTTAATATCATAATACTGAAGAGTTTGATTATTTGAACGCGCTAATCTCAGAAACAGCCCGACCGTTTTGAAAAATTGTTAGTGTTGGATTGATCGAGGAAGGCTATAGGCTAAATAACATCACTCTGCGACCAATAGGAGCGAAGTACTAGTGAAAAATGTTGCAAAAACGGGGTAAATTTTCTTAATACGTGTACAAAATGGCGGGCAACAGCTAATCTTAGATAACTTGCGTTATAGCTCGCACATTATTCAAATAACATAGATCTGTGTCAAATAAGTCTATAATGATTAAGTAAAACGCTTCTATTTTTCTTAATTTTTTTCTTAAAATTCGGGTTCGTTTCCCGCTCGGGACATTCATTTGTGTGATTTTTCTAATTGTCATACAAATGTTTGTACTGCGCCTGGGTGTTTCTATGTATTATAAGTATGTATTTACAAAAGAAAAGTAGTATATGTATTCTATCCGTATTCTGGTACCCATAACACAAGCATATAAGCTTAGCTTAGGACCAGAGGACGTTGTGTGAAATGTCCATGAATATTTATTTATTTTTTATTTATTTCATAATATGTAAAGCTTAGTCATCCATTGCAATCAATGGGTAAGGAAGTGCCGTGGTTTCGTATGCACCTCCATTATCACTCAACTCGGTTGCATGAATCGATTGTATTCATAAACAACATGGCTGAATGGACAAAATACCATTGACTTGCGATATGTAAACATTTTATACTGTCATTATTATTTGTCTATGGATAAGAAGGAAAAAACCCACGTCTTGTGCCTACCTACCTGCCTACTAGTGCCTACCATTTTATGGAAATGGTGATTAATGGTGTGGTGACATGTGTACGTACTTTTAGCATGTCGTCATACTGCCTTAGTCCTGATGATTTCCTTTCTAATTTTTTATTTCTTTATCTTCAGATAACCAAAACAATGGCCTGCTCAGTAGACGCCCCCTCCCTCAAGGACCTCCCAAAGGTAGCCACAGACCTAAAGAGTCAGTTAGAAGGCTTCAACCAGAGCTGTCTGCGTGATGTTGACACCAATGAGAAGATCGTGCTGCCCTCTGCTGAAGGTATATTTAAATATTACACATACCTATTCAGAATATGTCCACCAGATTAGACTTGATATGAAAAAACGACGTCGTTGTTTCACAAAAAAAAATCTGGAGTGTTGGTTAAATGTTTTGGAAAGATTCCAGGCTTGTTTTACGCTCAGTTGGTACAGTGCCGAATATGATACGTGCGCCAACAAACACTGAAACAAAATTCAACACAACATTCTAGATCTATCTTAAGATTTTACAATAATATGATAAACTATAACTAATTGATAATTGTTGCATTTACGGAAGATTTTAATTCTATGACTCCAAATTTCACTCTACTAATATTTAAGTATGTACATTAAAAGTGCTATAAGTACTCGAGTTGATATTGCCAAAATTGTCGATCATTGCGCTTGTCTAAAACAAATAGCTGAATTAAGTTAATCCAACTTCGGCAAAGAAGTCAACCGTCGAAAACAATTAGGCTGCGCAGCGTTCTCATGCCTCATGAATTTATACATACTAGATACTAGGGTCTAAAATTCCTATTACGGGTACGCATTTTGATTTTTTTGTGTATTGTTTATTCGGTTCTATACAATTGTATAGTCTACATCTCTATGCTTTGGGGGTTCAGCAAATATAACGAATACATGATAGATTCCTTCCTCTTCAGCCCATTTACGTCCCACTGTTGGGCATGGGCCTCCTCCACTTTGGAGAGATAATGGTCTACTGTGCCGCTCTGACCAGGCGTGTTAGCACAGGGTTTATTTTCGTGTTTTCCGTCTCTCACAGAAGATATTATCTGTGTGCAATATCCCTTAGCTGACTTTTGCAGCACCCTTGGGAGGAGATGGGGTGGTGACACTTGTATTCTTAATCCGTCACTACACGGAGACAGGTTAGTCAGTAATAATGTGAATGACTTATGAACAAAGGGTCATTGTAACTTATTATAATATTATGATGCCATTAGCACTATATCATCTATATTTATATTAATGTTTGCCATCTTAAGTCGCCATTACAGTCCTAATTGTAACGTAGTACAGTCTATTTAAATACTGTGATTGAAGTCAAGGGCTGTAAAAGATGATTTTTCGTAACGTCATTTAAATCCTATTTTACTTAATTTCTTTATATGATATCTTTTGTATTCTTATCTATATCTGAGTAAAATACTTACTCGATAATTATAATGTCAAATAACACGAACTTATCACATCACTTATTGTTTCATTGATAAGCAACGTCTCGAACACAATACATGATTCATATCAGTACAACAAAGAACATTTTAATTGTAACATGGATAAAGTAAAGGAACAAAACACAGTACTAAGTATGTACTCTTGTACATACTTAGTACTGCGTTTTGTTCCTTTACTGAGTACAAGTTCAACAATTTTAGACACAATTTTAAGCCTATTGAAGCGTTTGTTTCCGTTGTCACACGATTTTTTCTTTATAATCTATGAATGTACGTGTGGTAAAGTTTTCTATCTTTTACCGAATGTGATTTATAAGTGATTTTTATGGAATTGGTGGCGATAGTGTTCTTAATGCGTCACCACAAGTTACAGCGTACATTAAATCATTAAATCTAGAACATTTCAATTTGACAACAGACGTAGCTAAAGAGAAGCAACACAACGCGCTACTACAAGGCGTTGAACAATTTCAGACATCCTCCCTCAGGAAAACCGAGACGGTGGAAAAAATCGTACTACCAAACGCAATAGGTACATCAGTGGGTGACGCATCGCTAATAACGTAGCGCAGGGTTTCTCAAACATATAAATGACCCCAAGTACCACATAGAGCTACTTCAATAATTAACGACCCCATAGTAAATAACAGTTAGTTTTTTCAATTATTTTAGTGTAAGTAATAACAAAATGTAGCATAACAGCTGTGTATAACCTGGCTAAAGTATTGTGTTCTTTTTTATTTTCTTTCAATTTAAACTTAATGAACTGAAATATTTAAAAAAAATTGTATGTAGAATGCATTCTCTTCTAATTGTTTATTAGGGTAAAATTATTGTAACTTGAGAGTAATCGATAGAAATTCTGGAACTCCACTTTGAGAAACCCTGATATAGCGAGTTACAACGCCTGTGAAGCGTGGCTTCTTTCCTCATCGCATTCCTTCTATTATTAACTGGGGAACTAAAACATGGGAACAATAGGATCAAATAAATCTAATTTATAGTTCATGACTCATTGCAGTTGATGTTGCATACTAAAAATATTAACGACGCATGTTGTTTTTTTTAGACGTTGTGAGAGTGTGGCGTTTAAATTTCAAATTCGAATTTCGTTTTTTTTATAATTTGTCTATGGTTTGCAGATCTTGCCACTGCGAAAACACAAAAGTCCCTATTCGATGGCATTGAAAAATTCGATCCAACCAATTTGAAGCACACAGAAACACAAGAAAAGAATCCACTTCCTGACAAGGATGGTATGATTATTTCGTTTTATTTTTATTTTTTCAGCATGGCGATGCGTAAATATATTAATTACTTGTTTATTTAAAAGATATTAATTTTAACACTGCGCTTTCAAGTAATTAGCATTGATTTCTGTTCTTTTTTAAATAATTTTATGCAGTGATAAGTTACGCTTACATTTATTTTTAAAAAACTGTCACGCTAGTATTCCGTGCACTCTTGTGAAAATGATCAAGCATGTAAATGTTGCCATGTTTGAATACATTATTTGCAATAGTTAAACACGTATATGTTGGCAAAAACTGCGTTTATGAATTATACGCTAGTTTGCTTTAGAGAGTTACAACAAAGAGTGTACTAAGGTACCAATTACTACCGCGAACATTATTGGGGAATGGTATTGATCCGATTGCTACAGAACTTAACAGGATTACATAATAATCTTGATCTCTAGGTGCCCAATATATTCCGTAATAAATTTATATCGTATACAAATTAAAAAGTAATACACAACAAAAAGTTATTTAACGTGTTTAACTATAATCTATGTAATATAATGCTTGCATAATAATTATATTTATTTATTACGTTTTGCGTTGCACGTATTTGCTTTGCATCAGTTGTGGCAGCGGCGAAGCAGCACCAGAGCTTATTGGACGGCGTGGAACACTTCGACAAGACTCAGATGAAACATACAACGACAGAAGAAAAGAATCCATTACCACCCATCGAAGGTTTCTGTTATCGCGCTTTTTATAAACGCCAGATTTTATTTGCAGCATTTAAACTGCACGATTTGCGTGATTAGCATGTTAATATGAGGAGCTCAGCCGTCTATATTCCGTATAAAAATATGTATTCAACTAAGTAATTTTAATATAAGGCAACCCATATTACTTCTAATTAAAACAGAAGTCTTAGCATGCTAACCTCGTTCTTTAATTTATTTATACCCATCTATAAATATTATATACATATATCTAACATAATTTATTTGGAAACTTTAGAAAGAAGCACGGTTACGAATATCTTAAAAATAGTTAAATAACAAAACGTCATATAACTATTTTTAAAATATTCGTTCAAATGGCAGAGAGACCAAAACAATAGATTTAACATTTTGCTTATTGCATTTCTTACCTTATTTTCCTGTAACCAATGCTTCTACTTCACTATTAGTTAATAGCCGTAACAGATGGCAAATAAATGATATTCATAACGAAATATTCATACTATTTTATCTCCTGTCAAACTAAGCAGAGTGCTAATTTACAGAAATGCGCTTAAACATATTAACATATTGTTGTTGTAAATACACAATAGTACATACAAAGAAAATAACTAAACATAGTCGCAATATCTGTGTTCATTAAAGAAATATTTGTAGATATCATACTGGGTTCAAATCCAATCATCAATCCATGTTTAACTGCATAGAAGGCGATTAGATCGTCTCTGCAGTGAATCCGAGGGTGCAGGTGGCCTGACATAAATTTAGTTTACCCGAAAATTAAGCTTAGGCCTAAATGTAAACAGATAAATTTAAAATTATAAAACAACGCATGATAATTAACGCAAATCTTTTATTTTACAGCTATTGAAGCCGAGAAGGAAAAGAACAAATTCCTAAACGGTATTGAAAACTTCGACCCAACCAAACTGAAGCACACTGAGACTTGTGAAAAGAACCCACTACCTACTAAAGACGTTATTGAACAGGAAAAGACTGCCTGAACATTATAATAACCACCAGCAACTTATATCTCGCTAGTATTGCTCGTATTTTAATTCGATGTAAGTTAGGCCCGTTTGCTATGTCCGTTTTTGAAACAAACACATAACATCGCCAATAAATATCTTACCAGATTTAAAAAATGGACTTTGTAAACTGGTCCTTATCATTAGATAATAGGAACCAAATTTTCTATGTCACTTTTAATGGTATATGTATTAAATAAGTGTATTTTACGAGCATTTTATAATTTATTTTATAATAAAAGAATAATTAAGTATGGAAATCCAGTACTGATTTTTATTTAAGTTGTGCACACACTATGCTATTGAATACAGACTAATGAGATTTTATTAATATCTATGAGTGCGTGTGTTCTCTTAGTTGGGATATTTATATATGCTCTTAAGAATTACGCATCGGCTATCGTGTCATGCTCTGGTCGACAAATTAGCGGTGTAATTTTGTTTCATTGTATTTTTACATTGTATTCAATAACGTAGAAATATGCTAATAATCGAATGTAGTACTGTAATAATATTACTTGCTCAAGCATGTTGTATAAGTATTCGGTCTAAAACAATAAAAACAACAGTTTGTAAAAGTGATCACGTCTGTGAACAATCTTAATTTTTATATTGTCATTATACAGTAACTTATAGACACATTTTTCCATTTTTATAAAAAGATACTTTCGATGCTAATAGATCGTTTTACTAAAATTTTGTATGTTTTACAGGCGGTGCTTTTTATAAATATAGATTTAAAAAATACTTATTTCGTTTTATTTTAACTCTAATGAGATATTTGACACAGATTACATGAAGAAAAGGCGTAAAAAAATTAAAATTCCACATTAATAAAGCGCCGTATTCGTAGTACTTAACTTACCCCAAGACTTCATAAGCAACCATTATTAGACTATCCCTAATAAAAAAAAGCCATGGAACTCTAATTATTTTTGTAAAATCAAAGGTAGCTTAAGTGACTCCCCGTAAAATCAGCTACGTAATTGAAAAAGTCTTGTTACAATTACTACACTAGCCGATCCGGAGATTACTAAAATAAAACAAACAGACAGACAACAATTAACGTATTGCTTTCTTCTGTTTCATATACTTATCAATGATCTTATTACGATACCATTTTACTAATGTTGTAACCATAGACACAGTACTAATAAAGATTATCAATTCCCATACTTTGGCATGTTCGCCATAAAATGCACGCTAAATCTAGGTGGCGCTGTTCACTAGCGTAACAACTTGTATAAAACGGACGTTGCAATAAGATACGTTTAGACAGAAAAAAATTAACTTAAATTAAAAGTCTAATACATATTTAATATGTTACATTCAACGAAAAAATACAATAATAATTATTTTCCACTGATTAGTACATGCAAATAACCTCTTACGATAAAATAACCTCTTGCGATAGATGGCAGATGATTCGCTTCAATGATCGCTTTGTTATTTTTAACACAGTTTTTAACTAGATGGCATTTTAATATATTTAAATCATTGATTGGTGTTACAAAAACTATTATTATTATTTTAGGGTATTAAATATTAGTAAGTTTTAAGAACAATAATATATTTATAGTTTTATAAAAAAAACAAAAAAAGGTTGAAAAGATAAAAAGTTACAAACTAAATTATCTCATAAAAATCATCAAATTGGTTTATTAAAAAACAGGTAGTATTTATTTGGGTTCAAGGTCAAGCTTGTTAAAACAAATAGTGATGCGCCACTTGATTTCGACGTTTTTAGGGTTCCGTACCCAAAGGGTAAAAACGGGACCCTATTACTGAGACTTCGCTGTCCGTCCGTCAAAAAAATTGGTCAAGTGCGAGTCGGACTCGCGCACGAAGGGTTCCGTACCATTATCTATGCAACATAAGGCAACGTTATTAGTATCGAGCAAGAAACGGTAAAAAAATCATGTTTGTTGTATGGGAGCCCCCCTTAAATATTTATTTTATTTTATTTTTAGTATTTGTTGTTATAGCGGCAATAGAAATACATCATCTGTGAAAATTTCAACTCTCTAGCTATCACCGTTCTTGAGATACAGCCTGGTGACAGACGGACGGACGGACGGACAGCGAAGTCTCAGTAATAGGGTCCCGTTTTTACCCTTTGGGTACGGAACCCTAAAAACGATGTTGCTTGTTATGACGTTCAAATAGCGAGTGTATTCTTAGAAATTACATTTGTCGTGTGTGTGAGCGTGTGTGTGTGCGTACGTGCGTGTATGTGGCTGTGTGTGCGTGTGCGCAAATAGTATATTAGCTTTGGGCGATGTATGTATGTAAAAAAATTGGTCAAGTGCGAGTCGGACTCGCGCACGAAGGGTTCCGTACCATTATCTATGCAACATTAGGCACGTTATAGAACCAAATATTCTGTGAATAGTTAAAGCGTCTACCTGTCAACGTTATTATTATTGAGCAAGAAACGGTAAAAAAATCACGTTTGTTGTATGGGAGCCCCCCTTAAATATTTATATTATTTTATTTTTAGTAGTTGTTGCTAGAGCGGCAATAGAAATACATCATCTGTGAAAATTTCAACTGTCTAGCTATCACCGTTCTTGAGATACAACCTGGTGACAGACGGAGGACGGACGGACGGACGGACAGCGAAGTCTCAGTAATAGGGTCCCGTTTTTACCCTTTGGGTACGGAACCCTAATGAACTGTCTCTTTCAGCACATCCTCAATGTATAGGTCGTCATCGTACCTACTGAAAATATTTAACAAAGCCTACCGCTTTGTTAAATATTTTCAGTATCATGTAACAAGTAAGCGTAATAATTGAATGAGATATTTTGTTGTGATGAGTAAAAAGGATTATTGACGTCACTCACAATATCAAAAGAAACAAAGTACTTTAATATTTATTAACAGGTTGTTATATTATGATACTAAATTTATTATAAAATAAGTTTTATTCTATTATCAGCTCGGTGAAGGTCGATTTAGGTTCGGATCTTAGACTATAAAGTATGTTGTTATGGTTGATATAATATGATATCGTCGAGGCCTTTGACACAAGCCGCCTTCGCGGTGATCGGTGTTTTTGAGAATGTTAACAAACAGAATGAAAGCAACCTTATGCCTCAATAAAGAAAGTATATTTTTAAATGTTGTTGTTCCGTTCGACGTTCATAGCAAAAGCAGCTTTGCGTGTTTTATTGTTTCGTCTTCAATCGTCTTTAAGAGGGTACTGTACTCCTCATTTAGGTATTTGCCTTAGGTATTGCTATCCCTATTTCCGAGCGCCGCGCTGAAAGGGACAAATATAGATGAAGCGGATTTTACCTACAAATTCTTTGAAAAAAGACGTTTCGTACTTCCGTTTTTTTTTCGCGAAAGTTAAACCGATTTTAATAGTTTTTGCGTCATATTATAGATAAAGAATATATCTATGCTTCTATCACTTTCTTTTGTGGTAAAACTTTACCAAATTTGTGTGATAGACGCTGCAATTTTATCTAAAGAAAACCGAAAAAAAAAGTTTTCCGGATCGTCATATTTCTTTTAGTTATTATGTTTTGAAAAAAAGAAAGTGAAACGTATTTTTAGGTGTGGTACCTTGGGTATATTTAGAAGTAAGAGATATTGCGAGTTCACGTAAACACTGTTTATTCACGACTAAGACCAAACTAAGACTAACATATGTCTAATCTTACATTCTGCAGGAAAGGTAACGATCCCGTTATGTTCAAGGGACGCGCTACTTGAAGTTGTCAAACCTATGTCATTAACAGCAATAAATTCTTAACTAATATCGATACAAGTGTGAGAGCGAAATGTTAGGCAAAAACAAAATGTTAAAATGTCTACCATGAGTTGATCTATAAGTGGCTGGGCATACATAAAAATAATATATAATGGTACCAATTCTACATGCACAAGTAAACTAAACTTAACTAAAAAATAAATATTGATTATTTCAATAACACAATTCCGCAATTCGGTACTGTTAACTACACTTTCTTATTATAAAAATTGGTCAAGTGCGAGTCGGACTCGCGCACGAAGGGTTCCGTACCATTATCTATGCAACATAAGGCAACGTTATTAGTATCGAGCAAGAAACGGTAAAAAAATCATGTTTGTTGTATGGGAGCCCCCCTTAAATATTTATTTGATTTTATTTTTAGTATTTGTTGTTATAGCGGCAATAGAAATACATCATCTGTGAAAATTTCAACTCTCTAGCTATCACCGTTCTTGAAATACAGCCTGGTGACAGACGGACGGACGGACGGACGGACGGATGGACGGACGGACGGACGGACGGATGGATGGACGGACGGACGGACGGACAGCGAAGTCTCAGTAATAGGGTCCCGTTTTTACCCTTTGGGTACGGAACCCTAAAAACGGTGTATTATATAATAACAATTTAAGTTACTGTGAATGTGTATAAGAAAATAGTCAATTAATCAAAATACAGCATAGTTGCTTTTTTATTTTTGGTTAAGTTTAGTTGTGCACATAGAATTGGTACCAATATCTGCTTGACCGAGCGTAACTCTCGATGGATTTTTGTGAAATTATTCTTAATAAGGTAAGTCTCAATAATAGGGTTCCATTTTACCTTTTGGTACGGT
Organism: Orgyia antiqua; assembly: GCA_916999025.1. NCBI lineage: Eukaryota > Metazoa > Arthropoda > Insecta > Lepidoptera > Erebidae > Orgyia > Orgyia antiqua. The sequence goes on from OU779866.1 coordinate 35,534,065, forward strand.
CAAGTACGTGTTGGACATGCACGCGAACGGTTCCGTGCGGTTATTATGATGATACGAGTATATTCGTGACACCAACCACAAATAACACCATATAGCGGACCCCCAAACAATGGGATAAGGGCAGGATGATGATGATGGTGAGTCTGAGTAGGTATTTGTGGTTGTAGTATCATCTGATCTAAGCAAACTGAAAATTTCAGTTCTCTAGCTAAATAGAAAATTTTCATAGTACGAAAACACCGACAAAAAGAAATTTTATAAGTATACATAAATCCAAAATCCCATTTATTTAAACACAGGTATTTAATATACGTTATACATATAAAGTAAAATCACGAAACATGTAAAATATTACAAGCCGCATAGGTATGTACGATGTATCGTGCTGTCGCTAGTCGCAATGGCGATACTACAATCAACTACAAATGTAGGTACAAGAACCTCACGATGCGATAGGCTAAGGAATTGAATGAAACACAACGCGGTAACGTAACGCGCAACGTTGCCAGTTTGACAAACTTGGTAGGTAAGTACTTGATAAGAAGCTTAAATAATTGGTCAAGTGCGAGTCGGACTCGCGCACGAAGGGTTCCGTACCATTATCTATGCAACATAAGGCAACGTTATTAGTATCGAGCAAGAAACGGTAAAAAAATCATGTTTGTTGTATGGGAGCCCCCCTTAAATATTTATTTTATTTTATTTTTAGTATTTGTTGTTATAGCGGCAATAGAAATACATCATCTGTGAAAATTTCAACTGTCTAGCTATCACCGTTCTTGAGATACTGGGTACGGAACCCTAAAAATCATGTTTGTTGTATGGGAGCCCCCCTTAAATATTTATTTTATTTTATTTTTAGTATTTGTTGTTATAGCGGCAATAGAAATACATCATCTGTGAAAATTTCAACTGTCTAGCTATCACCGTTCTTGAGATACTGGGTACGGAACCCTAAAAATCATGTTTGTTGTATGGGAGCCCCCCTTAAATATTTATTTTATTTTATTTTTAGTATTTGTTGTTATAGCGGCAATAGAAATACATCATCTGTGAAAATTTCAACTCTCTAGCTATCACCGTTCTTGAGATACAGCCTGGTGACAGACGGACGGACGGACGGACGGACGGACGGACGGACGGACGGACAGCGAAGTCTCAGTAATAGGGTATAAAATGAAGTTTGTAGTTTGCGAAAGATATAAATGTATTTACTAATTAACTAAGATATAAATCTATATACTGTAGTAACTAAATTGCCTTTATTTATGTGTTTAAAAATACAAAAAGTGAAACCGCATTATCAAAAATCCACTTTAATTTGAACGCCAGACCTATTAACATTCGTGGCCCTGCTTTAAATATGCTTTACCCGATACGCCACGGCACTCTTAAAAAATCGTTCGAAATTTATATTATGTGTATTTTATGCCGCAAAAGCGTATCTTTACTTTTTATGATAAAAAAATTGTAAATTCTATGATAAACATATTAAACTATTCTATGATAAACAAAATTGTGTTCATTTCAATTTTTCAGATTATCTGAGGTAAATTTAAAACTAGTTACGTAATTGATTTATCAAGATTATGAAATAGTGCCATCTGCCATTTTTTTTTAGTACTACCGCTATACAACGTGACGTAGTAAGATTATGAATGATTATTGATTACGATAAATTATGTGATTTGATACGCTTAGTGCCATCTGTAGATGCAGAGTGTAATGATAATTGAGTTTCACAATTTGTTGGGAGGTTATATGTCTTTATTATACTGTGTCTATGGTTGTAACATTAGTAAACTTTACTTTAATTTACCATGAAATGTAGTAAAAATAGTAAAGAGGGCAACATTGCTTTTCCGTGATATTGTTGTACCCACGAAGTATAGATACAAGGAGTCCGAACGGTATAGGCTTTTCCATAATATTTCGTGTACACAATAATAAACCCAGATCATAGCTCTATTTTCTGCCACTGGCTGCGCAAGTATTCAGGACGTACCGATGCTATTATAGAATATCAGAATATCTCTTGACCTTCTCTGTATTGTTGGGTTTAAAGCACTCGAAAAGTTTCTAAAAATTTCCTAAAACTTATATTTAACTCCACGTTTCTCAGAATATTTTTTTCCACAGGTGTCAATAGTTCAAACGAGTACTTCTTGAAAAATGGCGCGCTCTACCGGCAAAAAATCTGTCCCTTAAATTGAGACCATTCGTTCAACATTACGTTCGGACTCCTTGTATCTATACTTCGTGGTTGTACCTTGTACCCATGGAGACTAGAAGGTACATATTGCCGTTACTGGTGCTCAAGTCTACTATTTTGGAACAATTGTCATACCGGCACGATACCGTTGCAATTGAAGTCAAATGTCCGTAGTCTGCTATATGAGTTCATAATGGTCGTTCAATGGTAATAGAATTGTCGGTCTCTTTTATCTATGAATTGTGTTAGAAATTCTAACACAATTCATAGATAAAAGAGACCGTCATTCTAACTTAGAATGGCATGTATATATGTGTTGCCATTTTTAAAAAATGCGTTATTTGAAGTGATTTTCGAAAAACTACTAATAAATTTAAACATTTAATCATGCTAGACTTCGTTTAGATATATTTGGACATACTATTTATTAGTATAAAAAGCAATGTGAAGTTTAGGAGATCCGAAATTGCAATAAATTACAAAGAACAATTTCTAATATTTCTATCTATCTATTTTTTATTTATGGCAATCTGTCGACACAGGACAATTTCAAAATATTACTGTCAAATTCAAAATAATAAGAGGTGACAGTTTCCGTGCACAATATCTTTTATCTGTACCTTCATGCACAATATGTATTTTTATTTTATGATTATTGTTATCGTACCTTTTTCTGCGGGGTCGCTTTATAATGTCAACTCCAGTTGGATTAATGCTCTAAGATTTAAACTATGAGACGCTTCGCGGCTGGCAATTCTTTTCGAAAAAAGGATGGACTCGAAATGTTACCTAAAGAATCGATATTTTTAAAAGTCGATATCTGAGCTGATGCGAATCGTAGCAAAACACTCGAAGTTTTGTAGGTTTAAAATATAGATTTTCAAAAAATCTAGTTTTTTCAAAACGTTAATTCGTGTGCGTCGGTTAAAGGATAAAATGAAATACGTCCGGACTTGCATGGCGTTTATTTGCGACTCAATACATTTAATATAATATTAGCTTATATAGTTAAGGAGAACAATCGTTTCTATATATTCCTAAAACTGCTGATACGCTGAGTGTTGCATACAATGAATTCCTACATAATATATTTGTATACAATAAATTAGGCGTCGAGCAAACAATAGGACCATACATACTGTAATAAGTATATTTGTTTATATTAACTTAGGTGGCTAAGGTGGCTAGCACAATGGTCTCTATGTATTCGTAGACCTGTTGACATTACGTCTACTTGCAAACAAAGAATTCATACAATGTGTTCCTACAGTAACTTTAAGTAATTCAAATACAATTTATTTCCAAATAATGCGATTTTGTTTTCAAATTTCTATCGATAATACATTTACGAGTATATCATAAATTATTAAGAAAAAAATTATATAGAACTGAAAATATCTTGTCCAAATCTAAAAAAGATAGCTCAAAGCACTCAAAGCAATGTTCAAGCGATTACTGAAAAGGCTCGAATGGCGATCCACAATGGCGTGTTGTTACCTGTTGTATGTATGGAAGCGAATGTTGAGTGTGGCAGAAGAAGTACAAAAGTAGAATAAATGCTGTAGAGATGCGCTTTTTGAGAAGTATGTGTGGTGTGACTTTGAAAGATAGATTAAGAAGTGAAGTTATAAGAAAACGTTGCGGTCTGAAAGAGGATGTAGTGACTAAGGTGGAGAAAAGTATGCTTAGGTGGTTTGGTCATGTGGAGAGGATGGATTAGAGACGCTTAACGAAAGGCATATACACGGCGTAGGTAAGTGGAAATGCTGGGAGATCATTTCCACTTACCTTCGCCGGGAAACTCCAAAAGGGGCAAGTGCGTAGCAATTACAATCGTCGGGCATGTATGACCAGATGTATGAGTGTGGATGAAGCGAAGGAAGTATGTTTGGATTACCCCCATGAAAAAAGGCGTGATGTTATGATGATGATGATGATGACTATTTGTTTTTCTAAGTAACAGTTATGTTGCAGTTATGCTAAAAAACTATAAAAGGAGTTATAGTTTCTCAATATTCAAAAAAATCAATCTTCAAGGGTGAACAGTTGAGAATCAATTTAAAAAAAAATTGCCTTTAAAAATCGATTCTGCGACTAATCGATCTCAGATCAAATCGCTGTTCCACTCTACTTTGAGTAGGTAGGTATGGCATGGCAACACTTTTGCAAAAATGCTGTGTTCTTGGCATTACTGCCTCACAGTTGGTATCTGATCACACCCCAGAAATTTTATGTATTTTACTAAATTTAAAAATTTTATGTAAAAATGTATATTCCTCAAATACTCATCCTGTATATAACATTGATTTCAAATGCATAGCCTCTGATTTAATTAGTATAGATACAAATAAGTTGGACAATAATGCTGAATTTCTTAGTTTTGTAAATAGTCAACTTAATGTTTATATAATCTATACAGACGGTTCCAAGAACACAGATAGAGTCACTTCAGCTTTCTATGATCCACAAATAAAAAATTCAAAATGTTTTAAATTAAACTCAATGTGCAGCATATTTACAGCTGAATGCTATGCAATTCTTACAGCGTTATTGTATATACATAATGTAAATAGTTCAAATTTTTTAATTATTACAGATAGTTTAAGTTGTTTATTAGCTCTAGAAAATACTACTGTTAGATATAACCAGAATTATATACTTTTAGAAATTAAGAAAGCAATATTAGATTTAAAAACTAAAGGCAAAAATGTTGAACTTAAATGGGTACCTTCTCATTGTGGTATTACTGGAAATGAAATTGTGGATAAGATATCTAAAGAAAATATGAACGAGGATCACAGCACATTATTAAAAATTCCATTCACCGATTATCACGAGGCAATGACTAGAAATCTAAAAGTGTTATGGCATGATTATTGTAAACTGATGAGTATTGAGAAAGGAAAGTGGTACCATAGCATTCAAGATACCCCGCCGCCTATACCTTGGTATAATAAACACAAAGACGCAGACAATAGGAGTTTTATAACATTAATAAACAGATTGCGATTTGGTCACAACAAATTACCAGCGCATCTACATAAACTCAAAATTATACCCAGTGCCTTATGTGATCGTTGTAGAGGAGCGACCGTTGACCTCAAGCATGTTATTAAGGATTGCCAAAAATTTAAATTAGAACGTTTAGTTTTGGTATCGGAACTTTGTGAAAGTGATGAAGTAAATGAGTTAAATATAGTCGACATATTGAAAAAACCTAGATTCTTCAAACCTTTATATAAATTTATTGTTAGTACTGTAGGAAAAATTTAATGTAACTATACCTAGTTAAGATAGGCTTAAGGACTTGTATCCACTGCCGTAAATAAATTAAAAAAAAAAAAAAAAAAATGCTGTGTTCGTCTCGTCAATTCGTCAACTCGTAAAATTTGATTTCGTTGCTTCCCGCTGTGCTTCCCGCCGGCACTAACTATTGACGGTTTGCATTTGGCACGTGCAATTTTTAATTATTTTCGTAAAATAGAACTTCATAAACAAAAATACAGTTATATACTGATGCTGACAGTTGGATTAAATTGTTTTGGTAAGTGTTATATTATAATTTAGCGTCTCATGTTTGTTTTAAGTTTGCACGTGTTATTTATCGTAGACAGCAAAACAACCATTTGCATTTGCCAGACGAGATAGCTACGATATGGTTTTTTTTTAAATATCATAACCATTTTATTTCATGTTTATTAAAGTTATCTTTCTAAATAGCACGGATTTATTTGTAAATAATGGCAGATGCTGTGACCGAAGCGGTAGCGTCATTTGTTTTTGTTTACCTGCAGATTGTTAGCAGTGTACAATGTCGCCTTCCCCGATCCGTTGTCGTGGGCCTTGGAAGATACACAAGCGTTCTTCCGAGCCCGACAGATGGCTTGATGAGATGGGATTTTTTCGTAAACATACAGCTAGAGATTCTAGCTGCTTGTTCCGCGCTGTTTCTGAAAATGTATTTAACACTCAGAGATATTTTCATAAAGTCCGTCTGGACTGTGTTCAATTTATGGCAACCAAGAAGCACCTTTTCGAAGGGGTACGATTCAATAAATATTATATTGTAATATTTATTTATTTACGTTATAACTGGACGTTAACATGATCACTTTTATTTTATAGTCATTGACTTGCCCATTTGAAAATTATCTCAAAGAGATGTCAAATCCATCTGAATGGGGCGGTCTAGTTGAGATAACGGCTATGAGCCATATGTATAGGTAAGATGTTTTAAGAGGTTTATGTACCCATCATTTCATTTATATTTTTTCGTTTTACCCTACCTATTTCTATTCTTAAATTTGATAACATGATTTTTTCCTTTATTGGTTTTTGAATAGTTTCTGTACAATCTTTCAATCTCTATTTAACATTAGTAATTTCTGCATAATATGTAATGGATAAAGAACATAGCTATTGTGAATTACAGACGTGACTTTGTATTATTTGAAGCGAATAAGGGTCCACAGACAAAAATATGTAATGGGTATGGGAATCCCATCTATCTGTTCTATTCACCTGACACTAAACATTTTGATGTGGTTTACACTAAAGATTTTATTAACACATCATCTTATTGTCAATGTAAGTTTCATTTTGTCTAATATATTGATTTTTTCTTGACTTAGGCATGTAAAATGTCCACCAATATGAGTTTCTCCCAGTCTTCTTATTTTTTATTGTATTTTTCACAGCCAGTTCTGAATGGATTTAAAATCAAATTTTAATTAAAACCAATATGGTTACTTGTATTTTTTTTTCAAAATAAATACTAAAGAAGCTTTACAAAGCTTTTCATTTGAAAGACAAGAAAAGTACATTACTTTTTTTATTGTAATCAACATGGAAGCACTTGTGTAACGTGTTTAACAAAAACACATTTCTTTTTATAATTGTAATCCATTCTTTCTTTTTTAATTATAAATAGTAATTTATCTCTTTTGTAAGATATAACGCTATCGTAACACTGAAACGAGGCTATGTATCAACTGAAACATATATTCATATAGGTTTTTTTTATTTTTCTTGTGTTTCTAAATGTTAAAGTTTTACATTACTTGATTGTAGGTAGGAACAGAAAAAATTCTGAAAATCATTATTCTTAACGATGTATAGGAAAAATTATTTATAAATAGGTTAATGTTATATGAGTCTTTGTTAACCAATTTTAATCTGTTTTTTTTTACATGTCTGTGCAGATATTGGATACTAATTAAGTACATAATTATTTTAACTAGAAAGATTTACATTTATTTTTTATCTTAGCTAACCTATATATATAGGAATTTCTTGTTTTATTTTTTTGTAAAAACATAAAACTAAAGACAGGCTCATAACTCAAACAAAATAATTTTTTTACAATATACTATATTATTAATTATATTTTATAGCACTAGTATATGAAATACTTTATGATGGTGTATACCAGCTCAAAGATTTACCTTATGCTGTGGAAAAAATGCTTCACGATAAAATACCTACAAACCACATTGAATATTTCATGTCGGAGAATGTAGAACGTAGGAAAAAGCAAAAGGAACGGGCTAAGATATTCATCGAAGCATCCGAGGATGATAAAGACCGGAGTACTAATGCTTTGGCCTTGAAATGCAAGCATCATACCGAAGACTTGGAAAAAGCCAGTCTGTTGAAAGAATCTCTCAGTATTTTCGTCTTCAATCGAAGTCTGATTCAGTTAGAGAATGTTTGTATGAACTGCTTGAATGTCAACAGTGCTAAAGATTTAATAGACAATGGGATCACTCCGTTCCCTTACAAAGTGGCCAAAGCCCTTGATCCCGATATTTACAGGAATATAGAATTTGATGTTTGGAGTGAGTTGAGACGAGGTTAGATATTTACTTTTTGTGAAGTACCTACTCTGTAATTTTTGTAACTACCCATAATAAGCATATCTACCATCATCTACAATGTGCTACTCATTTATTCAAATAAAAAAATTTGGTGTCCTTTGATTTTAGATCTTATTTGATGTCTTGATGACATGTTCACCAGTGACAGTGGTACATGGTGGCTAAAATATCGGATGCGATCTAAATTCCTTATATACCTACGCCAATATAATCCTTAAATGTGGTTTAATTTGAATATTTGTATGTCTCTGCGATCTTTCTGGTTTGTTGTGGTTAATTTTAAATCCTCTGGTGATGATAGCTAATTTATAGCACGTAAAGGTTTCCTATAATTCTGCTTGTGGACAACGACGTCTATCAAAGCAACAGATCAGAAACCTATTTGTTTGGGTATTTCTTGAATCGTTTAAAACGTAATAATGACTATGCAAACGGTATTGCAGAAATGCGATACGGCGCAAGATATTCAGATGGGATGACGCTCCAGGTTGGAGTCAAGTGTTTATGCAAACTACAGCCAGAACAAAACGTACCATATCATTGTCATATCCAGGAGATGAGACCTGAAGGAGGTCCATGTCTTGTGTTTATTGAGGAGTTGGGTGAAAAGCGCTTTGTGAACTTTGAACAGTTGGAACCATTGCCTCTTGAAGAAATAAGACCTTGGGCACCTCCATATCGGTTCTCTAGAACCCATTCACAGTTCCTGACGCTTAGCCAAATGTTGCATCAAATAGGTGTGACTTTTCTTACAATTAAATATTCGTTATTAATTTCGATTTCTTAATGATCTTGTCATCTTAATGATTATATTACCCACAATGCTTCTATTCCTGTTTATAACTTTCGCGTTTTCTGAACTAGGCAATATCACGAGGAAACAAGGATTGAGCAAGGTTCGAAAGTCTAAAGGGGTCAATGAGGACAAGACTCCTGAGAAAGTGCTAAAACCAAAAGCTTCTTGGGCGGAGGAGACCGAGCTCTCGTATCAGAACAATGAATACACTTACCCACATTTGGATTTTAATAATTTTGAGCCAATGCCTGTTAGTTTTGTAGTAATAGATAGACTAGAAATAATAATTGGGTGTATTTCTAAGCATATCACTAAAATAAGCCCTGAACTACTCCTTGATTATATTAATTTATTTACTAATGGCGTTTTTGCACAGCGTATTTGCGTAACGTTGTCGCTAGATTTGCATTATTATTCAGTCTCATTTTGCTCCTATAGAAAATCGCTATATTTTAAAAGATACTACCACAAATATTTATGAACTCCATCAGTAATATGCAATTCCGCATCGGGTGGACTTTTAGCTTATCGCCATGGTCAATAGAAACATGAAGTATCCCGGATTTTACAACAAAATCGAAGTTTCGATACATTATTTCGCTATTTGGTTGCGCTCCTAACTCTTTCATTTATGCGTGTGCCGCGATCTAAAGGTTTTTGATAACGAAAATTTACAACGATTGGTTGTAGTCCAGCAAATAAATAATCTGACTCTCTTACATTATGGCTATAATTAAGGGAATTGCGCGAATACGCTGTGTTATTTCTCTTTAACTTTTATGAGATACTATCTCGTGTGATTGAAATAAAGTTATCGGAATGCAAAACGATATTAATTTGCAGAATAAGGTTTTCGACAATGTACTTTCGATACTTTGAATCATAATACACTGAATGTTTAAGTAGCATTAAGTTCAAGAACTTGTAGATAATAAGTTTCTTTGTTTGGGATTTCTTTTGTGTGCGACCTATATTTATAAATGTGAAGTGCTTATAAACATACCCAAACTGTACCATATCGTAGCTATTTTAGTGATAACGCGTAGTTTTGTTAATAGTATTAGTTGTGTTGTGTTTAGATTGTTGTTAAATCAGTAATCGGCATAATTTGCAATTAATATAATGCTTTTTTTTAGAATTCCCTTTTGTACCCATTTATTTTGCACCCATTTTTGATTGCGATCGTATTTTTTCTTAACTATTAAACTTTTAATTTATTTAACTGTAATCGTCGTGCCGATAATCATACTATTGGACTGCCCTAAAATTGGTCCAGCATCCACGCTGGGGTTTTTCCGTCCTCCGAAGATCAGATTTAAAGCCATGAATTTAATAAAATCGGATATAAAATAGTGCTAATTACAAATGATACACCTAAACCTTGGGGGCCGTTCAAGTATTACGTAAGCAGATTTATTACAGTTATTACCCCCCCCCCATCCCCCTTGTCAGCAAAAGTCAGCAAAGCTCTTACCCCCTCCCCCTAACCTTATGTAAATATTTTATATGATTTAAAAAATAACAAAGAACACTGACAGAAAATTTTGACAATTGAATAGCGCGCGGTAATTCCCCTACTCGGTTCTAAAGCGAGTGCCTAAACATATTTATGCATTAAAATTATTTTACTACCTTTGACGTAATCATCATCTAGACCCCCCTACCCCCCATGTCATCCAAAATAAGCAGTACATAGACCCCCCGCCCCCACATAGTGCTTACGTAATACTTGAACGGCCCCTTGCATGTATTGCTGAATCAACTAATGTTTCAGCAGTTCCGAGAATGCTAGTCAGTATTATTTATGAGATTCTCGCAACAAACGCGATGGAGTTCATATAATATCTGCCGGTTACTGACTTCGTTAGAATGTAGAGTAGACTCCACCTCTTTGTGACATTGTTTTCTGATGGATAGTCTGTATGTTTAGGTTGAAGTTGATAATCTGCCCCTGATGGTTGACTGTCGGCCTGGAGCGGGCGCTCCGCCCCAAGAGCTCGCTCATACTCAACCTAATGGTGGTGCACCCAATGAACAACATCATAACCAGGTTTGTGTCATTAATGAGACGGACACTCTTGATTTCGTCAATGATGACTTTCAGGTATCAACAGAATGTATGACCAGATGGATGAGTGTAACTAGAATCTAGGATGTGTTTAGTGAAATATGAATATCAATATTAACAATAGTTAATTCCGCAGGCTGGAGGTAGCGGCGACGTGGCTGCCCATGGTATGACTTCTCCTGCTCCCGCCAGGTCCTCTACACCAGCTGCTACCAACGCTCTCACTACTTACACCAGTTAGTATACAGATTGTTTATTTCAATAAATTCGTTATGTTGCTTTTTATTGCATATTTTTATTCTGCATTATTTCTTTTTATTGCATATTTTTATTCTGCATTATTTCTTTTTATTTTAATAAATAAAATAAAGCAAAAACAGTGGTCATAGAAAATAATTTAAGAGTAGTTTTTAGGTTTCGATACCAAAAGCTAAAATAGGACACCATTATTGTCCATGTGGTGATGAATTAATATAAAATAACCTCTTCCCGGGGGGCTGTAAAAGTCAGCTAAGGAATATTATACATAGATAACATCCTCTGTGAAACACGAGAACCTCGAAAAACCCAATGCCAACACTCCCTCTCGTACTTGACTGGTTTTTATTATTTTGTGTAAATTTCTAGCTGCTATGAACCCAATGCCGGGCGGTATGTCAGGCTACGTATCAGGCGGGTACTGTGTGACGGGCGCGGGGGCGGCAGGCAAGACTCTGGTGTGGTGCGGGGGCGCCGCACACCCGCCACACCTGCCCCCACCGCCGCATCACCCCCAGCCCCCACACGGGGTCAACCCGCATGTATACAAGAGTGTGCAGGCTAATGGCGCTGATCTACCTATGAATGGTGAGTATATAATCTCGGCTCCATAAATATATGACTATTATAGCTTAATGGTGTTATTTTGTTGTTTTTAAAACAGGCACACAATGTTAATAATATGAATGTTCCAGATATCCCAACACTGCGCTACTACTTCAACTTGGGTGTGGAGTGTATGTGGGCTGCATACGGACCTCCGCCTCCACACATGCCGCCCAGGCACTACTCGCCCAGAGATCTCGCTCAGGTATACCACCAAACATTTTTTTATTCTCTATTTCTTTATTGCGGTAAAAATGCTTTTGCTCGATTTCCGGCAAAACTTATAGTCCTATGGAAAAAAGTGAAAAGGCAAAGTTGTAGGTAATAAAAAGTTCTAAAACTTTTGCATTCACACTTTTTTCACATAACCTCAAAATTTATGTGAAAAATTCAAAAAACCAAGTTTTTGGTTTCTATTTTTATCTTTTACAAAAATGATTTTTCATTCACGAAATTTGGTGAAAACTTACCTTTTTAAGTCCTAAATACTGTTGTAAATAATGTTGTATCCTAGTTTGGTTTCTAAATTAGTTTTTATGGGTTGGTCATGGTCTGATTGATTATATAATTCGTCAGGATATGCAGCAAATCTCTATCCATGAGCGTCCAGTGATGCAGCACGGCATTGACCAGAACAAGCATAAACCTGGACCTGCCAATGATAAGCCTCAGCTTAACAACCAGCCTAAAGGCAACGGGCAGCGACCACTGCTTGGTCCAAGGTAATGTTTCATTTTTGATATCATTTTACCTCATATAGTCTGGTACCCATAACATAAGCATAGAAATATAGGTTACTTTGGGACCATAGGACATTGTGTGAAATGTCTATAAATATTTATTTATTTATACTTGTCACATTTAATGCTAGGAATAATTCTTATAATGAGAGGTTTTATTTTTGCAATGTGAGGCCTTATTCCTATCATGTGACGTTATTATTCTTATAATGTGTATTGAATTTTGCTTCGATCGTAGCAGATGGCGCTCTATAGTCTCTGCCTACCGACCAAAAAGGCGTGATGTTGTGATGATGATGATGTGTATTGAAAAGATATAAATATAAACACTTTCATTGACAGGTTCAAGCGAGGGGGCAATAATCAAGATGGAAACCAGAATTCCAACAACAATCAAAATAAACACAACAATAATATGGGCAACAAGGGTCCTAATAACCACCGGTATGTACTATCTGAAACCCTGGGGTATTAAATGTATAAGTGTCAGCACCTCTATTTCTACCTAGGTTGCTGTCAGATGCAGGCGATGCAGCTAAGGGCTAATAGCAACTACGAGAGACGGAAACCTTGTAACATCTGTGACAATCAGTCTTGTATTTCATCTACTGTGCCACTCCTACCAGGCGTGTCGGCATAGGGTTTAGTTATGTTTCCAGCACCAGAGGTATCACTCGCGTTGCCGACCCTATAGAAACCATTTGACGCCCTTTTTGAAGAGATCCGTGCTTTAGGCCTAAATATAGACCTTTTGTATCCACAGTCGCAACTCTCACAGTGATGGCCGCAACAGTGTTCCTCACATGAACTACAACAGTGGTGCGGGAGCAGGACCAGGACCAGGAGTGGGGGACGCGGACCTGGTGATGGAGCAGCCTGTACTGACGGTGCCCTACATACCGTACCCACCACCACTCTACCCTGTACAGTACTACCCGCTGGAGACTGACCCTGGTACTTACTAGATTACATATTAATAAAATCAATCAAAAAATGAGCTCTTATGATATGTCCAAATTTATTTCCCTGCCGTTACCGCAGAATGTAGCGGGTACTGGTAGTAGCAGTACCTGCTACATTCTGCTTCTCTACTTAAAATAAAACAAAGTTGTTATTTTTGTATGTGAGCTTATATCTCAATAGTACGCAACGAAATTTGGTGCGGTTTTTTAGAGAGTGGTTCATGAGGAAGATTTTTTTGTATGATTTTAATTTATTAACGCGGTTGAAATCGCTGGCATTAACTAGTTAAGTATATGATAACTAAACCTGTAGGTCTTGCAACGAACATCTGCACTTGGTCGCAGGTTCAAACTGCACAGGACATTATATTTATTGCACAGATGTTTGCCCTTCGTCTGGATGTTTTCTATGTATTATAAGTATTTATTTACAAAAACAAAAGGTAGATATGTAGTTAATCCGTATTCTGGTAAGAATAATACTAGCATAGAAATATAGCTTAGTTTGGGACTAGAGGACGTTGTGTAAAAGTCCATAAATATTTAATTACTAATAGTTGATGCCCGTTTTTCTATACGCGTAGAAGTTTAGATCTCCATATATTTTGCCACCGCTTAACTTTAAACCTCCCCTGGACTTTAACGAATATTTCCAGACCAAAATCTAGGCCTTTCTCGAATTTTAGCGAGACTAACGAACAGCAATAGACTTTTATATAAAAGAAAGATGAAAGTTATCAATTCAAAACTACAAATATTGACTTGTGTTTCAGCTATGATGGGCATGATGGGAGGTATGGGCTACGTGGGATACGAGGAAGGAATGGAGTATGGTATGCAGCCGTACTATCCTCCTCATCCACCACACTACCCTCCTCCTCCACCTCATCCACCACCGCATGCGCATCACGTTGAACACAAGTAAACAAACGAACAGACCCGCAACGGAGCAAGGAACCGCTATATGTATGTACCGATTGATTGGTAAAAATATTCTTAAAGGTCAACACAGACTGGGTGCGCGTACTGCCTCTCAAATATCACCAAAATAAACGAACTACAGAAGCTATATAGCTTTGTTCATATCTCAGATATTTCTTATACAACTCACAGTACTAGCTGTTTTAAGTCTGTTTATATCACCACGAAATGTTCGACGCAAACTCATAAACATACTCTGACGTAATTTGCAACTTTAGATTACTTTAGCGTGCACATTCGTAAGTTCCACGTGACTTTGTAATGCATAAAAGGATATCTGTATGTTTATACGTAACTTTCATACTAAACTTCACTTTCACACATCACGCAATACGAACTGTACACGCATTTCATCTGTGTTGAACTTTATAATTTTTGTATAATTTCTGTATTTTAATCCATCTTACCATTACATTATTACAGCGAAAAACTTATTGAAATTAATATTACCTGCGCCATAGATACTATAATTTATTAGTTCTTTGTGATTTTCATTTCAGTGTGATCACATTAAATTGTTTGATTGAATTTAATCGGTACATACATATAATACTTATAAATTCTACTATGGCAATGTGAAATACAGGCGCATCTTATTTGAGACAGTTGTACTGTTTAGTATCAAATAGTCCTAAAATATAAAAGTCCCTTATTAGTATAGTAACCTTTTAGTAAATATTTGCAACTAGATATGTTTACCCCTTTTTTGACCCCATTTTGAAAACTTTCTGTAATAGTCATCAGATCTTAAAAGAAATGTATTTAAGTTAATATAAATGTCTATAGCGTTTATAATAGTGCGCTGTCTTGAAAAATAAGATGATTCACTAATGATGATAGGAAAATGTGTCTCGTCAAATTGCTATGATTTTAATACCACTTTCAATTGCAAAAATACTTTAACTTTAAACTAATAAGAACATAATATCCCTTGTTAATAGTCCGGCAATCAGCCTATATTTTACGTCCCTACGACAAGATGTTGAATTATGTGAATTTATGTACTTTTCTCTAAGTATAATTCTTTATGGAACCTTTTTACCGTAAATACTAGATACCAGCTTTCCTTGTAAACTTTGAAATTGAAATTAATTACCATTAAGCAGATTTAAATAGTAATTTCATGAAATATCGTTAATACCTGGTTTAGGTTTAATTCATGTAATACTATGTAAAAATAGGATGAATATTATAGGTTTTCGTGTTTATCAAAAAACATATCTAACATTTCAGTCCTGTGTCATTTGAAAGTGGTATTACTAGCTGAAATTTCAAACGATTTGAAATTTTCATTGTAAAAGCGTGTGCTAATGAAATTAGTGCTACATAGCTGCTACAGGTATTTTCTAAAAACAAACAAAACCTTTGCATAACATTTGAAAATATTTTAGCATAATCTGTAATATTTGAAAGAACTATATAGTCTTTTTTGTAGATTTGTTATTTTATTTTTAATAAATAATCTGGTTCTGAATTGAAATCATTACAGTTTATGTAAAAAATGTATTGAGACAATTTATGATGCATTACGACCGTAATAGGAGCAGATAGTTGATAATTGCATTATACTAAATTCTGAATGTTGTTTATCTATTCGGGGCCAGTGTAATTGTGAATTTAGATAGCGATTAGTGGATTTGGATATTATAAGTCTATACACTTGTATATTTCAAAAAAGTATGGAGACCACCAATAATCCGAATATAAAGCTATCTAAGGGGGCAAATAAAACCAAGAACCTATGTACATATTATTTAATAGTTATTCTAAATTACATTTTTCCCGTTGCTCATTGGTCACGTTTGTCCCATAAGTTACACTTGCCTTGAATATTTTTGTTGTATAATCTAATATACACTGTCGTTACAAATTAAGTACATAAGCTATTTTTATAGCTCCTGAGTGTTATTATGTATTATATTCTTTTCTGTACAACATAGCGTCAGTGTATATAAGAGACCAAGACGCGATTGTCCAACTAACTAACTAACTTTATAGTTGGTCAAACCTTCAGTTATACAGATTTCTGTATTTCTGGGCGTTTAAAAAATGTCGCGTCTGTGTCGTTTTGATGTCACAATTGAGTCTAGATTCAATTACTGTGGTGTGGCTAGAAGCACAACGACTAAGCTCAACGAAACATCTAAGGCTATTAATACAATCAGTTCTAACAGTGTTTTCCTCTAATATTCCTATAAAATTAAATTTAATATTCCTATAAAATTCCTTGTGAAGGCTGTTTGCAATTATATTTAAGTTTTTACCCACTAGCTCTTTATGTTATCTTAGTAACTATTTGGTCCCAATAATTGATTTGTTTATTGAAAAAGCACTGTTTTGATTGATTGTAGTAAGCACCTTCTGTACTTGAATCACGAACGATGATAGATTCATTGCTTATGAGCTATTCTGTGTGTAGACTTTTAGGTTTTGTGGTCGGCTTTGATTTTGATATTGAAAAAACGGTAAAGTGAAGTGGTTCTGTAATAGGCCATCTTAAGTCGAAAACATAATCTAAATATACATCGATATATCACTTAGACCCAGCCGTCTGCACACAGCATAGATTATTTCATGTTGATTTTCAAATCGTGTTTTGTAAACTTTGCTGGTCAAATAGTGTAATATGGTTTCCAGTTTTTACTAAATTCTAGTAAATAGAAGGCCTATATGTATAGAATATTAAAAAAAGGAAATTAGATATCTGTGCCCCTTTGGTCACAGTTGCCCCAGTGGAATTATCTTTAGTGTGCATTTTGTAGTAAATGCTACCTTTTTTTAATATCATAAAAATATTATTTTGGAAACTAAATACTAATTGGGAAATTAGGATAAAAAGCACGAATTAAAAATCAACCTATATATTATATACATATTATATGTTATTTATTATAATATATATCGATATATGTAACAATGTTGTTGTGTCAAAATTTGTGTTTTAAATGTACTTAAATGTGGATATTTGAATGGCTGTGGACGGTAGTGAAGTTCGGCACGTCTCTTGAAGATTACGCACTTTATAAGAAATTAATAATAGGTCTGCTTACCCCTCATAATCATGCGACATGTAACTCTTGCTCAAAATTAATTCAGGGATGGATAATCATTTTCTACTATAGAATCTCATCGCTCTTTAGACTGGATTCATAATTGTAAAAATAAATATCCATATAAGGTGTCTGTAGCTTATAAACACGCTTTTATAAGATAGGTATGTATCTATCAATGTATTAATCTATGTAACGGAATCTTTCAACGCGATTTTCACCCACTTGCGATAGTCGGATTAATTTGAAATTTTGCATACATATCAAGGACCGATGACAATACAATTATTTAAAAAGATATGCAAGCGTGTTTTTTAGTTTTTGAATTAAGCAAATTATTCAAAGTTTACCAGTGCTAAACACTACAGTCTAATTAATTATTATCCTCAGAGCTTACGGAGTAGGTAGGAGATATAGGTGGGTTCTGTATGTCTCGAAAATGTAGACAATAAAACCCCTTCTTGTATAAAGTGCGAATACTTCAAAAGAGATTGAAAAGCGCGTTACCAATTGAAACTTCAACTGAACCCCTTTTTTATAAACAGGTTTTGTAACATTCCCCGATTTTATTGGAATACCCCCTCTGTGATCATACGACTGATACATTTTTACCCCCAATTATAATAATAATAAAAAAAGATAATAAGACCTTTTTCGAAATTTTTAATTCCTAAGGTGTTCATTGGTGCTGCTAAATTGTCGAAGGTGACAGGGTTTATGAAATATTTTTGTATGGTACGACATTATACATACAGTTTTTTGTGTAATTAGTGTCTGTTTATCATTCCTTGTACTAAATGTAAGAACAATTGTAAATTTTTAAGGTAAATTAAAATGTAGTTTTACATAAATTCGTTTGCGTATTTTAGTGTTACTGATCACTTATGTAAGAAGATTACTGTTTACATTATAATGTAAGTTAAAATTCATTAGAATATTTTATTTTTTATTCAAAATCTTTAACATTATTGAATAAAACGTCATAAGTTCGTAATTTAATGCGTTTTTATACCATTAATGTCCATTATTGGGCCCCAGTTATAGACAATATCTGGTTATAATGCGTTAACGTCCATATTATAAGTTATATTAATTTTAAAATATAAGTTATATTCACTAAGTAATAGTTATGATATTGATATAAAAGAGCGTATAATAAGCATTCACACAATCGTACCTAAATTCTTACGTTATAATGTATATAGTAAACATTTCTATATTAATATGTAAATTGTTTACATCCTAAAGTAATTATTATTACAATTTGTTTACAATTTACATTGTACTAAAAGAATTGTATAAACATTTACTTAGTATATTATGATATTAAAATATTCTTACGTATTAATATGTATTGTAAACTATAAGTAATCTTATAATTTTATGTATATTATTTACATTTCTTTAGTAATTGTTTACAATTTAAATTGTAAAAAAAGAATTTTTACATTATGAAAGTACTCAGTAAATACTTTAGTTTAGTTATGGACTGTAAACAATCTATACGTAATATTTCTAATTTAATTTGTAAACAATTAGTAAAACTTACGTTATAATGTAAACAAGTGTTTAGTAAGTTTTATTTTACAAAAAAAAGTCATTTCTCTGTTACCTAAACCGAGATTTCGTGATCGGTGCATATTTCTGAATTAAATATAGTCTTAATTTTAAGTCGTTACGATTTTACAATAAAGAGTAGGTTTACTTTAGATCTCAATCTATCAATGAGTATAACTTACAAAAGTTTCGGAATCTCTTTTTCACACATTAATTTTGGTTCAAATTTTGTACCAGTAAAAAGTATCCTACTTTGATCTCATGGAACTTGTCCTTTTTTTTTAAGAAAAATAACCTCGGTGCTTGGGTAGTTTTAATTTTTTTTTCTTTAATTATAACGTAATTCGATTTATAAAAGTATGCGTGTGTTTATATGCAATTTTTTGTTGCCGTTATTACTAGTTAGAATCCAATAACATTTTCTATATACAGAGGCTTAGATATTGGCATAAAATATTTCTTGATTGTCACAGTAGATTAACAATAGTGTATTATAAAATTTGCAGTATTTTTTTTAAATTAAAAAGTCGAGAAATAATCGGTTAAATTTCGTTTAATTTGCATAAAATATTCTTTTTACCAAGCAAGGCGCGCAACGGGCAAGTTCGAAATTTAAAGAAATATTAACGCACAGAGCAAAATTTTTTTTTAATGTAAAAAATATAAAAAGTTTTGGTCGCCGCGGTGTTACCAACATCGCACAAAATTAACAGTATTTTTGGAATGTTTATATTATAAATGGCTGTGATTCGTATGTAATCTCAGTAGGATTCGGTCAGGAACGGTATTGGCACAATTTATGTGACAAGTTGTAGGATATTAAATATTTGTATTAAAATTGATATTCTTAAAAATCTCCCTCTATCATTTAAGTTTCTCCCGTGGGTAAGGTTGCGTAAATATTATAACAATAACTACAGACTAGTTTGGGAAGCGCGTGCAAAAATTGTTTTTTATACTAAAATTTTATTTGTTACGCTTACAAAAAATGTGTTCATAGGAAAATCATAAAAAATTGACAAAATTTGTAACCTTCATGTTTACATTAGTAATTGAATGCATTCCATTTGATTAAATATGTACAAAAAAATTATGAAAGGCGTTCTAAAATTAAAATAGGTTGTATTACCTAGTTGTTTTTTTAAACGTTCTTTTTTAAAAATTGGATTTGCCATAAAAAAACTTTGCAGTTATTGTTACAAAAATTCTTCTGCTTACATTATTATAATAAACGTAACGAATCCCTGATTGTTTGTACAGAAATGTTGAAATTATACAAAATGAAAAATTACAAAAAAAAAATGTCTCTTAAATATAAGTCTGTGTGATGTTTAAAAATGTATAGTAATTTCGGTGTTTCAGTATTAGTTTTAAATCACTTAGGAGTTAGAATTTTATGTTAGTTGTTAATTAATGTTTACGTAAAATATTATTTAGCGTTTTATTTAAGTATACCGTCAGTTACTTTTTAATCTTGTCAGAGTGTTTAATTTTTTTTTTGTTCACTAGTTATAAATCGCTTCGTGCCAACTTAAAATTAATAAAAAAAAGGTGTCAATTCTGTCTTAAGAACCAAATAAGAACAAAATTATTTGTCATATCAATAATGAATACAATAATTGTGTTGTGAATATATACCTACTATTATTATAATTACATATTTAGTAACTGTATGGGTTGTACAGAGCTCAAAGTTAGGTTTATGTCCGCCTCTAGGATGTTGTTTGTATTTTTTTTTTCTAAATTTCATCAAATAAATGTCAACTGATTTTTTTATTGGTGTTTTTATTTACCTTCTGTGTTTACCCTTACAATTGTCGGTAATTTTCATTCTCATTTTGTAACTATTATCTTCACAGATAGTCACATTGCCGTGCCGTCTTTATTCAAAAAAACCTGTCAAGAGCGAGGTAAACTCGCACACTTAGGGTTTCGTACCTACTAGACATATAAACATAAGTAACTGCATTCAAATAATCATTTAATTAAAGTTAAAACAAATCACCAACTTAATTTTCTGTTGAAATATAGGGAATCGCCTACATTTCAGCTACTTCATAAGTTGGTATTAGTATAAACACTTTTTTACTTGTGATGTGATAACAAATTATGTATAAGTTTTTGGATTTTTCCCCATATCAGCACTATATAGACTTGATCTATGTCAAATTTCAAGGCTCTAGGGCAACGGGAAGTAACCTGTGAATTTTGATTCCCTAGCATAAGTCGAAAAATTCTTAAAAATGGTCGTAATTCGGTTATCTTTTAAATGCGTAGAGGTAAAAGGTTGACTGTATTTTTGGCAGCAAGGGACCGCATAGATCTACATATCGTATGAGTTTCAAGTTGATACCTTCAGCCGTTGCTGAGTAAAAAGTTTGATAGACGGACAGACAGACACCGGAGTGATCCTATACGGGTTTGTACGAAACCCTAAAAAGGAACAGTAGTAGTACCTACCTGAGTAAAATTAGCCAAGGAATTTTTAAATTTTGTGTACTACCCACAATAGTAAGATTTAAGATATAGCAGGGGTTCCCAAACTTATTTTGTCTAACCGTCCACTAAGAAAAAAATATTTTTGGGGCCCCATTTTTCACCTTTAAATCCACTGTATCTCCTTTTTTCTGAGTTTTACCGCCCTCCTTTAGGTCTGTAGCGCCCACAAAAGAGCGTTATCTTCCACTAGGAAAGGCTGATCTAAAGCAATACACATGGCTGCGCAAAAAAACTCTACTGGATAAATTACTTAATGCAACGAATATTAAACTGATATCATTATGATATCAGTTTAAAAGAAAATAAAATAAAAGAATTATTTCTTTTATCTATGATGTACCTACTAATAAAGCCAATAATCAAGATCACTTTTGATAAAAATTGTTTGGATTGAGTGAAGAATATCAGTCGACAGTTGTGGTGTTTTGATACTAGCAAGCAATGGTAAGTATACGAGGACATTGATATATCTATAGGTACTTAAATTTGTTTTATCATCTTCGCAATTTTGTAATTCCTACTACAACAAAAATATTGTAATAATTCATAGTATTATTAATTACTTATATTTATTAATCTAATATATAAAATTCACGTGTCACAGTGTTAGTTACCGTACTCCTCCGAAACGGCTTGACCGATTTTTATGAAACTTTACATGCACATTCAGTAGGGCTGAGAATCGGCCAACATCTATTTTTCAAACTTTTTTTTTAGTATGGCAAAACAACGTTTGCCGGGTCAGCTAGTTTAATATATATTTGAGTATGACATTTCTGTTGTATTTTATTCTAATTTATGAAACACAGAAGTACCAGAAGGTGGGTTGGCGTTTAAAATTGAGGACAAGTAAAGTTAGCCTGGGCTAACTTGAATTTCATGGTCTAAAATGATATGGAACTTTATTCTAAGTGACACCGTGATGACAGTAATTTTTGCCTAATTTTTGCAATCTGCAAACATCACTTTTGAACGCACTGATACAAGTATGGCATTTAAAATCAAGATCTGTTTTAATACACCATATTTAATTGACACCATTGTCAGTTTGTAGTGTGATCGCCGCCACGAAAAAAAAAAAAATTAAATTCGCAGTCTTTGGGTGTTCTAGTGTATCAGAATAATTAAAAATGACACAACATAGGATTTCACAAGTAATTTTAACTCAAATAATTCATTTTCACATAAAAACACAATTTTATCAATTTAATGACAATCATGTTTTGACGGACGTCAATAATGTTGCAACCGGGCAACTTCACGTTCATTGATTTAGCCGTAGACGCACTGTCTTGTATGTCTATGTTATGAAATGTTTAATGTATGACATTAAGAAAGAATAAATGAGTTATCATCATACCGTCACGGCTTAGGCGGGTAGGCAGAGTCCCTTAAACATTCCCTTGGGTTAACATAATATTCTCTAAACGGATTCACGGATTTTCACGGATTTAGACGCGTGTATTTGTTCTAAATTTTGTCCCGACGTTTCGGAGACTGCAGTCACCATGGTCACGTAACCCATGACCGTATTTAAACATGCCCATGGGTTTATGAAAAAAGAAAACTTTTCATTCTATTCTTGCTAATTTTATATTCAACTTTAGATGTCAGTAAAAGTAGAGAAGATCACTGAGTCGTTGGAGTTAGGTGAGGGGCCACACTGGGATGCTCAACAACAAGCTCTATTCTTCGTCAATATACGAGGACATACTATACACAAATATGTACCAGTCACGGGACGACACACTAAGACTAAACTTGGTGAGTGAATAAAACGAAAAGTAAACGGAGGATGTGAACGGAGAATTGGTATCAATATAAAGATAGGTATTCCTTTTCTTTAATACTTAAATCTTAATCGAATAATACTTAATCGACGAGCTTCGTGGTGGAGTGGTTTATGTAATGGACTGCCGATCACGAGGTCGCGGGTTCGATTCCCGCTAGGGCAATCATTTGTGTGATATCCATAAATGTCATACAAATGTTTTTACTGCGTATGGGTGTTTTCTATGTATTATAAGTATGTATTTACAAAAGAAAAGTAGTTTATGTAGTCTATCCGTATCTGGTACCCATAATACAAGCATAGAAATATAGCTTACTTTGGGACCAGAGGACGTTGTGTGAAATATCCTGAATATTTATTATTTATATTTATTTATTAAATCAAAAGAGCTCGTTAACAGTAACGTGGGTTTTCTTGTGTTTATAGATGGTCGTGTGGGCTTTATTGTCCCAGTAGAAGGTACGACAGATCAGTTTTTGTTGGGAGTTGAGCGCAAGTTCCTTGTGGTGAAGTGGGACGGGGAAGACGAGAGCGCCATTAGTGTAATAAAAGAAATAGCAAATGTTGATCAGGATTTACCAAATAATAGAATTAATGATGGCAAAGCTGATCCCAGGGGCAGAGTATTTGCAGGCAAGTAAAAATGATCTCTAAAATTCCAAGTTTTAGCTTAAGCAAAGCGAATAGATTATGTTACAACTGTGGTTACAACTAAATAACAGGCAAAGCACAGCTTCGTCCACCGACGGGCTTTTATATCATGTTGTATAAAAGTAGAAACACAGAATAACGCATAGTTTTTAACGTGGTGACGAATTACAAAAACAAAGTCACTATAGCATCTCGTCCCATGGGAGCTGTAAAAGGCAACTAAGGATTAAACATAGTAATCTACATAAGACGGAAAACTCGAAACTGTAGTCAGTCTATAACACGCTGACTTACCTACCCGTAGAATTTAATCTTCGTATTACTATGTAAAGGAACAATGGGCTATGGGCAAACACCAAGCCAGCGAGATGTAGGCAGCTTGTACCGGCTGGATGGAGCTAATATCATTAACAAGATGGCGACTAGGATCTCTGTGTCCAACGGCTTAGCGTGGGACTTGAGTGAGAAAGCAATGTATTATATCGACTCATACGAGAAGAACATCAGACGGTACAACTATGATGTAGAAACTGGAGATATATGTAAGTTTCATACCATTAACCAATTTTTATCCCATGCAATCGCAATCGGTTAAAAAAAAACATTAAAAATTCGCTAATCCTAACCATACCTAACCATACATTTTTTTAATTAGTGCTTTGTCATTGGTCCTTAGTGTGCAAAGCTTTAGATTAAGTAATTTGGCGTTTCGTAGATGGATGAAAACACGTTCAAAGATGACGTTACATACGTAGATATTAACATTAAATAATAATAATTGATATCTATACTTATAATAAATCTGTAGAGAGGTCAATTCTGTACATGAAATATATTTTTAAAATAACTATCAGGGGGTGATTAGTGATCGATACTGATGCCAAAAATGCAATCAGTAAAATTTTTGTCTGTCTGTCTGTCTGTCCGTATGTATGTTCCTTATAGAAACAAAAACTACTCGACGGATTTTAACGAAACTTGGTACAATTATTCTTCATACTCCTGGGCAGGTTATAGTATACTTTTCATCACGCTACAATCAATAGGAGCAGAGTAGTGAAGGGAAATGTTGGGAAAACGGGAAAAGGTGCTCCATTTTTTAAGCTGCCATCGCGTGTGCTGCCTTAATGGTTAAAGTTACATAGAAATCATGTATGACAAAAATATTCTACATAAAATTGTCTAAAAAATATCCCGAAACAGCACATATCTATATTTTATGGTCGACTCACAATAACACGTGTAACTCCTGATAGCTTAGCAGTTTATAATACTCTCACTCAAGCAGTAGTTAAAAATGTTGCAAAAACGGGAAAATTTCCTAAATTCTATGCGGATGGAATCGAGGGCAACAGCTAGTTAACTTATATAATTAATATTATTAAAAGAAAAGAGCACTTAACATGAACTCATGAGGTTGCTAAATAATAAATTACTGGTGAAAACACCGCCTTCTCCAAACTTTAAATGTTAGAAAGTTTATAAAATACTAATTCTCGTGGTCTCCCTGCTCCTTCCTTCCTTCTTAACACCATGAATAATCCTTTAAGGTTACTCATTTTGTTTCTTTTTACAGCGAACATGAAATATATATTTGATTTTAAAGATAACAATATACCGGGCCTGCCTGATGGTACAACGATAGATACTGATGGTAATCTATGGGTAGCAGTCTTCGAAGGTTCCTGTGTCATCAACATAGACCCCAGGACTGGGAGACTTCTACGAACTGTCCCTATTCCAGCGTTACAAGTGACTTCTGCTACGTTTGGAGGTCCTAATTACGATATTCTGTTCGTGACTACAGCATGTCTTGAAGGGGAGCACTGGGGTCCACAAAAGCCACCCTCTGGTTCTACTTTTATGGTAACTGGGCTTGGAGTTAAGGGATTACATAATAACAATTTTAAGTTATAGGTAAAATAAAGGATATATTTTTTTGGGTATTTTATTTTGTTTTTCTTTCCATTATTATTAACCTTACCGTTAAATAGACCGGACTGAATAGATATTTACCGTTTTGCTGGCAAAGATTTTAAACAGGTCATTAGGGCTGAATTAACTGACGCGCGATGAAAGTCGCAGGGTACAACTGGATGTGGAAGGACTCTAGACTCTAGACTCTGCATTTCTATACTTAATATTATAAAGCTGAAGAGTTTGTTTGTTTGTTTGTTTAAACGCGCTAATCTCAGGAACCTCTGGTCCGATTTTAGTTTTTCTTACGCCATTTTAAAGATGGAGAGTATATTTAAGCTTGTATCACTTTTTTATTTGGAGGGACTATACCAAACTTGTGTGATAGACGTTGCAAGTTCATCGAATGAAAACGGTAAAAAGCGGGTATTTTGGATGGTCATATTTCTTTTAGTTATCATGTTTTGAATAAAAAAAAGTGACACAAGCATAGATATATTAGTCCTTCATACTGTGACAAAAATTCGTTAGTCTCGAAGCGATATACACGAAGAAAAAACGGAAGTACGAAGTCCATATTTTTGTTTGGAGCAACGTTTGGTATCGTACGCTCTTAAAAAAAATATTTAAGTGTTGGATAGTCCATTTAGCGAGGAAGGCTATAGGCCATATAACATCAATGAAAAATGTTACAAAAACGGGGAACATTTTCTAAATTTTACGCGTACGAAGTCGCGGGCAACAGCTAGTCTTGTATAATATATTATGTAAGTAACTGAATGTATGTAAATTATTAGTTTATTTAAATGTACGTTTTTATTAGATAATGGTACCATCATATAGAATTGGTACCATTATCTAATAAAAACGTAATTTTATTAGATAATGTACCAATTCTACGCCCACAACTAAACTAATATTAACTAAAAAAATAATTTTGATAGCGAATTGCAATAACTGAATTCGTCAATGTTAACTGAATTTTCTTGTTACAAAAACAGCTTATTATATACTAAAGATTTTAATTAATATAAATGTGCACAACAAAATAGCCAAATATCAAAATACAGCAACAGTTGTTGTCATTTTCAGTTAAGTTTAATTGTGCACGTAGAATTGGCACCATTTATTTTAATTTATAAAATTACTCAAGGTTACAAGTATTTCTCATATTTACGGCTGTGTTACTGACTTATATTACTTAAGAGGATACCAAAATAGCTTCGTGGATTTTTCTATGTACGAAGTTTTCATTGTTTCTTTAGATTGAATGGCTAGAGCTCTAATTTTTAAGTATATGTTTTTTCAATATATGATCTAGTATCGCATCAACTCAGAAACACGATTGAAAAACGTTTTCTCGATAGAAAATCTTGGCGAAACAACCTCTCAAAATTTTTATTTTTTTCATTTGTCGGTCTATTATCGCGTATTAACTAATGAAATAACTTTAAAAACATAAGTAACTATTATATATAGAAACACGTAAATCAGAATTAAAATATATTTAGTAGATTTTGAGTAAATAGGAAAAGTATCCCTAATTCTTCATTTTCTGTGCCTACTGGCTGTGTTAATATGTACGTGTCGGCGATGATATACGATAATATTGATGTAGGCCCTTAAGTAGAATTTTTTCATATATCTAATACTTATTAAATTCATTTTTCCAAAATCGTAGATTTAAAACAACATCCTAGAAAGGGCTGGTCACTAGGGGTTAGTTCTCGAATCTACCTACAAAAAGTGTCATAGAAGTAGCTCCGTGACAAAAACATTGACATGAGCTATTTATAAAAATGTAAGTAAATGTAGAAGTATCATATTGGTGCCTGCATTGAGATAATTCGTTTTCAATGATTCCATGTCTGTGTGATGACGAATGAAGAATCAGTCGTGATCCGGCCATCGCTGTGGGAGGTTTATTGTTAAAAATATCTTCGACTTGAATATTTAAATTTACTAAAAGATAACGGTAAGTAAATATGCAATAAATATTGTATTGCTATGTCTAATCTGTAGTCTCTAGATATAAATAAACTAATAATTTGATAGCCACGTATTAAATACTTTTGTTTAAAAACTTATGTGAGTTACCGGCTGGCAACTTGTTGTTACAACTGCAGACTGAATATTTAACGCTACCTCGCATTAGTCGCATTTTAAATAAAATATCTTTAATAAACTAGATTGTCATGGGTATGTGTTTGTTAACAAACTCCTCCGGAATTGCTAGACCGAATTTCATGAAATTTTTTAATTATTTATTTAGTACTTTTATGTGTGTCTGTCCGTTAATGCAAACCAGGTATTTAGGTATTGTACTGTTAAGTTTTGAATGTTTCCTCTAGGGAAAAACATGTTATCTTGTTATTATCAAAAGTTTCTAATCTCACTGTTGTCTTGTATCTTTATTTTTATTTTTTAGCTAACACGCTCTCGTTACAGCACTCGTGGTTGAAAATGGGTCGGTGACACTTTTATTCTTTGACGAAACAACAAGAAATACGAAAACTACAAAAACCCATTTCTTGACTTTTTTAAGATCGATTCAAATACAATGTTTTTATTGATGAAAACGCCAATTCATTAAATGATAATTTTTATCATTGCCTTTAAACCGCTTAGATAATTTAGTTATCTGTTTTTTAATTACATATTATTATGTAATTCTTTTATTATATTTTTGAATTCACGGTGTTTTATGTTTTAATTATGGCGCGTGAGACTTGAAGGGGGAAGATATCAGGACGAGAGGGGCGTTGTAAAATTTAGCTATAAATATAACGTTATTAAGGGACGACCCTTACTGCCGCACTCAGAGACATTTAATGGTTACTTAAGGAAAGTTAAGGAGCTCTTTAGTATTGATTTAAAAAAGTAAAAGTTAAGTTAAACCTTTTTTAAATCAATACTAAAGAGCTCCTTAAGTAACCATTAAATGTTAATGGTTACTTAGGGAGCTCTTTAGTATTGATTTAAAAAAGGTTTAACTTAACTTTTACTTTTTTAAATCAATACTAAAGAGCTCCTTAACTTTCCTTAAGTAACCATTAAATGTCTCTGAGTGCGGCAGTTAGACTTTTATACAGTAATGACGCGACGTTCATTACTAAAGTAATTTATTAATTTTTGCATTTGACATGCTATGCTTTTTACTTAATAATTAATTACCTACTTTAGTAATGAACGTCGCGTCATTACTTCAACCCATTTGTACTGTGTAAAGAATACTCAAATGTTGGCCGAGATGGTGTAAAGCAATCTTGATAGATGGCACTGTACGTAAAAATATATAAACTCATTCGCGTAACAAGTGTGGTGGTCAATTTGAGATGTTGCAATTAGACCGCAATAAGCTCAGTTGGAAGAGCTTCGGAACGGTATTCTGAGGTCGTGGGTTCAAGTCCCGCTTGTGGCATTTCACTTTTTCCACCATAATTTGATTTATTAAGTTACTAACAATTTGTTACAAAATAGCAAAACAACATAGTTTCATGTCATGAACGTAGATAAGACGAGCGTAGCCAGGTTATACGCACAGCCAGAATTTAGTTTCGGAGTGGGTTTTCAATTTATTCTTTATTTCGGGTGTATTTTGAGCCAAAAAGCACAAAATTGGTCGGAATAGATTTGAATCCCTTTTTTTAACACTTTTCGGTTTTCCAGGGGTAGGGGATTAATGGTAGGGAGATGGCGGTAAAAGCCCTGGCCATATCCATGGTTGTCAGTAGTTATGTTATTTTATAAAAAAATATAGAAAACAATAAGAAAAACAAAACAGTACAAATATCTGCGTTATTCACACGAATAATCGTCCTTGTGGATATTGAACCCGCGACCTTGTAAACACAAGCCGGTTACACTATTTACACGCCATTTTTAACGTCTGTGTTTTAATTTCCAGATGTCAGTGAAGGTAGAACAGATTACTCCACCAGCGGTGCTGGGCGAAGGTCCTCATTGGGATGAGAAGCAGCAAGCTTTGTTTTTTGTCAGCATTCTAGAACATACCATACACAAATATGTACCGGCTACTGGAGATCATACTAAGACTAAACTCGGTGAGCCTTGCTACTGATTCTAATAATCTCATAGCATTATTTTTGCTTAGTATGATTTAAATAATGACGCAGTAGGTATATTAGTATATTGATGTCTGTGTGGTGACGGATTAAGAATACAAGTGTCACTACCCTATTTCTTTCTCAGGGTGCTGTAAGAGCCAGCTAAGGAACAATATAAGTAGTTAACGTCTGCTGTAAGAGACTGAAAAGTAGAAACTAAACCCTGTGCTAACACGCCTGGTCAGCGCGGCACAGTAGACCATAGTGGGACGTTTGACTTTGTTTGAGTAAAAACTCATTGCTGCAATTATCCTTAACTTAATCTTTCTTAACGAGATTCGAATTGCAAATTATACACGGAGAGAAAATTATTATGTAGATAGACTCCGCTTACCAAGTGACTACTGAAGTTATTAATGCTGGTATATAACATAAGATTTAGTTAAGTTAAAATAAACTTTTTGTGGATATAAACTCATATTTTCTTTTCTAAATCTGGTTTGAATTACAAGAGCTTTAGCCATCACGATAATTCATGTTATTCTTTACTTTACAGACGGTCGTGTTGGTTTCATAATCCCAGTAGAAGGTACAACAGATCAGTTCCTAGTGGGGGTTGAGCGCAAGTTCCTGGTAGTGAAATGGGATGGAAAAGACGGGAGCCCCACTAGCGTAGTGAAAGAAATAGCTGAGATTGATCAGGATATCCCAAAGAATAGACTGAACGATGGCAAGGCGGACCCTAGAGGCAGAGTGTTTGCTGGTAAATGTTGTTTAAAAGTGTTTTACTTAACGATCTTAATCCATTAATTAACATCCCTCTATTATGCGAGGGCTTCTTAGAAAAAAGAGCACTTTGTCCACTTATGGTGTACTTACTTACTGAGTTGATGGTCGTGCTGACCTGGGCCCCAAGTCTGCTATTCATCTTGTCACAATGATCAGTTACTGACGCCATTATGGCGTCATTTATGACAAAAAATTAATAATAGACTACTAAACTTATAAAATTCGCCATTATGGAATCAGTGACTTGGCCCCCAGGTGTGTTAGCATAGGGTTAATCAAAGTTCGTACGTAAAAAAGATAAATATTCAAGAAAAAATAATGGCGGTACTAAGTTTATCGGGTCGGGTATAAATATAATCATATATCTCAAACATATTTCTACCATTTCCAGGTACTATGGGCTACGAAGAACCTCTAGGTAATTACGAGCTAAACAAAGGAAGATTATATCGGATTGAAGGAGCAAAAGTCACCAAGGTTGACGAAAATATTAACATCTCCAACGGTCTGGCGTGGGACGTGAAGGAGAAAGCCATGTATTATATCGACTCTTTGGAGAGGTCCATCAGACGATATGACTATGATATTGAAACTGGAGAAATATGTAAGTTCAATATCTTTCTGTGTTTTATTACTGAAAAATTTTACAAAGAATTTATATTTCTAACAATTTTGATTCGAGATATCTTGCAACTTAGTCCTACCATAGCCCTGGATTAACCCGGTAGCAATTACTACAGACCCCGCGCCTTTAGAAGCCCTGCTTTCAAAAAATACATTAGGTAAATTACCCCTACCTCAAACCCCTCCATGATTAGTAGTATATGAGTTTAATTTGCACGGGTTTCAAGGAGAGAGGCCTGCTCCCCACCCGGGTGTGGCCATGAAATTAGCTTATTTGGTAAGGGGGCCTTACCGAATATGCTACGGACCCCGCACTGTCTTAATCCGACACCGAGTCCTACTACAAAGTTAGTGCAACTAAAAACAATTTAACGAGGAAAAGAGAAATCTTTTCCTCGTTATATTGGATACTCAAAACGAAAAGAATAGAATCCGTAAAGTTATTGTAAGACTTGATTGAAATTTATTTGGAAGTGCGTAGTGTATGTATGAGCCAATGTGTGAGGGTAAATGAAGTTGGCTTCATTTTCAGATCGAACTAAGCTTCCACTAACTCTTTTCCTTGGGGAAAAGAGTTATTGGAAGTTTAGTTCGATCTCAGTAGTCCCAAGGAAAAAATGCGTGTGTGAGCTTTTGTTTGGTCTAGAAGGAACCCTTGGTGTGTGAGTGCGGTTGTTCTTGATAAACTTTTTTCTTTTTACAGCTAACAAGAAATACATATTTGACTTGGAGAAAAATGGTATCAAGGGTTTCCCTGATGGTACAACGATTGATGCTGATGGCAACTTATGGGTAGCAGTTTTTGACACTTCCACCGTCATCAATGTTGACCCCAGGACTGGAAAACTTTTGCGAACTATTCCTATCCCGGCAACACAAGTGACTTCTGCTACCTTTGGAGGTCCTAACTACGATATTTTGTTCGTGACTACAGCCAGTATGCTTGGACCGAATTGGGGCAAGCAAGATCCTCCCTGTGGAGCTACTTTCATGGTCACCGGTCTAGGTGTTAAGGGATTAGTGAATAATAGTTTTAAATTGTAATATTGTTAAACCTCACCAAGTATCTGAATATTTATAAGAGTTATATAAATCGTGGTTTATGCATTACCTCTTAGCAAATGCATCACTTCCAGTTACAATCAAGTTAATGATAAGAAATATAATGAAACAACCGTCGTATTAGGTATCTTATTATGTTTTTTAAAAATCCGTATCCTAAAAATTTCTCCTCTGCATCCTCTATTTGAAACAACATGTTTGCAGAATTTGTCAGAATGTTTGCAATTATGTATGCTGTGTCATGTCGACTTCTCGAACTGACGATCGATGTATAAAATACTACATAATTTATTTAACAGATGCGTACTATTTTTTTTTAAATCGCATATAAATTGTACCGTGCAGGTATCGAATCCGCGACTTCGTAACCGCAGTCCGTTAACGAACCACTAGACCATGCAAAAATACAAACCTCTAATTATATTACGTACTAGCTGTTGCCCTCGACTCCGTCCGCGTAAAATTTAGGAAATTTTCCCCGTTTTTGCAACATTTTTAACTACTGCTTGAGTGAGAGTATTATAAACGTAAGAGTAAACAAATATAATCAGAATGAACGAACTGCTAGGCTATCAGGAGTTACACGTGTTATTGTGAGTCAACCATAAAATATAGATATGTGCTGTTTTGGGATATTTTTAGACAATTTTATGTAGAGTATTTCCGTCATACATGATTTCTATGTAACTTTAACCATAAAGGCTGCACACGCGACGGAAGCTTGAAAAATGGAGCACCTTTTCCCGTTTTCCCAACATTTCCCTTCACTACTCTGCTCCTATTGATTGTAGCGTGATGAAAAGTATACTATAACCTGCCCAGGAGTATGAAGAATAATTGTACCAAGTTTCGTTAAAATCCGTCGAGTAGTTTTTGTTTCTATAAGGAACATACAGACGGACAGACAGACAGACAGACAGACAAAAATTTTACTGATTGCATTTTTGGCATCAGTATCGATCACTAACTATCAGGGGGTTACCCCTGATAGTTATTTTGAAAATATATTTCATGTACAGAATTGACCTCTCTACAGATTTATTATAAGTAAGTATAGATAAACTATACCAGTTCAAACCAGACCAATTCTCTAGCTTCTTGCAAGGCCTATCGAAATCCGTCAGTTTCAATATGGCAGTCTAAAAGTGGGTGTTTTTGCGACTTTTTCACAAAGATAGACTTTACTCTTTCACACACACACACACTCCGATTTGTGTTTAAATCAAATACAAAAATAAAACTAAGTTTGTATTTACAATAAATAAATAACTATATTTAAATACTTATATACATTCAGTTAAGTTTAACATTAACATTCTGATGACCTTTGACCCCGAGACCTGTGACCTTGAAGGTTGCACCACAGGGTGGTCTCTGTTCTTCACCGCGGTTCATAGCCGCCGAGGTCACGTACAATATGTCAAAGTCACGACCTCCAAAGGTCGCTGAGGTCACTTGAAGTGCTGGTATCGGCACCTTTTGAAGAAGCTTACCCGCTCGAGGATCTACTTTTATGACCTGGGAAGAGAAATTATACATTAATACTAGCTGAACCGGCAAACGTTGTTTTGCCATATAAAAAAAAGGTTTGAAAAATAGATGTTGTCCGATTCTCAGACCTACTGAATATGCATGTAAAATTTCATAAGAATCGGTCAAGCCGTTTCGGAGGAGTAC
This sequence comes from Orgyia antiqua, assembly GCA_916999025.1. NCBI lineage: Eukaryota > Metazoa > Arthropoda > Insecta > Lepidoptera > Erebidae > Orgyia > Orgyia antiqua. Next base: position 35,568,249 of record OU779866.1, read on the forward strand.
GGTAACTAACACTGTGACACGTGAATTTTATATATAAGATAACCTTTTCACGTTTAGGGTCTTATTCATAACGACTTATCGGAGGTTTGAAAGTTCAGTAAGTATTCATAATAGTCTTTTTACGCTAAAACGTTTATTATCTCTCCGATAAAATCTCCGTTTAAACGTCCGATAAGTCATTATAAATAAGACCATAAATCTTTACTATCAATAACTACTTTTTCCCCGGCTTACGTCAAAATGAGATGTAAACTCAATCGAGTGGCGATTGTGGTGGTCTAATTGGTTACTGTTAGCACGGCCGCAATAAGCTCAGTTGGCAGAGCTACGGAACGGTATTCCGAGGACGTGGGTTCTAGTCCCGCTTGCGGTGATCACTTTTTCCACCACAATTTGATTTATTAAGACCAATATTGTTTAACAATAAATACTAACCTGTCGTCCATCAAAGTTAGCTATCCAGAGGTTCCCATCAGTATCGATAGTCATACCATCAACTATACCTTCGAGACCGTGGTCTTTGTACACGAACACCAACTTGGGATTCGCTGGAACAGTTAAATTATATCATTACATATATGTAACATATCGTCTTTTCAACATACGCTGGTTTACTGGTATACTATTAGTATTAAGAATTCTACCATAGCATAAGTGAAAGAAAAGAAGAAAAAAATAACTTTCTTTTAAACAATTAAACATAATTTATATGAAAAACATCCACATTCGGTTCTAATATATAAATATTTTTCCTGTGCTGGAATCGAAACCGCGGTTTTTAAAAATACCATTGTTATTTTTACCGACTTCGTAAATGAGGCTGTAAATATTAAATATAGTATAAATTGATAGCAAATTATTAATTTAATCATATCAGATTTATACCGAAAGTCCCATTCAATTTGAAGAGGTATAAAAAAGCTTTTCTCACGTATACTTACAGATATTACCAGTTTCAACATCATAATCGTATCTTCTGACGGCGAACTCGAAAGAATCAGCGTAATAGAAGGCCTTCTCTTTGAGGTCCCAACATAATCCATTGGAAATATCGATGTTCGAATCCAGTTTGTGCACACTGCCGTCAGCATCGATACGATACAATGAGCCCTTCTTTAAGTGGAATTTGCCTGGTTCATATTCATGACCCATGGTACCTGGAAACAAAAAGCAATTTTGTTAAAAATCATTTAGTTTATAAATTTAGAACTTTTCCCCCGCTTTCGCAACTTTTACTGATACTTTGCTCCTATTGGTCGCAGCGTGATGTTATATCGCTTAAAACCTTCCTCGATAAATGAACTGGCTAGCACTGAAAGAATTTTTCAAATTAGACCAGTAAGTTCCTGAGATTAGCGCGTTCAAATAAACAAACTCTTCAGCTTTATTATATTAGTATAGAAGTAGACAAACGCTTAAATTGACGGACAAGTGGTACGCGTAACGGACTGCCATTCGCAGGTTTGATTCCCGCAGAGTACAATTATTTATGTGATATTTATATTTGTCACATAAATATTTGTGTTTGCGTCTGTGTGTATTCTATGTATTGTAAGTACGTATTTACAAAAAAAAATGTGGTACATAATATCTTCTCCGTTCTCGTACCTATAACACAAGACTAGAGAACATTGTGTGAAATATCCACGTATTTATTATATTACTAGCTAATGCCCGCGACTTCACCCACGTTTATAGTTATAAAACCCCCCAAACCTTAACTAACTGTATAAAAAGCCATCCTCTTGAACCACTCTATCTATTAAAAAAACCGCATCATAATCCAAGTGCATCCCAAAAATTTGCGTAGCTTTGAAGATATACACACATAGAGAATAAGTTATGTTGCTATGCCCTAACAGGGTTCATGTTTGATACTGTCTAATACTTTAAAACCTTGTAAACCACATGATTGCATCGGATAAATGAATATGAATACATACAAAAATAACGACTTTGTTTTATATTATGTAAAGATGATGCAACTAGCTCTTAAATCACCTTGGGCAAAAAATGGGATGGTGACACTTAAATTCTTAAACCATCACCACATTATCATGTTAAGAATGCACTTGGGTTTCCCTAATATTATGCATGTATGTACTTAAGTCAGGTTTGTGTTAGGTAAACATTATTTAGTAGCGTCACAATGTTACATACACATCAAAATGGCCCGATATTTGTCGATATGTCAATGATAATCTGATATATTAATGTATTATGTACTTAAAGCGGCGATATAGTATTTGATTGCGTATAATATTCGCTAATAGCTAGCTATTATTCTTATTATATCGTTACTAGCTGACCCGGCAAACGTAGTTTTGCCATAGAAGTGTTAGGGGTGGACCACCCTTAACATTTAGGGGGATGAAAAATAGATGTTGTCCGATTCTCGGACCAGATACACAAAATTTCACGAAAATCGATCAAGCCATTTCGGAGGAGAGTAATTACAAACAACGTGACAGGAGAATTTTATACATATATTAGATTTTTGTATGTATGTCCCTATGTGAGCCTATGTGATCTTTAAGCGAGTAATAGGCGGACCTCGTGGTCGAGTTATTCAAGTAACTGACTACCGTTCACGAGGTCGCGGGTTCGATTCCCGCACGTGATAATTATTCGTATAATAAATGTGATAATATAATTGTCATACAAACGTTTGTACTGCGTCTGAGTGTTTCCTATGTATTATAAGTTGTATGAGCCAACAGCACACACATGGATTAAACTGCACATCAGCACATTTATATTACATTTTCCACACAATACAGTTACACTTCAGTACTAGACCATACATCTTTTTGGTCCTCAAAAAGATGTATGGTCTTAGACGTCCAAGTTGTTGAGTGATCTCAGAAGTCCAAGAAGATGTATGCGCGTTGAGTGAGTCGCATACACCACACACCTTGTATTGAATGATGTACTGTTACGTGGGCACCGCTGAGTGAATGGTACACACGTAGGTTTTGTAAAATAATAACACTGTAATATAGCCTGGATGAAAGATGCTGTTTATTTGACTATATTAATATGATGGTTATTATTGATGTGTGAGTACTGCTAACAGTGTTAACTGTGTACGACGACTATGAGTGTTGTTCGCGTATGATTGCAACGACTGCTAACTGAGTACTGAAGTGTAACTGTATTGTGTGGAAAATGTAATATAAATGTGCTGATGTGCAGTTTAATCCATGTGTGTGCTGTTGGCTCATACATAAGTATTACAAAAAAAGTAGTTTATGTATTCTATCCGTATTCTGGTACTCATAACACAAGCATAATAAGCTTAGCTTGGGACCAGAGGACGTTGTGTGTAATGTCCACGAATATTAAAATAAAATTCTTTCAAACTACGCAACAGATTTTGATGCGGTTTTTTAATGCATAAAGTGGTTCAATAATTTGTTAACATTTGACATACATTTCATATACCACGCGGGTGAAATTAAAATATAAGTCGTAATTTTTCTATGTCGCTATGTGAAAAACAGCCTTACCAGCAAACAGTCTTCCTCTAGGGTCAGCCTTAGCATCGTTGAACCTGTTCTGAGGGTTGTCTTGGTCTACTTCAGCGATGGTCTTCACTACCTTGGCGGTATTGTCCCCACCATCCCATTCTATCTTCAAAACTTTACGATTCAGGCCAACTACGAAATGTTTTGGTTTTCCTTCGATTGGTACTATGAAGGTTGGCATACCATCTATAAAATATACATATTTATTGTAATAATAACTTGATATTTGTACCAACTGAACTTCGGACTTTTCTTATTTAGTAGCTATTTCGTTGTACCTACACATTTATAATTTAATGAAAATTCTTATTCTATAATACAATCTTATTTATCAAAATCAAAAATCTAAATCAAAAACCATTTATTCATGTAGGCATATTTTCTTTTTGCCAAAAAAAATAAGCTCCTAAAATAAGGTTCAGGACTTTCAATCCGCTGAGAAGAACCGGCGTAAGAAACTCAGCAGATATCGTTATCTTTAGTTATATTACTAATAAGAAAGTTCACTTAACATTGACGAATTATGTTATTGACATTGGTACCGATTCTAAGTGCACAACTAAACTTAACTAAGAAACAAAAATTGATAGTGTCAATAACACAATTCGGAAATGATAACTGAGCTTTACTATTAGACAATTCTGTATATTGATTTTAATTAATAAAAATATGCACAACGAAATAGCCAATAGTTACATTTAGTTGTGCTAAGAGAATTGAAACCACTATCCATACTCAAGCAAGTATAACTTAAGTTTAGTTGAGTTATGAAAGCAGAATTGGCACCAAAAAGTACCAATTAATAAGTATGTATCTTACCTAATTTAGCTTTAGTGTGTTTGCCAGTATCTGGTACATATTTGTTGACGGTATGGTCGAATATACTGACGAAATATAACGCCTGTTCGTTGTGGTCCCAGTGAGGTCCTTCACCTAACCATACTGGCTCTGTCACGGGTTCGATTACCGGGGCCATCTGTACACAATTAGGTTTTTTAATTGTTTGGCAATTAAGAAAATTGTGATATTTTTTTGTTCCTATCACGAATTTAGGGTTAAGCAAAATAAGAAAACTGGTAGTTGTATCAGCTGTCAACATGCCTAATCTATCTTAGTAGCAGTTGGTTTTGGTTTTGTTGCTGTTGGTTTAAATCAATTAAAATAATAAGAATAGTCAAAATTTAGCAAACTGGTACCTAATTACAATCTCAGGTTTATTAGTGGGTATGTTCGCGTTCAATCAAAATCAAAACGCGTAAATTTTATCTTGGCTAAATCGTACTTGATAGGCTAATGTTTCATAATTAAAACGTATAGCCTGTAACAGAGGCACACATTGATACATACAGAGGCGTAATTACCCTAGGGCGACAGGGGCCGTGACCCTCATGCGAAAGCCTTCAAGTTTAGAATTTAGCTCAGCTAATTTAACTAGCCCAGGGCGTCAAATCAAATGGCCCGGAGCGCTTATTTTCAAAATACGCCTCTGTATACATAAATCACGCATATATAAATATTTGTGGCTTAAAGTCGGGGCGAGTGATGTAGCTATACACACTCTATCAGTTAAATATAAGATAACAATTTACATGACGAGGAATATGGAAATTTTATATAGAACGCATAAAAATACAACTAATTAATAAAAAAACCGATCAAGTACGTTGGGCTCGCACACGAAGGGATCCGTATCTTTATTGTCATAAAATATTTGTCATACCGAAACAGGGGCGTAGCTACCGCCGTATCTGCCGTATCAATTATACCGGCCCCCCGGGCTATGGGGGCCCCCGACGAGCGTAAGCAAAAATTAATAAATACATCCCAATTTTTTTATTATTTTAGAAATGACAAATGAAAAAGAGAAATGAAAAAAAGAAATTTCTATAATGAAAAGAAAAAAAAAGTGTGCATAAAATTGATAGAAATATTTATTCATAAATATTTCTATCAATTTTATGCACACATTTTTTTTCTTTTGGTAAAGTCTTTACCCCTCTTAAGGGCCCCCAAATATTTTTTTATACGGGGCCCCACCAAGGCACCCTACGCCCCTGTACCGAAGCCAAATAACAGGAACCCTAATATTGTATAAGGGTTGGAGATTGACGATGGTGGTGCGTATTTGTTGTTGTAGCATCAACTGATTTAAACAATCTGTGAAACAGCTCTATAGCTATCACCGTTCCAGAGACAACAGGACCCAAATAATGGGATAAATAAAATAAATAATAATAAATATTCATGGACATTCCACACAACGTCCTCTGGTCCCAAGCTAACCTCATATCCTTGTGTTATGGGTAGGTACCAGTATTTTTTTCTAAATACATACTTATGATAAATATAAAAGTTAATAAATAAAAAGCAGGATAATAAGAATAAGACTTGTTTTACCTTTTGGTACGGAATATAACGAAAGATAAAAATAACAATAATAACAAAACAAACAAAAAAACAATTAACATCTTAATTACGTTTAAATTATTATTAGATATTTATTTAGAATGTGAAATAATATAGCTAACCAGAAAAGAAAAACGATGTCCCATAATTTCATAAAAACAAATATTCACTTCTAAAGATTACACCAAAATCTTCGACCAAAATACACAAATTTTACACAACTATCAACATGGCTAATATAAACTATAATATAATATATAATTATAATATATAATTATAATATATAATTATAATATATAATTATAATATATAATTATAATATATAATTATAATATATAATTATAATATATAATTATAATATATAATTATAACCACACATAAAATAATCGCTATCATTTCAAATCACCACGTTTTAAACAAAAATTAGTTTTAAAATGATTTAATAATATTATCTAACACTTCCACGATTTATTTTACATTTATTTAAACAAAACGTCGGGAGAGTTATAAACTAAATTAAACTCGATATAAGTAAAAAGTAATGTTATTTATTTAATATTTAACGCCATAATTACAGTTACGACACTACTACACAGCCTTGTGAACACAATGTTAGAACTCATTAAAATAATATAACAGAGCATAGAGCTAAGTTTTTTAGGGTTTCGTAATAATAGAAAACCTTTATTGGAATATTTCGGCGTCCATATATCAAATATTTTTTACTTAATAACGACTCAATGTGAAAACTTCTAATTCGTGTCACACGTAGATCTATGCAGTGCCTTGTTGCAAATAATATAATCAGCAAAACGTCTACACATTTGGTTTACGTTTTCGATTTACTGTATGGAATCAAAACCTACAGGTTACTTCCTATTGCCGTAGAGACTTAAAATTTGGCATGGACAAAACCTATACATGTAGTACTTATATAGGGAAAAGATCAAACATTTGTATTTCACTCGAAAAAATTGTTAATATACCAACTTATGAAGTAGGTAGCTAAAATGTAGGTGATTCCCTATATTTCAACTACAAAATAAGTAGGTGTTTTAACTTTAATTACTATTTATTCGAATGCAGATAACTGTTTCTCGGTTTAGTAGGTACGGAACCCTACGTGTGCGAATATATCTCGCTCTTAACAGGTATTTTCTATAATTCGCACATCTGTTTACCTTGAATCAACCGGTTATGTGTTTACTACAAAAAATAAGGAAATATTGTCATTCTCAATAATATTACGAATATTTATGGCATTTTCTATTATTGTCTTCGCAAATTGTGATTTTTAAACACTTTTAATGTTTTAGTTTAGTTTTGTTTTTTGATGCTGTGTGGATTGTGTCCATTTTCCATTTTCATTTCCAAATGTGATACATTTTCCACTTAATTTTTTTCCTGAGCTAAAACTTACAACACGTTGCGAGCGGAAATGCAGTGGTAACTTGTGTATAAAAAAACAAAGTTACCATTTCTGTTGCGCCAAAAACTTGGCTAAACTGAAAAAAAATTGGTCAAGTGCGAGTCGGACTCGCGCACGAAGGGTTCCGTACCATTATCTATGCAACATAAGGCAACGTTATTAGTATCGAGCAAGAAACGGTAAAAAAATCATGTTTGTTGTATGGGAGCCCCCCATAAATATTTATTTTATTTTATTTTTAGTATTTGTTGTTATAGCGGCAATATAAATACATCATCTGTGAAAATTTCAACTCTCTAGCTATCACCGTTCTTGAGATACTGCGTACGGAACCCTAAAAATCATGTTTGTTGTATGGGAGCCCCCCTTAAATATTTATTTTATTTTATTTTTAGTATTTGTTGTTATAGCGGCAATAGAAATACATCATCTGTGAAAATTTCAACTGTCTAGCTATCACCGTTCTTGAGATACTGGGTACGGAACCCTAAAAATCATGTTTGTTGTATGGGAGCCCCCCTTAAATATTTATTTTATTTTATTTTTAGTATTTGTTGTTATAGCGGCAATAGAAATACATCATCTGTGAAAATTTCAACTCTCTAGCTATCACCGTTCTTGAGATACAGCCTGGTGACAGACGGACGGACGGACGGACGGACGGACGGACGGACGGACGGACAGCGAAGTCTCAGTAATAGGGTCCCGTTTTTACCCTTTGGGTACGGAACCCTAAAAAGCCAGTCCGATCCAGGCCTGTCTCTCCGCTGCGCTGGGCACATACCAGGGCTTCGCGATTGTTAGATCAAAATGATAACCGATACCTACTCTACTCGTTAGGGTCCTGTTTTTATAAAGTGCCCAGGGTGTTAAATGTGAGTAACTGGGCTCTCATCCGAAAGTTCTATCAATTCTATTTCAATCTAGCATTGAGTTATTTTTGCTATATGTATATTTTTTATAGGTTATTATGTTATCTGTATCGTTATATCATATCTTAAATAATCTCATTCAAAACATATATCTTTAGAATCGTAAGTTTGTTACAACAGTATATTACATAAAATATCTTTATATTTTATGTAATAAAAATTTATAGCGATAAATATATTTTGTTTATGTAATTATGTAATATATAATTAATTTTGTATAGACTTAACAATATTTAGTCTAAACAATAAAATTAATGAATTTTGTAATATAATAACTAATAATTTATATTCTAAATATGTATATAACGTCTGCGAAACACAGAAAGCTTACATACTTGTGGTCAGCATGATACTGCTACATATAGTAAACTAAATACAGACTCGTTGCAGACATGTTCTTTTCTCACATATAAACCTTATTGTAAAAAAATTGGGAATCAATTTAATAACTTACTCCATTCACTTATTTAGGGATAGAGGGCGTTGTGTGAAATATTCGCAGCAATATATATAATATACTCACTTTCTCAGCAGTGCAGTAGATACACCGTATAAAACAAACTAACAACTGAGTCCAAGTAACACGTATCATTATATAAATTCACCACTTATCTAATCTAATCAGTCTAATCACATTACAATCGTAATGTTTTAGCACAACACTAGTTAGACTATCACCACCACCAGGTCTCTCTTATTGTGTATTTAAATAGCGCTTAGCGTATTTGCCATATTATTTGACAAAATGCCTGCAATGTAAGCAAAAGGCCTAACGATTAATAAGGCCTAATAAGGATCGTCGCGGAAAAAGTGATCAAGCCTCCCGCTTGCGGTGATCACTTTTTCCACCACAATTTGATTTATTAAGTAAAACCATAGCAAGTCAATTGCAAAATTAATAAATTACTTTAGTAATAAAAGTCGTGTCATTATTTTCAGCCTAATTAGGCTGAAAATAATGACACGACTTTTATTTCAGTCAGCCAGTCACCTAGTATTCTTTACAGAATACAATTGTATTCTGTAAAGAATACTAGGTGACTGGTCGAGATTGTTGTAAAAAATTCTCGATAGACGGCGTTGTACGTCAAAATACGATGTAAACTCAATTGAGTGACGATTGTAGTGGTCTAATTTGTTACTGTTACTGTACAGCACGACCGCAATAAGCTCAGTTGGCAGAGCTACGGAATAAAAGGATCTAATTTAAATAGTTTATACTAAACATGAATTTAACTTGTAATATAAAAACAATAAAATCTCTGCCTATCTAATTAAGAATACAAGTATCACCACACCTTTTCCTTTTCCCAGGGTGCTGTAAAAGCCAGCTAAGCGATATTATACACGGATAATATCCCCTATGAGATGGAAATCTCGAAAATAATCCCGATGCCAACACGCGTGACCATAATCCTTCCTAAAGTGGAGGAAACCAGTGCTTTACAGTGAGACATTAATTGGTTGCACAGTGAGATGTAGAAGCCCAGATTTTTTTTTAGGCAATACACATACTTGGCTGGTAGGTTTGCAGGTGGTGTATGTACTTATTTACGAATACAAAATATACCAGTAAGGAAACGTAGGTACGTTTATTGCGATGCGAGTTAGAAAAGAAATGCTAAAATACTAAGGCAACGGCGCCGCGGCGTTGTCAATTATACGATTAGCATGAATTTTTGTAAACGAGATCTTTTGGTTTTTAAGCTAAGTGGCACTCTTGCCACTGATATCCTAGGTTCTACACTAAGTATAAAGACACCTTTACTGCACATTTGTAGTGGCGCAGACTATACGTTGTCGCGGTCACAAGCAGCGGGTTCGATTCCCGAACGCGTGCAATATATTATTTGTTTGCGCGACGTGCGACGGCTAGCGGTCAGTGAATGCGTACACTGACTTTGTCTTGTCCTCTGCATTAAGGGCCTACATCAATATTATCGTATATCATCGCCGACACGTACATATTAACACAGCCAGTAGGCACAGAAAATGAAGAATTAGGGATACTTTTCCTATTTACTCAAAATCTACTAAATATATTTTAATTCTGATTTACGTGTTTCTATACATAATAGTTACCTATGTTTTTAAAGTTATTTCATTAGTTAATACGCGATAATAGACTGACAAATGAAAAAAATAAAAAATTAGAGAGGTTGTTTCGCCTAGACTTTCTATCGAGAAAACTTTTTTCAATCGCGTTTCTGAGTTTATGCGATCCTAGATTATATATTGAAAAACATATACTTAAAAATTAGAGCTCTAGCCATTCAATCTAAAGAAACAATGAAAACTTCGTACATAGAAAAATGCACGAAGCTATTTTGGTATCCTCTTAACCAGTGCATCGCTCACTATCAATAAGAACGCACGCTGCGTTTCCTAGCAAAAACATTTGCATGATCCTTCCGATCGTATTTATATAAAAGTTATTGTACTTATATATGTTATTTCTGTTTCCTATACTTACTTAACTATATCTATTCTTGTTAACTGTGAACTTTATATCATTATATATCTACCTGAACATTAAGTGTTTTATTTAAAAGTGCAAAGGACAGACACCTACACATTATTTGCTTAACTATCACAACAAGAGCATAATATTTAAATTTAATTTTCAAACTAAAAAATATACTTATCGAAAATATTTCCGTTGAGAGTTTTAAGCCGGTGACTTTTCGTAAGAGCACAAATCTTATTCTATGTAATTATATCTAAATTAATATATATTTTAATTAGATTTTTTAGATATTACGCTACTAATACACAATTTTAACAAAATAACGTAAACTTATAAGCACTCTTTTGTTAAATCTTTTAAATATGTATTTATGTTTTGTGAATATTATAATAGATTGAAATGTAATACGTTCATTTTTATATACCTACGCTCAGAAAACAATAAAAACCTTGATAATATTTTACGATATTGTTAAGAACATTTCGCTTTTAAATATATCATTAAATATAAATACAAGGATGCATATAATGCATCTCTTTATGGATGCAGTAGATATATTCTTTTCGATTTTTGTTCGCAAATTGTTCCGCTTAAACATTATTGGTCTTATTCATAATAACTTATCGGAGGTTTAAACGGAGATTTTATCGGAGAGATAATAAACGTTTTAGCGTAAAAAGACTATTAAGAATAACAAGTTTTGACAATTCGCGAAACTATTTTAGCAAACTTTTAAAGCTCCGATAAGTCATTATGAATAAGACCATATACCTATTAAAATAACCAGAACAAAGTGTCAATAATTTTCCCCACTTTGCGGAATAGGGATTGAATTGCAAAATTATTTTGTGGTTCCCAATTATAGGGACTTTATACGAAACCCAGCATGCATACTGTGGAAGTTATATCTTCGGTGCCTAATTTCGACTGTGCCCCAATTTGCCAGTCAGTTCGCCTAAACTAGAATACACTCGGGTCTTCAGAGATTTCTTAAGTGCGATAAACTCCTAATCAGGGCAGTCTCTTCTACTGGACAGACATGCCCAGGTCCTCGCAATAAGGCCCTCCTAGGTCTACGTCATCACATTTTTTTAAACTTAATCTCACAGGTCATAGCGGGGCATTTATTCTAATGTCCCTAGGGCCATATACGAGTAATCAGGTCAGCCTCCGAAATGCCGAAAGCCTTTTCTTAAAAGGCGGCCTGTCAATTCTAAAGATATATTTTGATCCTTTTGTCATATTTATCAAGCTACTACCACAGAATATAGATACATACTACTAGCACACACCTTGTTGTTATCAGAGATCAAGTCAGCTATCTGATATAATAAGATTAAATTCACAGTGCATTCAATTACTTCGTGTTGAGATCTACAACGCAAATATTTGTGTGATGATAGATATTTCATAGACACCTTTAGGGGGAGCGGATGACATATGAGATAAAGATCGTAGGGATCGCATGCAAGTGGCACGGAAAAACACATTGTTGCATTCTATGGAGCAAGGTTGTTCCAGTGGATGGAAAAAAACTGCTTGATGGATGGATAGAACCGAGTCTAGTCGCTTTGACGAAGTTTCGTTATGAGCGCGATGTTTGACACTAACAAGTGAAGCTAAATAGAAAACCGTTTTTTTATCTCAAAACCCTTACTCTAATGGTTTATAGTCAAGATTCGGATCTTAATCAGGTTAGAAATATTGGTAAGAAACAGATTTTAGAAATAAACAGATAGACCAACAACAAAGTGATGTGATAGTACATATACCACTAGAGATTATTATTATTTAGGAAAACCTAAAAGAAAGAAAAAAAAAAATTAAAACTGCAGACTTACCATATGAAAGTAGTACATCTTCACATGCACAACCTCCAGAACTAGTTTAATAATTTTAATTCATTTTAGGCACAACCAGAACCTCCATGCCTTTGCCAAATACACAAACTTCTAGTGACTCACTGAAAAAAAAATCATAATTTGCGAGCTTTTCTTTTAAAGGAATTTTTCATTTACTAGAAAGTTTTTAACCAACAAAGCCACTGAAATAATTTTCATTATTATTAATTGGATTTAAAATATAATGATAAGATATATTTCCATACATACCTGTCATGTGATATAAGATCCATTCCTTGCACATCAGAGATATCTGTATACATTTGCGTCAGAAACCGACATTTTATCTCTTCTCCTCTTATCTCCCAATGCATTAACGTTACTCTTTGATCTATAGATGCTGACAATAAATAGTCATCTACAAGACAAAGTCCAGTGATTTGGGAGTTATGAAAATTCGGACAACGACATTCCTGAACGATTTTTGTAGATTTCAAATCATTTTGGTCTTCAATATCTAAGAGAACTAGGTGTATGGCGTTATCATCACCTCCAGTGCCAATAAGAATTCTATTACAAGCGATTATGGTAAAAACCAGGCTATTAATACCAGATTTATTGGTTTTTATACTAAAATATGGAGAAAAACCAGATTTTGTAGGATTTGTTACATCCCAAAAGCCAACATCTCCTCTAGTAGTACAAGTTATAAGAACCTTTTTATTCAAAATCTCAACAAGTTCAGTTTTCAAAATACATGTTTTATGATAATTTGATTCATTCAATACTTTAAGTTTATTGCTATCATGATTGAACGAAAATATTCTAAGATAAGCGTCAGAACACCCAACGAATACGATAAAATTATCTTTATCTTTATACAAATCTATATCCATGATTCTCATCTCAGGATCAATATCTACATGGCAATTATTCCACGATTGATTGCCTTTCCTCTCTTTATCAGTACCTTTTATTAAATAATCAATTAATTCTTCAGCAATGACGTTAATTTTATTTTCTTCTATTGTTAATCTAACATTTTTAACGCATATCTGAGCTCTTCCTCCAGCAGATGTAAGTAAAATATTATTATTGTTGATAAAAATTTTTTTCAAAGTTCGCACACTTGAAAGATTTTTAAACCAAACTTCGTCTTGAAAATTCATTGCAGCATTAATACTAGATATTCTAAGTGTCGTATCTTCACCGCCAGAAATGAATATCGTATAATCTTCTAGTTTATGTGATTTTAAACAATTAATTTCTTTAGCATGGGATCCATTTATAACATTTTTAGAAACAATCTTACTAAGTTCAAAAGTCACTACATTTATATCTGAATCTTTCAAATAAACCAATTTTACAATTTCTTCATATTTGTCATTTACTTTTTCAATAAATCTTACTGCATCAAATGATCTATGTCCTCCACCACAAGGTATTTCTAAAACTTTATTGTTATTTCTAACATCGTAAACAACAAAAACTCTTTCTTGAAATCCGCAAACTATATTCTCATCTTTATCTAAAAACTTCTCAGCCCAAGCAAAAGGTAAATCTTTAGTATACATATATTTAAATACGCCATTAACATTACTAATATATTTTATAGTGTGATCTCTACCAGTAGATATAATATTGTTTCCTTTAAATAATAACGACCTTGGACCATATTTGCCATGGATTTTACTAAAGCTTTTTATTGGTTTTGCTTGACCCTTTTCAAAAATATGAATACTGCCACATCTATCACCCATAACAAAGTATTTCTTTGCACTATCAATTGCCACTGCAGTTAACATGGCTTCTTTACAAGGAGGTAATACAAAACAAGTGTATATTTCTAAATTAGCATCATTTGGAGCAAAAACTGTTATATTACCATTTTCATTACAAAAAATAAGATGTCTATTGCCTGCCCAGTGCATTGATAACACTTTACCTGTCTTTATTTCTGTGTCAATCAATTTTATAAGCATAGCATTATCTTTACACATTTCAACAAATATATTCAACTTGCCAGTCATGTCAGCAACAGCAATCAATTGCTTACATAAAGAAAGAGATAACATTCTATATGTAGAATTATAATTTAGATTAAAAATCGTATTCGTTTTACTAGAAAAATCGTAATATATTAAACCATTATCATCTATCAGAACTAGGTTTCTTCTAGCTGTGAATTCTACTTTTCTTGTAGTAACTGCTCCTATATTAATAATATCATTTCTAGAATATTCTCTAGCTATGCTTATAGGATGCCTAATAACACCGCAATCACCTCCACCTGTGATTAAATGTTCACCATTGGTGTCTACCGACCATATACCTCCATTCTGATGAGTAATAACTTTTCTAAGTAGTTTTCCTTCATAGTCCCAATAACAAATAGCAGAGTCTTCACCTACAGAGACCACTAAATCATTTGTAACACAACTTCTCATGACCCTAGCAAGATGACCATAGAGTTCGTATTTACAAACTATGTCTATATTTTGCCAATAGTCTATGGTATTGTATGATAATGTTGGTACAACTTTTGGCCCCCATACACGGACTGCTCTATCATCAGAAGTGGTAACTACAATATGGTTTTCTGGTTTGCATGCTATTGAAAATATGACACCCTGCAAAAAAGAAAAAATACTAGTAACACTATACTAGTAACCTAGTGGTTGCGGAGGCAGATTTTGAATGGATTAAGAAAATAGTTTTGTTTCTTAAATTTCAAGGAATCATTTAAAACGGAAAAGGCTCCATAAAATTGGAATTATGTAATAGCATATCTTTAACACAAGGAAATTTTGTAACCTTTTTTCTAAAGTTTCATTCCTTAAGTTTCTATTCCATAGTTATGTCAGTAACACATTGTCTGTTTAATAAATATTATTATTATTTTGCTATGTTTCATTTTTAGACTTTTACAGTAATGTAAATAAATTTTACTTTCACAAGTATTTTAAGAAAAGTATAATAGAAGATGCATAATTTCTAAAAATTAAATACCACCTTATGTCCTTTTAAATTGTGTAACGGTTGGTCATCACCACATCTGTGTATAATCACTTCAGAGAACACTGTACCGGCCATCACTAATAGATCATCTTGGATTGACATCAACAGTCCACTATACAATATTGAGTTGTCTTTGCTTGCATATTGTGACAGTAATATTTGACTTGTTGTATCCCATTTCTATTAATTAAATATTTTCATTAGAACTAGAGTAAACTGATAATTAACTACATGTAATTTACATTTAAAAAAGGTATTAATTAGCTTATGAAAAATTTCACTATTAATAAATGATAAATTTGGCGGTAGAGCTGTGTTGTAGAGCTGTTTTAACTGCTCTATTATTTACTGCAGCAATTAATATGAATTACTTCACCGACCCCAAATAATGGGATAACATCAGGAGAATCACGGGTAAAAGAAACGTCTTTATAACTTACCTGAACAATATTATGTGCAGTTAACAACGCTACCATGTTATTATCTATCCACACAGCTGAAAGTAGCCAATCATCACATACAACAGGATCATACACCCTATATAACTCCCCAGAATCTCTTATAGAGACCACAGTAAACTGTTTACCACCAAAAATTAGAATTTTCTCATCACATCTTGAAGGCACAAATCCATAGATTTTCTGTCCATTCAACAAAAGTAATCTATGTAATAACTTGCACCGTTCTTTGTCATATACATTTATTGTACTTCCAATACCTACATAACGAAAACAAATGTAAAAGTTAATACGTTTTATAAAAACATGAATGACAAAATAAATTGCATTTTATAACCTATCACCTTACCGGCTAATATGATTTTTTTACATAGTTTTACAGCAGTAACATCTGTTCTTGTTATTAAAGACATTTTATAGAATTTAAACGGTAAAATCAAAAAATATAATAATTTAAATCCTGTTTCATCGTGTTCATAACCTCTTAATTTTACGTCAATGGCATAATATGTCAAATATGTTATTGACATTAATGACATTCAATAAATTTAATGTCATTCCTACGTCATTCGATTAGAGCAAAGCATTGGAACAAAATACGATATCGATATTTGAGTTAGTACTTGAGCGGCTGTTTACGGAAACCGATTTATATACAACCCTGATTCCTGACGTAAGTAGTTCGTTCTTTAATATTTCTAACGGCTACAAGAAACATACATTTTAAATCTTGGTAAATCTCTTAACAATTACGATCTGGGACACGGATCATCAGAATGGACATCAGGATTGGGAATTTGGGAAATACACATTCTTTAATACTGAAGCTATTATTGACGTGGTAGAATAATTTATTTTTGTGGATATTTTGTGCGATGTGTTCTTGTATCAAACGAAACTAGTGTTGTTGGTAGTAGAATGTGTATATTATATTATGACCTTTTGATTATATGGCATTTAAAAAAAAAAATCTCAGCGTAGGTAAGGTATAATTTGTACATAATATATAGATATACTGTTAAAATGTTCAGGTTCAGCTAAGAAATTTATTAAAATAATATTAAAATACAAAAATATTTTATTCTATAAAGTTATAAAATTCAACAACTATTATTTTATTATTCATTCTGATATTTATCAAGTGGATATTTATCTGAATATTTCTTTAAATGTGCCTCCATTTGTTGAACTTGTTTCCTGAAAGAACAAACAGATGGTTATAATTGGAACATGATATTATCTCCACCTAACACTTTTGACATACTAATTTTTATTACCAGTATGTAATTAACATTATTCCCACACCAAGTCTTACTTATTTCACTCGTCGATTAAGTTCAAGGTTTTTTAAAGATAGACTGATATAAGTCAAAGACAGAAATGTCAATATTTACACACACATACCTCTTTTTTTTTAATTATGAGCATCTTGCTAAGGATAAGTTATCACTCAAATTTATTTCAAGTTCATAATGTATATAAGTTTATTCACCGCCACGGGCATTATAAAAAGTTATGGCATGGAATACAATCTAACTCTATTAAAAAATTGACGGGCAACCAGTAATGGACAAAGGCAGAATATTCTTGCACAAAATTACTAAACTACAGACAGAGTTCACTTACTGAATCCTAGTTGGCATTTCATAGTACACATCTTCTAACATCTCCTTCCAATGTGGCAACTTTTTCTTCTCAGCTTGCTGCATAGTTTTCACAACCGTGTCTCTGGCTTCTTTGGTACAAGATTTTTCCTTGTCCGAGTCCCAGATTCCTGGAAAATAAAAACATTTAACTGAAGTTAATTTGCAGTTTGGTACTAAATAATTTTTCTACCTTATTACACTGATTGATAGATATTTGAGACAAACCATATATTTTTAAACTAGCTGTTGTCCGCAATCTCGCGCGCGTTATTTTAAAAACAAAATCGCAAGAAATTATACACTTATACCTTTCTCAGGAACCATTCTGTTACAAAAATAACATTAAAATCCGTTGCGTAGGTTTATAAATTTAATCTCACTTGATATATCCCCATGTGAGCTTAAATCTATAGAAAGAACGATTTTGTTTTAATAATAATCTTTATAATTAACATGTTTGGATCGTAGCAGATGGCGCTCTATAGTCTCTGCCTACCCCCATGGGTAAAAGGCGTGATGTTATGAGGTTTAATTGCTGGTCGTTATAAAATATAAAAACAAAAGATAGCTATGATATATTACCCTCCGTGCGCATAATTATGATAGTACAATTAAATATATGTAAATACAATGCGCTAACTAACTTCGCCAAAAAAAAAACAAACCTTTGTTTTCTAGATACATTTTAAACTTTTGTAACGGGCTCTCGTCTTTCGTCCATTTTTCTATTTCTTCTATTGACCTATAAGCTGAGCTATCATCCGAGGTTGAATGATGGCCGACTCTGTAAGAGGATTATATTTTTGTTAGAATTACAAATACTATTAGTTACAAATATAATACCAGATTTTTTAGAGCCTTCTGAATTAATAGTCGACTACGTTTGCAATCGGCAATATAATAATATGCTTTTAGTACGCAATTACTTGAAATATCTGTTTATCATACGAACGTTAGTCTAACCAAGTTTTAATATTTTGTGCCGAATACGATGCATGAGATTTGCATCATTTCATGCTGGGTGAAAGTATTGCAAAGTCACAAAAAACGCACGTGGCATTAAATGAGGGATGCCTTTATTCAACAGAAAGGGAGAAACGCATGAATGGATGACATTCATCAAAAGTTTTATCAAAACTAACAAACCTGTAAGACATAGCCTCGATCAGCACCGGTTTGTTGCTTTTGATAGCATATTCTCTAGATTCCTTGACTGCGTTGTACATAGCAAGCAGGTCTGTGCCATCTACTCTTACAGTACGTATGCCCAGCGCTGGACCCCTGGGCGCGATGCCATCTCCTCGATATTGTTCACTTGTAGGAGTAGATATCGCGTAACCGTTGTTTCTGCTGTAACATTTTATTAAGTTCAAAATAAAAAATATAAAAAAGTGTATGAAAATGCGGGTTCGATTCCGATTCAAGTGATTTTTTGTTTGATTTGTAGCCACTACGGGATGAGATGTTTTCTTTGTATTTAGCTACAAGAAACTAATATAATCTAATTTCGTGATCTGGTATAGGTTCAATTCAATTGATTATGTTTGATTCATAGATATTGTATTATAATTTTATTATTTACACTTCACTAACACTTTTCTATTTTACATACTAGCCGAAGTCCGCTACTCCGTACGCGTGGAATTTTAGATCCCCATAGTCAAAGTCAAAAGGTTAAAAATTTTTATTTCAAGTTGGCTGACAGACACCTAGTTTCTCGACTCGACGTTTCAAAAGAGCTTGTACAAGCTCTTTTGAAACGTCAGAAACTAGGTGTCTGTTCCAAACGCGAATCCTATGGAGAAGAACAGACAAGAAACTCCATGAATATTTTTTTTTTTCATTTCTGTTAATATTTTTTCAAAAATATTATACATAGCTGTATCAGGGGTGTGAGAATGATGCCGATCAGTATAATCACGACTAACTTAAACTAACTTAATAATAAAAATAAAAAGCCTTGTTGGAGCAAGTCGACCAGTCCCAGCAGAAGGCACTCGTTCACGAGTATAACGCACACATCAGCCCCGCACAGCTCGACCATTTTGTAGGGAACTGTGCGACCCGACGTGCAACGCTGCCAACTTCGAGACATTTGAGTGAGCATGACGAAGTCGCTCCGTGGCACAGTACACAAAGCAAATAAAAAACAATAAGAAATATACAAAAGAATACACTAGGTTCGGCATATATTTGGTCACCACTTAGACCTTCCCCGGACTTTCACAAAAACTTCTAGACAAAAATCACAAAAATCGGCCCAGCTGCTCTCGAGTTTTAGCGAGACTAAAGAACACCAATATAAGATTAGGTTTTTGTAGTAATCACTAAAGTCGAAAAATAAAGTCTTACCACAACAAAATAATAGGACAGTCAAGGGTAGCTGCAAAGTTAAAGGCTGCGAAGGCATCGCCCTCAGATGCGGCACCGTCTCCAAAGTAACACATGACACAGCGGTCATTATTAGGTTGACGTTTTAAAGCGTAAGCCGCACCTACTGCTTGAGGCATCTGCGTCGCTGTAAGAAAACGCAAAGGCCATAAATTCACCACCAACTAAGTAAACAATTTTATTTCAAAGATTTTTGTTAAAGTTCACTGACTTACAGTACTTTTCACAATCATTTGGAGATGTGCAAAAATTACAGACTTATCAAATAATGGCAAAGTAAAAAAAAATAACAAATTCTGTAGATCCTCATTTTAGGGACAAGAATGAAATAAATTATAACAAGTTCTACTTACCCAAAGGACTGGATAACGTAACCAGATTATGTTGTTTACTGCCATAATGAACGGGCATCTGCCTGCCTTTACCAGGGTCTTCATGGTTACCATAGCACTGGTTCACTAGTTCCGTGACAGTGACACCACGGTAGAGGAACACTCCCACCTCACGGTATTGTGCGAACACCAAGTCTTGAGGGTTAAGGGCTGCTGCACTGCCGACTTGGATGCCTTCTTCACCATAATTGGTCATATAAAATGAAATTCGACCTTGTCTGAAATTATTTTAAAATCCACCATTTGAAATATGTTTTAAATTGTAAAAAGTATATGTCGTTTATATTCTTCTTCATAAACGCGTGGAATTAAGAAAATTTTCCCCGTTTTTTTTGCAACATTTTACACTACCACGTCGCTCGTACTGATCGTAGCGTGATTCATATTAGTATAGAGTCCATTTCTCAGCTCATCAACTTCCCACTGCTGGGCACAAGTCTATTCAACCACAGAAGTATATTTTGCTAACTATGGGTACCACAATAACGGTGTGTTGTTATTTTTCTACGGTTAACAATTTTGGCTGCTTAGGGTTACTCTTTTCTGACTGTTACGGCATCTCTACAAGGTGGTGATAGATCAAGAACTACTTTGGAGTAATAATAGTTGATACTAAGTATTTTAATATTGTTGTCTGTATTTTGTAAAAGATTTTTTTTGTGATTCATTTTTGATTCAAGTATAGTTTTTTAAAAGCGCTAGTACTCAAGACGTAAGCATCTAGCGTAATTCTATGGTAAAACAATATCCTAAATATTGTTCACATATAAAGATAAGTAATAGCCAATTGTCAAAATCTGATTAATAACTTATAGTTGATAACCGAGATAAAAAAATGTATTAAATTACCTCTGTGATTCGTAAAGAATCTTATCCATTTGAGATAACTGTATCATAGTCTTGTACATATGCACCAGTTTATCATTATCGATATTTGGTTCTTCCTTATTATCGAACACATGACCATTGTTGTCCATCACTCGGTAAATAGGGATGGGATCGTAGCTGGATTCGTTTACAAATTTCATTTCTGTTACGTATGGCGCCTTAGCACCCGGGAAGTCCGCAGTCTTGCCATTGTTTGAGACGATGTCCGGTCGTGTGTTTGTTGAAAGTAACTGTAAAAAGAAAAAAAATTTTTTTTTTTTAAATAATTTAAATAAAACTTACTAAAACGACATTCTGTTCTATTAAATTTCTTTTCCGTCAGTCAAGTCAAATCAGTAAATTGTAAAGTTGATTATTTTTCCAAACTTTTTAATTGTCTTTGAATAATATTATGTAAACAACGGACGGCAGCTCATTTAAAACTCAGTTGTTCTGTATTTATTACATAATTGGTAGGTAATTAAAATGTACAAATAGAGGTTAACCTTGCAGTAAAAAATCGATGGCTATATTTTAATTAGATCCTAGTATAACTTGTTGAACTTAATTTAAGTTTTTAAAAATATTATCGATACTGATTTAAGAAAAACAACAAAAATACAACACTAAATCACTTTGCCACACATGATGCAATGAAAACAACCTTATCACTAAACCATTACAATCAATATTGTTTGACGACTTTTATTAAAACATTTTTAACACTTTTAAACTTAGATCCACTGAAATATTTCATGTTATAATACTTTAAAAGTAATACAATTAACGTTATTTAAAATATAGAATAATAATATTTGTAAAAACAGATGAATTAACACGAACCCGTGCAACATTCCGTAAAGAGTAAAGTCGCAAAACACTAGCTCCCGTCCTGAGCGCCATTTTGAAACTAAATGACGTTTATTACGTAGAATGTAAATTACTGTATCAAATTAACAACATTTCATTTAATATCTTGTCGTGAAGCATGTTAGATAAGAGCGCGATCGTACGAAGTACGCTTCGGTGTTGGTAACTGTTTGTTGTAAATGAAGGTCTGAAGGTCGTACAAGCTACAGGTACAAGCTCTTTAGTAGGCACATAGGCAGGTAGCGAATGATGGTACATGGTACCATAGATACAGTACCATACAGTACTAATAAAGATTATCAATTCCCATACTTTGGCATGTTCGCCATAAAATGCACGCTAAATCTAGGTGGCGCTGTTCACTAGCGTAACAACTTGTATAAAACGGACGTTGCAATAAGATACGTTTAGACAGAAAAAAATTAACTTAAATTAAAAGTCTAATACATATTTAATATGTTACATTCAACGAAAAAATACAATAATAATTATTTTCCACTGATTAGTACATGCAAATAACCTCTTACGATAAAATAACCTCTTGCGATAGATGGCAGATGATTCGCTTTGTTATTTTTAACACAGTTTTTAACTAGATGGCATTTTAATATATTTAAATCATTGATTGGTGTTACAAAAACTATTATTATTATTTTAGGGTATTAAATATTAGTAAGTTTTAAGAACAATAATATATTTATAGTTTTATAAAAAAAAACAAAAAAAGGTTGAAAAGATAAAAAGTTACAAACTAAATTATCTCATAAAAATCATCAAATTGGTTTATTAAAAAACAGGTAGTATTTATTTGGGTTCAAGGTCAAGCTTGTTAAAACAAATAGTGATGCGCCACTTGATTTCGACGTTTTTAGGGTTCCGTACCCAAAGGGTAAAAACGGGACCCTATTACTGAGACTTCGCTGTCCGTCCGTCAAACAAATTGGTCAAGTGCGAGTCGGACTTGCGCACGAAGGGTTCCGTACCATTATCTATGCAACATAAGGCAACGTTATTAGTATCGAGCAAGAAACGGTAAAAAAATCATGTTTGTTGTATGGGAGCCCCCCTTAAATATTTATTTTATTTTATTTTTAGTATTTGTTGTTATAGCGGCAATAGAAATACATCATCTGTGAAAATTTCAACTCTCTAGCTATCACCGTTCTTGAGATACAGCCTGGTGACAGACGGACGGACGGACGGACGGACGGACGGACGGACGGACGGACAGCGAAGTCTCAGTAATAGGGTCCCGTTTTTACCCTTTGGGTACGGAACCCTAAAAACGATGTTGCTTGTTATGACGTTCAAATAGCGAGTGTATTCTTAGAAATTACATTTGTCGTGTGTGCGTGCGTGTGTGTGTGCGTACGTGCGTGTATGTGTCTGTGTGTGCGTGTGCGCAAATAGTATATTAGCTTTGGGCGATGTATGTATGTAAAAAAATTGGTCAAGTGCGAGTCGGACTCGCGCACGAAGGGTTCCGTACCATTATCTATGCAACATTAGGCACGTTATAGAACCAAATATTCTGTGAATAGTTAAAGCGTCTACCTGTCAACGTTATTATTATTGAGCAAGAAACGGTAAAAAAATCATGTTTGTTGTATGGGAGCCCCCCTTAAATATTTATATTATTTTATTTTTAGTATTTGTTGCTAGAGCGGCAATAGAAATACATCATCTGTGAAAATTTCAACTGTCTAGCTATCACCGTTCTTGAGATACAACCTGGTGACAGACGGAGGACGGACGGACGGACGGACAGCGAAGTCTCAGTAATAGGGTCCCGTTTTTACCCTTTGGGTACGGAACCCTAATGAACTGTCTCTTTCAGCACATCCTCAATGTATAGGTCGTCATCGTACCTACTGAAAATATTTAACAAAGCCTACCGCTTTGTTAAATATTTTCAGTATCATGTAACAAGTAAGCGTAATAATTGAATGAGATATTTTGTTGTGATGAAAAGTAAAAAGGATTATTGACGTCACTCACAATATCAAAAGAAACAAAGTACTTTAATATTTATTAACAGGTTGTTATATTATGATACTAAATTTATTATAAAATAAGTTTTATTCTATTATCAGCTCGGTGAAGGTCGATTTAGGTTCGGATCTTAGACTATAAAGTATGTTGTTATGGTTGATATATGATATCGTCGAGGCCTTTGACACAAGCCGCCTTCGCGGTGATCGGTGTTTTTGAGAATGTTAACAAACAGAATGAAAGCAACCTTATGCCTCAATAAAGAAAGTATATTTTTAAATGTTGTTGTTCCGTTCGACGTTCATAGCAAAAGCAGCTTTGCGTGTTTTATTGTTTCGTCTTCAATCGTCTTTATGAGGGTACTGTACTCCTCATTTAGGTATTTGCCTTAGGTATTGCTATCCCTATTTCCGAGCGCCGCGCTGAAAGGGACAAATATAGATGAAGCGGATTTTACCTACAAATTCTTTGAAAAAAGACGTTTCGTACTTCCGTTTTTTTTTTCGCGAAAGTTAAACCGATTTTAATAGTTTTTGCGTCATATTATAGATAAAGAATATATCTATGCTTCTATCACTTTCTTTTGTGGTAAAACTTTACCAAATTTGTGTGATAGACGCTGCAATTTTATCTAAAGAAAACCGAAAAAAAAAGTTTTCCGGATCGTCATATTTCTTTTAGTTATTATGTTTTGAAAAAAAGAAAGTGAAACGTATTTTTAGGTGTGGTACCTTGGGTATATTTAGAAGTAAGAGATATTGCGTGTTCACGTAAACACTGTTTATTCACGACTAAGACCAAACTAAGACTAACATATTATGTCTAATCTTACATTCTGCAGGAAAGGTAACGATCCCGTTATGTTCAAGGGACGCGCTACTTGAAGTTGTCAAACCTATGTCATTAACAGCAATAAATTCTTAACTAATATCGATACAAGTGTGAGAGCGAAATGTTAGGCAAAAACAAAATGTTAAAATGTCTACCATGAGTTGATCTATAAGTGGCTGGGCATACATAAAAATAATATATAATGGTACCAATTCTACATGCACAAGTAAACTAAACTTAACTAAAAAATAAATATTGATTATTTCAATAACACAATTCCGCAATTCGGTACTGTTAACTACACTTTCTTATTATAAAAACGGTGTATTATATAATAACAATTTAAGTTACTGTGAATGTGTATAAGAAAATAGTCAATTAATCAAAATACAGCATAGTTGCTTTTTTATTTTTGGTTAAGTTTAGTTGTGCACATAGAATTGGTACCAATATCTGCTTGACCGAGCGTAACTCTCGATGGATTTTTGTGAAATTATTCTTAATAAGGTAAGTCTCAGTAATAGGGTTCCATTTTACCTTTTGGTACGGTCAAGTACGTGTTGGACATGCACGCGAACGGTTCCGTGCGGTTATTATGATGATATATTCGTGACACCAACCACAAATAACACCATATAGCGGACCCCCAAACAATGGGATAAGGGCAGGATGATGATGATGGTGAGTCTGAGTAGGTATTTGTGGTTGTAGTATCATCTGATCTAAGCAAACTGAAAATTTCAGCTCTCTAGCTAAACAGAAAATTTTCATAGTACGAAAACACTGACAAAAAGAAATTTTATAAGTATACATAAATCCAAAATCCCATTTATTTAAACACAGGTATTTAATATACGTTATACATATAAAGTAAAATCACGAAACATGTAAAATATTACAAGCCGCATAGGTATGTACGATGTATCGTGCTGTCGCTAGTCGCGATGGCGATACTACAATCAACTACAAATGTAGGTACAAGAACCTCACGATGCGATAGGCTAAGGAATTGAATGAAACACAACGCGGTAACGTAACGCGCAACGTTGCCAGTTTGACAAACTTGGTAGGTAAGTACTTGATAAGAAGCTTAAAAAAATGAAGTTTGTAGTTTGCGAAAGATATAAATGTATTTACTAATTAACTAAGATATAAATCTATATACTGTAGTAACTAAATTGCCTTTATTTATGTGTTTAAAAATACAAAAAGTGAAACCGCATTATCAAAAATCCACTTTAATTTGAACGCCAGACCTATTAACATTCGTGGCCCTGCTATATTATATATGCTTTACCCGATACGCCACGGCACACCATGATAGCTCAGATGGGAGAGCAACGGAACGGTATTCCGAGGTCGTGGGTTCAAGTCCCGCTCATAGTTATCATTTTTTCCACTATAATTTAGTTTATTTAGTAAAAGCATAGCAAGTCAATTGCAAAATTTCATAAATTAATGTAGTAATACATGTACAGTCATTATTTTCGGTCCAATTGTGTTCTGTAAAGAACACTAAGTGATCGATTGATCGAGTTGGTGCAAACCGCTCAATAGATGGCGTTGTACACAAAACATCGCACGATGTTTAACTCACATTGAGAAGGTTGTAGTGGAAGATTTGGTAAACATATGCGGGAACCATGATAGCTCAGATGGGAGAGCAACGGAACGGTATTCCGAGGTCGTGGGTTCAAGTCCCGCTCATGGTTATCATTTTGTCCACTATAATTTAGTTTATTTACATACATATCATTCTAACACAATTCATAGATAAAAGAGACCGAAAATTCAATGCATAGATAAAAGAGACCGACAATTCTATTACCATTGAACGACCGTTATGAACTCATTTATCGGACTACGGACATTTGACTTCAATTGCAACGGTATCGTGCCGGTATGACAATTGTTGTTTTGTTGTTTGTTCAATGGTAATAGAATTGTCGGTCTGGCATGTATGTGTTGCCGTTTTTAAAAAATGCGTTAGTTGAAGTGATTTTCGAAAAACTACTAATAAATTTAAACATTTAATCATGCTAGACTTCGTTTAGATATATTTGTACATACTATTTATTAGTATAAAAAGCAATGTGAAGTTTAGGAGATCCGAAATTGCAATAAATTACAAAGAACAATTTCTAATAGAGTCTGGCTAACGAAAGCTGGCCCTAGAAATTGGCGGCAAATTTAAAAAATACATGCAAGACAACACTGAAATTATACTATGAAAATTGGAATAACCTACTTTGATACTTGGTAATTGTGTAATGAATAGACAGTATAAGAACAATAAATTAGGGAAATAAAGAAACAGAATTTACGTACACATGTATAAATTTTTATATGTACCAGATTTGTGATGGGATTTTAAGGATTTATTGATCTGGTGAATAAGGGCGGAATCGAAAATAAATAGAGAAATAAAATACGATAATATTCCATACATAATAACTTGGTTTTATTCATCATAATCAAAATCAGATTCTAACACTTCAATGCCAAAAGATTCATCACTGTCACTTGTATCGCTATCTTCAACATTTCTAATAAAACTTTCTAAATTTTCTTCTGTTATTTTATCACGTTCTTTATATTTATTTTCAATATTTATGACATGATCAGTCATTTTCTTCCAATCCTGTGCACTTACGTTTTCAAATGAATCTTTAATGATTTCTTCTAATGCAGCTGTAGTAACTGCAATATTTTTGCTAGCCACTTTACGTTTTGCTAAACTCCACACAAGCTCGATCGCATTTAGATCACAATGATAGGGTGGAAGTCGCAACACCTCATGACCACATTGATTTAATATTTCATCAGCTTCATATATTGGATCAGGTGTATTTCTTTTTACAATACACAACAGCTCTGCTTTCGTGTGGTAGTCCTCATACGGAATTCCGTTATCACGAAGCCACTCTCTTATATTACTTTTACGTGTTTGTGTGTTAGGAACCTTATTTATAATTAATTACCGAATGGTAACTAGCATTATCCATTATGATTATACTTGGTTCTTCCAAATTTGGTATAAGTTTTTCTTTTAGCCATTTATTAAAATTTTCAGCATTCATGTCGTGGTGATAATCAGCATTTTTTGATTTAGTACTAAACACTAACAAAGAGTTTGGTACGGGGCCTTTCTCTGATCCAACATGAACTATAATGTACCTTTTCCCGGTGGAAACATTTTCAATTGCACCACTAGTTGAAGGACCTTGCCAGGACTTCTTGGGCTTGTAGTTTCTATGGACATAAGTCTCATCTAAATAAATGATTAGCTTGCCTTCTGTACGTTTCCCTGCTATAGTTCTTAAAAATCGATGTCTTCAAGCAGATATGTCATAGCGTTCTATTAATACAGAACGCTCATTTTTATTCTTTTTAAATTCGTAGCCATTGGCTAATAACAAGCGGCGCAGAGTCCAACAGTGTCCTCAGTGTAGAAACTTGTTTTTAACAATATAAAATTCTTTTATCTTGTTGCGCATAGCATCTATGTCAAAGTTATCTAGATTAGACACAATAGGTTTCCGTGGGCGTTTCTTCCCCGGGGTTCTGCAGACACCTTCATTTACTGCACCTTCCCTTTTAACTCTCTTTAGTGTTCTGACACTCACTTCTGCAAAGAACAAATACAAAATGTTATTAATTCTTGGTATTATTACGTAAAAATGCAAAAGATTTTTTAGCATAATTACAAAACATCAGTGCATACTAAAAGCTTACCAGTCATTGAAGCTATTTCTTCTAAGTACTGATTCTGGGTTATTATCCTATCTTTCTGCTCTAATTCAGTGAGATTTTCAATAGTTCTTACTATTTCACCAACTCCTTCGACATCTTGCAGATTCTCTGTTAAAGGAAGTTAATCGTTTAAAAGTAATCAACAAAAATACAGCTTAAATTAATTATGAGCATACGTAAAACATAGGTGATGTTATTAAAATGAATACGTTGACTGATGCGATGCACGAATAAATATAATTCGTTTTATTCAATACGAAGAAGCGTACATAACTTATTTTTAAGGATACGTAAATTATAAAATTAATAAATCAAAATTTTATTATGACTGGACAGGTAGGTGTTCAAAGTATCAAAATAATATTGTCTACTAACCTATGAAAACACTGGCGCCAAAAAAAAAAAAACCAATGAAATTTAAAACCACACGTAGACAATCTTGTTTTTGTTTAAATGCGGCATCACGCTATTGTTGTTTTTCGTTGAACTTGCCAATCATGCAAAACAACAACTTCCGTACACCACTTTTGATAGATTTGTTCATTTTAAACCGTAATTAGAATCACAAATTACACAAACGCATACAATTTGACACTGACACCAGAGATACCGAACGACAACCTTGTCAAATTGACATTGACGTTTATACAGAGTTGCTATATAAAAAGTTCGCAAATAATTCCAGGCCCTACTTTCGTTAGCCAGACTCTAAATTAAATTTCAATCAATGCCAATTTAAAGAAAAAATACTTGTTAATTTTCTGTCGCTGAAGTTGGTGTGGATTGCACGCATCACTTTTGAGAGTGCTCGATTGTGCGATGCGATGCTGTAATTGGAACACTTAACGTTGAGCATTGTGCCGCATAATGCGCTATTGTGCGTTGATTGGAAAACGGGGTGTATAATTATATCATAAAATGGTAGCATTTTTTATTTTAACTTGGCAGTACATTGTATTAAAACGTCTATGAGTTTTACTATAACCCAACTAAGGTAAATGTGTACATCGTTGTAAGCTTTGCATATATTTTAGACAACTTTTAGTGGAGCGCCTGGGGCGTTAAAAACCTTAAAACCTCGAACTTGAACTAGAGTGAATGAAATGAAAAAATTTAAAATGCAATGTTTAGCTACTAATATATATTAAAAAGTTCACCAATTAAAAAATTGTGATCTTGATAAAAAAAAATGATAATTTACATAATTCAAACAGTATATTCAGACAGTAATCGGGGAAAACGTAAATGAAGGAAAATTTAATAAAAATTGTTTTTTATTTGAAGAATTTACATTTTTGTACATATTAAATATTTTCTTCGACTTCATTTATTTGAATAATACGTTGAGTATTGAAACAGTTGTCGTTGCACTGTAGACATGCTACACTACAGTATATGCCACTTTTCCGACATCCACAAGCAGCTCCACATCCCTTTTTACAATTACAAAATAACATTTGTAGTAGATTATCCGGAGCTGGTAATTGAGTCATTGTTACTGGAATGAGCATATTTCGGGAATACTTCCATCCCCAATTTTCAATATTTACGTCTAATGACGTGTACTTGAATGATGAAGTGTACTTGCAAATTCAGATATGGCTAGGTAATCCTAGCCATATCTGAATTTGCATGTACACTCTTTTCAAGTGTTCAAATGCTGCATCTGTTGTAGGAGGTAATAATGATAATACGACACTTGTTTCTTTTTCCCGTTGCTTTTATGAAAGAATTGAACCTCAACGTATTTAAATCTTTAATTTTTGCTGGTGCTCCATATAAATCCAAAATACATGTTATACCCGCTTCAAGTATATTATTGGCGTCTTCGTTAACATTTTTGAATACTTTTGCTGATTCCTGTAAATCATGACGTTTCTCAAAATTTTTAGCAAATCTAATTTTACCTTTCTTGAAAAACGTAGATGTTGTATCACAACCAGTGAAATCATGCAAAAAAGAATATGTTCTTTACATTTCGGAAAGGAATTTTCTAAACTTTTCGAAGAGAATATTTTTTGTTGAAATTTATTTTGTAAAGCCATCCCGAGGCTTTCTCAAAATAAATTTCACGATCGTCATCCACTAATGCTGTTAATATAACTAAGACGTCAATATCTTCTGAAACTATTACAACATTTTTTGTTTTTAAATTAATTGCTGTATCAACTATTAATTTGTCGGCATCGCTCTCCGCTTGGAATGTAAAAATATTGTTGTAAAAATAAATAAAAATATAAATATTGTTAAATATTGGTTTATCCATTTTTCAAAAACAAATAGAAAGAATTAAATATTAAACATTGCAGCTGCCGCTGCCACACCCCTCTCCGCGTTTTACTATCTGCTCCGGGTCCCTACGACCTTTAATACATTCAGGTAACTTCGAAATATGTTCTTCTATGTCTATTTAAGCCAAATGAAACGTATACATAAAAATAATATTATTTAATTAAAATTTATATGCTTAAATATTTTTTTTATATTTTTCCGTTTAAATAATTAAAAAATCAAAAGCACAAAAAATAAAATGGTAAACATTGCAATTTATAGTTTAAAAAATAAAATTCCACTTCAAGCATAAAAATTCATTCACTGCAGCAAAAGTTCGAGGTCAAACCCCCCAGGCGCTCCACTATTTTCATTTGGTGGTTGCATAATCATTTTTTATAAAATCTATATAAAAAATTATGTGTTAGTGGACTTAGTGGTCCTTATCACTTTGTCACTGTCAGTGTGGCTGTCAGTTGTCATTGTTGTCAAGTAACGTAAGGCTGTCGAGGTTATATTGACCGTATATCGCAAATATTTTTGTTAGCTAAATTAGTGCAATGCCTTATTGGTATTATGATAAAAAGGATCTACAAAATACACCATCATTTCGTGATGGCATATCGAACGAGACGGAGAACCGGTACCGAAAGGAAGGCGCCAGGTTTATCATAGATACTGGCTCGAAAATGGACCTAGGTTATAACACAGTTGCGACTGGTGTTGTTTATTTCCATCGTTTTTATATGTTTCACTCGTTCAGAACATTCCCGAGGTATATAACCGCGTGTTGTTGCCTGTTTTTGGCTGGTAAAGTTGAAGAGACCCCAAAGAAATGCAAAGATATAATAAAAGTGGCGAAGTCGTTATTGACAGAGCAAAAATTTGCAACGTTCGGCGATGACCCTAAAGAGGAGGTGATGACTCTGGAGCGTATCTTGCTGCAGACGATCAAGTTTGACTTGCAAGTGGAGCACCCCTATGGTTACTTGTTGAAGTATGCCAAATGTTTAAAAGGTGACAAGACTAAGTTACAGAAAATGGTTCAAATGGCATGGACTTTTGTCAATGACAGGTAATATTGCAATTTAAACATGTTCATATTGATTTTTAAGGCCTTATGGATATAACTTATCATTTTCACTATATTTTGAAGTCTTCCTTACTAATTTATAAGTGTGAAAACAAGACGATCACACAGTGAAAATATTGACGAGTTTAAGTGTTAACGGCCTACATCAATATTATCGTATATCATCGCCGACACGTACATATTAACACAGCCATTAGGCACAGAAAATGAAGAATTAGGGATACTTTTCCTATTTACTCAAAATCTACTAAATATATTTTAATTCTGATTTACGTGTTTCTATATATAATAGTTACTTATGTTTTTAAAGTTATTTCATTAGTTAATACGCGATAATAGACCGACAAATGAAAAAAATAAAAAATTTGAGAGGTTGTTTCGCTAAGATTTTCTATCGAGAAAACTTTTTTCAATCGCGTTTCTGAGTTTATGCGATCCTAGATCATATATTGAAAATAAAAAAGAAAGGAGTGCCTTTAATGGAAGGCCATAACCTTGCCCGACAATTACACCCAAAACATCTGCTTATGGCCTGAATGCCGATGGCACGAAAAAAAAAAAAAAAATAAATATATTGAAAAAACATATAGTTAAAAATTAGAGCTCTAGCCATTCAATCTAAAGAAACAATGAAAACTTCGTACATAGAAAAATGCACGAAGCTATTTTGGTATCCTCTTAATGTGTGGAACAAAACCATAGCGCGATTCAAAATCTGTACAACGCCATCTATCGAGCGGAGTAGTTAACTTCTGTTTGCTAAGATTTGATTTCTTAATTTCACCCTTATGAAGTCGCGGGCAAACAGCTAATTTATATAAATAACAGAAGCATAAAGCTAAAGCTTCTACAAAACAAAAGTACCTTTCACCACGTCACTAATCCTTGTCTAGAAAATAATTCCAGTTTTATATTTATTTGCAAATAGATATCTAAATGTTGATGTGATTTTAGTTTATGTACAACTCTGTGTCTTCAATGGGAGCCGGAAGTGATAGCAGTGGCTCTAATGTTCCTAGCAGGGAAGCTCAGCAAGTTTGAAGTGGTAGACTGGAACGGACGTGTGCCTAAACATAATGCTTGGTGGGATATGTTTGTTGAAGATATAACTATGGAGTTACTTGAGGATATTTGCCACCAGGTAATTTAGTTTATGAAAAATGGTTTTTTTTTCATGTATGTGAGCAGTTCTGCTTTGTGTTTTTCTATGTATGCATAGTTAAAAATTACTCTCATCAATATTCTCTAATGTAACTAAAAAGTTATGAATTAAAAACACGGTTTATGTGAAAGTGTTCAACTTTCCATTCTTCCTGATAGATTTATTTGTCAATATGTTATTTTGAGGTAATTAATTATTTAAATACCAGAATTGTGAATAATTTGTGGCTTTTTTAAATTCAGCTAAAGCATGTTAACATTTAAAAAAATACATTCAGGAGATTAGATATAAAATAATAATATTTGATGTGATAGACAAGCATTATTCTAATTACTAAGTAAACTTTCAAATTACAAAAGAAAGTTGGTGTTACATTAACCTAGTGGTTACTTTTAATAACATACTTTAATAGCTAATCTGGTGTTTGAGTCATGGCCATTTTTCTGGGTTTTCAGGTGCTAGATTTATATTCACCCCAGCCTCAGTCTTCAGGTGCTGACTCTCCTCCACTACAGCAAGCAAACAAACAGCCAAAAAACGAGAAGAAACAATCAGTTACACCGCCCACTTCAGCATCACCGTCACCAGTAACTGTAGTCACTAAACCGGTTGTCACACCCATGAAGAACGGCTCCGAAATGAAGATTGAACCACCAAAAATGGAACCGTTACGATATTCTTACCCAGCTTACCCTGGATTACCATATCCTCCCGTGTATAGTGCACCTCCTCCATCTATTCCTCCTCCTCCAAGGTTACCAATAGCACCGGGCCCCCCATTAGTATATACGGAACCTCCTCCTCCAACAAGATTTCCACCCGTCAATGTTCCTCCTCCAAACTATTTCCCCCCAATACCAGGGAGAGGTCCTCCTCCCCCAGGGCCTCCGCCCCGGCCTTACTATCCGCCACCGTAATGTAAGTTAGGATATTGTATATTTTTTTTACTGAAATACAAATTTAGATTCTATTGACTTGTATTATTTGGACTTAAACACCTCATATCTGTGTTAATAATTACTGTTTCATTGCAACACAACTCGGAACTATGACAAATCATGCATATCACTTGGTAAATATCATTAGATATGATAGTGATTTTAATGTAACAAAATGGTTTTGTAATGAATTTGTAGGGATTTTTTATTCCGTCTTTCTGTCCAAAGGGCTCATGATGGTGCCTTAATATTTACACTGTGAAGAAAACCAAGTCATACAATATAACTAAGAAATAAAACAAATTATCAACATATTTTAGTAATTTTATTCTCATGAGAACATCGCTCGCATCTGTACAATATGTCGGCATTAGAACAACCGAGTTTAATAGGTATAAATCCACACAAATACTGTATTGTTAAGTTATTAAAGTATAAAATAATAATCTTATATATAAAAATCAATTACTGTTCGTTAGTCTCGCTAAAACTCGAGAACGACTGGGCCCATTTTGGTGATTTTGGTTTTGAAATATTCGTGAAGGTTCAGGGAAGGTTTAAAAGGTGACAAAATATATGGGAAACTAAAATTCCAGTACGGAGTAGCGGGCATCAGCTAGTCAGTTATAAAATACATCACAAGACACAAACAACACGTTAAAAAACACATTTGCAAAAGATTTGCAATCAATTATAACTCCAATACAACACACAGCGGCGGCGCTAACTTAATTTTGACGTTGGCGAGATCAGTTTTACGAGACTTTTTTTCCTAAATATTCATTGCATTGATATTCAAATAAAAGAGCTATGCCCAGTTACCCACGCCGGTTCTTTTCAATGTATTGATACCCTGGACCAGTGGTAAAAAAATAGGACCTTAAATAAAGGCAGATATATTTCTTAATAAATCAAATTATGGTGGAAAAAGTGACTGCCGCAAGCGGGACTTGAACCCACGACCTCGGAATACCGTTCCGAGTAAGTAAAAAGCATAGCATGTTTATTGCAAAATTAATAAATTACTTTAGATATATTTCTTTTTATATTTATGTTAACATCAATAAATAGTTAAGATATTGTTTTTATTTAATGTCTTATATGCTAAATCACACAAATGAAACAATAAAAGGATAATAATGCTAATCCTAACATGTACTAAGTTTTGCCTATGATTTGCATTGGAGTTATATTAATACCCAAAGATTAAATGCATGTACAAAATATGATACAGTTTTATATACATAACATTAGCTAGAACTGCCATTGGACTAGATTATACATAATATGAACACAATACATCAAATATACAATTTATTTAATAATATACAGGATGTAACAACATAAATTACATATAATTTAAGACTATAAACATTTCGTTTAATTCCTATAATGTCATAATAGGGTTTTAATCAGCGGCGATAATACTTTTTAGTAAGTTCATAAAGCGCACCACAAACTGCATATTACGATATATTAATATAGCAGGAGAGAGAGAGACAGAAGTATATAGAAAAAATTGGTCAAGTGCGAGTCGGACTCGCGCACGAAGGGTTCCGTACCATTATCTATGCAACATAAGGCAACGTTATTAGTATCGAGCAAGAAACGGTAAAAAAATCATGTTTGTTGTATGGGAGCCCCCCTTAAATATTTATTTTATTTTATTTTTAGTATTTGTTGTTATAGCAGCAATAGAAATACATCATCTGTGAAAATTTCAACTGTCTAGCTATCACCGTTCTTGAGATACTGGGTACGGAACTCTAAAAATCATGTTTGTTGTATGGGAGCCCCCCTTAAATATTTATTTTATTTTATTTTTAGTATTTGTTGTTATAGCGGCAATAGAAATACATCATCTGTGAAAATTTCAACTCTCTAGCTATCACCGTTCTTGAGATACAGCCTGGTGACAGACGGACGGACGGACGGACGGACGGACGGACGGACGGACGGACGGACGGACGGACGGACGGACGGACGGACGGACAGCGAAGTCTCAGTAATAGGGTCCCGTTTTTACCCTTTGGGTACGGAACCCTAAAAAGACGAGGCGAGGAAGAGACAGATTAATATACCGAGATGTACTTATGACGTCACCGACAGATATATTTGTCTCTTTCTCACCTCGTATTTTTTCTATTTACATCTGTCTCTCTATATATTTAATTTTATATTTATTATATTAGTATATATTAATATGCAGTGTGTGACGCCCTTAACTCAATTATCTAAAGATAGAGTCGAACCCACGATCTAATGTACAGAAAGTGACACCACATACTAAGAGTCAATTAGTCATCAACTCAAGTCATCAACAGGAGCAGTTCCCACACACTGCTTTCGCTTGCACTCGACAAACCTCGTGGTCGAGTGGTTCATGTAACGGACTGTCGATCAAGAGGTCGCGGGTTCGATTCCCGCTCGGGACAATCATTTGTGTGATTTTTCTAATTGTCATACAAATGTTTGTACTGCGTCTGGGTGTTTCTATATATTATAAGTATGTATTTACAAAAGAAAAGTAGTATATGTAGTCTATCCGTATTCTGGTACCCATAACACAAGCATAAACGCTTAGCTTGGGACCAGAGGACGTTGTGTGAAATGTGCATGAATATGTATATGCTTTCTATGACAAATATCCTGCCACGTTGGCGCGGGCGGGGTGTCGAGATAACGCACAAAAACACATAGCGCAATTTCATTGGTCGCACGCCCCGCCCAAAATCGTCTTACGCACACTAAGACTCGATATTTTATGTACACAATGAGTATGAGCATTGATCTCGTAAGTTTTTCAGTGGGGCGTCGCCTTAAAATGTCAACTCCTGGACTCTTAAGGGTCTTATTCATAATTACTTATCGGAGGTTAAAAAGTTCGCTTAAATCGGTTCGCGAAAATTGTCAAAACTTGTTATTCATAATAGTATTTACGCTAAAACGTTTATTATCTCTCCAATAAAATCTCCGTTTAAACCTCCGATAAGTTATTATAAATAAGACCATAAGACCACATACCTATTATATCTTTTTGTTGTTCTTTCTATATTGGAAAAGCCATAATAAAAACACTGTCACATATTTCTCAAAGATTTTTTGTGTTTTTTGAATACAAAGTTATGCATAAAGATAATTTACCAAGTAATCAATAATACTGTTACAAAACGGGTATCAAACCCAAGAATAATGGCACGCTAATCAGCGCAAAGATGGCACTAGACCAAAAGTAAAACATGAAACTATGTTGTTACAACCTGTATATACACGAATTAGCAGGGAACAGATGGTTTAGTGGTTAAAACAGTTGCTTTACAATCGAACGTCATGGGTTTGATATACAAATTTTCCTGTTTTTAGTATTTTATACAATACCTACATGTACAGGCTGATGTCAAATAAAAGATTCCAAGCAGCTCTATAAAAATTAAAATTTTTCAAAATAATAAAAACTGATATCCAAATTATCTATTATCTACATTGAGAAATGAGTTCATTTTTACCGGGAATCGAATCCAAAACATTGACCACACAATATACAACAAACCACTGCTTATATACCTATAAAATAATTTATTACTAAAATATAAATAAATTATAACTTAAAAATTGCATTGTAAACAAATACATAATGTTGAAAACATTATAAAATAACTTTTAGCTAAGAAAAATATGGCGCTGTCATTCAATTTATATACCAACATAATAGAAAAATAGTAAAAAATGCAGACAAAATCTGTTAATCAGTATAAAATAATATGGTTAATGGAACTAGTAACATTTTAATATATTATTGTAGTATATAAGTAACTATAGAGTGCAGCTATCGCATCAGTGGCACAATACCTGATATCCATAACACAAGCATATAAGCCTAGCTGAGGACCAAAGGATTTTGTGTGAAATGTTAATGAATATTGTCCATGAATTCAAAATGTTAGTGAATGAATTAATGAATTTTAACAATATTTTTATCGTGTTTTAAGAAAAAATACACAAAATACGTAGAACATTTTCTATATTTCGAGGAGGAGAGGTCGAACCCTTTATAACAGGATTGGCCAACAAGTCGATCGCGACCATTTTTGGTCGATCACTCGCAAGTTCCATGAGACGCATTCAATGCCAAATGTTTCTAGTACTTGACACAGGAATGAACATGTACGCAGCTCATGCTTCGGAGTAGGGAGACGTTCAGCGTGACCACTTTTAGTAGTTTTCTACTATTTTCAAGAGTGCACGGCGGTATAAAAGCACATTGCATAAACGTCCCCCTTCTTACCTGAGAAATAGGCCGATCGCGACTCAATTTTAAAATAAAAAGTAGATCTTATGTACACAAAAGTTGGCCACACCTGCTTTATAACATATCCCTTGGTCTCTAATTTCGTATGTATGTTTTACTACAATAGGATAATTTATTATTCTCACTTTTAGCTACAGTTCTTTCTTGAACACATGCGCTTTATAGTTACTTACAAACTCTAATGATACATTAATATATTGTATAGTTAAAAATTTTTTAAAAATTAATAGTAATTTCATGTCACTAACAAATATAATATTGTTCAGTCGAGCATCGAACACTGAATCTATAGCATTTGATGCAACTAGAAGGCACGTAATATTGGCGTCAGATCAAAATATAATCTCACACGTAAGGCACTATAATATCTTACAATATTTATGAGGCAGGGTAACTTAGAAACTGAGTTTGAGTAACACATACAAACAAAAATACCAAATCGATTGAGCAAAATGACCATCACTTGTCTTGACTAACTGAAGAACTGACTTTTCGGCAATAATATCAAGGAGCCCTATTTATAATTACGGTTGAAAAGTCTGCGAAACGTCGGGCAGGATAAAAACTTAAAACGGACAATGCAGAATGGGTAAAAAGTAGTTTTTATTAGCAGCTACATTTACCCCGTTTTCCAATGGCAGAGCATAATGCGACTCAGTGCCGCACAATGCTGACGCTTAATTGGAACGTGAATTAGTTTTAAAATGCGCCAGCAGAGCGCGCTAAGTTCAGTGTTGAAAAAAAAATTCTAAAATAAACATTGTATTCACATTATATGTGTGGAATATAAAAAAAAGTCATTGTTTATACCTTCATCCATACTTATATTTATTTATTTTTTAACACAGCTTGAAATAACTTTGAATATTTCCAGAAAACTCCGACGAAAAGAAAGCCTTAAATTTTTTTTAACAATAAATAATATTACTAACAATAATATATAAATAAAATTTCAATCAATGCCAATTTAAAGAAAAAATACTTGTTAATTTTCTGTCGCTGAAGTTGGTATGGATACTATGGATTGAACGCATCACTTTTGAGAGTGCTCGATTGTGCGATGCGTTGCTGTAATTGGAACACTCAACGTTGAGCATTGTGCCGCATAATGCGCTATTGTGCGCTGATTGGAAAACGGGGTTAGAAACAATTAGACATCTTAATAAATATTTGACGTTTTACCCATATGACATAGTTATGATTTTGCAATTAAATATCATATTAACACTATCATATTAAAAATTAAATGTACGCAGTTTGATACCCTGCCTCAAATTTAATAATACTTATTTAATATTTTACTTATTATAATTTCATATAACATTCCAAAAAGTGTATATTTCATATAAAAAATTCAATCAACAATCACAAAAAAAACACCACATTCAAAAAATTTATACACAAAAAAATTGTAAAAAAAATGAAATAAATACATAATTATATACATTAAATCACTAGATGAAAGGTGGAACAATATCATCTCAGTCGTAAATCAACAAAATCTCATTACTTTTAAGATTTATGATCAAATTTTTATCCACATACATACAAAAAAAATTATTAAGATTTGTTGAGCAAATATTTTTTGCTGGCACTTGATCGAGAATGGTTAACATCATTTTGATATAATTATAGAAATAAATAGCTTATAGAAATCGAGAACATAGAATCATTTTGACTTCATGAAAACATATTTTTGAAGTACTTAGTCATATACAGGATGATTTTGAGATAAAAACAAAATAATCTTGAAAACAATTACGAAATAAATTGAGATAGCAAAAAGGTTATAAAAAATATAATTTAGTTAAATAAACATACAGAAGTGATTAAATAAGAGTAACAAGATTTTTTTATAAATACATATTATTTAATTTAAAATTTTATTCACAATATATATTCTTTAAGAAATTGCATTTGCATTTATAAAGAATAATAAATATAATTAGGTACTTAATCTTTTAAATGTCCAACATACGTTGATCTTTATCTATCATAAGTATATGGTAATTACTTGATTTTTGATATTAAGCACATTATATGTAAATGGATGAGAAAGGTGAAGAAAGAAAACATACAAAAAGTTGCATAGTTATTAACTAAAAACACGCTTGAAAATCCTGAATATTATTTGAAATTACTGTATTGTCATCGGTCCTTAATACAACATTTCAGATCATAATAGCGTATCAAGTAAGATAATTTTGCAAGTGAGCGAAAAACACTTTCAAAGATTCCGATATCTAAATAAAAATTGTCTAACAAATAGTGTTAAAAATAATAAACACATTTATACAAATCTAAAAAAATTGGAGATAAACTTACCAAATGAAATCAAAGCGAAAAATCATCACTTGTAATAATTTATTCTTGATTTATTTTTAATAATTTCAAAATCAGCCTGTATATTAAAATAATTAAATATTTTTTTACAAATTATTAACATAATAGTTAATTATTTATATTAATCTAGAATGTTTGAGATATTGCAGCAGTAATTGATGTAGAAACTTGTATTGATGTACATTCTCTATGAGGTTCGCTCTCTGCTGATGTAGTAGACTGATCGTGCGAGGGATATCCAATTCCTAAGAGTAAAAAATTAACAAAATATATGTGAACAAAATACAAATAAAAGAAATAAATCATAAAATAAGATATTAATTAAATAAGAAAATACTCTTAGGGTTTTCTGATCCAATAAAAATTATAAAAACAAATATGAGGAAATAAGTATTACAATTCCTAAAAGAGTTATCGATTTAAAGCAATTTTAAAATCGATTATCTATGAAAAAATTGGGGTTTTCGTAAGATCAGAAATTATTTTCTTATAATTATGATGCCTAAAATCTATTTATTGACACAGCCTTTGGTTAAGAAATGGGGGTGGAAATGCTTATATTATTATTACATACCTGATTGTTATCCAGAATATCATGAAGCAGATCTGCAGCCAGTACAGTGCCACTTCTGCCTGCCCCCTTCGCGCAACACAGCAGTAGGGGGGCAGCTGCAGGAGGAGTGCCCCCTAACGCCCCCAGTGTGCCCCCACCTGTTAAACTTCGCGCCTCCGCTTCACTCGCCACTCGGAGACTGTTCATCTCCGATAGGAATGCTGAAAGGTAAACAATTAATCATATTATGTTATTATTGAAACTTTTTTATACGCTTTTATTCGCTCGGTACGTATCTGCCAAAATTGTTATATTCGCAAGCTTCAAAAAGCTTCTCTATCAAGCAGTAGACTCACCAAGGAAGTGTTCAACCTGGTCGGGGACGTGCGCCGCGTTGTTCCAGCGCGCGTAGTGCACGTGCCACAGCGAGCGCGTGCGCGCGCCCGCACGGACCCGCACGCGCACAGACGCGCCCCACCACGTGCGGGACCAACTACCACACCACACCTGGAACTGATGCATCACATCTTATACTAAAGTCTCCCATTTTTATGTTTGGGTATCATGTGTTTAGAGCATTAATCCAACAAGAGGTGAAATTATAAGGCAACCCCCGCTGAATAAGGTACGAGAACATTGATCATACCCTTGTGTACGGACGCTGTCGTCTCTTAGTTAGCGTGAGCGCGATTATAGGCGAGGCGTGCGTAGTGACCGATGAAATTAAGTTATTGAGTTTGCGTGCGTTAACTCAGCACCCCACCGATGTGGCAGTATATTTATAATAGAAAACGTCGCGTGCACCGGCTCCTGTTGGTTTATTACTTTAAGATCATGTTACGTGCGTATCGTTGAGCAGTTCCCAAGGTCTTAACGGTTCCAGAAACGCACAAATAAAAATCCAAGGCACAGCCAGACATATCACACAAGTTTCAAAGCAATATTGGTTATCTAATAGTTTTAACTGGTTTCTTCAGTTTTAACTTCAGTGCCGTCGAGCCCACTATTTTAGATAATTCTCAAAATACGTTTTCTAATATATACAACTATATTTACCTTCCCAAAGTCGGTGGTAGTATTCTCATTAGGTAGATAGTGTGGGTGTGACCCCACCCTGGCCACCAGGTGAGCTCCAACCTGCCAGGCACACTCCCACACGAGAGCGCACGCGCCCCCACAACTACAGGAGCCCCCGCCACATGGGGCGGTACCCTTGGGATCTGCTACCTTGGCTACCACGTAGAAACGCTGCGTACTGCCTACTGTCATCTAAATAATGTAACGATTTAAAGACAGAAAATTAAAACCAAGCAACATGCAAAATAGTATACTATCAAAGATCACTCCCATTAGATACCGCGTTACGAGATTATGTTGAAGACTAAAAGCACCAACATTGAATAGCACATATTATTATTTTAAAAAAGTTTATACAACCTTTTCTTAAATTTTATAAGCAAAGGAAGAGTCGCTGGTCACAGTTAATAAAATATATTTGCAATATGTCTAATATACTTACAGTAATATGTGAAGCATTGATATAACCATGTGGGTTATTGGGTGTGGGGTTCAACCGAACCCTGTTGTCTTCATAAGGCAGATGGTCTGTGGAGAACCCGTTCAATGGTGCATGTTGTGGTAACAGCGCTGTTCGGAACTCCGCATCAGTCTCACGACCTTTAGGGATCTGTTCGAACGCGAACGATAATTGGTCATCTGTCATTTTCCTTTCAAGGATCTGACACTGAAACAAATATATTAGGTTACAATATTATTTAGACAAGTAATAAGTATTTTACATTTAGGACAATATTATCTAGTCCCAAGCTAAGCTTATTTGGTTGTTGAAATAAAACCACTTTTTACGGATCTAGACACGTGGGCCTGGTTCCCTTCTGTGACCATGGTGACTGCAAATCTCCGAAATTTCGGGCTAAAATTTAAAACAAATACACGCGACTAAATCCGTAAAAAGTGGTTTTATTTGAACGAATGAGATGCGCAAGTGTTAGAGAATATTATTTGATTGAGTTATGGGTAACAGAATACCGAATATACTGTTTACATGTTTTTTTTGTAATATATTTTTATTACATACAAAATACGCAAACGCAGTAGAAATATTGGTGTGACAAACATAAGTATCACACAAAACAATACCTATTGTGCACGAATCAAATTCGCGACCTCATGAGCCGCAGACGTTTAAACCACTAGACCACAAAGTCCGTCAAATTTTCTTCCCACGGCGCTGTAAGAGTCAGGTAAGGTACAATATAAGAAAACATATTGTTGGGAAGGAAAACTTGAAACTATACCTGCCTCAGTGGAAGTGGTCGCCGTGTCCAACAATGGTATCTGGGCCTCCTACACTGCAGGCTTTACTTAAATCGTCTGAGAAGCTTCAAAATGGAAGCGGAACCGCTTACCATGGTCTCTTTGGTGATGCTCGGTGGCAACGGTTGAAATTTTGCAAGTCCGGTAGACCAGCGGTGCGTATGCGGGGCGGGTGCGTTGCGTGGACGACCCAGTGTCGCTGAACGAACCTCCTTATTTCCTCTCCCCATCCACATCGCCCATCTGCGACGTTTCTTCTCTTTGGTAGAACTACTTGACTTACTTGCGTCCGTTTCTACTGAACTATGGGAGTTTACAAATAGATTTGAAAGAAGGATTAAGAATACATGTGATCATC
This sequence comes from Orgyia antiqua, assembly GCA_916999025.1. NCBI lineage: Eukaryota > Metazoa > Arthropoda > Insecta > Lepidoptera > Erebidae > Orgyia > Orgyia antiqua. The sequence goes on from OU779866.1 coordinate 35,612,433, forward strand.
ACCCGTTTTCCTTCTCAGGGTGCTGTAAGAGCCAGCTAAGGGATATTGTTATCAGATCTTCTGTGAGAGATGGAAAATTCGAAAATAAACGTTGTGCCAACAGACCGAGAGTCAGCGCGGCACAGTAGACCATAATCCCTCCCAAAATGGAGGAGGCCCGTGCCCAACAGTGGGACGTAAATGGGATGGAGGAAGAGAGAGAATACAAAACTAGTTAATGAGAGCATTAACTACTTTCGGTTTCACTGACATTTATTACTGCCCAGCTTCTCAGCTCTTGGGGTAATGATATACAGACATTGTTATTATGATTTACAAGCTATATAGCTGTAAAGTATTATTTAAATCCATTTCTTAATATTTGGGCATAAGAGCAACAAACATACATATACATTTTTTGATCCATCTTCACATCATCTATATATTTATTATTATTATCTGTGGTTTTTAGGGTTTCCAATTCGGTATCACTTAATATTTAAGCCATTTTTAGTTATTTCATAAATAGTTATCGGTCAGCAACCATAAAACAAGCAAAAGGTCGAATTGACAAACCTCTTTTTTTTTAGTCGTTTAAAAAAAGTATACTAACCTATTAACTGTAGAAATAGTAGCATTGACGGTACACACACTGGTGTCATTAACCGCTATAGAAGTTACATTATCACCTTTATGTACAACATTTATTGTATTGTTATTAGATACTCTGTGCGTCGATAAACTCTGGTAGGGGGTCTCGTCGTAATCTTTATCATCATGCATAGACAATCTATCCATTGATAACGCTACATTTTCAAACTCAGCTTGACTATTTTTCGATCTAACAGTCAGATCCTTGGGCACACTGGTCTCCCTAACACCTTTTATAATCTGTGCATTCACATAATGGCTATCTGGACTTTCAACCTTAACAGGTAAATAAGCCGGACTTAAATATTTATTTAAAGACGGATTATTACTATTTCGTTCATTTAATCTCGCTATTTCGTCTGTAGTAGTTAAACTTTGTGCTCGATCTCTCATCGTTATTTTCCCATCATTTTGCCAAGGTAATGGCACATTTTCATAAATAGGTTCCGATTCACTCAATTTAATTTGCGTTTGTGGCAACACTACGTGTCTCTGATATGGCAACCTCGACATCGGCATAGAGTACATTATATTACCTCGTTCATCATATACTTTTTGTATATTATCAGATATATGATGTGGATCTATAATTATATGGGGTTTAGGGTCTAATACTGAATTTAGATTATTATAAGTGCCGTGGGTTCCGGGCATAATATTTGGCCTATAGTTAATATGACTAGGGTTTATGTAGCCTAAGTATTGCCTGTTTAAGGCTGTTCTAGTTGAGACTAAGTCTGGACTGGATCCAGACACATTGGAATTTATATATCCTCTATGGTAGTTCAGAGCTTGACTGGCGACTGCTAAGTCTGGGGTGGAATTTGAGGCTAGACCATTCGAGGGGTATGGAGGTGGAGGTTTATATACATTTACAAAATGTAGCTGATTGATGTCTGTTTGTACATTAGGATTGACAGCAAATGGGTAGTTACCCATGAACTTGAGACCGTATGGGTATTCTTCGGTGGTGACCGGTTGGGTATGCCTGGTGACGTCAGGGTAATGTACTCTGTGGATGTCAGGGTGTGAGCCGTATACCAGTGGTTTAGAGGTGGTGTTCACCATTTGTGAGTGGTGATGGTTTTGGTAGCGTAGTTGTGCTTCAGTCCTTTGTTGTTGGTATTTTTGTTGGACCGCTGTTTCGTAATCTGGTGCTGGACGGTATTGTGGAAGAAGTGCCCTGAAAAATAGCTATATAATTAACACATAGCTAGGTTCTAGCAAAAGTTAACTAAAGGATAATTTAAGTACACAGTCAAAAGGTTTGGTTTTGAGATTTCTGTCTTGTATAGTATCCGAATGACTACCCATTATTTCGTCGAAAAACGAGAGAGAATCTGACGACAGAAGAAACTATCGAACACATTTTAAATTGTTTTTACGTGTATGACCACATAAAAAATAATATAATTCTTGTCAGCCCACAAGGTTTTAAAGGTGGAAGGAAGCATTGGAGAACATCATTAGCGCATGTAATTCATGAAGGGCTTCTAAGTTTCCAAATAGTCCTACCTGTTTTGGTGTACTGGTTGTGGTGTCTGATGGTGTACATGATCAGCTAGTTCTAAACAGCTGGTGGAATACGCTCTGTGAGCTGCTGATAACGGCTCTAAACGACACACACTGCTGCCCAACTCTCTGGCATCCAACTCTTCGCGGCTGTCTGATAGACCATGCTCCTGTTAAATACAATGAAACAAATAGTACAATCCCAACAGTAGTCTATGGCTCAGTAGAATACATCTCGTCTCATTACACTGAAATACCTATAGTGTACGAGAATGCAGTTAATCTAAAAGACATCAAGAATAATTACTGATATAAGTATTAGCTGTATCCAAACCTGAAACTTTGGTGTATGGTCATCAGGAGGTGCCTCAGTCAGCTCGCTCTGGTGTTTCATATAGAAGGTATGCTGTTGGACACAGGACCACCACACGTACTTGCCGTCTTCCGGGCTAGCCAGGGTGTATGATGCGGAACCAGATTGTTTCTGACACTCGATGCTGAATGTGCGCTTGTGGTTGATCACGTTTGTTATGTCCATCCATCTGTAGAAACAATATCTAATTTTAGACTACTGGGTCTTTGAATCGTCATATCAGCTGTGTTACGAAGAAGGTTGTCCGTTTGCTATTTTTTGCGTCTAAAAGCAATACTGCGCCCATTAGTGACAGCATATTATTTCGAAATTTTGTGATAGACATTAAGAAAAAACCGCTTTTCAGTTATAATATCGTTTATTTGATAGTGATGGATGGCAGTACTATAATTAAAATTGACCTTATGACAATGCTGAAAGCTACAATAGGATATGGAGATGGTTATGCTTAGTAACAAACAAGCATATAGCTATCGCGGAAAGGAAAGCTTGACATGAAACCCTTTCTGAATAACCTCGAGAGTGTTTCTGCAGTAAATAGTTATCTATAGACCTGAATAACACAATAACGTCCAGACAGCTAAATGTAGTTATGTAAGACAATCCGAGAATCAGTGTAATAGCATTTTATACGTGCCACATAAATGGATTAATTAATTGGTGTAGAAACTTGACTCACGCGATATAACACTCGATACATTCTGTTTATGTCATCATGAGTATTAGATTCGATACCATAATCGTTTTAAATGCCTAGAAATGTTGAGTATTGTTTAGACTTTAGACCTAGATTTAGATCCTGGCTGTATATCGTCAATGTTATAACTATCATCTTGCATAGTTTAATTTATGACGGTCCCGAATCTTTATAAATCTAACTTAGAGAAAATTAAGCGACTATTTTGTATTTTTAATTAACATGCCTATGTTTGTTATTGCTTGATACTGTAATAGCTTAAAACATTTAAATAAAACTGTCCAGAGGTTCCATACCTAAAAATGATATCGTCACACTAAAGTAAAATAGTGATGGTGAAATTACAAACGTCCTGTCTGTGTGTATGTTAAAAAGCAAGGCAGTATTTATAAACGTTAGTTAGTTTACCTATAAAAATGTGGCGTGTCACTATTATCCACCAGTACTCTGATGCCTGTGAGTGAGATAGCGATAGTGACTTCGTTCTGGTTGAGCTGGTCTTTGGCGTTGAACATCTCCTGTCCGTACCCACGCAGTTGCTGGCAGGTTGTGATGAAGCCTTCCTCTGCTTGTACCTGCAACATTGTACACTGTTTAAGGGATTCATTACTTGTATAGTTGTGACAGGTCTCGCCGCGCAACTGTATCAGAGCTTATAATGGACGGGATCATGAATAGGATCCCCACAAGGTACAATTATTTGTGTAATGAATGCAGATTTTAATACTGCGTCAGAGTATTCCCTATGTACCTACACTCTGTGCAGTTATTTAGAAAAAAGTTATGTAAGTATATATTGTTAGATTCATAATTTGATGCCTGATTCACAAACATTAGTTTTGTTTTAAAAAAGAAAGAGGTTCTATGTTCGACTGTATATTTTTTACTAAATGAAGTTAATACGATTTATCAATGAATAAATAAGATACTTTTCTTAGACCAAAAATATTTTACAAATGGGCTCAAATGAATTGCACCTGGCCAATCGCGAGCAAAAACATTCACGATGTACAAATTGCACCATAAAAATTTCTATCCATACTCGTAAAAAACCTGCTTATGTACAGTATGACACCATGTTTGTACACTTTAGATTGCTATCATAATGACAAGACATGGCTATATTTAAAACTATTTCAAATGTCTACATTGTTATCAAATACACAACGATTACAGGCAGATAACAACGCATTATAAACCTATTAATTTTATTCTAGAAATCGATTATCTATTTGGTATTAAAATGTAGCGTGCAAGGGGTAACTATAGGTGGAGCCACGATATCATTATGAACGCAGGGACAGGAGCCGCTGAATACGAGTACATGTGTCGCAAGACTAACGTTGTAGCTCGTGGCGTTCCATGGAAGAGGCCTCTCGGTCCAGAAGTAAACGGAGACAGGTTTAAGAGGGCACGATACCAAATTATGCTCTATACGAAAATATGGGTATCGTACTTCCATTTTTTCTTCGCGAAAGTTAAACCGATTTTAAATGTTTTTACGCTATATTATAGATGAAGAGTATATCTATGCTTCTGTCACTTTCTTTTTTTCTATACATAATAACTAAAATAAATATGATCATCCGAAAAACCCGTTTTTTTTTTATTTTGTTTAGGTAAAGTTGCAGCGTCTATCACACATATTTGGTAACGTTTTACCAAAAAAGAAAGTGAAACAAGCATAGATATACTCTTCATCTATAATATAGTGTAAAAACAATCAAAATCGGTTTAACTTTCGCGAAGAAAAAAGGGGATTACGAAATGTCTTTTTTTCAAAGAGTTTGTAGGTAAAATCTGCTTCAGCTATATTTGTCCCTTTCAGTGCGGTGCTCGAGAATAGGGATAGCAATACCTAAATTAGGAGTACAGTACCCTCTTAAGAGAGAAAGAATGACTGGATGGGTACGCATCACTCCTTTCTCTCTTAGACCATTCATGCTTTCTTTTTTTATAGACTTGATTCACCAGGATTATGCAATCCCCTGCTAAAGATAGGCTTATTCCATGGAACTCTACCGGTCTTGTGCCCTAATAAATAAGTCACTGGTATAATTTTGCTACACCTAGTCATCCTGTTCACAGCCGCCACTAAAGAAAGTTTTTCCCACAGCGGCTTTTAATGCAAATAAAATTCAGGATTGTTTGATTCATACAGTAAATATTATTTAGTGTAATGGACATAAATATTTAAACTGTATTGAACGTTTTATATGCTTTATTATTGTGTGGAATCTCCATGTTAAAAAATCTATCATTGTTTTAAGAATACAACAAGACGCCAGTTAAAATATAAATAATGGTGTGGAGTATGTTAATAGTTTTTATCGCGGAATAAGGTAGAGTTATATGAAACAGCGCGTGACGTACTCAGTGATCAATAATTGGCTACAAATTGATGCATATCAGACTGACTAATAACCAGGGTTGTCATTTTTTATCGTACGTGAACAAAAATTTTTTAAATAATAAATAAATATTCAGGACATTTTACACAACGTCCTCTGGTCCCTGTGGCTGCTGGCCACGCGACAGGGGGACCTAGTGCTTCCCCTGTTGGGTCGGGCCCCGATTAACGGGGCCACCCCTCGCTGGGTCATGGTAAAGCTCAAGGCACCATCATGGCCCAGCAGGGTAGAAGGCGGAAAAATAAAAAAACAAAAAAAAAGTCCTCTGGTCCCAAAGTAAGCTATATTTCTATGCTTGTATTATAGGTACCAGATACGGATAGACTACATATACTACTTTTCTTTTGTAAATACATACTTATAATACATAGAAAACACCCAGACGCAGTACAAACATTTGTATGACATTTATGGATATCACACAAATGATTGTCCGAAGCGGGAATCGAACCCGCGACCTCGTGAACGGCAGACCATTACATAAACCACCCCACCACGAAGCCTATTTTGGCTTTCAAATCTAATTAGAACATCTAGCAGGAATACGCATTTGCCACTCGGTATTAAATTAATCAAATCGATTGGTTGAAAGATAAACAGTTATCTCCATGCTGGCTGTGGCTAAGGCATGTAGTCCTCGAAAAATATGATGCACACAAAGTTTTAGCACTTTGTCATTGGCTGCAGAATAGATCTACGACTTACCAGACAGCTAAAGGGGTTATAAATCTATAACATTATAAAGCTGAAGAGTTTGTTTGAACAAGCTAATCTCAGGAACTACTGGTCCGATTAGAAAAATTATTTCTGTTATGGATAGTACATTTATCGAGGAAGACTATAGGCTATAGGTATTATAACATTATCAAAACAAACACGTTATGAAAACGAGGAAAATTTTCTTTTTGGTAGACCAAATGCACTTCCGTTGCGAAAGAGGCTCATGTTAAAATAGTGAAACGCATTATGGAACGACAAGAAACCTATATATTCTGAGATGAATATAAACTAGGTTAGAACTTAAACGGGTAAAAAAATTACGGTTTTGTACAATTGTGCATAGAAACAAGTAGTTAGAGCTTAAAAAGCGTGTTATTTGAGCCTCGTACAGGCGATAAACCCCGTATTTCTATAGGGGAGCTCATACGCTTGACATCCCTGCTATCGAAGCGTGATACATATACATAACTAACGCATCACACTGTTCATATTAACTAGTATAGTTACTTCCTAACATATAGCTACTTTCATTTCATTCCCAAGTTATTTAAGCAGCTTGTAAATTACCATGTAATGACAGAGTTACATCATTTGTTTCCACTTTATAACTTCCAATGGGTGCTACATGAAAAAGATAAGGGATGCAAAATACTAAAGTTAGTTTATAACACGCAGTTTACACAATAAGTAAAGTACGGTACGGCCACGTCCAAAGAAGCAGCAAAGATCATGTGGTGTAAATAGTATTAAAACTACCGAAACAAAAAAAGAGGTCACCCGCCATTGACCTCGTGGTGTAGTAATACACAAAGAGACCTAAAGAAAGCCCAGTTGCCATAAGAGTCAACCCAAGACCCCGAATAACGGGATGAAGGGTTTGATAAAGTTTACATGAATTAGTACCAATCTGGGAAGAAACCCTTGTTTCTCTCCACCCGATGATAGTCTGGAGGAGATCGCTTTGTGTGATAAGACTGCCAGTTAGACATTGAATATACTGCTTATGTTCCGTATATTTTATGGTATAAAAAGGTTTTACGTTTATGTTAAAGCCTTATCCTTAGAGCGTTAATCCAAAAAAATTGATATTATAAAAGACAAACCCGCTGAAAAAGTTACGAGATCAATGTGCATACTCATTGTGTACGAACACTGTCGTATCAGTGTGGTGGTTTTGGGCTGGGCGTGCGGAGCGATTAATGAAATTTCATTATCGTGTCTGTGTGCGTTACCTCCGCAACCCACCGACGTGGTAGCATATTTGTCAAAGAAAACAGCGTATGTAACAGGTTCTTTTGATTTAATACTCTAAGGTACTATCCTATATTATTTATTTTATTTTTATACTAGCTGACCCGGCAAACGTTGTTTTGCCATACTAAAAAAAAAGGTTTGAAAAATAGATGTTGGCCGATTCTCAGACCTACTCAAAATGCATGTAAAATTTCATAAAAATTGGTCAAGCCGTTTCGGAGGAGTACGGTAACTAACACTGTGACACGGGAATTTTATATATTAGATTTATCCTATATTATTATCCTATTTGACGGGCTTCGTGGCGTAGTGGTTCATGTATTGGACTGCCGTTCACAAGGTCGCGGGTTCGATTCCCGCTTGGGACAATCATTTGTGTGATATCCATAAATGTCATACAAATGTTTGTACTACGTCTGGGTGTTTTCTGTGTATTATAAGTATGTATTTACAAAAGAAAAGTAGTTTATGTATTATATCCGTATTCTGGTACCCATAACACAAGCATAATACGCTTAGCTTGGGACCAGAGGACGTTGTGTGAAATGTCTATGAATATTTATATTTATTTATATATAGAGCTGCCTGGTCAGGGTTAGCATCCCCTGTAAATACAACTACATAGAAGTCATGAGAATTGTTCCTTAAAAACAAACACACAGATATATCTAATAACTAAGTTAGCAAGGCGAAAATAATTGATTACAAACTGAACGTTCGTAAACAAACTAGAATTTCGCTGTACTCCATATCAAATCGCAATTTAACGGTCAATAGTAAAATTCCATGTCGTGTGGTTTGTAGTTATAACTAACTTAATTATTCACTAACTATTGTTTGCTGTCAATATACTGAAACCAAGAGTTTGTATGTTTGTTTTTCATAGAGATTTAAATAAAAGTGAAAATATTTTTAGCCACGTGACTGTCAAAACTTTGCAAGACCTAAATAAAAATTGGCACAGCTAAAGTATACCTAGAGTCGGAAGCGTAAATTTATTTCCTTAATGTTTAAGGGATTCCTAGCATTACCTTGATAAAAATCTTTAAGGAATATTATGGGTAGATATCATGCCCTGCCTACATACAACTGAATAGTAAATTAATTAAAGTTAAGTCATTGCAACGAAATTTTGTCCGTAAGGTGACTGACATAAAGAATACAAGGTCAACTCCCCATGTCTTGCCCGCGGGGGTCGTAAGAACCGCGACCGAGGGAAAACTACGTCGTATGACACCTGCGCACATACCCAAGGAGAACTGACGTTAGGCAGGCGGCTGGACGTAAAAATCAGTTAAATCTCATTGAAACATGAACAAGTAGCCAGGGGTCACCGACCCCAAATAACGGGATAAGGGCAGAGGAATGATGAATTATTGCAACGAATAACTGTTGCGAGTAAACCAACAGAACAATAAATGTATTTAAACAAACCGTTACACTCACACATAACGTATTCAATACAACTCGCTGGCTATTGTAACACACGACAGTTTTACTAATTATTGTATTTATATTGAATTTGCATATCGTTTGTGATTTAGAATGTATAAGAGAATGGAATCCGGTTAGATTACGCAAAAATCATTAAATTCTAGACAAGAAGTTTAGATATTGGCTGATTTTTTACTTATTTGACTTTGTAAAAAGTGGTGCGGTATTTGAGATCCACGGTTGGGATCGTTCGTACTAGCTATAATAATAAATAGTGCCGCTAACTATTATAAATAGGAAAGTTTGTCAGAATGTATGGATGTCAGCACAGGAAATTCAAAGGGTGTAAGGATGTTTGTTCCTTTTTACGTGACAAGGGGGACAGCAACTAAAAAGCGGGTGAAACCGCAGGCATCTTTTACAAAACAATAGTACATAGTTAAGTAGTTATATGAGAGAAATAAGTCTAACTTCAGAATTAATTGGATAGGCAAAAATTTTGTGGGAATAAAACAAAAAAATATAATTATATTTGTATACGCTAATACAGTCATTAAAGAGATTTTCCCGCGCTTTCGTATTTTTGTAAGTATGTAATTTTTAAAGGAGTTCTACCAAACAGTACGTAATAGTTTATATAAACTAGCTATAGTCTGTGGTTTTAAACGCTTTTCCAACTAGTTCTCTGGTCCCAGTGGCGTATTTACCTTAGCCTTGCTGCTGGGTGAGGCTTGCGAGGTCGGTGCAAGCCTTCACTTCTCTATTAATTTTTGGCACTGAACACCCCTGAAACTAGGACCATTCCAAGAAAACCTGGATAAATAGCAGCCCTATCTAACCTAACCTAACTGAAATTTTAAGCGATTGCATTGTTCATCATACAAAACGGCTGAACATAATCTGATAAAAACTTCTCCATTTGTAAAAGCTAAAATCTGCTTGGAAAAGCCTATAAGATAACATCATTTGACATCCTATTGTGTATGTATTTATTTCATCTCATTACCATAATGTGATGTGTCTGTGTGGGAACATACAACTCTCATTTATTACGTACTTAAGCAATATTATTGATAACATGTCGACTGTGAGAAATATATTGACAATGTGTTGACAAAGACTTGTTGCTTTTATTTTGCAATCATTGTTATAATTGACATTGTAAAAGTTATTGAAAATTCAATACAATTATCATTTCATTAACTACAATAATAACTTAATATGAATTTCATAATAATGACTGTCAACAAGGTTTAAGTTTTTGTTTAAATGATTTGACTGTACAAGAATCATTATATACAAAAATTGGTCAAGTGCGAGTGGGACTCGCGCACGAAGGGTTCCGTACCATTATCTATGCAACATAAGGCAACGTTATTAGTATCGAGCAAGAAACGGTAAAAAAAATCAGTTTTTTGTATGGGAGCCCCCCTTAAGTATTTATTTTATTTTATTTTTAGTATTTGTTGTTATAGCGGCAATAGAAATACATCATCTGTGAAAATTTCAACTGTCTAGCTATCACCGTTCTTGAGATACAGCCTGGTGACAGACGGACGGACGGACGGACGGACGGACAGCGAAGTCTCAGTAATAGGGTTTCCGTTTTTACCCTTTGGGTACGGAACCCTAAAAACTACAGATGGCTTAGCTGCCTATAGTTTGGGAGTCATATGCTTAGCATGCATGCAGCCTCCGTGTGGTGACGTATTAAGAATACAAGTGTCAGTGTGTACAACACTAAGGGATGATGATGATGATGATGCACACAGAAAACATCCTCTGTGAGAGACGGAATACTCGAAAATATACCTTGTGCCAACACACCTGGTCAGTGCGGCACAGTAGACCATAATCTCTGCCAAAATGGAGGAGGCCCGTGCCCAACAGTGGGACGTAAATGGGCTGGGGAAGATGCTTAGCATTTGTAACCACTACACACTCTTCTTTCATACAAAAAGTAAGCTTTGTGCTTACTTGCTGTGTACCAAATGTCATTTACTTAGTTTTAGTAGATTTGGCATGTGAGAGCTACAGACAATTGCTCTCGTATTTATATTATTAGTAAGGATGTTATCTATGCACATGCCAAGACGTAACTGCATCCCAGTCACATCTAAAATGATTAGAATACATTTATAAATTTTTTTTATTATCTTTATTTATGGAGTTACATTTATAAATAAGATTGTAAACTGTGTGTAATATGATGATATTTATAGAACACATTAATAGTGACCTTACTCTAAATGTTTGATAACCGTTGAAGATGCAACTAATGTTAACTGATCGCAGAGACAAACAATTGTTTTTAGTAACTACAATGGATAAAACATAAATTCATCATTGTTTTACCCTGATCCCTAAGTATGTGGCAGTTTATTAAACCTGTTTAAAGAGGAACAATGACTTTAATTAGTTACCTCATAGAACAAATACTTACCACAATTTTGTAAAAAAAAAACAAAAACTTATTTACCATTTCTTAGTTTACTTAACAACATATGGGTAAATAGGGGAACAGAATTATTATTCTAAGAGACAATTAACACAATGTATATAAACATGATACAATCCATAGATTTAAATCCTGCACACACATAGCTTTTAGCACAATTATTCCTCACCTGTGACATATTGTGGAGAGCCATATGGTGTTGAATCACAGCCTCTGTCAGCCACTCCAACCTTCCAGTCTCAGCCAGAGTACTACCATCTATAATCTGACCACCATCCAACATTTGCTTCGGAAATGTCAACAGATTCTTCAAATACTCCACTGTGTGTCTTTCTCGGTCATGGTTACCATACTCAGCTTGTCTACTATAAGAGGCGAGCACCACAGCTTGCTGACAATCACAGATAAGTCTACCTTCTATTAAATCATTCTTCAACTGTAAAAAGTAGTGGTATCTGGTGACTTCATCAGTGATCAGACTAGTACCAGATATAACATAGTACATAACGCGAAGGTACAGCTGATGTGACAACGCATACTTCTCAAGTTGGCGCTTTAGTGGGCGTTCTAACTGAACCCATCTCGGCTGTTGACTGCGATTAATATAGCGAAGACCGAAGAACTCAGACTGGTTAATAGCTTGCCTCTGACACACGTTATCGAGGCACTCTTGGCCTGTACTGTCTACAGACAGTGTGCAATCCGCGACACCACCATCCAGAAGCTCGACACTTATCACAAACAAACTTTTTGATGCTACATTGTACTGGCGTGTTTTCTTCAATTTCAACTTAAAAGGCATCTTCCAAACCTACCTGCCGCCTATTCGCAATAACATCACATAGGAAATAAACGTTACGTTACATTTATGGCGAAGGAATGTAGGAAACGATGCATCCGCTACGCGTGCCACATATTTATGATATTTCACATTAAATTTGCAACTAAATATTAGTATCTTGAACTAATTTCTGTTACCGTGGTAATGACGTAGGTATGTGAACGGAAATATATAAAAGTTGTTCAGTAAACACATGTATTTTTATATTATGAAAATTCACGTCCACAACATTACAGCCATCAAGAAAGTGACAATTTGAATGACATTTAGATTTTCAGTGTTGCATAAGCAACACTTTTTTTATCTACCATGATGGTAGAATTTTTTAATCCGATTTTTTAAGTCTGCGTAAGTAGGTATTGGATTAGGTGTTTCATTATTAGTTATGATGATTGTGGGTGCCCGAACTCCAATCTCGTTATTTTATTAACATGCTTAATATATTATAAATAAAATAAGTTCAGTATGTATCTATCAATGTATTAATCTATGTAACGGAATCTTTAAAAGTGAGTTTCACCCACTTGCAGTAGTCGGATTGATTTGAAATGCATACATATCAAGGACCGATGACAATGCAATTATTTAAAAAGATATTTAGAATTTTCAAGCGTTTTTTAGTTTTTGAACTAAGCAAATTATTGTTATCTACGTGTTCATAACCAAACCTGGAGCTGCAGCAACATTGGAGTTCTTTGGTACAGCTCCAATCCTGATAAAAAATATTAAAGATGGCACTTGATGTTTTACAAAAACTGTGTTAATGCCAACTCCTATTGGAATAATGCTCCAAGTGTGCAGCACATAACAAAGACAAGTGATTTAATTTTTAGTTACAATGTAATTTTTAGTTAATTTTAACAAGAGGGGTAACGTGTTGTGCCAGTGGGTTTAAAGGTATTCAGGATCGGTTGGTATATACATAGTACATTAATAAAAAGTTGGTTAAGTAACGATAAAAATGTATAATTATCTAAAATATATCTTTTTACAAGTTAAAATATCCCCATATTAACAATTACATCTTTTAGTTTGGGAATCTTGAATGTTTAGCCTGATAACCTTGCCTTTTCATCTTTGCTTGTAGAGTCTTGAAGCACCCAGTCTTTCGGGACTTTTAAAACCGCCATTAATTTCTCTTCAGGTGAATCCTTTCTTGGTTCGTTCATGTACTCCCATTTCTGTAAAATAATTTCATCAATTACATAAAACTAGACTACAATTTCATTTTGTTAAAACAAGATGGTATTAAGAGACTTAAAACATTAAAAACCTTGTAGTATTTCTGAAATAAAATTTTAATTAATTAGATTTTAATATTCTAGACGGAAGAATCGGGTTAAATTATGGTTTTAGATATAAAATATCAGATTAACTATTCAGAAGGAATAAACTACTTGAAAAATAGATTTCTAGATTATACACACTCGGCTCTCCCGCATATCTCTATCTCATATCTAAGTGAACGGTCGTTATGGAATAGAGTTGGTGGTATTTTTAAGATTTTTATCAATGGCTACACCCAAGTATAAAAATCCTTCTACATAACATTTATTTCTACTAGTTCCCATTTAATATTTTTGAATTCCTGGCAACACCATTGTATAAAAAACTTACAGCATTGAGAGGCAGCGACATAAGAATGGACTCGTATCTGGCTTGTGGTGTATGTAGTCCAAACTTGGTACCTCTGTCGTACATCAGGTTAAACTCCACATAACGGCCACGACGCAATAACTGCCATTGACGTTCGTAGTAACCGTAACCATCTTCTTTATGTTTCTTCACTAAAATCACATAATATTATTGAAGTAAAATCACGGTAAATGAATTAAATAGCTTTTTTAAGTTTTTAACTCGAAGTTGCGCGGCTTTTGGAGATTAAAAGTGCATTTTTATGTAGTTCCATTTTACTTATTTAAACCAATTTACACAAAACATAATTCACCTAAAACGGTAGAATTCGATTCTTAGCGTCTAGATTCCACTTCGATTCCCTTTAGCATTTATTTGATAAAAAAGAACAGTTAAGTGAACTCTACTGATCCGAGAATCGAACCTGTAACCTCACGAACGACATTGCGGTACGCTAGCCATTGCACCACACTTGCAAAGATGAAAAAATTTTCATGAAGAGGTACTCGTGTCTACATAAATTTAACGCTTACTTTAGGACCAAAGAACACTATGAATTGTCCCACAACATGTAACATACCAATGGGCAAGTAGCTAGGAATAACAGCCTCCGCACATGAAGTAACAAATTTGAAAGCAGACTGCTGGTCTGGAGTGTCGATATCATCGAAGAATATACCACCAATACCACGACGCTCACCACGGTGGGGGATGTAGAAGTAGTCGTCACACCATTTCTTAAACCTGAACAAATAATTTTTCAGTCTAATCTCCTCTTCCCAGCCTAATAACGTCTCACTGTTGGGTATATGGTCTACTATGCCGCAATGACCAGGTGTCTTGGCAAAGGGTTTCGAGTATGTCGTCTCTTACAGTTGATCTTAACTGTTTATTATTTTTTAGCAGACTCTTACAGCGTCTTGAGGATAAAATACACATGTATTCTTAATCCGTCACTACACGGAGCGTCTGTCAAATAAACAATGCAAATGAATATCTTTTACTGAGACATAGAAACCTATTCTTTGAGGGGATTTCATTTTAACAGGAACTTATTTTCAGAGGAAACTGGCCCTCACATTTCGTGAAACGATGAGCAAAAATTAGAATTGACATAATGAAATCCCTTACACTTACTTAGCATAATAAGTTTTATCGTGTGCATCGCAGGCGTTCTTTAAGGTAATGTGGAAATGTTTAGCATCCTCTTCATTTAAGTAATATGGAGTTAGATCGGTGCCACCTCCAAACCACCATTGTACACCTACAGTGGAAATGCTTATATTAGTACAAGTTCGCGAAAAATATACATAATACCCATAATACAGGGATAGGGAAAAAAATTTGACGTAGCTTAAGAGTTCATTTTTGGCAAGAAAATTGTACCTACATGAATAAATGATTTTTGATAACAAAATAAGACAATAACGTTGAATAACAATTTGTACTCAACCTGAAATTCGAACCCACTATTTGAGCGGGCTAAAACTGCTGTGTTACTTAACAAATATATTTATTTTCACAATCTCATGTCAACCATCGTCGCCATCCTCTGAAATGGCTCGAACATGTGAAATTTTGTTTTTTTGTAGCTCTATCAGGTAGGTATGAGGCTTGAGTCACGAGGTGTTCATTAACCGCGAATTATAAAGTAAAAGTGAGTTTGTTTGTTTGTAACGTTTTCACGCAAAATCTACCGAATGGAATTGCACGAAAATTGATATAGAGATAATTCATAGCCCTGAAATTAAAATAGGGTATTATTTCCCTAAAAACTCTGTACGACATAATAAACGCAAATATTTGTGAAAGACGGTAATAAAATAATTGTACCGCCATCTTGATTATTTTACAAATGTCATAGTAACTCATAGAATCTGTCGACTCATAGGTTTCATTTTAATAACAATTGAACTTGAACTTAGTATTTATTTTGGTTTGTATTTTGATATCAATCGTCGTTGTCATTTTGGTATCGTATTTAACTTTGATTTTAGTAGAAATACATAGTATTTTGTATCGATTGTAGATTCATGTAAATTTTGCTCTGGATTTCAGTATCGATTTTAGTCTCTGTTAATTTCAGTTCCCATTTCACTTTTTATTTTAGGTATGATTTCAATTTCGATTCGCCTACCAATGGGTGCGAAGCCGCGGGCAGAAACTAGTGAATATATTAATATAGAAATCCTCACCATCCTTATCTTTAACTTCGAAGTATCGATAGTTGAAATGTATGGTGGGAACCATGGGGTTGCGAGGATGAATCACTGCACTAACCCCCGCCGCGAAGAAGGGTAGCTCGGCATTCTGGAGGTTTTTGCCTCTGGGGGATCAAATTCCATTATTCTAAGAGTGCCAGACTTGAAGACAATTTTGTTTCAATAATTTAGCGTATATAGCTATTTTCCCTTAGCAAAACTAACCTGCTCCTCATTTGTTGCACGGCGCCAGGTGGCAAGGTTCCCGATACTACAGATATATTAACACCAGCTTTCTCAAACACTCGACCGTCTTGTAACACACACGTGATACCACCACCGCCAGACGGACGCATCCAACGGTCTACTTTGAACTTGGCATTCTGTTAAATATATAGGTATCATGACAAATTTATCAGACGTATAGCTATCACTGAATTATCCGTATCGATGATACGGCGCTCCCAATCCAAAATGGGGTCTTGAAAGCAAGAATTCTTTCTTTGGGGTCTCAGCTCATTTTGAAACTGAGACTGTATGAAGCAAGCTGGAAGTGACAAACCAGCATTGAATAACTATGAACATTGTTAACATTACAAGTGAACTCTCACCCAAATCATTAGGTTTTTCTCTGTTACTTGGACGGGACAAGGACTGTTGCCGAGACATCTATATTTCCATATAAATATTATAAAACTGAAGAGTTTGTTTGTTTGTTTGAACGGGCTAATCTCAGGAAAGAATGCTTTATGTGTTGGCTAGTAAACTTATCGCGGAAGGGTAACTACATAACATTACGCTGCAACCGATAGGAGCGAAGCAGTAGTGAAAAATGTTGCCAAAACTTGGAAAATTTTGTAAATGCCACACTTACGGAGTCGCGGTCAACAACTTGTATAAAATAAACTTTGATGTCATTATAATGTTTTTGCTAATTTTATCGAAGTTATATTGTCATTGATTTAGATTTGATTTCACATATTTTTTTTGGTATTTAATAGTTAAAGCTACCTATTCTTAAAGTGTTAAAATAGAGGAAGTAATGAATAAAAAGCACGAAAGAACTACTTCCTTTAAGTTAAAAACTATTCGATCTAATAAATCATATCTTCTTTACAATCACCAAATCATTAATTTCCGCGTTGAAGCATAATCTGTACAATATGGCGCACACATCGGACGATTAGGCAAATATGACGTCATTGTATACCTATTGAAAGCTCATGAGAAATTGCTTTGCAAATATTTATTGTGAAATTGCATTATCCTAAAATATTTTGACTACCAGATACTACCGGATTTTGAAGTACTACCAAACTGTATTTTCGTAACTCGTGGTACCTAGTTGGAATTCTATACATAGTACCTACCTACTGAATTCCAATATTTTGTCTTGTATATAACAGATATTCTTTAATTCCAGATCCTAAAGTAAGCATTAATTCTAAAATAATTTAAAAATATAACAACATAATTATAATGCGTACCGGTGACACAATGAAAACATCATTGTCAAAATCATATTCATCTACGGTTTTGTCAGCGTTCCAAGCCTACAAAAAAGACATATATTTACAATATAATATATTACTATGGATAAAAACACAATGAATATGATGTGAACAAAGTGGTAACGTAAAATATAACGGACCTTTTGTTTATATTGAACCCTAAAGCATAAATTGAACGAAAAGAAAAAAAATGACAAGCAACAAAAATCAAGTAACATAATTATAAGAACAAAAATCATAATCAAGTACATACGAACAACAATCAGTAAGCAAAATATGTTATACATAAAGTCACTGCAATAAACAAATATTTCAGAAAATTAAATAAATAGATAGGCATATAATAAATAGGCATGAAATATAATAAATAAATAATAACAGACTTTCACTGATACTTCACACAACATCCTCTGGTCCAAAGCTAAGCTTATATGCTTGTGTATTCTGGTACCCATAGGTACCAGAATACGGATATACTAAATGCACTAGTTTTCTTTTGTAAATACATACTTATAATACATAGAAAACATTGAGACGCAGTACAAACATTTGTTTTTTATAGGTTTGACAACTTGATTTAACAATTTAATTAGCATGCAAAATTTTCAATTAACAGGATACCAATATAGCTTCGTGCATTTTTCTATGTACGAAGTTTTCATTTTTTCTTTAGATTGAATGGCTAGAGCTCTAATTTTTAAGTAAGTATATGTTTTTTCAATATATAATCTAGGATCGCATAAACTCAGAAACACGATTGAAAAAGTTTTCTCGATAGAAAATCTTAGCGAAACAACCTCTCTCATTTTTTATTTTTACATGCTTTATATTAGCTTCACTTGTATGTTTGTTTGTATGTTTGTAACCGACTCCTTTGGACGCTATTTTGACCCACTTTAAACGGTCAGATTCTATTCAAATTTTGCACACCTGTCAAATACCGATGACAATGCAATAATTCGATTAAATAAAGCGTGTTTTTTAGTTTTTTTAAACTATTATTTATTTTATTTTCATTTGTCGGTCTATTATCGCGTATTAACTAATGAAATAACT
Source organism: Orgyia antiqua (assembly GCA_916999025.1). NCBI lineage: Eukaryota > Metazoa > Arthropoda > Insecta > Lepidoptera > Erebidae > Orgyia > Orgyia antiqua. The sequence goes on from OU779866.1 coordinate 35,631,166, forward strand.
TTAAAAACATAAGTAACTATTATATATAGAAACACGTAAACCGGAATTAAAATATATTTAGTAGATTTTGAGTAAACAAAAAAAATATCCCTAATTCTTCATTTTCTATACCTACTAGCTGTGTTAATAGGTACATGTCGACGATAATATTGATGTAGGCCCTTAAATCCAATATTTGGAAATCTGTCAAAATTATGTTCAAAAATGCAGTTCATTTATACAAAGAGCTAAATAGATAAATATAAATGACGCCATTAAAAGCCTTTTACGAAGAAATAAACAGACACAAATAGCAAGAGTACCAAGTAATGGAATAAGGAAGAGAAAATTATAGTAAATAGAAATAGTCATAATAAAGATACCGTTTTACATTTTGTTACAAAATCATTAACAGTATTACAGCACTTACTTCATCTTCTTCTTTTTCAAGTGCTTTACAGAATTCTGCTTGTATTCTCATTATAAGCAGTTCCATTTGAGCTTTCATGTCTTCCTGGTTTTTTTCTAGCTCACTCAAGGGTGTAATAGGATCTGCCATATAGTTTTTAATCTGAATTATCTCTTTCATATCTGCTTTGTTTCGTTTTAAATAGCTGTATGTCATCAATCCTGTGCCTAAAAGTGTCGCACAATATAACCTGTAATAAATATTATTTAAAAAAAGATCAATCAATCAATCAATAATTTATTTTGTAAATATAGGTACATTATGATGTTGCAGTTGTTACGTTTATCCGCTACATTTGAACTAGACTACTACTACAGAACTCAACAGTTGAATAAATAGTATACTCTACGATGAAAATATTACTTATTTTTAATTTTAAGCATATTATACTGTGGTTTGAAGTCTTAGTTATTAATAGTTTAGTTAGTAGTGTAGTATTAATAGTTTAGTTGTTTTAGTATTAGTTATTAATAGATATTAATATAAGTTAACCCTATCTAGCAAGAAAATGGATTACTTTTGATCATATAACTAGTTGTGAGACCATTAATGAAAGTGTTTTATTATAGCTGTTGATTTTTTATTACAACTAGCAATATTTACTTAGTAGGTAAAATAAATATGTCGTGTTATTCTGAGAATAACATTACTAACTTCCAGCAAGAGGCATGTTGAAACTAACTTACTGATAACAAGACAAACATATCTATTAAATTTTCTACTTTGCAAATGTCTCCCAATAATAAGTAAACTGGGAGATAGTGTTTTACGTATACTTTAAGGACTGTAATAGTAATGGTGTAAAGATTTGTATGTTTTTGAATGCAGAAATTGTTTGTAAATAACATAAAAAAATTACGTACACAAACTTACCTATACGGTCGGTCCCTTAATATTCTGTAACTGCCCACATAGCTCATTGTTTTAAGACTCCTCACGATTACTTTGAACGACATTTTCTGATAATATTAAACACAATTTAAGTATTGAAATGCAAAATAAGATTTAAACTACTTTTTGTTGAGTTGGTGGCAGTAACATACCAGCTGGTCTAGGGCTACCAAAAAGTAAGATCGTAATGTATACTCACCGGAAAATGATTATACAAAACGAGATTTGTAAGCACTTAAGATCTAAAAAGCATTTAACTAGAATTATGAGAACTTGATTCAAATTAAATAAATACGAAAATCTCCAATAAATGTCTAAATGTAAAAAGAAAGTGATTATACTGATTTGTAAATACTGAATATACAAAGTGGCAGCCCTATGTTTGACAATATAGGTAGTTGACAGTAATGACGCTAATGACATATCACTTGCGTTGTTGTCGTGTTGCGCGCCACCATGCGGTGGCATGTGAAACTTATCAGTTATCAGCTGTGTGAAATTTTTCTTCCGCAAGACGCGCTTATATGCGCAATATGTGTTCATCTCTTTCCACAGCGGGGTCGGGCGCATCGATCGTTCGCATCGTACTCTTTTCGGCCAGTCCGCGACGGCCTCGCTGACAGCGTGTCGGTATTGCGCGTGTGTAGCTGCCGTCCTGGATATCGATCCGCCAGCGAAGCCGCATTGCTGTACATTCCGAAGGCGGTGCCTCGCCTAGTTTTCGTCGATCGTCAGCGTGACGGGCGCGTGGCGGCGTCGGCGGCGGCCCCGGGTGGCCTGCGCACTAACGACTACCAGTAGCGCGGGAGCGAACGACCTTCCTTCCGCCAAAACCGGCTCGCTGTCCGCGGCGGACGGCTGTGATGTAGCCGCGGCCGGCGCGAGCGGCCTTCGGACAAAGGATCCGCTACTCGTTTATTCGCGATGAAGAAGTTCACTTTCAAGGGGGTGCTGGACGGGTTCCGCAGCTCGGTGCAGGCGGCGCCTAGAGGAACCGAGCAGGAGATCCAGGAGACGTTGCGCGCTGACAATTTCCAAATTAAAAAGGTAAGTAATTTTATCGCGCGTTGCGGCCCAAGGTTCGGCAGATAATGGCGATGGCGAAGAGCGGCTGGTGTCTGAGGCTCTTCGTTTGCTCGACTTGAGTGGAGGGGGACTACGCTTCAATGTCGTATTTACGAGAGCAACGCACCTGAGCGAGCTGTCGGCTGTCGCGTGCGTTCTGTTTTGTAAACTGTCTGCACGTCATACGCTGACAACTCCCACCTTCTCCAATCAGATAATATGCATAACATTAACAACGCAATCAAAACATTCAGCAAGCAACGGTACCTACTGCATTAACATCAGCGATGACATCATTTTATTGTTGTGTGGATTTTTACTTTTCATCTGCAATATAAAACCTTTCGTGCGTAAAAACTGCACCAGATAATTCTTATTAAACGTTGGCATGTTATGTCGCTTACGTTTGTAACCTTGACAATATGTAGTATAATCTGTTAGCATTATTACGCATATGTAATTTGGTTATTCAGTGTATGGTAACGGGCACCTTCAATCACTATGGCGTTATTAAAATATATAGAGGCTGTCTAGTCAGATAATACTATTTTAGCAGATTATCTACAACATAGGCACCTGTAGGCGTCGGAATTGCGATCAAAATATTGAACTGATAACAGATTAGATAAAGGCTGCACATAATAATACCTTTGCCCCCTGTGTAACTGCTAAATGAAATAGATAATGCACAGGCTTTTGGCTGTCTGCTGGTATTAAAATGAAATAGGATTTCGGGTTCAGTTGGTTATAAAATTTTTCATTAACATAAATACAAGTCACGAGTCATGTAGGTAGTGGTTTACTGCTTTAACTTTCTACCCATTACCCCACTAGTGCCCTTACTACTCGTTAAGATGATTAAAAAAGGTCCGAAGTACTGTGAATAGATAAGTACGATGTAAACCTTAATAATTTCTGCAAGCGTATTGTCGGAAGCTCATTATTTTTATGGTATTTTCAACGAAATCACAGTTTCGATGGTAATCGCAATCAGAGATAAATAAATTGATTACTTTTTGAATTGAGAACTTATGATGGGTTTCATACGATGGGATTCAATAAAATAGGTAAAATTATCTTTCGAAACTGCCGTGCCAATTTGATCGCAAGTTCAAAGGGTCTTCTAAAATTAGAAAACAAATAAAAAATATTTGCTGGGTACAAAGGAGTTGGCTGAGATGTTTGCAATTTTTAATAAGACAGGATAAAATCAATGGTTTCAGAATTATGTTGTAAATAAGGATGAAACTTTTTTATTGTAAACGAACAATAATTGTTCAATAGCTAGAAAAGCTAGAATGAAAATGAAATATGTCTATGGCTATAACGTTACCGTCCTAAAACTTCCTAAAACCATAAGATTAATGTATCCGCGTGACCATGTTGTGTTATGTTTTTGTTGAAAGTAATAATTCACATAAAAGTAAAACTTTGTAGTTAAAATCAAAGTTAAACTAACTATGTCAAGGTTTACGTGGCAGGTGTAATGGAAGATACAGCAAAAACTGGATTTAAAATAGATGTATAAAGGAATATACAAATGAACGCGACTTCTTTGGCCTTTTCTCTGATTGCCTTTTATGGCTGTAAGATATACGTGTTATGAAAACACGTATATTCCAGTCCGATCTTAGACAAAAAGGGCTATATTATTTATAGTATCTTTGCTGTTTAAATTATCAATACCTTGGAGCCTGTAAATTTGGTTAATCTGTATACTTGGTTCACTAGATACTTATTGGATGAGACAAAGGCATTTAGTTTGTAGAAATTGACCAAACTTTACGAAAAACAGGTGTAAATATTAATTAATATCCGCCTTTTCAATTGGTCTAATGGTAAAAAAAAAACTGTCAAGAGCGAGGTAAACTCGCACGCTTAGGGATCCGTACGTACTTGACGAAGAATATAAATAACTAAATACAAATAAACAGTAAGTTAATTAAGCATAAAGCAGCTCACCAACTTAACTTTGTAGATGCAATGAAGGGAATCGCCTACATTTAAGCTACTTCATTTGTTGAACCCCATTTGGTATGAGTTTCAAGTTAAACCTTTAGCCGTTGCTGAGTAAAAAACGTTAGACAGACGGACGAACAGACAGACGGATACTTTAAGGGTTTGTACGAAACTCTAAAAATGGTCGATGTTTTAAATCGATGCAAATGTACCCAATCATAATAAAATTATGATGGAATATTTACCACGAAAACGGTATTTTTACTTACAATCGTGGAAGATTTTACTTTCTCCACTTAACATTCATACCCGTTTCAGGAATAAGCAATACAAATGCTGTTTCTGTACGCTTGTCAGGCTTAGGTCAGTCTTAGAGCATCAACCTTTAACGATAAAGTCGTTCTCCTATGGATTGCCGTATCTCATATGCCATGCCAAGCATGCCCTGAATGTCCATCTTTATAATAAGTTTCGATCACATTATACAGTCCTTTACATCGATTTGTTTTTGTGGCAGTCGCCAAGTTTTATTAATTTTAGCTTGCGACAGAACACTTGCATTTGAACATCTTTTTATTAGAGCAATCAAAAAATCAAAATCATTTATTCATGTAAGTAGGCATTTTTTTTTTGCCAAAATAAATAAGCTCCTATGATATGTCCAAATTTTTTTTCCCTACCACCGGTTCAGGACTTTCAATCCGCTGAGAAGAACCGGCGTAAGAAACTCAGCAGACATCGTTATCTTTAGTCATATTACTTTTTTTTTAATAATTAATACAAAACTACTTTTTACGGATTTAGACCCGTATATTTGTTTTAAATTTTGGCCCGACGTTTCGGAGACTTTTCAGTCACCATGGTCACGGGTGAGACTGAGCTGTAATGTGTCTTCTACGATCAGTTATTACAGGGTTTACCCACATTCGATTTTAATTTTACATTGACCATAAAGATAGACTTTTACTATAAACTATATCATATTACATTGTGCTCAGACTACATAAAATCAATAACATTATTTTAGTTTCTAAAATACATTAACAAATTGTAACAATCCGTAAAAAGTAGTTTTATTTAAACAGATGAGTCGCGCAAGTGTTAGAAAATATTATAATTAATACAAAAGTTCATACAATATAACTAAATTACAATTATAATATGTGTTGCTCTGGAACAATTTTCTCCCAGGCTTTATTGTCATTAACATAGTCAAAAATTTAATAATACGCCTTTTTACATAGTTTAGATTTTATAAATTTTTTAAACTTAGATTTATTAAATTCTTTCACATCATTAGGGAGTTTGTTATAAAAACGTTTACCATGCCTCATGAAAGAGTGGAGACGAGTAACATGCATTACAAGATATTTCTTGTGTTAACATTATGGTAGTCGCTTTTCTTTTTAAAGTGATGAATATTATTTTGAATGTACAGTAAATTTTCATATATGTATACATATATTGTGAAGCGACTTAGACTAGACTTAGAGCCTTACGAAACCTATGAGAGCTAATGGGTGAATTACTTTTATTTCATGAAATTAACTGACACCGGATCGGACCTGGTTTGTTAAAAACAGTGTATCCCGTAAGAATATCGGTAGAAATCGAAATTTGTATGCCGATTCTTTAGAATTAACACGATGCTATCGTTGTTACAAAAATTCTGACTAAAATTCAAATCAAGTACGAACCTGCGCGTAAATTTTATTTTCGCAACTCGGTGTTAAGCCCGAATTTTTTCCTATTTCCCTCTCTTATGAAACAATTGAAATTTATCTTAAAACCCAAGTTATTCGGCGGTGCCCTCGCTTTACATTAAAATTTATTGGTTTAAAGGAGAAAGATTTTTCAGAGGAATTGATCCTGGATTTGATAACGTGACCGCAATTTGAGCAGATTTTATCAGATGATAAATATATCTGGAAGAAAATAATACTTACATATTTGTTGGTGGCATTTACTATTCTTGCTTCAGGTGGATTTTAAGTCAGACTTTTTCATCGTGTCATAGTTTATTTAAACGATTCCCGTCGGTAAAGGATAGATACTACTACAGATAGATGTAAGCATCGTAATCAGGGTATCGAGAACCGGTACTGCTTCCAAGAACCAGGAAATATCGTAATCGTATCTTTTCTTTTTTTCATGTAAAATCGATATTGGTGATGAAATGGAAACGTTCTCGAGGAAATATTATCTTTTGGACCACACTCATTAATCCTTTTGTTTCGCTGAGGATTACAAGCGCAAAGTCCAGCTAGTATGGCTGAGCGTAAAAGATTTGAAAATACTTCTTGATCAAACATCTTACATGCGCTATTATTTTACGTCGATATTCCTGAATGTTTTTAGAAGGAAATGTATATAAAAGCTTAACCGTTAAACCTGTGACGTCACCAACCCGTGGATAAGCTGAAAGATACCAAGTTGTAAATAATCGAAAGAAAACCTTAGCAGTCTTTTTCTCAAATTTTGCCCAAATAATTTCTTTGTAAAGGATTCTCTTTCCTATTGGTTTTTTAAATCAACACTGATATAGTGGCCGTTTGTATAATCTTTTATATATAAAATAATCGATATTGTCAATATAAACGTTTGGTATGTATACCTATGGACATAATACGTAAACTTGTGGAAGGAAAACAATGTCACTTTGCCGTTTGTATATTTATTTTTAAACCGCATGATGTAATCGGGCTATGAGTTCATTATGGGTAAACGAGTCTTGATCGACTACAATCAGATCGACTGCGGATTAACTAAGATTAGTCATAATCGAATATTTATGAAGACAAGACTTGGTAGTTATTATTTTATTTACTTTACCATTCACTTCTAGTAGACATATTGCCGTGGTCTCATCACCATTGTGGATTCCCATGAACTGTGCCCGTGATATAAAAATAGGATTCTTTAAATGGCTTTCAAAAGGTTTTTTTTTGGGAAAAATAACTACCTGCCTTCCTTACTGATACAAACACTGATGATTCCTTACCTATTAAATTAAATAGGAATCAATAGAGTAACATCTCTGTATGGGAGTCAGTCTGTTAAGCATTTCATACGTTTAAATTTCAAAAGGTTTCAACTCGCTCATTCTTTGGTTAGAGGTCCCAAATATCGTAGTAGTTCCACTTGAGTGCCATCTGTAACATAAGCTTAACTTGTGACCAAAGTATATTGTACGAAACGTCCGCCTGTCTCTATTAAACATAAATATATTTCCTTGTGACTTGTTATTGGTTTCACATGTTTTAAACGAGAAAAAGGGTCGTGCAAGTAGAACATAATATAGTAACTATGTGTAGTTATGTGGTAAAATCGTGTTGTGTTTTGTAATATGTAGTAAATTTAGCTTGATAACAATTTTCCGTGTATTGCGATTATCTAGAGGCTGCATACAGTTGATAATATTGGCTGTTACTCTTTATGAAATATGAATTTTTATGGTGCGGGGATAACACCGGGAAAATCAATGAGAGGTTCTCGCTTTTTGTATTTTTATAACAATATACCTATTACGTTGTATTACCATTATTGTCAGGTGATCTTGAATGTTTAGTATAGTAGTTGAACATTGTATTATAAATGTAACTGCATAATTAACATTGTCCGGCGTCCGCATTTCCATTTGCGTAGCCCTTATGACATAGAAGGCGTTCCTTTTGCAGACCTACTGTCACTGAACATAGTTACACACAATATTTTAATTTTATTTTAATATTTTATAGATATTAGCCAAGCCGTTTCTGGTAACTAAAGTTGTGTCGCCAGAATTTTGCCATAAAAAAACAAACTAAAACCATAACAAACTTAGCTCATAAACCTCCCTCAAAATTCCCTGGGTCTGTAAGTGGAAACTACATATAAAAAAATCTTCCAGTAGTTTTTGAGTTTTTCTCCAACAAACAGACATACACGGTAATTACATCACGTTATAATTGAGAGCGAAAAAAGGAAAATAGTTTTTATATTAATTAAGGTAACATCATGTTATTCTCATTGGAATGTTACCGCGTAGGTACTGAGTTACTGCGAGTATAATCATTGGGTGCGCCCCGAGATAAGTAATTACTAAGAGAATTGGATTTGTCCATTGTTATCTCCGAGTCGTGTTAGTGATTCATTTAATTAACAGCGGACGGGCGACGGGCAGACATCGTCACTCGACTATCATCCGTCATCTTAATACTAATAATAACAGCTTCGTTTGAGGATATTAACCTTAATAGTTATCTTATTAATTTCGGTAAATGAACATAACATAAGTTATGTGTATTTATTTTTAAGATTTAATCTGAACATAGCTATATTTTAGGCAATAAAATACAATAGAAAACTCAGACGACTTCAGAGCGAGCACAGAAATTAGAAAAGGGTTTTTCCTAAATACATATTATATCACTGCGATAATTTAATGGAATTACCGTACGAATACGGCATTATTGTAAAATAAAAATGGTGTTAAAAAAAGGGAAAATATCTATGTAGTTTCTTGCCTGTTTCCCCCCCCATTCGTTCGTTCTTCCACTTTTGGTAAAGACGCCAAGATTCTGTCTGCTTAAAAGAGCTTGTTAGTCATGTATATATTTGTTTATTGAAAATAAAATATATATTTGTCTTTAAAATGTAGGTCCAAAATAAAGATAGTGAATGATAGATTCAGACGAGAAGAACAAATACCAAATATCTTCTATTTTCGCAGTTTAATAAAAAAAAATTTATATTATTTATTTTAATAACAAGAAATCACATAATTATTAAAATGTTTTTGAAAGATTATGAATGACTTTTAAATATATCTAAAGACAAAATATCAGAAATTAGATTTCAAATAGATAAAACGTTCGTAGTTTTTCGATTAGGTTTATAAATAATATTGAAGTTTTAAGATAATATAAGATAAAAATACATGCTTAGATTATTATTGTAGTACACGTTATATGAATATAAAAACGTGTATAGTAAACTAAATGTTTAGTTTATGATATCTACTATATAAAAATAAGTCGGGTTTTCCTTCCTGACGCTATAACTCCAGAACGCACGACCGATTTCCACGGTTTTGCATTCGTTGGAAAGGTCTCGGGCTCCGTGAGGTTTATAGTTCATTTTTTTTTATTTTTTTTTTACTTTTTTTTTGGTATGGCAAAGCAACTTTTGCCGGGCCAGCTAGTAATTTATAGAAATATACTGAGCCGTTGTCCGCAACTTCGTACGCGTGGAATTCAAAAGATATAAAAACCTATCACAAAAATAATATAAAGCGATCCTCTTGTTTTTACCACTATATTTATTAAAGAAACTGCATCAAAATCCGTTGCGTAGTTTTAAAGATATAAGCTCACATAGGGACATACAAAATATATACAAAAATAACGACTTTAATTTTTAATGTAATAGGTGAATATTCTATAGCCAGCTGTGCCCGCCACATCGGCCGGGTGGAATATTGACGTTAGGTAGTATTTTTAGTTTTGTTCTGCAGTTCTTAGTTGCAACGGGATGTTGATAATCTTTCGATCAACAATCCGATCGAATCCAACATAAAAGAAATTTTTCTATTCCAAAATAATTCTTGAGATGGGGTCGAACAAATATTGGTCAGATACAGTTTTATTATAATCTCTACATAATAATAACTAATATGTAAAGATTATTTTCTTGTTAATTGAAATATCAGTGATAACCTTTATGTAATGACTATGGGTTATAATGTTAGAGGTCTTAAGTTCAAATCAAAGTGCTCTCAACTTTGACATTTCTGAATAATGCGTGGTATAATAAACAATATACGATTGGGTTATAAACTTTGAAAACGTTTGTTGTTTTCGTGTCGTGATGGATTAAGAATACAAGTGTCATCACCTTATTACCTCGCCAAGGTGCTGCTAGAGTCAACCAAGGGATATTGAAAGCTGTTATCAACGATCTGTGAGTGATGGACTCTAAAATATAAACTCTTTGCCAACAACACTCCTGGTTACCGTGGCATAAGTAGACCAGATACCTTTCCCAAGCAAAGCAAGGCCAAGGCCCATGCCCAAACTAGAACATTATTGTTCTAGTTCTAGTATAATTCTTCTTTATGTCCAAAACCTTTTTATGACGGGATTCTTGAATGTTTAAAAAGTGAAGTTTCTTGGCTGATTTGTAATACAAATCCTAACTAATGTTATGAAGGCAAGAAAGAGTTTGCAATAAATACTCTTCAGATTTTGCCCAAACATGAATTTTTAAAACTATTTTCGTTCTTGTATATGTATAACATAGCAAGAATATTTTGATATGGTTTTGCCACATCATGTGTCAATAAACATTTGATTACTTGATAAATTCAGCAGTATTCTATAATACTGATCATTGCGTTTATATTATGTGGTAAAGTAAGCGTTATTGATTGTACTGCGTCGACAAAACGGCTTAGTTGCAAACATAATTACAATCGGTAAAGGCATAATATTATTTATATGAACAAAGCATTAGTTTCCAAGTAGGTATACTTAATATTGTTATGAGTTAGAACAATTTTCTGGTAAGCGGCTGTTACTAAGATATTTTTGGAGCTTAAGTTGAGATTAAGACAAGTGACCTCATTCACTAAAAAAAATCTTTGAAATCGGCACGTTTAACGAAAATGCTACCAGGTTGTGTCACTATATACATATTCAGGAGAAAACGACCAAAGAAAAGATGGATGGACCATGTAAAAGATGATATGAAAGAAAAAAGAGTTGATAATAAGAGAATCGGAAAATTGTGATTGTATTTTGGATCTTGATCTGACCGTTCCACTCTCTGCCTCTACCTGTTTGCTTGCGCATCACGCAAATTGGAATTAAAGGCTTTTTTTTGATAAGAAACATTTTCCTTCAGAAACTTGTCTTATTCCAAGAAGGGAGCTTTTGATCCCAAATTCTTAACACACTAAATATGGGGCAATAACAAGTTTACAATAATAAATAATACAATTAGAAGACAAGGAATTCTGAAACCAAGTAATATTAATTTGAGTAGGGTTTCGAGTCATCAATAACTATGACGGGTTCTGTATATTAATTGAGTTCGCGGCAGGTCCACCCTCCCAAAGGATTTGTACCCGATTAGTGAAGATTATTAGGGACTTTGCTGTGAAAGGGTTATGTTTTGATAGTAGAAACCTTTGTAGGGTCTGGACTTGCTATTTATTATACAAACATTTGTTTGTGGTGACTGCTACCTGTACATGATACCATCCGCATTTGCTCCCAAGGTTAATTCAGTCCGTTAAGCAATAAAGTTATGTAGGCAATTATTTTATTTCCTAGAAACAGGAAAGTTCATGACAATCAATTGAAGATAGCCTAGATCTCTGAAACTTAGAAGGTATACAAAAGATGTTGGATTGTGGAAAGCAAATTTGTCATGACAAAAGAAATTTAGGAAAATACAAATGTACAACATGGAAGAAAATACCAAAAATTGAGTCAAAAAATCACGATTTCACATTATTGCCTGCACGTTTATGTTTCAAAAATGTAAAAATCATCAAAAATTCCTTCCTCTGAACTAAATCTTGGCCAAATCGTGGAAGAAGTCGCAAGCAAGAGTTAGTCTACATATTCTACAATATAATAATAGATAACATGACTTACAATCTCATTTAATATATATTTGAGTATTAAAATTGTAATTAGTTTTTGAACAGTAAAGTGTTGGAGCAGTATGAGCGTTCAACTTCACAAACTTGAGCGAGTCTTGTCGCTTAACTTTAGCAACGTATAACATTATTAAAACAATTAGATAAATATGAAATAATATTAATTTAACAATGTTTAACTTTAACATTTGCAAAGGAAAAGCTATTAATATCTCTAATAAATCTACATAATTATTTCTCGTTTTTTCCCCTAATACATGTTTCGTATTGCTTATTCTTTATGTAAATAATCTACTTAGTTTAAAAACTAAAAAACACGTAATATCCTAAATATTTTATTGTCATCAATACTCAATTCTATGCTATAGTACGCGTCACGTAAAAAGAACGCTGGAACAAAGTGGTGGGGGCGTCTTTGCGCATAGGTACAGTCTCGCACGAAAGTGATTTTATTTTTTAACTAGGCTTTCGCTGGCGAGTCGTGTCTTGGTACCTACAAATTTGTTATTCTTATTAGTTACTAGCTGACCCGGCAAACGTTGTTTTGCCATACAAAAAAAAAAGGTTTGAAAAATAGATGTTGGCCGATTCTCAGACCTACTGAAAATGCATGTAAAATTTCATAAAAATCGGTCAAGCCGTTTCGGAGGAGTACGGTAACTAACACTGTGACACGTGAATTTTATATATAAGATTATATTACATAGAAAAATATATTACATAAAATATCAATAAAATGAATTAAAACATGTTTGAATTATGTATTAAAAAAGTTTACGAGAAATAAGATTAAAGTAATATTGAAACTACTTCCATTAAATCATGATGTTAGTTAGTGTCTGTTATTGGTTTTGTTTTTTTTCTTTTATTTTTGCCGGGAGTTCGGAAAACTAAGAAATTCCGAATGTTTTAAATTCTTTACTATTCGTCTCACTGTCGACTCGGAACTTTTTGTTGCCTCTGCGGTCCGCTTCATACATTGTTTCAAATAAATTAACTGCCTTATTATCAGCATCCCTCTTCATAAAACACTATGTGTCATTAATCATTTTTCTAACTTCTCTATCCAGAATTCGAAATGTTATTCGAAAGTCAGTTCGTTAATCAATAATTGATTCTCGTTGCACTGTTCTATATTTATGGCGAGCATAGCATCATGCTGAACTCTAGAAAGGTTATTAGTTATATGTTCGCGTGAGTGAGTTTGCACGCGCATATCTCAGAAATAAAGTAATACACAGGGTTGCACTGGTCGTATGAGTCTGTAAAAATAGTTAACTTTAATTAATTTACAAAATTATATAAATCTGCTAAAGATTTACGTATAGTTTGAGAATTTAGTCCTTTGGAGGAGCCCTATGAACCCGAGGTGGATCCAAGGCTACTATCAATCTTCGTCGTCCGGCTTGTGGCCGCCGCCTAAGTACTTACAAATTTGAATCATGGATGAACTGTGTTCCTAAAATCTATCACAGAAAGGTTAAAACACATTAGTCTGTGCTGAACAATGGCAACACTAACATTAATGTCATGGACAGACATGACGTTTTTCAAAAGCTAAGTTTCCTCAAATTTCCTCTGACGTCGGGTGTCACAAAATCTGTCTATGGTTTCTTCTAAGATTCCGGGCAGTGCATGTGACAACACAGGTGACAAGTTGACAAACGGTGACAGTCACAGAAAGAATAAAGAAACAAAAGTTCTCTAAAAAGCTCTTATTCTTCCACTACATCACATAGGGCTCCTTAAAAGAACGCCGAACTTCGTGACCCTGCGCCGTTTGCACTCCTTCAATCCCGAGACCCCAAATAAATCATCACAATGTATGAAACAAAGACAAAAATCGTCACCCCTTTTATAATTAGATTTTTTGGAGAATTTAATTTGATGAATGAATTTAGTTTAGTTTGAGAGTTTAGTTCTTTGGAGGAGCCCTATGAACCAGAGGTGGTTCCAAGGCTACTATCAATCCTCGTCGTCCGGTTTGTGGCCGCCGCATATGTACTTACAAATTTGAATCATGGATCAAATCTGTGTTCTTAAAACCTATCACAGAAAGGTTAGAACATAATAGTCTGTGCTGAACAGTGGCAACACCAAAATTAATGTCATGGACAGACATGACGCTTTTCAAAGCCTAAGTTTCCTCAAATTTCCTCTGACGTCCGCTGTCACAAAATAGTTGTCTATGGTTTCTTCTAAGATTCCGGGCAGTGTATGTCTCTGACAACATAAACTGTTAACGTTTTGTAAGTAGGTATAGCTTCTATCTATTCTGTGGAGACATAAGTTTCTGTTGTCACATGTTGTCACAATCGTAGTAAACACAAGTAAACAATTATGATATTTTTATAGGTATCGGCACGAATCTTGAGCGCTGGTCTTTACCTGCGCAGAAGTAAATTATTGGGTCTATTTGGAGGTTGGAGGTGAAGCGCGGGAGCAGTTGAATCAAATCATCGTATGTGATTGGCCTGCTGCGCGTCGCGTCATATCTGTGCGTGCTAGATGCACTTTCCTTACGACTACGAGTACACTTCAGGACAATTAAATTGATACATATAAGAAGTATACATATAGAAGTATACGATGCGCAAAGCGATCCCCACTCTACCACCGAGCGCTCAAGATTCGTGCCGGGACCTATACCTGATTCTATAAGAAAAACGTTTTTATGTGAAATTATCTAATTGTATATGAAAGGCATACGTAGAAACACAATAATCTTGATGAGTCTACTCATATACAGTTAAACTATCACGTGTATAATTAAAAATACAAGTGTGGTCATAGTGATACTTCAATATGCTATTCTAGTAATTCTGATCAAGGAATTGGGATTATTCTTTTAAATTATTGCGTTGTCATTGGTCCTTGTTAGGTGTGCAAAATTTCAGATCAATCCGTCTACTGCAAGTGGCTGAAAATCTAATTTCAAAGATTCCGTTACACAGATTAATACATTGATAGATACATACCAAACTTATAAAAGCGTGTTAAAAAAGGCTGTATTACATGAGATCTATTAAATAAAAGCTGCATCCGAACCCATTGCGTACTTTTGAAGATTATATCTTACATAAGGACGTAGCTCACATAGGGACATAGATACAAAAATAATAACTTTGTTTTATAATAATTAATAAGTAAAGTAAGAAAAGATACTATAAAATTGGTCCAGGTTACTGTAATTAATATAAATATAATGTGTTAACCTTTATGTCCATGTTATTACAATTAAAATAACACATGGATTTGAGTAATAAAATTCCAAAGAAAAATTAATTATTATCGGCGAAATGAAACTGTATAAATTAAATATCTCGGCGTGTAAAATATCTCGGGTAAAAGTTTTGTGTCGATGCTACCATTCACGGAAGGACCGCCAGATTTCAAGCGTTTATTTTAGGCTAAAAACGTGGAACCTTGACCACAAATTAAGTACCTATAGTATGAGGTAAGACTAGGACTTAATGCGTACATACTAAAAGGTTGCGCCATTCTCTCTATGTCGTCGCATTCTGCTACGTTTACATTTAGCGGTATTATATTATCGTCTAGTTTAAATAGACAAAACTATTAAACATCATTAAGTACACCGTAAATTAAAAATATTACATTGAGTTTTGAAATTAGCGGTTTTGTTGTCAAATTCTTGTAAACAATATTATGGAAAGAATGTAACAAATAAAAATATTTAGATGTCAATTATTCTTAAATCTGTTTATATATAAAAATCAATTGGTGTTCGTTAGTCTCGCTAAAACTCGAGAACGGTTTGGCCGATTTTTGTGATTTTGGTCTTGAAATATTCGTAAAAGTCCAGCGAAGGTTTAAACGGTGATAAAATATATAGGGATCTAAAATTCCACGCGTACGGAGTACCGGGCATCAGCTAGTTAGTTTAATAAACTTCGGAGTCCAGTATGACGGTCTGCCTGCAGGTAAGTGAATGGTATACATAAATGGAATGAATATCTTGTTGTGTAACAACTGGAGCGAGTGTAATTCCCTTCAAATAGCTTTATTGGATATTTTGACGATACCTACTGTATATTTGTGTACACGCAATTACGAATGTGTTCAACTGTTTATAGAATTTATTCCTTTCACAATATAATCATCTTTTAAATAGAATTCCGTATTGAGCTTGAATAAATTTTATATTTTAAGTAACTGTTGAATAATTAAGTGGAAATATTTAAGGTTGTATAGCTAAGTTACGGTTGAACTTTTTTTTTTAAATTACCGCTCCTAGGCTTGTTTGTTTACATTTCACACATCGTCCTCTGGTCCCAAACTAAGCTTATAAACGCTTGTCTATATGTAAATCTAGGTCTAGGTTCTATAGATGGCCCTAGACATCACTTGGCTAATTTGATATACTTAAATGAACTATAAGTAATAAATACTCACAGATTTGCCAGATGTAATTATGATTGCTGCATCAACCATTCGGCGTAAAGCGTCTTACATATGTGTGCGTTGAAATGTATCTATGTATGTGTGTCTATGAACCGGCTATACGTTATTTGACGTTTCGTCATTATTCTGTAAAGTACGATTTAGACAGGCTAAAGTTACTTGTCCTCAATTTTAAACGTCAACCCCCATCTGGTTTATCTATGTCAATAGTCAACATTTACTAGCAAGGTTTTTAAATATTTAGTATTGACTATTGCTGTTATATTACAATTTGCGTTAAAATATGTAATCATAAAACAACAAGTCCGTATCACAGAACTGTTTTAATTAAATAACGCGATTCCAAACTGCTATTTTTATTAAATCACATATCACTGCGCTAGTGAAGAATTAACGAGCGCACCGTGACGTCACAAATGATTCATTCGAATTGCGAACGACATGGCGGCATGGCAACCATTATGAATTTTGCTGTGTAGTCTGTGTAGTGGGGACATCTAGATGATATTAAAATATGTTACTTATATTGCATATTGCAAACCATTCCTTGTAAAATACTTTTAAAATCAAAAATTTTTACTTTTATCGCATTGCATTTATTCGTTGTACCGTTCTAGCGTTATCTATTAATTAGTTCACGGTGCTGAGAAAATTTGCATAATATTCACCTCGAAATATTACTTCGGTAAAATTCCCTGTGAATCTAACAAATGCAAAGTAATCCAAAAAAAAACTGTTACTGTCTGTAAACAAAGTAATGTATTAAAGTTTTATCAGATAACACGATATCTTTTGAGAAAAACCCATACATAGGTATGGGTTTCTGGATATCCACAGAATATCCATATCGATATCAATCAATTTCTTTTTCTTATTCTTGTCACAAAGCACTGAGAGCAGTGATAAACTGTACATTTAACCATATTTAACTCTCTCTCCAGACCGTTATCCTCCCACTGCTGCGGACGGGCCTCCTCCACTTCGAGAGGGTTTGTGGTCTACTATACCACGCTGAATGGCGTGTTGCCATAGGGTTTAATTGCGAGTTTTCCGTTTCTCACAGTAGATTTTAACTGCTTACAATAACTTTTAGCTGGCTCTTACAGCACCCTGGGGAAGAAATGGGTTGGCACTTGTATTCTTAATCCATCACCACACAAATGAGCATTTAACTAAAGACTTTATTATTGTATTTTTTTTTAAATGTAACACTTTATTGAATTAGTCAATGGATTAAGTGATGCGATTACTGCATTTGTTTTGAAGATTACGTTCGTGTATTAAGAGACGTAAACTGAAGGTTATGATACGACCTTGTAGCTGTATTGCGGTCGTATTGTGACCTTCGACCAACCACGCAGCTAATCGGCTTTATGAAAATGTGTGCTTATAGTTTTTTGTACTTACAACATGCATATTTTCTGTGAAATATTAAGCTGAAATTCTTACAAAATATTTTTATTACCTTCCTTAGTAAAAATAGCAAGCAAATATTATCGCAGTCAGATACTACATGCGATACATAGTTTTTGCTATTATCGCAAATTAATGTAAACCTACAAGCTGCTTGTTATTAAACTAGAATAAAAACTTTATTTTAATATTTCGCTAGGAGTAAAAAAATGGCCAAATTATTATTTGATATCCCTTAATCTTGCAACACTAGCACGAAAAAAATGAGACGTGATATAGATATTCTAGTGCTGTCACTATACCGATATTTGATTAGTCGAGTATTGCGTGTGAGCGATTAGATGTGATTGTATTATGAGAGAGTGGGCGTCGAGAAACGAGTTGGGTCATGGTGCCACGCCTACGTTGGTTACTTAATTGTTACACCATTGTATGTTCACTACATGCTTATGTTATATATTTTGTACTGTAAATATATACTAACTGTAAGAGAAAAAAAATGCGAGATATTACAGCATATACAGCAGCAACTTTTTTTAGCTATTGATTTATTCGTGAACGGGTGCCTTCTGCTGGGACTGGTCGACTTGCTCTAACAAGACAATCTTGTTGTTAAGTTAGTTAAGAAAGTTATGCTTATAATGTTAGTTCAAATAAAAAAATAGCCTTTGACTCTGTACTTCCATTTCGTCAACATTCTTTTACATATTGGCTGAAAAATGTACACAAAATAAATTTAATCCAAGTTAAAGCTTTACAAACAGTCGTTTTAATATTAAAGTCAGCACAAAGTGTTATGTATAATACTGTTTATCCATTGAGAAGCGTATAATATATCCGTTGTTTGGAGCTAAAATCACGCGTATCGATACCAAGTAGAAATCACAACAGCAAGTATCGGTACCGATATCAGTACTAATATTTGTGTGTTATATCGATCCAGGGCTGTCCAAACATGACTTTGTTTGTGTTGTGCTTGAATGTATAATAAAGTATAATATTTTTAGTGTATATTAACTATTGATATGATAAAAAAAATTTTGTGGATCTTTATACGTCTCTGTTTGTTTTTGTATTGAATGATAATGTTTGGTTATATAGCTTGTAAATCAGTATAAAAGCTGTAAATGAAAGTCGTTAAGTCCACCTTTATACCAAGAAGTTCTATTCTATACTAACATTATAAAGCTGAAGAATTTGTTTTTTTGTTTGAATGCGCTAATCTCAGGAACTGCTGGTTTGAATCGAAAAATTCTTTTTTGTATCGGATAGTCCATTTATCGAGAAAGGCTCACGCTGCTAAAATCACGCTGCGATTAATAGGAGCGAAGCAGTAGTGAAAAATGTTACTATAACAGGGAAGCTAGTAAATAAATAATCTCACTGAAGACTAAGCACCAGGTAGTAGATAGATAAGTTGTAGGTAGAGAATGTTATTACCACAAGTGGGGCATGAACTATTCTTTCGTTGTAACCCATTAAGCTATCGCAGTGCCTTTGCGTACGAATTTCTTTGCCATATCAATTTCCACACGGAAATTTGGTGTAAAATGTATATACGATAAAGACCTAGGCTAAGGGCGCATCTACCAAATAGAGTCAAAGTGTCACGACCTAGGTGGAAATGTGCCAACATTCAGAAACTAGGACATTTAATTCAGTCCTTGGGCTAGATATCGAGGTGACTCTATATGTGAGATTATGTTATAATAATACATATAAGGAAGGTAGAGTTTTAATAGTAATGTTAGGTGCAAGTTGAAGCGGCCGTAAAAACCCTAAACTTAAAATGTATATAACCCATAAATCACGTTTACACTACCTACCCTATAACCTTTTCTGCCCTCGCCAATGATTGACTGGCGAGAAATGCCTTTACCATTGAGGCCTCCGTTGTACATATTTGTTTGTGCATAAATTTTTAAATAAATAAGTATTAAGAGACTAAAAATACTCATATTCCATAACAATAAAAAATAATCTATTATATAAGCTGAAGAGTTTGTTGGTTTTAACGAGCTAATCCCAGGAACCACAAGTCTGATTTGAAAAATTCTCTCAGTGTTGAATAGAAAAAAAAAAAAATGAAAGAAAAAGAAATAAAAAAATAAATAAAAGAATAAATGTATTTATCGAGGAAGGCTGTAGGCTATTTAACATGTGACTAATAAGAGCGAAGCAGTAGTAATTAATATTGAAAATACAGAAAAAAATTCTAAATTCCACGCGTACGAAGTCGCGTGAAACAGATAGTCCTTATAATAATAAGGCTAGCCATATTGACAGCTTAGCTTTGATTTTGCCATAAAGTCCAATACTAATGTATGTTAATTCAAATATGTCGTAAGTATTTACGAGGTCGTAATACAAAGTGGCGGTACTACGAACAAATCAAGCCTCAAGCTAAACATAACATAGTTATGTCATATACTTAATCATGCCATTATTATTAGTTCATAAATAGTTTCTAATAGTTCAAGGGCTTGTAACTGGCATGGCTATGTTAAAAGTGTTCCTGTGATTATACGCTAGCTAAATTGGTTAAATGAATGATTGCTAAGATCGCTAATATCGGTGTGTTGACAGATTAAAATACAAGTCTCTCCATTCCATTCCTCCCCAGAATATAAATATCCAATACATATACTACTTTTCTTTTGTAAATACATACAAACTTATAATACATAGAAACACCCAGACGCAGTAAAAACCATTTGTGTGACAGTTTTAATAGCACACAAATAATTGTACTGTGCGGAAATCGAACAACGCGACCTCGTGAACGGCAGTCCGTTACATGAACCACTAAACCACGAAGGCCGTCAGAATACCGAATACCGTTAGCATGGTTAGTGTATGTCTTTGACGATATACTTTATCTAATATTAGTGATGTACATAACAAATTACTACGTGTAAATATTAATAATATATATTGTACAACAAGATAACACGTAACTACGCGTAGTTAGTATTACAGCCGTATTCACAAACGTTACTGTGAGGTCTCATAGTAGGCATGGACGCACAGGGGTAGCAAAATCATTTCACAAACAATACTTAAGAGGATACCAAAATAGCTTCGTGCATTTTTTAATGTACGAAGTTTTCATTGTTTCTTTAGATTGAATGGCTAGAGCTCTAATTTTTAAGTATATGTTTTTTCAATATATGATCTAGGATCGCATGAACTCAGAAACGCGATTAAAAAAAAGTTTTCTCGATAGAAAATCTTGGCGAAACAACCTCTAAAATTTTTTATTTTTTTCATTTGTCGGTCTATTATCGCGTATTAACTAATGAAATAACTTTAAAAACATAGGTAACTATTATGTATAGAAACACGTGGATCAGAATTAAAATATATTTAGTAGATTTTGAGTAAACAGGAAAAGTATCCCTAATTCTTCATTTTCTGTGCCTACTGGCTGTGTTAATATGTACGTGTCGGCGATGATATACGATAATATTGATGTAGGCCCTTAAGTGGTGAAGCGCACTGTACGTTTGTTAAACTGAACGCATAGCTAAGTTTTGTCTATGAATACAAAGGCTCGATGAACGGAATGCACTGAGAAGTGTTACCCTTTGGCAAAAGGGCCTTTGCACAGTGCATCAACACTTAAGTACTTACTTAAGTAAATAGTGTTTGAGAATACGGGTGTGAAGCTCTACATTTATGTTAGTTAATTAAATAAGCCGTGTATTAGCATTGATTCGATTATGTTACGACTTGATCTTACTCTATGTAATAAATTAACATGGCTTTATAACCTCTCTCTTGCTTTCTCTCCAGCCCATTAATATTCCACTGTTGGGCACGGGCGTCCTTCACTGTGAAAGGGATTATGGTCTACTGTGCCACCCTGAACAGGCGTGTTGGGATAGGTTTTATTGTCGAGTTTTCCCTCACTCACGGGGGATGTTATCTGTGTACAATATGCCTTAGCTGGCTTTTACAGCACTTTTATAGCTATTCCTTTCTAAGGTCAGCACTCCCTCAGCACACAAACTATTATATTTTATAACTTACATTGATGTAAATGTGTATATAGGAATAATAAGTTTGCATTTCCTCATATAAGAGAAGGTATTGGTTTTTTAGAGGAAATTAATTATTGTAATTTTACCTGAAGCACAGTAATATTATGTTTATAAATAGTTTATAGTTAGTATCAGGAAAATTGTGATTGTAGAACTCGGATCAAACAGACATTCCTGGTGTTGTCGTAGTTTAGATCCTCATTTGGGACGTTTTTTTTTTGTGAAAATCACAAACTACTGTGCTGGGTTTCAGTGATTTTGCCTGTATTTAATTACATAAAAATATATAATAGGCTATTCATCACACTCATCACGCAGTAACTCTGTGGGGTGAATAGAACACTTGCTAGTTACGTTATATATCTTTCTGTAGCCCATTCACGTCCCACTGTTGGGAACTTTGGTGCAGATTATCAGGTCTCTCACTGAGAATATTACCTGTGTACCTGTCCCTTGGCTGGCTTTTACAGCACCACGGGGAAGATGTGGGGGTGGCGACACTTGTATTCTTAATCCGTCACTACACAGGCACTTTGTTATGTCTGTAAATATTTGTTAATTCATAATGTAATGTTATGTAGAACAAGTAACTTGTATACAGTAATATTGAATGTGTTGTAAAACAATAGCGGTGCAAACTCGCGTGTGAGAACACATTAGCCCATTTCGCTTATGCTAATAAGTCGCTACTAGATACACTTTATCAACTATATAAGTTAAAGCTTAGCCGATTTACTTCCGTTATTAAGAGGGTACTGTACTCCTAATTTAGGTATTTGCCTTAGGTATTGCTATCCCTATTCCCGAGCACCGTGCTGAAAGAGACAAATATAGCTGAAACAGATTTTACCTACAAATTCTTTGAAAAAAAGACGTTTTGTAGCTCCCTTTTTTCTTTGCGAAAGTTTAACTAATGTTGGTTGTTTTTACGCTATATTATAGATGAAGAGTATATCTATGCTTGTATCACTTTCTTTTTTGGTAAAACGTTACCAAATATGTGTGATAGACGCTGCAACTTTACCTAAAGAAAACCGAAAAAAACGGGATTTTCGGATGGTCATATTTCTTTCAGTTATTATGTATTAAAAAAAAAGAAAGTGACAGAAGCATAGATATACTCTTCATCTATAATATAGCGGAGAAACAATTAAAATCGGTTTAATTTTCGCGAAGAAAAAAGGGAAGTACGATACCCATATTTTTGTATGGAGCATAATTTGGTACCTGCTTGCCCTCTTAAGTATTAAATAGTTAAAATTGTAAATAATTTTAGGTTAATAGCGCAAATGTAGAGTTGTTGTATTCGAAACTTTAGTTGTTTCTTTGCAAGGAGTGGGACAGTACTACTTAACGCAGGTGAAACAGCTTATTGGATGGTCTGTAATATCTGTGTAGTAACTTTACTTTCATTGGAATATTTACACCAATGAGTCATCTGACTTACGAATAACGTTTAAATAGATTTTATGTTCATAAAAAAATACAGCAATTCTATTATACATATTGAAGACACAAAATTATATTTTTTTATAGTTTAGTAATATTACTTAATATTTTTAGCAAGAAATATTTGCTGTTTTTACAGTATGCAATCCACTGTGAAATTTTTTAAAATATGTATTAGAAATGTGCTAGATTTTCGTTACAAATTTTATCGATACAAAACTAAATATTCGAATGTTTCTGAATACACATAATAAAGTAAGATAAGCATGATTTTATAGTGAATACAGAATAAAAGGCACGGAAAATATCACTGTACACTCTCATAGAGTTAGTGTGTGAACGAGGACATGAAAGAAAGAAGAGTTAACACAGATATGACGGCTGATAGAAGAAAAAGACATGTTGCGCCGACCAAAAATAATGGGATAAGGGAAGGAGGATGATGATGATGAATAGAGTTGATGTTCTTCTTTACAATTTCTGGGCAATTTCCGAATACATATCCTCTGTTCATATCCAACTAACTAGCAAACGATAGCACAGAAAATTTGGTAACTAAATAAATTTAGTCAGTATCATTCTAGATCCATTATAGGGTAAGCAGAAAGAAAATTTTTACAAAACTTCCAAAAGATGCATTTCCAACTTTAAAACATGATATTATGATTTTCAAGACCAGCTCCTTTGATTTGCCCTTATGCTATAGCTTGGGGTTGACATAACATGTTTTTGCTTCCATAATCTTTTCCTGGAAGAAAAGACATAGGTATCCCATGGCAGTTCATGTCAAGTTCATGTCCAACTTTTACGGTATATCCGTTATGTCTCTCTCAATTTATAAGTAGAGACCAATCTAAACAAAAGCCGGGCGTTCTTTAAACTAATTTGGTCTAGATTTTATGCTTCGCCTGCGTCTACTTTTGGTAAATATCTCTCTAACTATCGTATATCCATCATAAGCTGCTCACTTTCAAAGTAAACTTGTAGCTTTTATATTCAAGATGCCACGTTTGGAAATTTACAAATTCGGTTATCCCTGAATCTGTCGTAATATTATGTAAATTTAACCAAAACCCGTTCGATCCCCGCCGTTCTCCCTCGCCTAGTATAATTTCCATGCTTTGTTGAGCCTTTCAGGGATTTATGCCACGGGGTTATGTTTCTTTCACCATAAAACCATTTTAATCCTCGCCTGAAATACGAACCTTAATCGCACAAATGCTTAAGTCAAATGACTGTTCACATCGCTATTGTCTTTTCTTTAAGCCCTTTCTTACCGACTCTTAAATAAATAGATCTTTAAACTTTTTTTACCCGCTCCTGAAATACGCTTTCTTTTAATAAACCTACAAGGCGTGGTTTTGGTCTACATCCAACCTGAAAATTCCATCGACGCACGTTTTAAGGGGCTGCTATGCTCAATTAAACGGGTGCTAGGTTTCCATTCATTCATTAATCTTTCTTTCTTAACAGTTGCCAGTTCGTCCAGTGATGCAGACTCCTTATACTTCCTTCCAGTTTTTTGGTAGATTTGTAAGAAATGCATGTTCAATCGTGACATCGTTAGTTACCCAGTCTATGTAAGTGCAACTTGGACTTGTCCCGTTATTCACTTGACTGGCTTTTCAGTTATCATCAATGTTCAGATAGAAATAACCTTGAACAGAATATATTTAGTTTTGTACTAAAACCACAGACTAAAACATTGCAAGTGGAACTGTTTAGATAATGTTTATCAATGTTTTAAATATGCATTATGTCGCAATATCCACATACCATGTTTGTTTTGAGTAAAAATGCTGCCAAATAATTCTATTTTGCTTTTTTCTTTTTCAATTCGTAGACGATGTGCTGTGAACATATTTGAGATTTATTCGTTACGTTGTTTTTAGTATTGTTCTTACTCTACCTAGTCCCAAACTAAGCAGTAAGCTTTTTTAATGCCCGAATCTAATATCATCTACCAGTGACCCATCAAAATAAATTTGGCCGTTCTGTGAAATAAGCGCATAGACAACAAGGAACGATTTTTAATTGCTCTGAGTTGTATGACATTAAATAAAAAGCTGTTATTTAAGAATTTTAAACGTTCACTTATATAATGGTTTGTATAAAAGATACGTAATTATATTTACCTTTGTTTGTGAAACTAATCTAATAATAATATTTACTCATGATATTCATTAATTATGTTTAATGTTAGTACTTATGTAAATAACAATGGTCTTACAAATGGATATTATAAAAAGGCTATCAAGTTAATGACCGTTCATTTGTAATGGCAATTTTTATTTTTTTGTGTTTTTACTGTTTATCTGAGCAAAAAATGTGGCAGGATTATTTACGTAATTAAGAGAATTAAGTTTAATGCGTATAAAACATATTCTAAACAGTTTCCAGGCGTTGTGGATAGTTTTGAGGTCTCTGTCTTTCAGCCTTTTAACTTCGTCCAGTAGTACTCCAAATAACCAAATGCTGCTTCTTTAACTTTAAAAGATGGTTGCACGCAGGGAATGTCATCTTCTTCTCAATCTATTAATGTCCCACTATGGTGCGCGGGTCAACTCCACTTTGGACAGTATTTCGTGTACTTATACTACGTCGACCAGGTTTATTGGCAGTGGGTTTAAACTTCGAGTTTTCCGTCTTTCACAGAAGATGCTGATTTCTTGGGAAGGAAATTTAGTTCAATAGTACATTTGTATTGTTTTTTCTTAATTCGTTACCACATAGGCACAGAACACGGACAGATGAATGGTTGATATTTATTTATTCCTATTTAAAATCAAGAGAGAATTTGGCAAGCGATAGCACTTACAATGTTGGTGAATCACATTACTTTAACCAACGTTACAAAATATAGTAGTTGTGGCCTTGACATGGTATATTTGGAAGAGATCCAAGTGAGACAGTACACCATGGATCAGTAGGAAGTTCATCAAGGGTGGGGTCGGTCGATGAACTTGCTCTCATCACATTATATCAACTTGTATTATTTAACTTATCTTATTATGTTAGAATTGTGTTGTTATTTTGTTTGGACGTAATCACAATATTATTATTCTCACTTTGTAAACCATTTTAAATGAAACTACCATTTATAAGATTCTTCCGTATTTCTTCGTTGTTTTTACATTCAAGTTTAGAAATGCAATCAGTCGGCATGCTTTTATCTATAGTAGGCTGTAAATATTTGGTTATAATTTCGAGTTTTTTGTTTATGCTTAAGTTATCGCTTAGTGAACTCTTATGGGATAAAATGCGGTAGTAATATGTGTATAATGTATTTAATTTTAGTTATTGTGTGTCACTCAACGAACTCTAATTCAAACCACAAACTGCCTTTACAGTCAGTCAGCCTTTTTTTACATAGATTAATACTTGCAAAATCGTATAAAAATAACGAGCGGTGTTGCGCAAACTGTATCAAAATTGTCTGAAATTCATTTATTAATTAAAGATGTTATCTTGCTATAATTAAACCCTTGTCATTGTAACTGTATTGTGCAGAGCCATGCTATTTATATGTTGTTTTGTTACAGGTAAGAGCTGGACCACCAAGTTATCTC
Organism: Orgyia antiqua; assembly: GCA_916999025.1. NCBI lineage: Eukaryota > Metazoa > Arthropoda > Insecta > Lepidoptera > Erebidae > Orgyia > Orgyia antiqua. Next base: position 35,658,073 of record OU779866.1, read on the forward strand.
AGATTAATAATGATTTATAGTGAGTATGTAATCTTATTTAATGTTTACTGTTAAATATAGAATAAACGGCAAGGTAGTCTTTAGAGAATAATTAGTCGTAATGGATTATGTAGTTTGGAAGTGGCGTAGTGACAATAATTTCTTGCTGATCTGAGGTTAAATCAAAATTTTATTAAAAACTCTATATGATATTGTGACTTGAATGATCGCCACATGGACCGGTTCTGTGCCTCCTGTATGCACTGGCTCACTGCGATGTTATCTATATCCTGGAAAATATTTTTAGAGGAGTTAATTTACTATAAGTACAAACTTACCTGGTAGCTGGTAAGTTTGTTTCCGTAAGATCAAAATATCAAGTGCAACAAGTTGAGATCTTGGATTGGAAATTACCGAATAATAAATAGTATTTTTCTAAGTTCATCAATCAATAAATTTATATCCTAATGGCATAAATATTCCAGTAACTTTTCGACAGAAACTTAATTGAAATACATATTTCTTTAACCTAGATAGGTATAGTTAGTTTACATCTCCCACATTTTCCATGAAATTATATATATATATATATATATATATGTTTATTCTTCCATAATCAAATGATACATTATAGTTACTATAATTAACTTTTATACAAAAAAGTATTTTTTAGCGAAATTTCCTTAAACTTTTTTATACATATATTTTGTCTGTTATAACATTGGTTAATTTTAATGAAGTTTATATTAGGTAATGTAAAGTTGAGAACCCTTTTGAGCGAAATTACTAGACGTAGGGTCCGTTCGGGGAAGACTTGCCAACTATTTTCTTGTTATAGGTTTAATTATATGAGGCCAGGCGGTCATTATAACGAACACGTAGCAGTTGATATAACGACTCAATTTGGAACTTAATAAGCTTGTTGAGGAAAACTCAGAAAATTTCCTTATTAAGGTATTTTTTCTACGTACAATGCTCTACTTATTTTATGGTTTTAATGTCACGTATTAATTAAGAATAATATAGTGAATATTTTTGTGTCTTTTTTATAGAAATTTACTTTTTATTTCTAGGCTAGTGTGTAGTAATACCAGACCTTTTATTACCTTCATTTCTGGGAACAAAAAATGCTAAAATTATGGGCATTTAAGTTTAAATGATTGAAATCATATGAACGCTACCACGTTTCTGCTCACCCCTTCTAATGAACACAGGTGTAATGATATGTGACTACCATTAATCAATGTCCAAATTGGTAACGATAAATCGCAAACAAATGTTTTACAAATCCACCCATTTATTTGAAACCGATGTCCCATTTAGTATCACGACAGAATCGATAAAAATAAATCTAAAAACCGAATTAAAGTCTTAATTCCCATTGCAGCAGCCATTTTATCAAAAAGGAACTTGGCTTTAAAATTAAATGATAATGTTTAAAACAGAATTAGCTCCTTTATCCGTCTATAATTATCTGTCTTTTATCTGAAGTTGAAGGAACGAGTTACGAAAGCAGTTCAAACTCATTACCATAACATTTACCTCGGATGATGGTTTATTTTGATGGTAACAGCTGTTTTGCTATGATGTAATCAGAGTTTCTTAAAGTGAGAGGGAAACCTTAGTTTTTAAGCCCCAAAAGATGTTAAGTATACGAAGTTTAAAGTGTGTGATTTATGATTATATGAGTATAGAAAAAAATCATGTGTGTACATAATAGAGAATATAGATGTGACGCACTCTATCTCCCGAAACATGTGGAGTGGACTTCTTTTGTCTTATTAATATTAGGATGTTTTCTTTTTTTCAGTCCATAACGTCCCACTGTTGACCATAGACCTCCTTCTCTTTGTGAGGGTTTTAGTCTCTTTGCCGCGCTAACCAGTCGTGTTGGCATACGGTTTAATTTAGAGATTTCCGTCTCTCACAGATATGTTATCTGTTAATCCTTTAGCTGGCTTTTATAATGAGACGTGGTGGTGACACTTGTATTCTTAATCCGTCGCCACAAGGACAGGATATTGGAATATTCGCTATATGATAAAAAAAAATGTTCTATTTTAAAAACGAACTAAATATGGGTAATGGTGATCATATGGGTGTGAGTTCAATGTTTCACCCTGACCTTGTGACATATCTTACCATAATGATGTACGTTGTATTGTCTTAGTTGGACTTGTTCCAACGCATAATGTCAAGGACAAGTTACTGTACAATTTGACGTACAAGAAAACGTTGTGCCAATATTTCGTTTGGGCTTATTGAACGCAATTTTATAATTTAACAAAGCATGTCTTATCGCCAATTATTGTGGACTGCCTCAAATAATATTTAAAGGAACACTAAAGATGGATAGGCTGTGTTAAAAAAAGAAGAATTAACACAGTTATGACGTCTGACAGAAGAGTATAAAAGAAACAGACATGTTGCGCTGACCCCGAAATACGGGATAAGAGCCGGAGAATGATAAATGATGATCGAAATCAATAATAACTTCCAATAAGCTTGTTTAGATTTGTAATTTGTACCAAACAATTAGATTGGGGTACAAACCGTAAATAGGTCTACAAGTTTGAGTAACTGTGACATCAATGATTCTGTCGTACTAAAACTCAATAAGATTTAATTAAAGATTGTCAAATCGTATTATCTTAGTTAGTTTAGTTCATGTCTTGAAATTAAATGATCCGGAGTAATCACAAAACTGTTTGATTTTCAATAATAATTAAATTAGTTTGTCTGTGTATCTTCTATAATAAGGCGTCACTGTTGGGCACTGTCCTTGTTTAATATAGTAGGCTGGTCTATTTTATTACGATAACAATATATGCTGAAAAATATTAAGTAACTTAGACTAATATTATGAAGCTGAAGAGTTTCTGTGTTTGAATCTCAGGAACTATGGTCTGAATTAAAAGATTCTTTTTGTATAGGTTAGTTCATTTATCGAGGAAGGCTATAGACTGTATAACATCACGCTGCGTCTAATAGGAGCGACGCAGTAGTGAAAAATATTGCAAAAACGGGAAAAATTCCACGCGTACGAAGTCGCAGGCAACATCTGGTAACCTATCAGATTTTAAGCTATTGCATAGCTTCTATCGCGGGCCTTGAGCGTGGAGACCGAATCCACAAAATTCGAAATTTAAATTCCGTAGGTAACGGAAATAGTGTAAAAAACCTTACACATCGCTGTTCGCGCTGGTGACTCTGTCAGCTTTGGCGTTAGTTTTTATTTTATTGACATTTGATTGACAATCGCTATTTTATCATAATTACCATAAACAATGGACAGATGTAAGCATCAGTAAATAAGGATTATTAATTTTATTTTAGTTTATGGTATTTAGATTCTTGCATACATAAAATTAATAAATAATTATAATTGCTTAAGTTGATAAAAAATACTATGCAATAGCTTTACCGCGGCAGTCCTTATTATAATGTTATCTACATAGGCATCAAACTAATAATAAACATGTAATATCTACAAAAATAAATCGTTGAAACATCGCGTGTACACAAAATAAATAAAAAAGCACCGATTATTTAGTAGTTAATGATTAATTTGTGTTAGTTAATCGACAATATTTAATGTATTGTGTTCATATTATAAATTCAGTGTAACACACAGATCACGAGGTCATTACGATAATGTTTTATCCGTTTGTAAAACAGGACTATATTTCCTCTATATCAGTGTTGTTATAATGGATTTAAATATATTAATATTGTTGAAATTTAATAAACGTTTGTACTAATTTTCCTTATGTTTTGATACACGTATTCTGTGTAGATCTATAAAGTCCCATAATACGGAATATATACCCGTATAAAATATATACCCGTATAAAATATATACTAATACTAGCTGACCCGGCAAACGTTGTTTTGCCAGACTAAAAGAAAAAGGTTTGAAAAATAGATGTTAGCCGATTCTCAGACCTACTGAATGCGCATGTAAAATTTCATATAAATCGGTCAAGCCGTTTCGGAGGAGTACGGTAACTAACACTGTGACACGTGAATTTTATATACTCGTATTAGATTATAAAGCTGAAGAGTTTGTTTGTTTGAACTCGATAATCTCAAGAATCGCTTCTTCGATTTAAAAAATTCTTTCAGTGTTGGACAGTAGGTACATTTATCATCGAGAATTATGTTGGCTATATAACATCACGCTGCGAACAATAGGAGCGAAGCATTAGTTAAAAATGTTGCCTAACAGAGAAAATTTTCTAATTTCCACGCGTACGACGCCGCGGATAACAGCTAGTCGTATATAAAACTTAAAATTAATCTTCTATGTCTAGGTAATTGAAAAGTTTCGTTAATATATGACGATGGTTGAATGTTTTCCAGTATCTGTAGGCAGGCACCATCATGGCCCGGCAGGGCAAGGCGGTAAAAAAAAAAATCTTGACTTGAATTTTTGCAAGAACTAAGCTTATGTGTGTAGTGCGCTAGATAAATCTCCAAAAACATATGATTTCTTAGTTTATCAAGCGATATAAATGGTTTTTCTGTTATTAAAAAGTTATTTAGGTATCTAGCTAATACGTAGTTTCTTGAAATCCCTTTAAACACCCCTAGACGTATCGATTTTTAACAGTGGTCTTATTCACTTGTCAATGAGTATTAAGTCTACAATGCTACATTGTCCAGGTTTATTTAGTTTTGTGATCTGTCATATTGCCTTTTAATTTGACGGGCTTCGTGGTGGAGTGGTTTATGTAATGGACTGCCGATCACGAGGTCTCGGGTTCGATTCCCGGTTGGGACAATCATTTGTGTGATATCCATAAATGTCATACAAATGTTTGTACTGCGTCTGGGTGTTTACTATGTATTATATGTATGTATTTACAAAAGAAAAGTAGTTTATGTATTATATCCGTATTCTGGTACCCATAACACAAGCATATAAGCTTAGCTTGGGACCAGAGGACGTTGTGTGAAATGTCCGTGAATGTTTATTGTTTATTATTAATCCGTCAAAACAGTTACATGAATATTTATGACGGGCCCCGTGGTGTAGTGGTTCATATAACGGACTGCCGATCATGGGGTCTCGGGTTCGATTCCCGGTCAGGACAATTATTTGTGTGATGTTTTTAATTGTCATACAAATGTTTGTACTGCGTCTGGGTGTTTACTATGTATTATAAGTATGTATTTACAAAAGAAAAGTAGTTTATGTATTCTATCCGTATTCTGGTACCCATAACACAAGCATATAAGCTTAGCTTGGGACCAGAGGACGTTGTGTGAAATGTCCATGAATATTTATTTATTTATTTATTAGGAGTTATACATCGCTGCCTACCCTTAACTGTACAAATTGTCCTAAATATCTACTCAGGTATTCCTGTAGCGATCTTGTTCATTAAACACGGAGGCCCCTATAAGTGGGCCGAGTGATATCAGTGGTCTAAGTGATATCCCCGTGTGCCCGCCCCGACTCTTAACACCACATAATTGTTTCTGCTCAAACATGGACCGGAATATTAATAGATTTATGTTACACTTACTACGGGTTTTATAACATATTGATTACTAGTCGTACACTGTGCGGTTACGAGCTTAGTTTTTGACCAAAGAACTTTTTAGTATCAGTTAATATAATAATCTTATCTAGAGTAAAATTCTTAATTCTTGCGTTAAATTCTTAACTGTTTTGTTGACATGTTTTTACAAACACATATTTTTACTAAGTATATTACAAACTTTTTCTTTACACAAATAATCCTGATTATTAGTCGAACCTACGACCTCTGGATAGTATTTTGGCCAGTCACCGTACATATTACTGTAAGCCTTCATATGTATGAAGAGATTAAAGCCTTCTAGGTCAGTAGGTCACACCGACTTATTATATAGATACAGCCTTAATGAATCATAAGGCTACGGTGAACCCATTTTTATCCTCATCATTCTAATAGATTCATATTATACTAACAACTCACCCCTGCTTTGCTCTGGAAACGTTTTTTTTAATCTTGTATTTGCAATGATTTTGTTTTTAAATATTAATTTGAAAAACTGAACAATGCAAACACCGAAATGTCTTTTTTTTCATTCTGTCTATTGGTAAAATTAGTGTGAAATACGGTTCAGTAGTTTTGGATATCGTAATTAGTCCGACAGATATACGCAATGGGAATGTTTGATACAAAACATTAACTTCCTTTTATACTGTCCGGTTATCTGTCGGGTAAAAGCTGAAAATAGAAGTGATGCCGAAACATCTAAACCGTTGATTGCTCAATGAAATGTTTGATTAAAGAAAGTGCGTGATTGTTGTGCAAATATACAGAGCGGTGTCATCGATCGACCTCGCCTCGCACTGCGACCTCGCCTCGCACTGCGACCTCGCTCTAGCGCGATTTATACCACACGAACACAACACGACTGCAATACGATCACTTGCGATATTAAATGATTATTGAATTACTGTATATCATGCATACTGTCATGCATATCATGGGGGAAGGCCTCTGCCTTCTCGTATCTCGTATCGTAGCAGATGGTGCTCCAGTCTCTCTAGACTGGAGCACCATCTGCTACGATCTAAACACTATTCTTTCCTTGGCATCTAGTATTTATTATTTTTTTGTAAAATGAATAAAACGCTCTTTAAAAAGAAAGTTACAGCTAAAGTTAGGGCAATATACTCGTAGTCGCAAACCGACCAAGCCCTTTAAATAAAAGAATAATAAAAAAAATAAAAGTTAGATTAATGAGTTTGATAATCTAAAAATAAATATTCATGGACATTTCACACAACGTCCTCTGGTCTCAAGCTAAGCTTATATGCTTGTGTTATGGGTACCCGAATACGGATAGAATACATAAACTACTTTTCTTTTGTAAATACATGCTTATAATACATAGGAAACACCCAGACGCAGCACAAACATTTGTATGACAATTATAAATAGGTATCACACACATGATTGCCCCGAATCGGAATTGAACTTTCGACCTCGTGGTCGGCTCCGTTACACGAACCACTTAACGACGAAGCTCGTCAGCTTTAAAATTATAAATAAATGCATGTTAAAAAGTATATTATTAATCCATTACATGCATGTCTGTCCCATAAATAGTGTGAAAGCTTGATCTATCCAATATGAAGAGCAGTAAATCCTAGAGACAAGGTCTGGTCATAAACGAGACATACCTACTCTGTGATTGGTGACACACTGAGTACTGACACACGCTATGTTTTATTGAACTATATTATGAGCGGGGCGAAGACATCTCTAGGGCTGTCCACGCTTTTTTATAAAGGTTCTGTCTGTATGTCTAAATGAAGGAAGTTCAAGAGTGAATAGGCTCCTTACTTAGTTGTTGCTCTTCATCATCCAGAGTTTTGTTGGTACTTACCGTGAGGTGGGATGTAGTCAAGCATTAACTTGTAAAATGTAAAAAATAGAGAAGTTATACAATTTTCATGTTTCTATGAAGATATAATCAAGATGTAATCTTCTCTTAGTAAATAAATAAGAAAATGAGAAAGTACAAGTTTAGTTGTTCTATATTTCATTTTAAATATGTGCTTTTTGATCCTTTTTGATACAAAATCGTGAAAAACTATATAATATGTCACTAGTTACAATAAGTGTATACTGTATTATCATTTTCGACGGTATTTACTGTCTGTGTTCCCGGTAAAAAACACAATAAATTATAGCAGATAATAATTTGCAACATACTCTGGTATTATGCTTATTAAAATATTGAGGTATTTCTAATGACAATATAGGTCTTGATTTATAAAAGTTACTTAAAGTAAGTAAGTACACGTAAGCGATGGCAAGTTGAAGTAGAGTCCAAAAAATATTAGTAAATATTATTTATGAATATTGTAACATGAGAAGAATAAAAGTTTATACGTTAGACAGCCCTGGGAATGTTATAAGAAGTCTGACGTCATCTCACTCGTATGATATCATCCCCTATTTAAATATGCCATCTTCTCTCAGTGCTTACATATTATTAAGATGAGCTAGATGCCTCCATGATTTAGTTGGATTCATTGAGTTGGTACATGTCATTTTATATGTAAATTCTGTATAAATATTAAATGTTTTGCGGCTGATTCATGGAAGAGTTTTAGAAATATATTTGCCTTAAGTAATCATTGAATGTTATACTGTAATGTTCCTATTTAATGTCACATCATTTTCTAATCAAGAAACTAATATTTCCTTTTTTCCTTGCTTTGGAAAAAGAAATTAATATCATTTATAGCTTGCCAGCAAAGTTACATAAAATTGAAGAAAAAAGGTAAATGATTTAACATTCGATGTTTCAATATCGTTTTAATGTTGATATTAATTGTTCTTTTTTTATGTTTAAGATGGCTGAAAATTATTACCCAATACCATTGATGGGATATTTTAACCTCTGACCAAAATTAGACAGAAATAACACTTTAGATAAATCTACCTTTTATAGGACTTAGATCTTCGACAAGGGCACCACAACGCGTGGTCCTGCAAATGCTCTACAGAGTTCGAAGTTCATTTAAATTATTACTTAGTCGTTTGAAATCGTCTTCGTGTTGAAGTAGTATCTAAGTTTTCTTTAAAATATTATGCTTTCAAAGCAGACGTGTCTGTAAACTTTAATACTAAAATATATAATGTATTTGTAAGAATATTCCTGTATTAAATATTAACCTGTTCGTTGGGAGAAAGACACGCTTCGTAACTTGTTAAGGAATTACCATACGTGCTCCGTTTCAGTTGAATTAAAGTGAAATATTTTCAACTTTGTCACAAATTGTGATAAGCCGAGATGAGATGCGTGTACTGTGAACTTATTTGAACTAATAAAAACTTATTACTTACTTTAAGGAAAAAATATTCCCGCCTATTTCACGCACGTGTCTCATGATGCTAAAATTGCATGAGTGAATAAAGATAAATGATGCTAATACTAGGTACTGCTCCGTCTTTATCGTCAGTGTCATCATCTTTCATACCTTAAACTTTTCCTGAATAAATATTCTATTCCTATAGTTTAACAGAAAATAATTTAATTAAACCCAAAAATAGTGTATTGTCACAAAAATTACGTTTGTAACGACACTTTTATTTAATTTTGATCTACCATACAAGGCGCGTTTGTTTGTTACCATTAAATTTTAAGTTTTGTTATTTTTTTGTTAAGTTAAGTTAGTTATGTTATATTATACTGCACTTGAGCTTTTATTATTGTTATGTGGTATTTATTTATTAATTGTTATTAATTTAAATACGTTACTGATAACGTATTTAAATTAATAACAATTAATCACCACCGACAAAGGTTATATTTGTTTCATTACAAAAGTTTGTTTAGAAAAAGTTACGATATTAAACGTTGCGATCAACAACCGTAAAATCCTAACACTTATTTGCGCGACCGTGTTTATGAAGTTAAAAAAAAATTGGTCAAGTGCGAGTCGGACTCGCGCACGAAGGGTTCCGTACCATTATCTATGCAACAAAAGGCAACGTTATTAGTATCGAGCAAGAAACGGTAAAAAATCAGTTTTTTGTATGGGAGCCCACCTTAAATATTTATTTTATTTTATTTTTAGTATTTGTTGTTATAGCGGCAATAGAAATACATCATCTGTGAAAATTTCAACTGTCTAGCTATCACCGTTCTTGAGATACAGCCTGGTGACAGACGGACGGACGGACGGACGGACAGCGAAGTCTCAGTAATAGGGTTTCCGTTTTTACCCTTTGGGTACGGAACCCTAATAATAATCTTGTAATAATTAAAAAAAAATAACACAAACAGCTATAATTTATTACGTACTGATTATATTATGCTGTTTGTTAAATAATGTGCATATTTGAGGAGTGCGTTGACCTTTGATTTTTATGGTTCCTTACGCAAGAAGACCATCTTACCAGGACTTCGCCGTTACCATCAGTTGCTTATTAAAATGCAAGAAAAGACAAAAGCTTAGATTTGTCTGTCTTTAGTGGCAAAAATTGAGGATATGGAATATAGAAAACGGCCGTAAATCGCCGTCTGTTTGTCTGTCAGCAGGCTCAAACTCACGGTCTGTTGCAGGTCTTACGTTAAAAGATAGTTTGCAAATTATTATTTTCATGGTGTATAAAATTTTATTGCTGATATTTCAAATATTAGATTTTACAAACAAAAATGTCCCAAAAATTGAAATAGCTTTTGTGATTACAAACTTATTTATACAGCTGCAATATGGGCGTTTATACTAACAACAACGTTGAATAAGGCACCTTGTATGTTATTTATTTTTGTTCGTTCTAGATAGAACTTGCGGAACCCACAGTTTATGATTCTGAAGAACACTTTGTTTTTTTTTCAATATTGTTAGCGGTCGCGTGGTAGACTTAGCTATTGTTATTTTGCGGAGTTAATTATAGTTTTAATATAACTTACGTAGCGTCTGATTATAGGTTCTTAGGTTTGATTCAGATTTGAGTGGAAATGTTATTGCGAGTAAAAAATGTATTTAAAGTCGGAGATTTGAGATTATTTTCTTTAAAACTGTTTGTGGTACCACATAGATCTTTATTTCTTCCTCCAGCCCATAAATGTCCCACTCTCCTCTTCCACTTTGAAAGGGATTATGGTCTACTATGCCGCGCTGACTAGGCGTGTTGACATGGGGTTTATTTTCGAGTTTTCGCTCTCTCACATAGAATGATATTTGTGTAATATCCGTCAGCTGCTTTTTACAGCATCCTTGGAAGGAAATGGGGTGGTGACACTTGTATTTTTATTCCGTCACTAGACGGACAATAATATAGGTCTGAAATAAGTACTTACATATAATGCCACTAACAGTCCTAGCCATAGTCTCTTATTACTATATCAATATTATTATCCAATAAGTACATCCCTAAAGAAATAAATCCATTGTATCCGGGATCACTGGAGCCATCGTTTTGCCACCTTTTCCGTGTCGAGTATCATCGGGTTTTATTTTATTATCCTGCCAAATGTAAGATGGACCGCGGGTGTATATAGAGCCATGATTATTATCTATTTTACTTCGAATTATTGGGGCTTTTGTAAATGGTCGTATAGTTGTGACTACGTATTATCCGTGTATGTATGTTTGTGTCATTCATGGAGTGGACATTATCATCCAACTAATGCATCTGAAAATAGATTTTCTATTGATGGTCCCTTAATGTTTTATCGAAATTGGTTTAGCCTTTTACGAAATATAAAGTATGACATTGAAAAGTAAATTAATATCACCAGGTAAATTGTAACATAATTCTGACTAAACTGAATGAGAAAATAAAATTGAATTCCAGTAATGATATGAAAGGTTGTGATTCAAATGTTTATAGAAAGACATAACCTGATCTCGTCAATGATTCAGAACAGTATGGCTATAAAGGAAGCCTCGGAAGAATGTGTAGATCTTGGCAAATAGTTCACTTTGGCCACAGACCCATTTTGAAAAAGACGTCGCAGAATTTATGTTAATTGGGCTTCCCATTTCTAATCAATATAATAATTTACCCAATCATGACAAAACACAGTTAGTCATATAACAATTACTGACATCTTAGCAAAAAAATTGTTTTAAGGGACGATGGTCTCAATAAATCTGCTCTACCAATCATATTGTTTACGACAGGGCAACATCACTCACGGCTCACCCCTAAAGATAGGGCTATTAAATGCTGTACCATGAGATAGGCTGAAATGACGTCATATATTAAATAATGATATTATATATTTTCAGCCATGAGGAAAATGTTGCAACATGGCGACGTAACTAAGTATTATTTTTATTCTGTCTTGGATGTAGTTAAAAAAAATTCCCGCTCAATGTTTTTACATACATACATCGCGTCTTTTCACCAAGATAGTCAGAAAGTATGCCATCTCCATCCATCCATTAACCTTTCTCAGTCCACTGCTGGACAAAGGCCTCCCCCATAGCCCCACAGAATGCCACCTATAGGTTCTAAACATCTATATCTAAACTAATATTTTAAAGCTGAAGAGATTGTTTGTTTGTTTGAACGCGCTAATGTAAGTTACTACTGGTTCGAATTGAAAAATTCTTTTGTGTTGTATAGTCAATTTATCAAGGAAGGCTTTAGGCTATATAACATCACGCTACGATCGATAGGAGCGATGCATTAGTGAAAAATGTTGCAAAAACGGGAACAATTTTCAAAATTCCACGCAAGTAGTACTTCTATAATTTTATTTACACTATACACGCCGAAGAGCTATCTAGCGTGGAAATAGAAATCACTATCATTGTCGTGAAATTTTTCAAACATTAGCTGTGGTCTCACAAGTTTGCAATAACGTGTCAAGGCGACGAAATAAAAGAGCCATTTAATTTCCACTAGGTCAGCAGTGTTACCCACGTGCTCCAAATAGATAGGTTCCTAGTGTTTGTACAAACGACTCTGTAAACGTCTCGCGTCCTCTATAACTAGGGTAATATTTTCTCATATGAGTTGTGAAAATAGGTACAGATTTAAGTTATGAATTCTTTTAGTAATTCTTCCTGATTGTCTATAGCTCGTCATTCTTCTAATGCTAATAATATAAACTAGTTGTAGCCTGCTACTTCGTACGCGTGGAATTTAGAAAGCCATCGTCTTGAACCACTCTACATAATATATATACAAAAAACCAGATCAAAATCCGTTGCGTAGTTATGAAGATATAAGCTCCCATTGGGACATATATACAAAAATGACGACTTTGTTTTATAATAAGTAAAGATATGAAACTTTCTGATGAAATAGTAAAAGTCATGCGAGGTGAAATGCAACCAAATTGTTTTACACAAGTTAGTAAAAACAAATAAAAATTTTCGAAGTTCTGAAGCACTTTTTGTCAGACCAAAATTCGAAACCCAAGAACAGTTAATAAGGTAAGTCACAATACATAATATAACCACTAAGATTTTCGTATACATTTTGTTAGTTCTATTTTGGAAAGATAACCAAGAAAAAAAGCATAAAAAAGGTCTCTCTGTTTCCCTCTCCAGTCCATTAACAAACCACTGTTGGCCTTTGGCCGAGTATTTTGTCTCCTATGCCACGCTGACCAGCGTTGGCTCTTAAAGCACCATTTGTATTCAAAATTTGTCACCACCCGGATGAAAAACTATCAACGCCAAATAATTTAAACACAGCACAGACGACAGGGTCTGTACTGTCTTTAAAAAAATGATATAAACCAACGCGTAGTCGCGTGTCATCACGGCACAAAAAGCTAGTTTTCCACACAATACATTTTTCTTTATACCGGCTGTAAAAGGTCTGCTATATAAAAAGGGTTCTTTCCCCAGATTTTATTACAAATCTCTCTATATCACTACCACTCGTAATACTTCAATGAATTTAACCACTGACTTTTATTTCTGTCTCTCTCTCCAGCCCATTTACGTCCCACTGTTGGGCACGGGCCTCCTCCACTTTGAGAGGGAGTATGGTCTACTGTGCCGCGCTGACCAGGCGTGTTGGCACAGAGTTTAGTTTCGAGTTTTCCATCTCTCACAGAGAATGTTATCTGTGTGCAACATCCCTTAGCTGACTTTTACAGCATCCTTGGGAGGAGAAGGGATGGTGACACTTGTGATCTTAATCTATCACCACACGAAGGATTTTATTTATTTATTTGAATATATTATACTGTGAAAATCTGTGAAATAAAGTACTCCATTTATTTATTGGTAAAAGTTTTGTAGAATTCGTGGAAACATAAGAAAATATTCTTTCAAAAATATAAACATAAAATTTTAAATATTCTATCTAGCTTTTTCCTTTTCTTTCGCCTGACAATTTGGAGATTATTCCCATAAAAACAGCCATAGTTAGTAGCTGAGAAGTGTTTGCAATGTCAAAGGCTATACGGTTTTTTAATCGGTCTTTTTGCTGGGGAATATAATAAAAATTGCTGTGAATTTTTCTGTGATATTTTTTCTTTTATCATTGCCTTAGCTGCATGTATATGTCCAATGTGATAAGAGGCTACGTTTCCTACTTACCCTTTTTACGAGGCACGTCGTGTTAGTATTTACTTAGGCATCTGTTTATTGTAGAACCTTGGACATCATAAAAGCACTCCTGTCAGATGTCGTAAACAGAACAAATTTGTGTTTACGACGCGCGACGGCTCTTATACTATTACTTTTTTATTATTAAATTGGCACACATGTGTGCTAAACTAAATTGAACTTGTAAATAATTTGAAATCGACGAAAACTTAAAAGTATTGCTAGTTTTCGATGTTTTATGTTCACTGTCTGCTGTCTCTATTATAATTTAGCTATTTCAATACTACTTATGGCTTGAGCTGCTGTGAGTAATTACAATTAGAAATGTAACAATCCTTTAGAAGTATTACTTTAGAAGTAGTAGTTATAGGGTATGCTTAGCCGCATATCGATGAATTAATCATTATCTTATTTAACGTGAATCTATTAAGTTTAATTTTTCTCTATAGATTCGTAGATCTGTTGACAAACGTCTACTTGCAAACAATGAATTCATACAATGTGTTCCTACAAATTGTTAAGAAAGAAATCTAGTAAGCGCTTTAAGTGCGTAGAAATTTTTATGACACATTACAACCACATTCTTCACCAAAAGCAATTCTATTATAAACTTGTAAACTTGAAACATTCAAGTGTTAATTACAAATAACATAACACAAATGTGAACGCAGCCATTACTTTAGTTAATTATTAACATGGCGTTAGTTTCGCGCGCAAATTGTTAGCGTTCTTACTTCGTATTATTGGATTATTATATTTTTTAACATTTGTAATGTTATTAGTTACTGAGAGGTTTTACTAATGCTCAATTTTAATACCTTTTAATGCGAAGGAAATAAGATTTATATCGATACTTAGAAAAATAGACACAGTGAGCTATAAAGAGGGCTGGAGTGAGCAGACAGCCTCATCGCTCAATGTTCTGACAACCGTTAGGGTTTCTATTATGAAGAAAGGTTTGGGGTAGGCCTATCTCAAATACAGGACAGAAGGCTGATGGATGCGATTGTATAAACTTTGTATTACTTTTGCGCAATTACTTAATTGGGTTTATTACGCGTTGGCATAATACTGCTAGAACTGCGTTGTCTTTATCGACAACACAGGTTAATTTGAGAAAAGATGATTGTATACCCGAAGACGGTACGGTTGTGATGGCCAGTTTGTGACGTCTATTGCTAAAGAAAAAGTTAGCAGTAGGTTGATCTACAGCCACAGACCCATAATAAGATTAATAAATACACGTAAATATATTAGTGAACCTATAATTTATGTCTTGAGACCAGAGCAAATGACATGTTAGTTTATTGCGCGGCTAGGCAATGTCCATATCTGTTGATGGGCCATTGGCAGAACATATTATTGGGGCTAATACCCGTTGCGGTGTACCTCATTACACACATTCATAGGATTAACTAGTGCCTGACCTTTGCCCAACAAACTGCTGTACTTAAATAACCCTGAACTAAATATACGTAGAACGGAGAAACGTATATTTTTATGAAAATGTAAGAAAAGTTTCTTTGGGAATATATTTTTTCTTAGAATTTGGTAACTTACTATTTTTTTTATTGATCAAACTTGCTTTTTCAATAGTATGTTAATAAAATTTTTAATAATATTTATGATGTGTTATAAATATACATCATAAATATTATTAAAAATTTCAATAAAAAATAATATTAAAAATTTCAAAAATATCAATAATATGTTAATAATATTTTTGTTTAAATTGCTTTGTGCAAATGAAAATCGGAACTCCTTTCTATACCCGCATAACTATTTGTCGCCATTAAAATTAACGGTTTTCTAAGCAATTTAAGTAGTAAAGCAGCATAATAAATCTGTAGCCACATACGTTTGTTTGTTTGTTGGAACGCGCTAATCTTAGGAACAGTGGGTCTGATAAAAAAAATTCTTTCAGTGTTACGTAGTACATGTATCGAGGAAGGCTATACAACATCACGCTGCGACGAATAGAAGCGAAGCATAAGTGAAAAAATGCAAAAACGGGGAAATTTTTCTAAATTCCACTCGTACGAAGTCGCAGGGCAACAACCAGTAACGTATAATCTGACCTGAAATATCAACCAAAGGTATCTTTGTGTAACACCACGTGTGCACCATGAAAGCATTCTAGTGTGATAATCCAATTACTAAAACATAAAATGATGATAACACTTATACAAACCTTACGCTCCGTTAGTCATCCACGAGCTGTAACAGTAAACTTCACTAACATTCCACAAGTTTTTTGGTAAGGGCCGCAAACTTTAGATTCCTTTGGGTGGGTCCTTTGTGTGTGACGTCACGCGGGGACTGGGCGACACACGAATTTACATAATGAAGTTAAATTGTGTGTACATAAGCATGAATGATTCTCCAATCAAATACTATGTTTGTTTAACTTGAGTTTTGAAATTTGTTTTGATTTGAGAGAGTTTTTGGCAATATATTCGTTAACCCTTCCTATTGCTAAATGTCAAGTAACAGCTTCAATAGTGGAACCTTTTTATATTTACGGTCTTATTCATAATGACTTATCGGAGGTTTAAACGGAGATTTTATCGGAGAGATAATAAACGTTTTAGCGTAAAAAGACAATATGGCAAGATGAATAACAAGTTTTGACAATTTTTGCGAACCTATTTTAGCGAACTTTTAAACCTTCTATAAGTCATTATGAATAAGACCATTAGTTTTAGAGCAGAATTCATAGTATGAAATATCTGAAAGCTAGCTATTACCCGCAACTTCGTACGCGTGGAATTTGAATACCAATATCCCTAAACAATTATACAAAAAAGGCATCCTCTTGAACCACTCTATTAAAAAAAAACAAAATCCGTTGCCTTGTTTTGATGATATAAATAAATAAATATTCATGAACATTTCACACAACGTTCTCTGGTCCCAAGCTAAGCTTATATGCTTGACTTATTGGTACCAGAATACGGAAATACTACATTATACTACTTTTCTTTTGTAAATACATACTTGTACATACACATTGTAAATATATAAGCTCACATAGGGACATACATACAATAATTACAACTTTGTTTTATAATAAGTAAAGATAAATTGTGATATTAATTTGAAAGTATGTAATATATACAAGTTATACTTCTTTAAAGCAATAGAAGAAAAAACTACAATGTTGACTAGATAACATCAAGGTGTTAGTGTGTATTGACGTAACTTAACGTGCCGAAAGAAAACGGCAAATAATCGTTTCACATATTTTCTTTAATAGATAGAATGTTTGTTAATTTACTAGAGCAATAAGATAGTTGAAGTGATTAGTATCACTTAGTGGAGCAGTGAATACGTCTCGTTAATTAACTTACTCTATGTTTTGTTCAAGATATGACTCAACCAGGCATTGAACCACAAGCCTTGAACCATAGTTTTACAAGCTTTGATTAAATTGCACTTACCTATATGTAGTTATGTATGAAAACGAAGTTATTGTGTTCAAAGTTCAACCACTTTCAGATGATAATACAATGGCATTAAGTTTGATACTTAACGAAAAAATATGTAGAGTTATATGGTAAATTTTACTGGAGGACTTATGGACCCCACAAAGCCTTAACAACGCCTATCTATACTTATATAATTCTATACTTTCTATTATAAAATTGAAAAAATTGTTTGTTTGTTTGTTTGTTTGAACGCGCTAATCTTAGGAACCACTGGTCAGATTAGAAAAAATATTTTAGTGTTGAATAGTACATTTATTGAGGCAGGCTATAGGTTATGTAACATCACTCTGCGACATAGATGTAAAGCATCAGTAAAAATGTGGCAAAAGTGGGGAAAATTCTCTAAATTTCACGCGTACGAAGTCGCGGACAACTGCTTGTGTACAATACAATAAAGAACAACTTTCTTCCATTATTTAATATTTGCGGGAAATACCGTGCCAATAAGACGATGATTTAAAAATATTAATAGCTATTTCTGGAAGTAAAAATCCGTATAAAACTAATTAATAAATTCAGTTGAATATCAAATATTTGTTAATCCGTTGCCGTCGATATATCATTGGCTAACGAATATCGACAGGTGGGAATTTATCGAATTTCTGACGATTAGTGACGCCATTCTGTGAAAGTATAGGTTTTGATATGAAATGAGACAGATAAGTGTAACGTGTCTTTGTAATCACTGATATCTTACAAAAAATGTGGGTTACTTCCGATGAAATTATCATAAAATATATATATTACGTTTTTGTAATGTATTTTGCTCGTAGGCCTTATCTGTTTATCTATTGACTACGATTTATGACGTCACATCAAAAACTCAGCGTGGCTCCAAAGCTAATATGCGCTGCCGCGGTTCTAGGTAGGCTTCTGCCTAACACAGGTGGCCTTGGGTCGGTATGCCGCGGGCTGTATAGCGGGATTGTAAGGTCCATGGCACAATACGGTACTCCAATCTGGGTGGATACCCTCACTACGCACAACATATCCCTCCTAAAGAGATCGCAAAGGATCTTAGCAGTGAGGGCTATAAGGGGTTATAGGACGGTGTCATGGACGGCAGCTACAGTCCTGGCGGCTGATCCACCTTGGGAACTGCAGGCAAAAGTCCTAGCCGAATCATACCGAAAACGAGTGACCGTTCGAACCGAGAGCACTACGGCTGGGAGAGATGGCACACAAGCCCAGGAAGGAGAAGCTTTGACTAACAGTTGGGAGACCAATCTACGGTCACCTACTGCAGGCAAAGTGACTATAGAAGCAGTAAAACCATGGTTAACCAAGTGGCTGAAACGTCGTCATGGCGAAATGACCTACCGAATGACACAGGTGCTTACCGGGCATGGCTGCTTTGATAAGTACCTGTACCAAGTCGCTAAGAAGCGACCAATTCCTGCCTGCCTGTCACGCGGAGCTGTAGAAGATATCGCACGCCATACACTACATAACTTTGCACAGCCTTTCAGTCACAGCGCTGCGAACTGGTCGCTGTAATTGGCCAGGACCTATCACTGACTACAGTCGTCAAAGCGATGGTAGACAGTGACAGGGGCTGGCAAGCAGTAGCTGACTACAGCGAAGCTGTCATTCTATTGAAGGAGGGTCGGGGTCGCTGGAGAGAGTTCGGAACTGAGACCCCCTGGTGCCCCATAATAACCGGGAAGTAAGACGTCGTAGTCGGTTTTTAGTGGTAGTGGTAGTCGTAGTTATTCCTATGCCTACGGCATGGGCGAGTCCTACATACCCTTTGATCATCCTCATCCATGGTCAAAAGGATGCGTAAAAGCATTTAAAGACTGCGTCAAAAAAAAAATCTAAAACCCAGCGTTTTTTATATCGTGTCATGGAATTTCATTGTGGTATTTTGCAGCATCTTAAATATCCTCCAACCTCAATTTTGGACGGTTAATTGAGTCCAAGGCAAAAGTGGCTGCTAAGAAACTAGGCATTCTGGCTAGGGTGCGACAGTACTTTACTCCTGGACAGCTTTTAATGCTTTAAAAAGCACAGGTACGTTCCTGCGTGGAGTATTGCTGTCATATTTGGGCTGGTGCTGCTAAATGCCATCTCTCAGCCTTGGACTCGATCGAGCGGCGTGCCAAGAGGATAATTAACGACACTGAACTTGTTGAGACGAAGTTGCAGAGCCTCGAGCATAGGCGTCGAGTGGCTAGTCTCACTGTATTCTATAGACTGCATTTTGGAGAGTGTACCGAGGAATCACACGAAATAATTCCCCCATCTCCATTCCTTCAACGCACTACCAGACGAACGGGACGCATGCATCCTTACATTGTGGATATTATACCTCCTTCTCGAACTAAACGTTTTGCGTCGTCCTTTATTTGGCGGACAGCTAAAGACTGGAACAATCTGCCGGCGTCTGTGTTTCCGGACAGTTACAATGTGGAAGCATTCAAGAGAAGGGTGAATATGCTTCTAACATAGTTGTTGCGCTTTACCATCCAAGGCCGCATTACCGCTTACCATCAGGTGGAATGTAGTCAAGCATCAACATGTGTTTATGTAAAAAAAAAAATCTTGAGTAATTTATGACAAACCATATACGAACTCTGTTTATTAACGTTAGGGACTAAATCAGTTAAAAACTTAGTTAATAAGAATAAATTAACATTTCTTTTAACATAAACCCTTGGAGTAGATAAACAAAAGATTTTTTATTATCTGTAGAAAGACTAATACCGATAAGAGGTGAGGTCACACTGACATCCCGCGTAGCGATTTATAAACTTAACATTTTTTATGTATTTAAGCTTTGCTGCAATTTTTTAAAACATCCAGGAGTGATCAACAGGATTTCTTAAGTTACTGTATTGCTTTGATATATGTTTATACGCTAAATATGAAACAATAATATGAAGAGAGAGTAAAAATCGCGTTTATAATATTTAAGATATTTAGCTATGTAGACATAAGCATAGCAAAACAGAAAGTTGAAAATTTGACGCTGAAAAGAGAAAATAACGGTGTTTCATATTACATGCTTTAATGATGGAACATGAAATGCATTTATGAGATAACACAATACATATTACGTCATATTTCTTAAATAAGGTGTGTTAAAAAAGTTTATACCGTGTTTAAGTGTATATCTTTATGGTTATATGTTACTGGATACGACGCAATCTGCTGTATCGCTTTAGCCATTCTGTTTTAATGATACCACACAAAATATAATCTACTTGATATTGCAGTTGTTTCAAAATAAGTTCTTGCTTTTGGCCGTAAAAAGAGTATATTGATGGATAATTTACTAAACGGAATATTTCTCTTGACAATGTATTAGGTGGAACATAAAATTCGATAATTTTCTTTCGATTTGATATTTTCCTATGATAAGAATAACTAAAAAAATTACCATCAGCATTCGATTGTTTTAGTTACGTGATGATTCCTTTGTACCCGCTTCCGCTGTCAGTGGGACCTCGGCTTTACAAGCAATTAGATTTACTCACAGCGGAAACTATAGTACTGGGGAGGCAATTAAGTTTGTTCCCGTTGCAACTGCATCGCAAACGGCTAGAAACACCCGTCTTATCTAGTTTGTTTTTCTGTGTTTCTTGCTTCGTTTGCCTTTGTTTGCTTGTGGTTAAGAACTAACTGGAAAAGATATTACTTTTTACGGCAAAAGAAATAACAGTATAACTATAGAGTAGCAGGATGTACAAGGCTAAAGAATACAAATGTCATGACGCCTTTTCCTCCCTAAGATGCTATTAAAGCCAGCTAAGGTACATTAAACAGAACACATCTTCTGTTACAGACGGACAACTTGAAACTAAACCCCCATGCCGGGGGCATAATCGACTAAATATCTTTCTGAGCGGAAGTCATTGGCCTCCTCAACTTTGTGATGGATTATGGTCTACTGTGCCGCGGTAACCACGCGTGTTGGCATTGTTGGGTTATTTCTTAGTTGGTTTTTACAGCACCCAAGGAAGGAAAATGGTGTATGTTGTATTCTTAATTCGTCACCAATATTGAAATTCGGTGTTTAGTCGGAAGATCATTTTCCCTAGGTAGGCAGCGGCTTGTGACTGCCTTTGGTGTTGCTGAGTCTATGAGCGACGGATACCACTTACCATCAGGTGGGCCGCTGGTTCGTCTGCCATACAACAGGCAATAAAAAAAAAGGAATTTGCAAGCAAAATGCTACTTTATCATAAACTCCTATACTCTTATCAATCTACTAACTACCCTGTAATATTAAAAGTATCTATTGTTAGGAAACCAATAAAAGCTGACCCTCGAGTGTCTATTGTTGTATGTAGTTAGTCCTACACCTGGAGGTAGTAGCAATGACATTGCGAACGCTTAACAGATTACAAGTGACCTAAGGCGGCCTGGGGAAGCCATAGGCGTTAATCGTTCACGGACATCCACCTTGACTGTTACGATACTTATTTATATGCATTCCATGTTTTTTACACACATAGTTAATTGTCCTGAGTAAAAACTTATCGCTAACATAGCTATAGCTCTCTCCAGACTAATATATGGTCTACTATTCCGCGCTGACCAGGCGTGGTGGCGTACGTTTACTTTAAAGTTTTCCCTCTCTCATAGAGGATATTATGTGCTTATTATCCATTAGCTGACTTTTACAGTACCCTGGGGAAGAAATGGGGTGGTGACAATTATGATAAATATAAAAGTGTCTTCTACGATCAGTTATTACCGGGTTTACCCACATTCGATTTTAATTTTACATTGACCATAAAGATAGGCTTTTACTATAAACTATATCATATTACATTGTGCTCAGACTTCGGCTCGAAACGTCGGGCCAAAATTTAAAACAAATATACGCGTCTAAATCCGTAAAAAGTAGTTTTATTTAAACAGATGAGTCGCGCAAGTGTTAGAAAATATTAAATATAAAAGTACTTAAGTATCTTCTGTAAAAAATTATTAAGTGTAGTCAAAATTGTGCCTAGAGGAGAGAAGTTCTTGTACAGTACCCTAAAAATTGCTAAAACCAGCACTATGAAATTTAATAATATAGTTATGTTGAAAGAGAGTTACTATCATTACATTTACAAAGCCTATTGGTACACTTCTATCCTTAGGGAAATAATGTGAGACTATGAACATGTTACTTCTAGTATTGTATTAGGTTTCCTTTTTGTTGCAGGTAAACAACGGAGGATTATCATCAAAATAGGCCTGTTGAGTATGTAGATGAAAGTGACACACACATGTAATAAGTCTTAGGTCTGTAATTATGACGTCAATGAATTGCAAATGGCCATTTTATTATGAAGATAACACAGAAAACATTTAGTTATTAGTTTTTATTATATTTTCAATAAGCCAAGTAAATAACTTGACCCGTTTTCGAGGATTATTTTGTCGTATTCAAAATGCAAATTGTTTAGTTTCAAATTCAAATTGTATTAAAGAATTCAGTAGATTTATTTAGTCACATTAGGCTAGCCTTTAAATCAAACAAGCCTTTAAAAGGAAGCAAGACGTGACAGTAGAGATGACAATCGTCCGTGTGGTGATGAGGAATACAAGTGTCACCACCTCATTTTCTCTTCAGCGTTCTGCAAAAGCCAGCTAAGGGATATTGAATACAGATAACAGCCTCTGTGAGAGACAGAAAACTTGAAACTAAAACTTATGCCAAGACTCCTGTTCTTCCAAAGTATAGTAGGCTCGTGCCCAACTGTGGGACATTAAAGGGCGTCACAAATGGCATATTCTTCTTATATATAAAATTCACGTGTCACAGTGTTAGTTACCGTACTCCTCCGAAACGGCTTGACCGATTTTTATGAAATTTTACATGCGTATTCAGTAGGTCTGAGAATCGGCTACTATCTATTTTTTATACCCCTAAGTGATAAGGGTTGCCCAACCCTGATATTTATATGGCAAAACAACGTTTGCCGGGTCAGCTAGTTAATATATATTAATATAGCGAAAAAGAGACAGATGTATATAGAAAAAAGACGAGGCGAGAACGAGCCAGATATATCTATCGGTTACGTCATAACTATAGTAGTATCCTGGGGCCTAAGACAACATTGTAATAGCAAATTTGGGCCCCAGTATCAGTCTCTTTCTCGCCTTGTCTTTTTTCTGTATACATCTGTCCCTTTCTCGCTACATTTAACAGCATTAATAATATTATGAGCCCATGAGCTCTTCATGGGGTAGAAAGAGAGAGAGAGAGAGAGAGAGAGAGAGAATGCTAGAGATAAGTGTAGCTATTGTTGTAGCCACAAAAGACGCTACCAAACCAGCATTATATTTGTGCTCAGAGAAGCATGATTCGCACAAATAAAAGTAAACCGAGAGAGCTTTTATAAATTGTTTTCCAGTGTACTGATTGTTAACTCGGAACACGAACTCCTTATATCTAACACAAAGATATTATGAAAACAAAGACATAGTTATTATCTCGTGCCTCTTATTTTAAGCTTGCGGTTTTTTATATAATTTTGTAACTTACTTTTTTTATTAATTCTACCCAGAATATTAATACTTCTTTACTTAATATAAAACAAACGTTATTTTGTATGTATGTCCATATGTAAGCTTATATCTTCCAAACTACGCAACGGATTTTGATGCGTATTTTTTTATATGGTAGAATGGCTCAAGAGGATGGCTTTTCAGTATTTTTTTTCGGGTTTCCTTTCTAAATTCCACGAGTATGAAGTTGCTGGCAACAGATAGTACTTAATATAATAAAATACTAATACAAACTAAAATACTTTTTGCTATTAATCATTTACAGGCGTTATTAATACACTTTCAGGAGTCTAATTATATAACATGGGATTCACACAGTATATCTACTTAACATTTTAACTATTATCTAACATAAACACTAACCAACATGCGAAAAATTCACCTAAATATATAAATAAAACATAATTATGATAAGTAAAAAGTGATGTTAGAGAATATTAGAGGTAATTACATTTCAAATTTTTAGATGCATATATTACAGTGCCGTGTCAAGCACTGGGTGATCTATGATAAATAAAACACGGGATATGTTTAATATGTATATACTAATCCCGTAATAATACTTTATTTTTAACGTTTTTATATTAAAAGAAAATTATTCACTCCATTTTTTTCTAGATATAAATACATATCATAGAATATTGAAATTTAAAAGCTTTCAACTGGGAATATTAAAATGGAGTTATCGTTATTTAGTGAAAGCCAACTCCGTTAATAATATATTAGTTCATATAGCAACCAGTGGTTGGTTTTGGTAGAAGGATCATCTGTATATTACGTCATATTTTAATAGCTTTTTATTAACACCAAAATCAAACATCGTTATATTTGTGTAATCAAGAGAAAATATCACGATCAACAAAGTTAGTTCTTATTATTCATAATGTTATCAAAAATGGTGTATCCATTACTAAAAGAACTGTTTGTGTGTCTATGTACACATGTAGGAAGATATACTTCTTTGTTCTTTGCGTATTTTACGTTTGCAGCAAACTTAAGATTTAAGTTGTGTGCGCGCATTTTCTACGCTTGCAACTAATATCATGGTGTCGGTATTTATGTGACAGTGTGCGCGCGCTGTGTATATATTTCTAAAGCTCTCATTATTTTGCATCATGGCATTTTCTCACAGGATACGTAGAGATTATAGAGCGCCACGTGCTACGACTTAAACTTTATTTACTAACTTTATTTGCAAAATAAAATCTATATACAATTAAATATAAAAAAAATTTACATTATAAAATATGTATATTAATAATAAATATTCTAGCTTAATTTTCATTCATAGGTACATCTTGTACTTTTACTCTTGTTGTCACAGATCATGACCTTATTCACTGGTTACAATGCTCACGTAATTTGTGAATGGCCCTATAGTTTGAATGTAGTGATATTAGTACCGAGCTGATGTTGTTTTAGACAGATTGATATTAGTTATGTTGGTGTTTATTTATTGTTAACTTGTGATTAGTTTCTGTTTATTTAATGAAAGCTTAGTAATTATAACTGAAAATGTATATTTGATAACAATTTTAGGTTGACATTATAGTAAATAATAATGATTACAGGATAAATATTATTTTAAAGACAAAAATCCCATGTGGCTATGCTAGTTACCAAACTCCTAAAATGGCTCTACCAATTTTTATGAAATTTTGTTGGTCTGAGATTTGGTTAATATCTATCGTTTATACCTCAAGATCAGCCGACAGGGATCCAGTAAGTACAGGATAATTACTGTATAAAAACGGCAAAATTTGGACTTTGTATTTCAAAATCATTTTTATCTTGTGGTAGAATTTGGTAGATAATATTTTATTCCCTATAGTAACAATAATAAGTTTGTCGTCGGACGACAGTAGTTATGAACTAGTTGTCTACACGTTTGAATATTCATATGTTAAGGGACGTGGTAACTTTTGATAAACGACACAATCATGTGCTATATTGTTGAATATACAACGATTCCAGACTTGTAAGATGTGTTGTGTTACTAACTTGACAACCTTTTTGTGACCTTCGAACTAAATATTTACGGTCTGTCACAATTTTATCTGGCGCTGAAACTAGTGTAGCAGTCATTATAGGGTTCCGGTCAAAAGAGACTGTATTACCGAGACTCCGTTGTCCTTGCATCCATCCGTACGTTCGGCAGTTCGACACACCAGGCTGTATCTCATGAGCAGTAATAGCTAGACAGTTAACATATTCACACATTCTTAAGGCTGTCATCACCTAAATTGCTAGGCATTCCAGCGAAATTTCTATGGCTTTTCTCCGGACATCTCCCAAGAATTACTATTTCGACGCCCTTCCTACAAGGACAAATCCAGGAAATCCCGAATAGATGGCACACCAATCACAAATGTAAAATATTCAGGGATCGTGCTTACCGATCCCAGATGCCAAAAAAAAAAAGATTGGAAATAAACATTATATCAACAATTTCACGTCCATACTCGTTCAAGCGAAAATTGAGACGACCAGTGCTTTTAGAACCTTAGGATGAAAACATATTTGAATGGAATTTATATCTTTAATAGGTCTACGTTGGTTGGTTTTGTTAGTTGAGCGATTTTCTGTCAATAGAATCTTCAGCATTTGTGAAGTTTTATTATTATTTAGCCTTTTTGTATCCTTTTCTATCTCCTTATTACTTGTTTACGAGCGTCCCTTCATGAATTTTCTTAAAATGCCTTTAAATTTATGGCAAAAGTTTGCAATAGGTATATCTTTAAATACTAACTAGCAGTGCCCCGCGTTGTTACCCCCGGTAAAAAGGATAAAAAATCTGTTCGTTTTTATCATCTCACAGGAATATTGCATTCTTTCGGGATAAAAAGTAGTCTATAACTTATTCTGATGTATAAGTTACATTATTGTAAAGTTTCATAAAAATGCATTCAGTAGTTTTTGCGTACAAGAGTAACAAACTTTCACATTTTTACTATTAATTAGGATGCTTTTGCACCTCTTAGTACATTTGAATGGGATTGTAATTTGTGATCTTATTACATACTACTTTTTACCCCTGCTACTACTACTATTACAAACGCGAAAGTTAAAATGTCTGGATAATATCTTTCTCATGCCAAAACTACTAATTGGATTTTAAGAAACTTTACAGCTGTATAGTATATACTTCAGAATAACATATAGACTACATAATCATCACAATAAAAGCCAAAGATCGTGGCACCAGTAATAAGATGGGAAAAGCCCCAGACAGTAGCTACTCCAAAATATTTTTATCTTCTTAAAGATGACAGAAAATGTCTATAACATTTTCACCCAAATAAATGTTGGATAAAGTTATCAGCGAGTTAATAAATACTATTAGAGATCTGTCGAGAACAAATTATATATCTGTTAAAGAAACTATTATATAATAATAGTTTCTATCACTTTATCGTAACAACTTTCAATAGAACTTTTGTAATGACTGCTGTACTATTATTTCTCATTACTTTTGTAACAGAAATCTGATATTATGTTTGTTCAAAGATATCTATCTAGCCATGCTTTAATTTTGGATAACATTTTACAAAAATATTCATACTCTTACGTTCCGGAGAAACAACAGTTAATCAGTTTGTCTTGTTTTTATAGAACGTTGTGATAATTACAGACGCAATCATACTCCGGGCTGACTTTGCTCTTCACTTAGTTTACAATTAATCAAATTCAGACGTTGATTAAAACCTAATATTTACAAAGATTTCGATTCTGTTGAGTTAGTAATTTACTTTGTGTACCAGCGCGAAAATGAAGGGGGAGATTTCCACACAGCATTTCTGTGGATTCGTTGGATTCGTATCTCATTGTCAATCTATTGTTATCGTTGTTACTAGAAATTCGATTCAACATCAAGTATCACTCATTGTTTTAAGTATCTTTTGAGAATATGTGTAGTAAACCAGAGCGTTATCACATAACTCTGGTAATGGTTTACTCAATTATACTCTATAGGACGGAACTTAATGCCTTTAATCTTACTATTTCATCATACATCGTCAAGCTAAAACCAAGAAGCGAGGCGATAACCATAAGGGCGGGAGAAATTTAGCGGGAATGTAATTTCTTTACTTCTTACTTCATAAACGTCGCACTGTTGAACATGACCACCTACACAACGGTTACGCTATTGTAGCGTTTTCTTAATTAACTTATCCGGTATTAGAGACTGGGAAGGTGACATATTAAGAATATTAACCATCCGCCACCACATGGATGTTTGTGTTAAATAATGATTCAGTTCGATCCGCTTATTCCATAGCTATCTCGTCATAATTCTGTCGTATTCAGATTATCTAAAATTCTTTTGTGGAAATTTACCAATAGGAAAGTTAAAGTGAATGTTCGTAGTTGTTGTTTAACGACAGGCTGGGTGGTCATAGTGTTGATGTGGTAGCTCATAAACAACAACTCATTTAACACAACTTTGATTTAGAAAGTTGGTTTTAATGTTTTAAAGAGAGATGCTACTGAAAGTAATAATCTAAACTGACATGAATGTGATTGTATCATACAACTCTATTGTGTCGTACATCATCTTAATTATTGAACCAGATTTAAATTTCTATAACTTTAGAGTTTCCGAGATAGCTACATCTATTGAATACCTATACCGAGGTTAAATATCTTTATTAAGTATCTTATCCATTAGAATCCATTAAAATATGCTTGTATCTTAAATTTTTTTAATTTAAAGTAAAATAGTCATCTAGAAGTGTAAAGCTCTTAAAAATTCAATAGAAACGAAATTTTAAAATGGATTTGCAAAATTCTTTTCATAAATGTTAAATTTACAACACCCAATATAAATATTGGAGTAGAGTGTGCACTTAAAAACCCTTTATCAGATAACTCCGCTAAAATCCGTGCAAAAAATATCTGAAATACCATCTCGCTTCAATATCGACAGAAGTAGGATTAAGCATTTTGCTAAAAGCGAAGTTTAGAGAGGAAAAATGTGCTGCTCTGTTAATCTGCGAGATGCCAGACATATATATCTGTATCTAGTTAGGTATTTGCTAGCGATGTGGAAATTTGCTCACTTTTATACTGCCAATAGGTGAATTTCGTTTTAGATTATATTTTACTTGGATACATTTTAGGTTTATAGCCATAAAATAATATATAGAATATCGGACTTTAATGAAATAAACACTTACACTTTAACAGGTTAAATAAGATTTTGCAACTATTTCACCCAACAAATACTAATAGAGATGAAACTACAGTAAAATTAGACTCTTGTTTTTCCATATGATCAGGTAAGTTATCTTTATTTTGAATCTAACCTTGACCTTTCCACATGTATCATAAAGCTAAAAGCCACGGGACGGGTTGAAAATATGAAAGCGGTTAAACTCGCAGGCTTTAACTGTTTAGCTATTCATAGTAAATAATAACAAAGTTTTATTATACAGCTTCACAAACACAAAATTTCAATAACCTCAAAATAATAATTTAAATATTAATCAAAGTATAAAAGTTTCTCGATTGATTTAGGACGCGACGTAAATAAATAATCGATGTATTCGAATATCGGGCTACTGTGGAGCTCGGCCAGTTGCTAGCGTACAAATGATGAGATGACCTAATTAATATTATGTATTTATAAATATCAGTTACTTACGATATTCCATCCTAATAATATGATTGAGAATCCCAGAAGCTTCTCTTCTCTTTGGGTTAGTTGACAGGAAAATATTGTCAGGAGTTTCTAAACTTCTATAACTCCGCTTCTTCGACGTCTTTATAAATTCTCTTATTCTGTCTAGTTCTTCTTCTGTCTTCCTGTGTCAGCTCGTGTAAACCGTTGTTATAGTAAATGCGCAAAATTTGCAGTGGTGTTGCCAAATTCATTTTAATAAGTAGAATTTTGACTTGATCTTACTATTGTATAAAGTAACTTTAAATATTTGTCTCTACAAATTAAATGAATAAATCAAGTACATATCTTTTAATGAGTGAGTAGCGTGTGTAACCTCGGAGCTCTGCAAATGAACTCGCTCAAACTACCTTTATATTACTTCCGTGATCTAAATTCACGAAGGTTACAGTGAAATTTCCATGTATTTGCTTTACCAAGAGTTGTATGTATTCACAAATCAGCACTATTTCCTGTTCTTTTAACATTACTTCGTTGCATGGTCTTTTTTTTCCATGTTATTTCTTCCTGACCCTATCTTATTTCCTTTTCTCTTTTACATAAGTAATCCTTAGATTTAATAGACAGTTAATGTTTGGTTTAATGCTGTATTCTGTGAATATATAAGTCTAAATGTAAATTATCGGACTTATTCTCTTATAAACTTCCAACTGTATTAACATAACAAACACAATTCTTTTCCAATGCAAGAAATTTTTGGTATCATTGAATACTAGTTTTAAACAAGTGCAAAATAGTTTCACATACAAACATACTGTTCGTAAAGTAAAAATGCCAATAAATGTGTGACAGCTAGTAAAGAGGAGGTAGAGGTAGAGGTGGCACCCCTAGTTCTGAATGTAGCGGTCCGCTCACAAACTTGCAACTATAACTACATAAAATGTGTGGTATGCTACAGCGAGTGAAAAATACGCTAATGATAGGGTTGATACTAATTTTTTTAATTTTTTTTTTCATATCTAGCAGGTGTTTATCTCATTTAGTAGATTTTATTATTCAAAAAACATTATTTTTTGAGAAGGGCATTGCTATTAAGTACAGAAAATGTTAAATTAAACTCGAGTAACTGGGATTGTTCTCCATAAAAATATTCTTGAATGAAGTGTTGCAACAGAAAAATGTGTCTTTCCTTAATTCTCTCTATTCTTCTTGTCATTGAGACAGCCAGAAATAAATATTATAATAATAAAATAGAATGTAACAAATCAAATCCCATAAAACTATGGGAAATCTTAAACTCGCTGTCAGGTCGTGTAAAAAAATCTATTGATGACGGCATTTTAAAGGCTTTCAAAAAAAATAACTTATCGGTACGAGACTTGGTTAATAATTTTGCAATTAATTTCGATAAAAATGTCAAAAAAATTATGCCAGTGTGTCGCAAAAAAATTTTGGATGAGTCACTATACGCATTTCCCGCAAATAAATCTATGATGTTTAAAAAAGCAGACACAGACAGCGTATCAAAAATCATCAAAAATCTAAATACGAACAAATCGGCGGGGTTGGACGGCATTCGTAGTTTCGACATAAAATTATTATGCACAGAAATAGTAGAAGTAATAGTTAAACTTATCAATAGTTCCATTAAGATGGGAAAATATCCACAAGATTTAAAAACTGGTATTATACGACCAATATACAAAAATGGACAACATAATGATTACGAAAATTATCGCCCAATCACAATATTATCAGCAATTGACAAAATAATCGAAAAGTACATATGTGAAGAAATTCAGAATTATTATACTAAGAATGATATCCTATCTTCCTCTCAATTTGGATTCCAACCTAAAAGATCAACTATTAACTTGCTCTCGATGTTCTCGGATGAAATAAATAACAATCTTAATGACAGAAAACACGTAATATTACTGTTTATAGACTTCAGTAAAGCATTTGACACTCTCATACATGACACACTGATCAATAAATTAGATAATACAGGAGTTCGTGGACCATTACTACATTGGTGTAAGGACTACCTGAAAGAAAGAGCTTATCACGTTAAAATAGATAACCAGTTGAGTGATCGGATCGGAGTCACGCACGGCACGGCGCAGGGTTCAGTCTTAGGTCCTTTACACTATTTAGCCTACGTAAATGACATGGAGAATATGGTCACCAACTGCTCTGTCTATCAATATGCTGACGATACATGCCTTGTTATCGCCCATCGTGATGTCGTAAAAGCTGTCAAACTCATCCAAGAAGATTTCACAAATGTATGCAAGTGGGCTCATGATAATGGATTGGTAATCAACGCAAAAAAAACTAAAATTATGCACGTTCGCTCAAATTATCTGATAGATTACCAGCAACCCATTAAAATCTATGCCCATGACCATAACTGCCTTCATGGGACGGTAGCTTCATGTGACTGTGTTTGCCCGTCGTTGGAACAAGTCTCTGTGTACAAGTACCTGGGAGTTACGGTGGATAGCAATTTTAACTGGGGCCAGCATATAGACCTAATTGTTGATAAGCTTAGGGCAATGTTGGTTAAATTCGCAATTTTAAAGCACAAAGTTCCGTATACATTACTTCTTAATTTATATAATGCACTGGCAGAATCTATAATAACTTACGGGATCACAAGTTACGGTCGCACATTCAGAACTTACCTCGATAGGATCTATAATTTACAGCTGAGGCTATTGAAGATAATATTACCACACAGAATTAAATTTAAAATCAAGAAAACCGAGAATATGATTGAAATATTTAAATTTTGTAAGATACTGCCTATTCACATGAAAGCTGAGATGCTAATTTTATCTGAGTATTATAAACATAAAGAAATTCATTTAGAGGAGATTAAAAGTAAATATGAAAGAAGGAAAAGCACAACATTTGAATTACCTAAAACCAATAACTACTATGGCAGGAGAACCGATTATTACTTAATACCACAGTTGCTGAATAATATTCAGTCATCTAATCAAAAAGAAATAACTAAACAAAACCATAAATTAAAATTAAAAAAACTATACTTCAAGAAATTAGAACAGGTCCAAAGTACTTAAAACAAAAAAAAATATATTTTTATGTGGTGTCGTGGGACACCAGGTAGGAACGAAGTTCCTTCGACTAATGTAGAATCGACACAATTTGCAAAAAAAGACAAAGAGAAAGGTATTCACACTACTCGCTTGTGTATACGACTGTTGCGCCTGCGCACGTCTCTTTTAACGGTTTTATTCCACGGCCTTTTTTCCACGGATTTTTTCTTACGGTTCGCGCAGCAAAATCCCTATCTCCTCCAGGCCTGCCGTAAGGAACTTCGTTCGTTGTATAATATATATGTCGGCGCAACCACAACAATTAGTCTAGAGAACCTAGAATAATTAAGTTAAACCATTTGATTGTTCCAATATTAATTTATAAACCACCAAGTTGATTACTTTAGGGTTTATTACGATGTAAAAATAACGTCATTGTAAATTCAATACTTAACCTAAAAACTTACGAACACGTGCAGGTACGACCGAATGACATGCACGTGCGCCGGCACTATAAATACCGCCGCGCGGTGGGCAATCGGGGCAGTTACACTCGAGCCGCCGTACAGTACGGACCTTTCTTGGGCGAATCTCTGCGCGACTAGTTGCTCACTCACAGTAGTGATAAAGAGTTTATTCCGGTCATAATCGCGAGTGTATAATTATAAAGTGTGTATTTGTGAGAAAGTGTAAAGTGACGATTGAGAGGTGATGTTTTGTGTGAACATCATTATCTTGGTGGTAGAGGCGCAGGTTATAGGGGATTTGGTTGGAGACCTGCTGTGGAACCTTTTATGTGTGAAAGAGAATGTCAGATTGATGTATGAACATCTTAAAGACAGTGTCTACAATTTGTAGACTGATTTTAAAACATGGCAATTCCATCCTCATCTATGTTACTCCAACATCAGAAGTGTGGGATAAAAAACCCGAGAGGCGGCCCCTACGACTAAGTCAATAAGTGTAAAACGTTTAAATTGTTAAAATCAAAAGTAAAGATATCGTGCACTTTTGCCGTCGTAATAATAAATAGTAGGATATGCGCATAACCGCGTTTTTACCAATAATTAAAAGTAGTTAAAAACGTGTCTCCACAAGTGAGTAAAATTTATTACTTTCAAATAGTCGTCATAGTGAGCAAAGGTGATATTTAAAGCAGCAACTTGTGACTATGGAACCACGTCATCATACTCGGTAAGCAGTATCATTCTTCTATTAATTAAAAAAAAAAAGAGAGAGAAAGATAAAAACAAAAGTCATTTGCAATAATAAGCTGTGGTGCAATAAAAATACCAAAATTTGACATAAAATTTCATATTGTTATGACATTTCATATGCCTAGTTCATCTTTTAAGAAAATAAAACGTCACGTAACAAAGCTTAAGTTTATTGTAAAATTGCGCAATACACAGATTTAATAGACACTTTTTATATTGCTTTGATTATCTTCAAAGTAAGATTGATAAAAACAAGCCACAAGTACTTACCCCATGTTATAACTGCGTAAATTAAAACGTATTCACAATGCTTTTTCACTTCACTTATCTCTTTCCATAAAACTACTCAATTTATTTAAAATTTATCACAAAATACTTAATTGATAGATCACCACATATTCAGTACACTCATTATAAAAAAAAAAAAACAATGTTCTCTAGTTATCTTTTAAAAACTGAATAAGTTTCACAATAACACCACGTAATTTTATCGCTTAGATGCGCTTCGTTTGTAATCAACGTTTTCACTACCGGTTGCTACACTACCGAAATTAACTTTATAATAGTATGATTTTGTTGAACTACCGTCATTAATTTTGACTTGGTAGAAAAGTTAACAATTGTGATGAAATCGATGGATTTTGTATTCGACAATTACACACACATCGTAAAATGATAAACCAAGTTGAGAATTTCATTTTGATAACGAAGACGTTACCGTAACTAGAATATAGTGCACCAGTTTTCATCAATTCAAAAATATAGTGCAGTTTTCAATCTTTATAGATAACGTTTATTTTAATTTTATCATTGAGACATCGTTCGAATAAGAGGCGAGTCAATTTGTAATAGCCAATTAAATCAATATGTTTGGAACAAGTTAAAAATCGCTTCAACCTTAAACATTTTTCTTTTTGAAAGAAATTGGAATAGATTGATTAAAATTTACAGTCGACGATTTCATAACAAATCCGCATAATCCATTTCTTTCAAATCTACGAACAGTTATTAAAAAAAAATTGTTCTTAAATCAAATAAGGAACTAATAGACAGTGATTTTCGGTGTGTGATTAATATTTTTACCTCTATACAAATAATGAAGTCAGTGTTGACAACTTCTAGTGATAGCAATTTTATCGAAGATATTAAAGTGATAAAAAAAAAGCAATACAAGAAATTCTTAAGCTAACAATTTTAATAATGGATGTTAAGGGTTCTTAACAATCAAAATCACGAATCAAATAGTTTTGATGCGCTCCTGAGTCTTCTGACTATATCTTTGAGGATATAAGCGTTAAATTGTTACGTTGTATCTGACATCGTTTTGGTCAGATTCATTTTATTTGCTCGTATTAGCTTTTTCTTATCCTATTGATCTTTAGAGCCTCTGGGGCCACGGTCATAATAATAAGGCCCAGACCCCCAGCATCGACCTTCCTCACTCTCCGAGAACAAAATATCTGGAGAGTGGTACCTCTGAGCTAAACCATGTGTTACCCTTGAGCTAACCACGAATCCTTGATGCATCCACATGTGAACCATGAGATACCGTTGGGACGCCTTGTGGAGCCATGAGTGGACACGTACACACCACAGATACTAAATGAATAAGTCAGTACATTGGAAATGTCTTTGTGTACTGTCCTAACAATAACCCTTTCAAAATGAGCAACATAAGTTGCTTACAGATGTACTACTCAAAAGGAGTTATTTCTCTTCTTTCAGGTCAACGAGAATCGACGAGATCCAACTAAAAGCTACGAGAATCTACAACAGTCTACGAGAATCTATAACAATCTACAAGAAGCAATGAGGCTTCATTCATTTCATTCCATTTACTATTATATTACCCCGATATCAGTACACAATTACATCTCTGTAATAATAATCTACGAGAACAAAATATCTGGAGAGTACCTCTGAGCTAAACCATGTGTTACCCTTGAGCTAACCACGGATCCTTGATGCATCCACATGTGAACCATGAGATACCGTTGGGACGCCTTGTGGAGCCATGAGTGGACACGTACACACCACAGATACTAAATGAATAAGTCAGTACATTGGAGATGTCTTTGTGTACTGTCCTAACAATAACCCTTTCAAAATGAGCAACATGGGTTGCTTACAGATACCGATCTCAGAGAAAACTCTTAATTTCAGATAACACACATCACATCGCAGCCAGGTGCAGAGCGCGCACCGCCTATCAGAATGGCCGTGTCGGCGCAACCACAACAATTAGTCTAGAGAACCTAGAATAATTAAGTTAAACCATTTGATTGTTCCAATATTAATTTATAAACCACCAAGTTGATTACTTTAGGGTTTATTACGATGTAAAAATAACGTCATTGTAAATTCAATACTTAACCTAAAAACTTACGAACACGTGCAGGTACGACCGAATGACATGCACGTGCGCCGGCACTATAAATACCGCCGCGCGGTGGGCAATCGGGGCAGTTACACTCGAGCCGCCGTACAGTACGGACCTTTCTTGGGCGAATCTCTGCGCGACTAGTTGCTCACTCACAGTAGTGATAAAGAGTTTATTCCGGTCATAATCGCGAGTGTATAATTATAAAGTGTGTATTTGTGAGAAAGTGTAAAGTGACGATTGAGAGGTGATGTTTTGTGTGAACATCATTATCTTGGTGGTAGAGGCGCAGGTTATAGGGGATTTGGTTGGAGACCTGCTGTGGAACCTTTTATGTGTGAAAGAGAATGTCAGATTGATGTATGAACATCTTAAAGACAGTGTCTACAATTTGTAGACTGATTTTAAAACATGGCAATTCCATCCTCATCTATGTTACTCCAACATATATATAAAATATTAAATATTATATATATA
This sequence comes from Orgyia antiqua, assembly GCA_916999025.1. Taxonomy (NCBI): domain Eukaryota; kingdom Metazoa; phylum Arthropoda; class Insecta; order Lepidoptera; family Erebidae; genus Orgyia; species Orgyia antiqua. The sequence goes on from OU779866.1 coordinate 35,694,844, forward strand.
TTATAAATATTAATTAAATAAATTAATGAAATATATAAAATAAAAGTTACATCCTGTATAAAGTGTATTTATTGCAAGACTTTGCTTGTGTCGCACGAGTGATTGTCAGCGGACCGAGGGTAGCCGAGACAAACTTGTTAAAGTTTTTATGGCTACCTGTTTATATAATAATGTGTATGTGTTGTAATTGTATTTGCAAAATAAAATAAATTAAACCTTTATTATAGCATCCGTAGCCTGCCTTTACATTTTTAATGGCTACTAGTAGTTGTTTAATTATTGTTCCATACCCATCCTATCCTATCCATCCTATCCCAGCTATTAACGTCCCACTGTGGCGCACATGCCTCCTCCACTTTGGTAGGGTTTTTGGTCTACTATACGACCAGGCGTGCTAGTATAGTGTTTAATTTAGAGTTATCTCACAGTTGATATTCCCTGGTAACATTATCCCTTATCTGGCTCTTACAGCACCATGGGGAAGAAATGTGTTATCATGGCACTTGTGTTCTTGTTCTTAGTACTCCACAACATGGAAAATTTTATCACTATTTTACATATCTTATTTATATTTAATTACTCTATTCTGTTATTTGATTATAAAGCATATGTAAATGAAAATGAATAGTAGAAAAATAGGTTAAATGAATATTTTGTTCAACCCTATACACGAACGCTCCGGTACTATCAAACCGGATTTATGTTTACCAGGACTTGTACCATTTGTTCACAATCCACATACATTGCGCGCTGGCTACAGTTACTTACAGTGTCATGTGTGCGGTTAACGAGCATTAAATACACTTTATTTTAATATTGTGGTTTATGACTGTGCATTAATTTTCACAACTGTGAAATTTGGCAGTTTGTTGGACTGAATTTGTGTGTGGGTTGGGAATATATGTGATGGTTATTAAATACGGAGACATAATGGCCCGAATGAAAGGGTTTAGTTGGAGATAAAACTTTTTCTATCTCTCGCAGATTTATTAGCTTATAATTTGTAAAAGTGTCGCTTACAAAACCCATGGAAGGCAGAAGGATGGTGACCTATTAGACTATTTGACGATGAAGGATGGTGACGGATGTGTCCTTCGTTTAAATCACACAGAAGAAAACATTAAGTATAATATCACTCAGCTTATAAACAGCCCATATTTGGTGACGGGCTTCCTTCGCGAGATGTTATTCGGTCTACTACAGTAGACCATGCTGAAGAGAATGTTGACTTTGAATCTTTACTTATTATAAAACTAAAGTCATAATTTTTATATGTACTCGTATGTGAGTTGATCTGTTCAATTCAAATTTACGCAACGAATTTTGATTCGATATTTTTAATTGTTAGAGTGGTTCAAGAGGATACCATTTTGTATAGTTTATTTAGGTTTGGTTTCCAAATTCCACACTTACGAAATTGCGGGCAACAAATAAATAAAGAACGAGAGGTAGAAGATGTCACATCATTATCAGTAGAAAGGAGTATGAGTATGGAGTCATATATAGGAGACGTAAATACGTGATAAGATTTTTATAAAACGATTTTCTTGATTTACAAATAATAGACGAGTTTTTTAGCATTCCCTTGAATATTTTATTTCTATCACACACATTCTAACACACATACGTAATACCACAAATTATTATACATTTTATGTGATACTTGAAGGTTCCATTATGTGACCTATCACCTAAAATCAAATTAATCACAACATAAATGATGAATATCCATTAAACTACCGTAGACTTACGAGCTCATTATATTTCTATATTTATGTGCCAAGGCACTTGTTGAATTAATCACTTCCTTTTCTGGAGGAAGAGGGAGGGGAGGTCGTTAAATACGAAATACTTCTTGTGCTGTCGTAAATGGGAATATGGATGGGAAAATTAATTGTAACGTTCTCTTAGATGTATTCACTTTGTTTCCTTGTATGTTTGCTGTTTATTCATAATATTGTCTTGGTACTAATTTCGGAGTTTGTATGTGTTGTATATGTACCACATGTTTGTAAGTTACTACTGTATTTATGTAACGGAATCTTGGAACATTTGAACTATTCAAAACATCGGATTAATCAATAATTTTATTTGTCTGGCTGCTAGTAGTGATTAGTTTCTGTTACACTGTCTAAACTCTTTATATTACGGGAATGTTATTAATATTTTTTCTTTTAATGTACGAATAACAGAATTTTGTATCTAGCCTGTGAGTACATTTTAGGATCAATAAATATACAACAATACAACTCAAGATTTATACGGACATTTTTACTGTTAATAGTTACAGAAAAATATTAAGAGTCTAGTCCTGTTTCTATTTACACGAACTAAAAGAACCGACATTAAATCGTATTGGTCAGCAGAACGGAGCTCTCCTTCAACCCCCCGCTACTTGCCAGCCTTCGCTATGACTTACACATATTTCACATTTAGCACCCGACGGAGTTAAGAGGATACCAAAATAGCTTCGTGCATTTTTCTACGTACGAAGTTTTCATTTTTTAGGGTTCCGTACCCAAAGGGTAAAAACGGGACCCTATTACTGAGACTTCGCTGTCCGTCCGTCCGTCCGTCCGTCTGTCACCAGGCTGTATCTCAAGAACGGTGATAGCTAGAGAGTTGAAATTTTCACAGATGATGTATTTCTATTGCCGCTATAACAACAAATACTAAAAATAAAATAAAATAAATATTTAAGGGGGGCTCCCATACAACAAACATGATTTTTAGGGTTCCGTACCCAGTATCTCAAGAACGGTGATAGCTAGACAGTTGAAATTTTCACAGATGATGTATTTCTATTGCCGCTATAACAACAAATACTAAAAATAAAATAAAATAAATATTTAAGGGGGGCTCCCATACAACAAACATGATTTTTAGGGTTCCGTACGCAGTATCTCAAGAACGGTGATAGCTAGACAGTTGAAATTTTCACAGATGATGTATTTCTATTGCCGCTATAACAACACATACTAAAAATAAAATAAAATAAATATTTAAGGGGGGCTCCCATACAACAAACATGATTTTTTTACCGTTTCTTGCTCGATACTAATAACGTTGCCTTATGTTGCATAGATAATGGTACGGAACCCTTCGTGCGCGAGTCCGACTCGCACTTGACCAATTATTCTTTAGATTGAATGGCTAGAGCTCTAATTTTTAAGTATATGTTTTTTCAACATATAATCTAGGATCGCATAAACTCAGAAACGCGATTGAAAAAAGTTTTCTCGATAGAAAATCTTCGCGAAACAATTTCTCTCATTTTTTATTTTTTTCATTTGTCGGTCTATTATCGCGTATTAACTAATGAAATAACTTTAAAAACATAAGTAATTATTATATTATATTATTATATATAGAAACACGTAAGCCGGAATTAAAATATATTTAGTAGATTTTGAGTAAACAAAAAAAATATCGCTAATTCTTCATTTTCTATACCTACTAGCTGTGTTAATAGGTACATGTCGACGATAATATTGATGTAGGCCCTTAAGCCGGTCCACTAACATTTTGAGGAAAAAGAGCAGGAAATCACGATGAATTTTATTACTTTTTGATGTTTTGTGTGAAAGGGAGCTTATAGATTGCCATATTTTTGTTTTTGAACTGTATGTTATGAAGGGAACAGTAAAATTGATTGACTCATATTAATTTATTTATATGTTTGGAGGGGGAGTAGAGTTTACCAGCATTTCTTCCTCTTGAAGTAGATGCATCTTTTTTAGGATTAGAGCATCCGTCTTAGTATCTACTTGTTTCAGACATTTTTATTAATATTTTTTAAATTTTTTCTCATTAAATTAACTCCACAAACCAACACCACCATCCAATGTTGTATGTATTTATCCGGCTTTTTACTTAAAACATTCTCTAGTTAATAAAAAAATATGTTCGTCTAAATGTACACCTCAGTAGGTACTTTGCGCTACTAAGTGATCAAGTTTTACCGAGCAGTAACTGAAGGATGCGAAGCTACTCTCTCTCGTATACAAGACTACGTTATACTCCTCATAGTAATATCAGTAACAAGTTTATCTCATCGGACCCAAGTTTAAAGAGCTTTTCTTTTACCATTCAGTTAGGTATTTTTATAATGTAAAAATATATATCTACTGTCCGTATGATGGATCACATATCTCTTAGATAAATTCTTTGTGAGAACGAAGTGAAATAGCGATTGTGAATCCAAGAGTTTTACGGTGTCATATAAAAAAGAAATGTATAAGCACATCGGTAGGGGAGTGGAGAGATTTCATCGCTGTTTTGTTATTTAAGGTCAGATAGATATTGTACTATACATATATATATTGAAAACCTTTTTTCCTTCCGTTTTGCATTTCTGTTACCTTAATTGGGGTTTTATTTGAAATTATACTAATATCATTACTTATTATAAAATTAAGTCGTCATTTTTGTATGTATGTCCATATGTGAGCTTATATCTTCAAAACTACGCAAAGGATTCTAATGTGTTTTTTTTTAATAGGTAAAGTTGTTTAAGAGCATCGCTTTTTTGTACAATTTGTTTAGGTTTGATTTATATTTGGGGAGGGGCTCAATACCTATAAACGCGGGTGAAATTGCGGATATTAACTAGCTGAAATAAACTGGCTGTAAGTTTTACTTGCGTAGGTACTTACTGGAACTCCTCCTTCCTTATGACCTAAGAGTCTAAACAATAACTGCTGTCTGATTCTCAGAGCTTCCCGAAAAATAGCTCATTTATTTAAATCTTTCTTGTGAAGTCCATTATAGAGTGATAGAGAAATGAAACTTAAAATGTACGCCGATGACACAAGCTGGTTCGCTCTCTTTCTCTCCAGCCCATTAACGCCCCACTGTTGGGCTGGGCCTCCTCACTTTAGGAGGGGCTATGGTCTACTATGCCATGCTGACCAGGCGCGTTACTACAGGGTATATTTTCGAGTTATCCGTCTCTCACAAAGAATGTTATCTGTGTTCAATATCCCTTGTCTGGCTCTTCAAACACCCTGGGGAGGAGATGGGGTGGTAACACTTGTATTCTTAATCCGTCAGTACGCGGACATATACAATAATATACATGCTGATTTAAGTTGTTTTTATTATTCACCTTTTGTAATAGATCTCTGCCTACCTCACAAATCGATTCTTATTCTAACATATTATATGTTCTGACATAAGCTAACTTGATCAGCCCAGGAACTGCGACCCATGTCTTTACAAACTTGTGTTAAATTTTAACTTGAACTGAAACTTCCTTGAGTCAAATTCAATTTAAAATTGTTTTGTTTAAGTTTTGATTGAATGGATTACATTATTATATTCTGAAGGGAAATCAGTTATTTCACTTTTGTGTTTGATAAAATGTTAATTAAATTTCTGATTACTGCAATTATTTATAGATTTATGTCACTAATATTTAGAAATAAGTACCGGGTTTATATATATTTATAGCATAAACTAGCTGAACCGGCAAACGTTGTTTTGCCATACTAAAAAAAAAAGGTTTGAAAAATAGATGTGGGCCGATTCTCAGACCTACTGAATATGCATGTAAAATTTCATAAAAATCGGTCAAGCCCTTTCGGAGGAGTACGGTAACTAACACTGTGACACGTGAATTTTATATATTAGAAGATAATTAAATTATTTGAAAGTAAAAGATTTTAAAGTAAAGTAAAGTTAATTATTTGAAAGTTTGAAAGAAAACTATGTCTATCAAATATTTCATTGCTGCTTATTAAAGATGAGCTTTAATAAGCAGCAATGAAATATTTGATACATATTTTTATTCCAAACACACAAAATATTGCCAACAGGGATAATTAACGTCTGAGTCTAAGATCTGGTCTAAGATCGTTTCACAGCTATTATTAGACGTAAAACTAAAGCAATACATGACACTTTTAATGTGTAAGACTCACAAACATCCTCGCACATATCAACGTGTAACAAAGTCGTTAATTTTCTCGTCTTAGTTTGTTACCTTGCTATAAAGGCTAGTAAGTCATTTAGTCAGAAAAAGTCATTAAGTTTGGTGCTCGAATGGCCGCACTAACCGAGTAACGACGGAGGGTTAATTACCCGACACTGTCCTCACGACACTTGACGGGTTAAGTTTCCACTTACTATGTTCATTGCGTTTTAACGGTTTAAGCTTTGTAAGGGTTAAAGCCACGTTTAGTTGTCACTCCATTGAAGATAGAATTATTAAACAATAGCTAATACGCTCGGTTTTACTCGTGATAAATTAAACTGTTTTTTTTAGAATATTTTCAAATATCGAGTTGCTATTAATGAAATTTCTCTAAAAATTAGGTTAAAACAATCCATTTCTTAACTGGATTCGAGTATAAAATATAGATTCAGGCGAGGCTCAACTGTACTTTGCCATAGAAGCATTCATCAAAAGCATTAGACAGAAAGAATGTTTTATTACTGTTCAACACAAAATACAGTTACAGAACAAGTTTTGTTTTATAGTTACAAAATATAGTGTACATCGTGTCGTAACAGCAGAAGGCACCCATTACAGCTAATGTTAGGTCGCAGAGACATAACGCTGATTTTCTAATGGGACCTTCGAGTGGCGACACGGATAGTCACCAACTACCTATTAATTACAAACAATATAATTACTCAGTGTTTAGTACCTTATTAATGATTGATTTGTTTGGTTTAGTGATAACCATTTTTTTAGCCATAACCATATTAAGCATAACAATTATTAGAGTAACATTATTTAATGCTATTATATAACCTTCTACTACTACGTTATATCGTATGATACATTTGTGTACATTGTACATCTCCTAGTTCTACCATTAAACGATAATATACAACGATTTGTATTTGTATATACACCTTCGAAAAAACTATAAAAAGTTGCACAGTTTAATCTCTACGATATATCGATACGTGTGTAGCCTGTATAACTCTGTTAACACACACATACCAGCTGGTGGGTTCACGTTTAAATTGAGGACAAGTAACTTTAGCCTGGCTAAATCCAGCTAAATCGTACTTCATACAATAATGACGTTCATATGACGTATAGCCTGTATTATAGACACATTTAGATACATTTTCACGTACACAGATATGTAAGTAGCTTCATGCCGGCTGAGTGATGTAGCCATAGACACTACATCGGGCCCTCAAGTCGCGTATTTCAAAGGTGTCACAATGACACATTATAACCTCAAAAAATTAATAATAGACTACCAAACTTGATAAAATTCGCCACTAAACAATTAGTTATTTAGTGTTATTGCAAAAAAATGCATTAACTGATTGCTTAGTGGCGAATTTTATCAATTTGGCCTGGTACATCTGTGTCTGTTAATTGATGCATCCGTTTAACTCCTGATTCTTCAATGATTATGAATATGTTGTAATGGTTCTTCCAAATGCATTGTTAATATCTCAATAAAGTACATAACTCAATATTAGAAAGCGTAGGGTCGGAGGATTTTAAACAAAGCACAGGCTTTCATTATGCAGACAGTATTAGCTTGTCTTTGTCCTTGTTGTTAAGATTTATTAGTCGTGGAAATAAGTTGTCGGGGAGATTTGTGATATAGAAACCGTAGAAGGAGTGGACGGACACTTGGGTTTTGAGCGCGGAGCGGGTCGGTCGTTTGAGAAATCGGGTTGGCATTTGAGGGAGATATTCGGGAGTGTGTTCGTGACGTGACGTGGTGCTTTGAGCTGGCGAAGAGGGCAGTGGCAGAGCGGTGCACGAAGATTTCGGCGTATCCGATGAGTCCTAGCTATTAGTTTATTATTCACTGACGTATTATTTTCTTGAAGCTTATTTACTGATTTGATATTTCTTTGTGTGTTTTATATTATGGTCATTTTGTGTACCTCTCAATATTTTCTAGGTTACTATAGACTAGCCTAGGACCGACCGATCCTCTCTCTAGGTGGTCCGTAGTTATAGGTAGGGTATAGCTTATTCGCAAAATTATGGAACTGACCAACTGACGCACGATAGGGCCGACAACGGCCGCCCGTAGGTTTTGTTATGATTTTTGACCAATGGACAAACTTGATTGATTTATATGCTATTGCATACTGGGTAGCCCGATTATCCTAGGAGCATTCATTTTAACTTGCCCGGAAGTGCCTTCGTGCCCCAGGTAGAGCGTAGTGGAGCATTACTTTGGTTTATATAGGTTATTGCGCTGTCGACCTATTGATAATACTTAGAGCCTTGCAACTGAGTAAGACCCCTGGCCAGTATGTACCTGTTACGCGAATCATCTGAGTTAAATAGTGTCATCATTAGTACCCTTTTCCCATTAGGCTATGCCGGGCTGGGTGGCGGAGTAACGCCCAAGCGATATACACCAGCACTCCGTTTGGAGCCTTACGTTATGGAGATGCGTTCCTTGTCTGGTGAGGGGTGTGTCTGCTGTGTCTGTGTGTAGGATCTGTGGCACCGGGTCCAGCCAGCCACGGAGTCCCTTCTGTTTAATTATCTATTAAAACTCCTAACGTAATCGACTATCCTCACCTACCTAGCGACCTAGGGCTGCTAACTATGGCTGTAGTTTTAAGGACCTTGGGACTCTTATCTCATGCTCTCAATGTGCATCTAATCGATACTCACACACCTTGGAGAGAATAATATTTCTTAACTGTAGTACACTGCAACAACAGTGATTAACTTTAGCGCGCGCTTAGTGCAGCCTCGTGGCAAGTCCACGCATACTCCACGGTACTGATACCGGCAATACATACAGGAAAGCTATTGCTAAGCACATTACCGGAAGGCTATTGCCTAACACTATTATGGGCCTAAATCTAAGCCGTCCTATAGTTATTTCGTTTACCACCCTGTTTGTGCGGCCTTAGAGCGTAACCTAACATCCAAATCAATCGACAGACAAATGGACATTAGTATATCGGCCCTTTTGATTGTCCTCTCTTAAGTATGGCTGGCCACTTTGGAGCCGCTGTGGGCGAGTGACCTGTATCTGGGTGATCTCGACAACAAAGGTGCGGAGGTGGAGCACCTTTGTGCCCTTCAGGCGCGCGATGTCCAAGTAATTATTAGTAGATCATAGGAAATTACGAAAATAAGTAGGCCTGGGGTCGAATCGAAACCATCACAATGTATACAAATAGAACCATCTGCTAAATTAGTTAAACCATAATATCGTTATCCACAATAGTAATGAAATCTAATCGCATCTAATTTGCGAACTTATAAAGTGGCCCCTAAATTTGCAAATTTTCAAATTTAAATGGTCCCTTTTGAATGTAAATCTCATAGATTATGCTATAGAGCTTCCATTAATAAATGGTGACTTGAATAATAAGTTGGGCAGGTGTTTTGATTCTACTGTTTTCATATTTAGCCGATTGAAGATTGAAGATGTTTGTGCTTTCCACTATTTTATCGATTTACTTGTACTTCCTTTGGAACAGGCTTCCCTTAAACTGTCTATTATCTTACTCATTGGTTTTATACAATTTCATAGTATTTTCACAAATATATTTTCCCTATTCACTACTTCATTATCTATACTAATATAATAAAGCTAAAGAGTTTGTTTGTTGTACGCGCTAATCTTGGGAACCACAGCACTAGTCCGATTTGAAAAATTCTTAGTTTTTAATAGTACATTTATCGCGGAAGACTGTGTGCTATATAACATCGCGCTGCGACAAATAGGAGCGAATCATTAGTGATAAGTATCTAAGTAATAAGTATTCTCAATATTTTTCATACTAAGTTAAAAATTTCTTGCATTATAGAAGTAATATCTTCAATAAGTTATTGTATGTTATAGTTTTAATATATTTCACATAGTGTATGATTTATCGTTGCTGAGTTGAGAAGACAAATGATGTATGACAGCGGCATTGTACTGAATTATGTAACATGCTAAGATGGTCTGCTGACTGATTATATAACGATATGAATATATCTTTACGTATTATAGAATCCAAGTAAGTTATGGACTCGAGTGCGAATGTTTGTCACCATTAAGAACCAGAAATACATCATCTGTGAACATTTCTATCTATCATCATTCATAAGATACAGCTGGTAATATACGGATAGACACTGGGTAATAGTCTTGTTTCACTCTTTGGAGACGGAACCCTAAAATTTTCCACATACACCTATAGAGGTGTACCGTCTGTGGAAAATTTTAGGGTTCCGTAAGTAAAGTTAGGCAATAAGGCTTATTCGTCCACCACATTGTTAAAACATCATTTGTTTAAATTTTATATTATCGTTTTGTTGAAACATTCCCGTGCCTGATTAATTAAGAAATAATTGAATTACAAAGTTAATGAGTTCCAATTATATTTGTATTGATTTACAACGAACCAATCAGCGTAGATTATTAAATATACAAAAGTAAATGTATGTATTTTGTTAAACGAACGTTAAACTTATCTTTATTTATAAAAAACAATGTCGTTATTTTCGTACGTGTGTCCCAATGTGAGCTTTTAGTCAAAACTACGTATTACGTTTTAATAAATAGAGTGGTATAATAGAATGGTTTTTTAGTATAATTTGTTTTTTAAATTCCACGTATACTAAGTTGAGGGGAACGGTTACTTTAAAATATAAAAGTAATACATAGACTTATGCCGGCCAGCTTGTTTAGCTCTAAACTTTTTTGTATAACAAATCTGTCCAATATTTTTTTTAGAAAGTTCTCAGACGTTACAGGTTGTTGCGGTGCAGACTTGCAGCTCTCCTCTCAACTAAGTGCGGTATTAAAGTTTATGTCACAAAAAAAAACGGTATTGCTTCTCTCAGCGACGAGCGTGTTTTGTGACTTAAATAGTATTTGGTGTTTTGTATGTTGTGTTCGGACACAGTTTAATGAAACACTTTTTACTGGTTGTGTTAGAATTAATTTTATATTTAGTTTCTTTCTGTACCGATGTTTTAGTGCTTTTGTAGTAGACACGTTATTTAAATAAACCCTTTAGGATCAGTAAATAGTAGAATAGGTACTGCAATATCTATACAAATATTATAAAGCTGAAGAGTTTGTTTGTTGGTTGGATCGCACTAATCTCAGGAACCACTGGTCCGATTTGAAAGATGTTTTAACTGTTGGATAGTACAATTATCGAAGAAGGTTTTATTTAACATCAAGCTTGCACCAGTATGGGCGAAGCAAAGTGAAAAATGGTTACAATAACGGTTACAATTTTCAAAATTCCACTCGTACGAAGTTGCGGGCAACAGCTAGTTTTATTATATTTATTAAAGAATTTATTTGGGTGTTTTACATGTGGTAAAATAAATTTTAATAGAGATAAAATAGCAATCAATGACCTTTGTCTGCCCTTGAAATGACGTCTTTGGCGCACATGGAGCCTTTTGTTTGTATCTTATAACTTATAAAATATAATTTTAAAAGATTACATTCAAAGTTCTCGAGTACTCACTCGAGAACTTTGAATGTAATCTTTCCAAAATATTCTAAAGAAACCCCAACTATATAATCCTTTATGTTTTGTTACAGGTATGTGAACAGATTTAATCAATGCAAACCGATGTCCGTCCTAACTAATTACGTTAAATCAAAGGACGGAGCGGTCGCCCTGACCGCACACCCAGACTTATTGCATACCCGACCCGAGGTACACAGGGATTTCTTATATATTTTTTATTTGCTTAAATACATAGAAGATGTAAACTTTAGGTTATTAAATAAAACAGATTTTCAGTCTAAATGTCATTTTTAGTAGTTTGTCTACTTGACCTTGAAATCAGCTCTTGTAGATTAGATAATTGCGCCCGTGTAGTGACGGATTACGAATACAAGTGTCACCACCTCATTTCTTACCTCGGGTGAGTTAAAAGCCAGCTAATGAATATTGTACACAGATAACATTCTTTGTGAAAAACGGAAAGATCGAAACTAAACATTATACATAGTAGTAGTTTCAAAGATATAAGCTCACATAGAGACATACATACAAAAATAACGACTTTGTTTTATAATAAGTAAAGATTACTTTTCCGCCTCAATAAGTAACCTATTTCAGGTATTCCTTTCTCAGCCTGTGTAGTACACAGGCTGAGAAAGAAACCGATTTATAAAAAAATTGGTACACAGTGTGTACCAATTTTTTTATAAATCGGTTTAGTAGCATTATCGTGAAAGAACGACAGATAAGTAAAGTTACTTTCTCATTTATAATGTTAAGTAAGGATAACAAGTTTAACATATGCATAAAGTAGTCACAAAACTTTATATGAAAGATAATAAGCTACAAGAATATTCAACTCGCTTCAGCCAAGAGCATGTTAATATTTAATCAGCTCGTTAAAGCCTACACCTCGAGGGAATGTGGCTTTGTAAGGGCCACACTCGTTGCCACGCTTTGGGCTTGTGTCAACTTACAGTTAAGAATTCGACTCAAATAGTTTTTAGAACTAAGCTATAAATAATGATAAAAAGAAAAGATTTGATACTACTGAACCGATTAAAAGAAAACTCATCATCGCCGCTTCGGTAGAAAAAAAATAACATTAATTAGACAACAATTATTTATTTATTTAATATTTATTTATTTAATATTTATTTATTTAATATTTATTAATTAATTTAATAACTGTTTTTTTAGTTCATTAGGAAAATAGCTTTAAAGACCTCTTCAAAGTCCGTCTCTTTGTCTTTTTGACCAATTTCTATTTTCTACTTGGCAACATTGGAAAGTATGAATGAAGGTTAAACTTATACGGTAAATAAATGTATTCAGTCCTTTATTTAAACAAAAATATCTCTTCTGCTATGTAGTTTAAACATATAATATTATTGCCACTAGCACAAAGAAAACAAGATAGTTAGTGCTTTTTGTTATAAGAAATTTTAAACACAATATATTTAAACTCCATTTGAAGTCTGTTGAAAGTTTTAGAATTAATCTAATAAAGAAGGGATACTAAATGCAAATTACATTTTAAAACATAATTCAGAAAACTCTTAGCGTATGTAGCAGTATCTAATAGAACTTGTAAAAGAAAATTCTCGAATAATCGTTGCACTTATTGAGCGAACTATTTCTGCAGCTTTGCAATATACTACGAATACTATTGAAACAGGAATTATAAACTGAAAGGTTAGCTAAATAGAAAGTTTGTATGAAAGTTAATTTCAAAGCTTTTTAGAGATCAAAGCAAATGTTGCAAACAGAACTCTAGTTATTTATCGAATGTGTTTCTCTGTGCTATAAAGTTTTTAGAATTGGATGTAATTTGCAACACACGTTGTAGAAATTTCTTTTACTTTAAATCCTTCTTGTAAATCCGTGACGAACATATTGTTATGTGTTATCTACAATAATTTCAGTGATAAACATTTTATGATTTTATGTTACGAAAAAATCACCTTTTAAATATTTAGCCATTTCGTGGACCCGCGGTAATTCGATGATAATGTGTTAATTTATTTTACTTCAGTTAATCTTACGTTATTTTATGTAAGAATGTCTTAAGTCGTTAGTTCAATATTTGTCGCATATGTGCTGATCTGTCTAGTATTAAAAGTCTGCTTGCTCAAAAATAACGATCAGTGACAAAGTGACCTACATTAAAAGTAGTTCCTCGCATCTGAGATAATGAAAGCCTTTTAACTCGATAGTTTTGCGATGAGTTCTCGAGTCGAGTCTTTCCGATTATTTATTTAATGTTTGATTCGATATAAGTCTAGTGTAAGTTTCATTTCGCTTGTGTCTACCATCGTAGAATTGTACTCTTGACTTTGAAACTCGTTACGGTGAGTATTCGATTATCTTTATTAGATCTTGGTACTAAAATAGCAATTTGTGTAAAAGTAAATATGTGGAGTTGTTGAAAGTAAACGATGGCTCATCATTGTAATTCGATGGAGTAGTTTTTATTGTAGTAATAGTTTTCGTCTGCGACTATTTTCGTTCGATATGTAATTAGGTATCGAATTATTCTGTTTGTGATCAGACTACGTAGAAGTTAAAGATAAACGAATAAAAAAAAACGGTATTCGTTTTCTTTTATTCGTTTATCTATCACATGTTTTGGGCAAAAAGTTGTTTTAGTATTCGTGTGATGGTTATTTTGTACTGCGTCATGCGTATCTATGATTTTTTAAATACTAGCTGCAGCCTGCAACATCGTACGCAAAAAAATCTTAAACAAATTGTACTAAAATGCCATCGTCTTGAACCATCCTATCTTTTATGAAAAACTGCGTCAAAATACGTTACGTATTTTTGAATATATAAGCTCACATACATAGAAAAATAAAGACTTATTTTCTACGATTTATTAAATAAAACAATAGCACCATTTTACTTAATTATTCTTTGTAATTTTTAAAGCGAAAATGTTTGTGATTTTTTAAAAGTATTAAATATTGTATTTCTCGTCGCTCGCTAGAAATTATTAAGAAGGAAAGTAAATTTAAATTTGCTTTGAGTTTTCTTCTTTAATTAAATTTAAAATTAATGAAATATTGAATCCTATTTTTATATAAAAAGATGTTTAATAAGTAAATATTGGATCAATGTGCTGCGAATGAAAGGAGTAATTAAAAGGGCTGATTAATTATTATTTTAAGTACTTAATCACTGTGAGTGACGAGTTTGATGTCGACAAATAATTTAAATGTCGCATAAATTTGTATTTACTTAATAATAATATAATCTAGTACTCAAATACTCGTACATATTAAATACATATGGTATGTAACTAAGTAAAGTACCTACAAAGAGGAGATAAATAAATAAATAAATATTCATGGACATTTCACACAACGTCAGAGGACGTCCCAAGCTAAGCTTTATATGCTTGTATTATGGGTACCAGAATACGGATAGAATACATAAACTACTTTTTCTTTTGTAAATACATACTTATAATACATAGAAAACACCCAGACGCAGTACAAACATTTGTATGACATTTATGGATATCACACAAGTGATTGTCCCAAGCGGGAATCGAACCCGCGACCTCGTGATCGGCAGGCCATTACATAAACCACTCCACAACGAAGCCCGTCTAGTAATAGTAATAGTAATAGATAGGATCTCATCAGGCTGTATCTCGTGAATTATGACAGCTAGACAGTTGAAATTTTCATATATTATGTTGTATTTACTAGAATAGAATACAATTAATATTTAAATGTCTCCGATACAATAAATATTTGTTTATTTTTGTGTAATGATATGCCCATATCGTGATATAATGACAAATATGTTATGACTAGCAGTTGCCCGCGACTGCGTATGCGTACAATTTAGAAAATTTTCCCCGTTATAGCAACATTTTTCACTTATATTAGTCGCAGCATGATGTTATTTAGCCTATAAGCCTTCCACGATAACACTGAAAGAATTTTTCAAATTGGACTAGTGGTTCCTGAGATTAGCGCGTTCAAACAAACAAACTCTTTAGCTTTATAATCTAATATATAAAATTCACGTGTCACAGTGTTAGTTACCGTACTCCTCCGAAATGGCTTGACCGATTTTATGAAATTTTACTTGCACGTTTAAGTAGGTCTGAGAATCAGCCAACATCAAATTTTTCAAACTTTTTTTTTAGTATGGCAAAACAACGTTTGCCGGGTCAGCTAGTATTAATATAGATATCAATATATTTTTCATTATGTGCTTCAAATATAGTGTCATTCAATACTAACGATATCTATACTTTTATAGGGATACTAGCTTCTGCCCGCGGCTCCGCACGCATTAGTGGCCGAATCGAATTTGAAAACAAACCTAAAATAAAAACTGAAAACTAAACTGAAATTAATAGATACTAAAATCAATACTGAAATCTATAGCAAAATTTACGTCAATCAACAATCGATAGAAAATACTATGTATATCTACTAAAATCAGTGTTAAATACGATACCAAAATGACAACTACAATTAAAACAAACCAAAACAAATACTAAGTTCAATAATGTAACTCTTCTTTCTGCCAAAATAAAAAAAAATCGATGTAGTATAGAATATAAATACATAACTATTTCAACTTCTATAATCAACTCAATTAAAAAACAGTTGGTACTAAGTAGGTACCACAAAAGGAGTTTCTATTCCGAGCTACCGCGTAAATCGCATGTGTCAGTCTGGGATTAAAACCTTCTTGGCCAAATTAAAAAAATATATCTATAAGTCGACGGATTCTATGTGTTGCTATGACAACTGTAAAATAAACAATATGGCTGAACTGTTATTATATACCATATTTCACAAACATTTGCGTTTATTATCTCGTTCAGAGTTTTTAGCGAAATAATATATAGCCTATGTTACTTCCACGACTATAAATTATCTCCATACCAATTTTAGTGAAATTCCATTCGGTAGATTTTGCGTGAAAGCGTCACAAACAAACAAACAAACAAACTCACTTTCACTTTTATATATAAGTAAGGATCTATTTATACTCTAAAGAGAATTACAACTCTAAAATCTTTTACGTCTTTTATTTAAAGTTCAATATACCTTGTAGATATTGTTTGGTTAATCCATGTTCAAATTCATGATACTCAATTCATTGAGATTCAGATTCATTCATGCTCAAAACATTGTACTATCTAACAGCTAACAAATATAGTTTGAAGCACAGCAATATTGTAATTGAGCTATACATAGTCGTATTAATGTAGGTATATATTCAACAGTAAGCAAATGGTCCGAGTTTGTGTCAAAGCGAATGCACATCAAAGGGAACTAATATGCAACACTGATAAACTATATATGTCTGTCGTATATCTCTCTGTTGTTTGCTATGTAGTTAGTAAAAGGCTGTTGATAATTGTGAATGTTGTTTAGGTATTAATTATTTATATTTTAAGAGCTACGGGTGTTTTTGACATACCCCACAAATAAAGAACCGAGTTTTAGATCTAAGTGTTAAATGTGTTTTTATACTTACACTCGTGTATTCTTTCGCCTAACAAACATTTTTCGCGTTTCTATTTTATATTTAAACTAGCTGTTACCTGCAACTTCTTACGTGTGGAATTTAAAAACAAAACCCTAACAAATTATACAAAAAAGCCATCCTCTTGAACCACTCTATCTTTAAAAAAATCGCATCAAAATCCATTGCGTAGTTTTGAAGATAATATAAGCTCACATACAAAAATAACGACTTTGTTTTATAATAAGTAAAGATGCCAGATTACTTTATGCGCACAGAAATAAAAAAATTCTAAGATTTCAAAATAATAAGTGAAATATCTCATATCATATAAATCGGTCCAGTACTTTTTGAGTTTATTCGTTACATACAAAAATACCAAAATACAAATCTTTCCTCTTTATAATATTAGTGTATAGTTTTCTGTATACATGCAAAACTCAAGGTTCTAGTCATTACGTAGAGATTGGAGATTCTTAATGTAACTGATAAAAGTTGTTCTTCAATGCACTTGTAGTTAAGTTGTAAGTTTTATCAGTCTTGTTCAAGATTATATAATTGTTGGATTTTGTTCCAACATTGGACTGATAATAAAGGATGTTCTTGTTTAAATAATAGTATTTATGCTATCTGACATACAATTGTCATTTATTAAGAACATTACATAAGTATATATTCTAATTCTATGGTAATAGCAAACATTTTGTTAACATCAGTGGGTTATGCGACGATGTCTTCCACTGTACATAATCGGTACGTTTCGAAGTGCGCGTGAACGCTTTACGTTAATTTAGTAATCTTTATTTTACATGAACAGAAAACTCTTAAAAATTAAAAATATACAGCTTGTAAATGTGAAATAAAAAAAATAAAAAATATATATAAAATACACTTGCAAAAGATACCTTAATAATTTTATAAAATTTTCAAAAGAATCTAAATCATTTGGTTCTTCAATATACAATAGCTATTTCTAATAAAGGCATCCAACCCTTTGCACAAAGAAGCACCTGATTCGATTCTACAAAAGTGTACCAATGATATATTGTAACCGATAGGGATAAACTTATTCAGTATGCCGATGGAATTTATAGCATCAGAGGTTACGGGGAATTCATGGGAAAAGGAAAATGTAAGAAAATGTCTCTTTTATATGGATATTTATATTCACATATTGGGTGTGACAGGAAAAGCATGACAGTAGAATAAATTCTATGGAAATGAGTTCTTTACGAAGTATGTGTGGTGTTTTAAAAGACAGATCAAGAAATAAAATCGTAAAAACCCGCTGTGGTTTCTAAAAATACGTAATAACCATTATGGAGAAAGGTGCTTGGGTAGTTTGGTCATATCATTATCATAAAATAATATTTGAAAAGAATTAAAACTAATGAAAGTTAGTTTAATATTTAGGGCTTCTCTGTAATAAAGCGTAGTGTAAAATTTAGCTCGGTACAGCTCCACCTAAATAAGATCATTAATTTTCTTAGTGGAAACTTACGAGTTGAAAACAATTTAACGGCAGCGCCGCTTTGTATGCCTCTGAGAGGAATTACGGTGTGAAGCTTTTATACGCTAAACTATTTGTTATAATAGATCTGCTTTTGTTCAAAAATTTAATATTATCTTAGAGTTTAAATAATTGAAATGACACGTTACGTATTTCGCTGCCTCATTTCATTCTGTCCATGGTGTTAGTATTCGCGAAAAGATAATCTAAGAAAGAAAGAATATCTAATCAGTGATATTTTTCTCTAACGCGATTCATTTATTAAAGTAAAACCACTGTTTAGAGATATAAGTGCCCGGCGTTTCCGAGACTCTTCAGTCACCATAGTTACGGGTGGGACTGAGCCTTAAAGTGACCTCAGTGATCAGTTTTTACGGGGTTTACCCACATTTGATCTACATTTTTTGGCAAGCAACTGATAACAGAGTATGCCTTACAACTCAGTTCTACCATGAATCAGGAAAAATCATTACTAAAATACATTTAATAGAATATTGGTAAACTACCAATAGCTCAATACCATCATCATTTCCCTGCCCTTATCCCGTTATTTGGGGTCGGCGCCACAACGACGTTAACCCTCTTTGGGTATATGCGCAGGTGTCATGCGATGAGGTTCCCGATAGCTCAATAACTAACGAATATAGGTGAATAATTCAATAATGTGTTTTAGACACGTTGCTTTTAACGATAATATAAGCGTTTATAAACGTGTCTGCCGCCATTATACAACCGTGTGTTTCCTAATGCACTCCAAATGCAATTTATTACACTGGCCGTAGCGCTTGTTACACTGGTTAGATCCAACCTTAGTCTATATTATTTTACTCCCTATTGCCTTGGCTGAACGGCCATTATTCTAGGCGAGTGACGTCACTGCCACATTGCCATTTGCCTGATTGTTTGCAGTGTCTCTGGTACAGATTAAACGGTTCCAGGTTCCAGTAGCTTTGTTGAGGTTTATGGAGATTGTTGTTTGTGGCTGACAATGATACGAGGGTGCAACATTTACATTGTTAAATTTTGTTTTGGCATTGTTTAATTCGATCGGTTGAATTTAGTATTAAAATTTTTTTATTAAACTTAGCTAGGCTTCAACTACTTAAAGCCGCAAACAAATACAATATTTAAGTCCCAGATATTGTTGTATTCTGTGGTCGCATTACAAAAAAATATTATTCTCGAGTCCGTGTATTTAAATAACTTTACTTTCAAGATAGAAGTTATCAGTGGAATTCTAAGATCTATACCTAATAATATAAGGGCATTTAATATTAAAAAATAGGTAACTTAGATCTGACATTTAAACTTCTAAGATACAAGACTAGTCCATTAACCACTAGGTACGCCGTCATATTTAGTGTTAAAAAGTTTGTACCTAACAAATAAAATGTGAACAATACGGGCGCGCCGCCGCCGCGTCGCGCTGAACCACTCATAACAAAGCGATTGTACACAGCAGTGTGTTTAAGTTAAAAGAGTTAGCGGGTAAAAATGGCTTCATCTCATTTTAACTCCTACCGTGAAAAACTGTGCAGTTTTTATCAAATTACGACAAAATGTGTTATTATAAGACGCATGTTTTTTTGGATTTTTCCCATGTTTTCTCTCAGATCCTAGACAATCATTGCACATTCAGCATGCAACAGCAAATTTTATAAAATTGCAATATCTAAATTGCTTTACATTTGCACTATCATCATCATCATCATCATCATAACATCACGCCTTTTCCCCATGGGGGTAGGCAGAGACTATAGAGCGCCATCTGCTACGCTCGAAGCATACTTCCTTGGCTTCATCCACACTCATACATCTGGTCATACATGCCCGACGGTTGTTTGCATTATATCTAAGGATTTTTGCACAACACTAAATTTAATTAATTATACAAGGTGTCCCAAAATTCAACGATAAGCTAACCAGAAGTTAGACCTACACATGACTACTAAGTAAACATTTAAAAAAAATATCGTAATTTATTTTAGACATAATAAAAAAAGTGTTAAAATCGTCTTTAGTTGCGTCAAATTTCAAAAATACTTGCCATAGTAGTGTCAGTACAATTTTTTTTCACCACTCTTAGTGAGAATGAACTGAGAGTAAAAAACCTTCAAAATTTTAGGGAAAATATCAACTTTGATTGCTTATTGCGTAAAAACTTTATGTACTGTGAGCATTTTAAATATTGTGGTAGACAGCAGTACTAATACGGTTACCGATACAAAAAAAAAATCGGAATTGTTTGGAAAATTGTGGTAATTATAGCTAAAATACATTAGGGGGTGTCAATTTTCAAAGGTTTTAATACTTTTTTTGATATCTCTAAAATAAATTACGATATTTTTTATTTTTTCTTGAGTAGTCATGAGTAGGTCTAACTTCTAGTGCCCGCTTATCGTTGAATTTTGGGACACCTTGTATAAAATGACGACAATAAAGTGTGCGGATATTGAAAAATGTTATGTAAAAAATAATACAAAACGTTCCTAAATCGCATTGTTCTGTTCTAAGGTTGCAAATTTTTCGGTTTTCTTATCAAGCTAAAAATGTTTTATGGTAATACACATGTTTCCGTGTGGTGACGGATTAAGAATACAAGTGTCACCACACCATCTCCTCTCAAGGGTGCTGTAGAAGTCTGCTAAGGAATATTGCACACAGATAACATCTTCTGTGAGAGACGGAAAACTAGAAAAGAAAGCCTGTGCCCACACGTCTGGTCAGCGCGGCACAGTAGACCATAATCCCTCCCAAAGTGGCCCGTGTTGAACAGTGGGACGTAAATGGCTGGAGAAAATTAAACATATATTTCTATCAGTTTATAACTTGGTCTGTATTGTGTTTAAAGAGATTCAAGCTTTTTGTTGTTTAAGACGGTCTCGCGTCGAGTAGTAAATGTGCATTGTTTTTAATTGTTACTAACCTAATTCTGAAATAGCACATTAAAGAATTCTGCATTATGACCTTGAGAAATGTTATTTTAATAAGTGGTTTAATAACTTTAGTTAGATTTAGTCTTATGAGTAGATATACCTACTATACAAGACCTAGACGTTTGATTTGGTGATTTTATCAATCAAATAGTTGTAGAAATAGAGTGTACGAGAGTTGTCAGTGTCAGAATTCCCTACTGAAAAAGGTCCGGCAGCAATGGTGCATGTGGCAGGAACCATTGGTCTCATTTAAAAGATTCTTTTAGTGTCGAATAGTAGATTTATCGAGGAAGGCTTCAGGTTATATAACATAACTAGCTGACCCGGAAAACGTTGTTTTGCCATACAAATGTCAGTGGGGGGAGGCGTTTGAAAAATAGATGTTGTCCGATTACCAGACCTACTGAATATGCATGTAAAATTTCATAAAAATCGGTCAAGCCGTTTCGGAGGAGTACGGTAACTAACACTGTGACACGTGAATTTTATATATAAGATACTGCGACGAATAGGAGCGAAGCATCAGTGAAAAATGTTGCAATATAATAATATGTAAAAAATATCTGTTGCGTGCGCTGTGGCAGTGGTTTATATCTATTACTAGCTGACCCGGCAAACGTTGTTTTGCCATACTAAAAAAAAACGTTTGAAAAATAGATGTTAGCCGATTCTCAGACCTACTGAATACGCATGTAAAATTTCATAAAAATCGGGCAAGCCGTTTCGGAGGAGTACGGTAACTGACACTGTGACACGTGAATTTTATATATAAGATATGTTTTCTACATTCCAAGCGTACGAATACGCGGGCAACAATTAGTAAATAGATTATATTAGATATATAGTTTAATTACGATTTGCATAACTTATGAAAACCCATTATAATATTTCATCCTTTATGTAATATTCATAAAAGCTGAAAGGATAAAAACGTCTGGTTCACTTGAGTGTATAATCCGTAGTTAATTGAAGTTGGTGAGTTTGATTAAAAGTAACTTTACTGAGTCATTTTATTAATTAAATTTGTTAAAGTTAAATAATATCGTTACTGTAGTAGACTTGCCGTGGTTATTAATGTACTGTTCATTTTCTTTGTATTTTTATGAGCCCTTTTGGGTAATGTTGGCGTCCTTTTATTTTGACAGGATTTTCGTTATACACTGAAGTTGCCATTTAAATTTATTTATATTTATGTACAGTAGTGGTCACCGTTGTCTAACCAGTTTCAAAATAACATTAAGCTATAAAACGACGATAGAATTTCACTTGGTCAAACGATATTTTCGACTGTACGAGTGTTATTTATAAACATGTAGTCATAATAGAAATGTAACCGGCACCGGTGTATTTGTTCTGATTATGGATAGAACTACATGTTTTGGTAGTGATTATATTCGAGAAACATATCTTCGAAATACAAAATGTAAGCTCTGTGTAATATTGATGTAATTAAGTCGGTCTATAAACAGGGATTTATTCTACTCAAATAAAATATTACTAAATGTTTAATATACACTGAATCTCAACAGTATACAGCTTGTGTGACCCCTTAAATTAAAGTTCCCTCCATGCCTCCACTCTCCTTACAAGTTCATAATAATTAATATCCTTCATATATTAGAGTCTCTGGTCGATGTGAAGATGACTCACTATATGCAAGCAGCTATTATATGTTGGATATCAGTAAACGTGCATATTCAACAAGGCATCCTCGAGGTGGCTTGTGAACTTGTTACTGAATAATGAATAAGCGCGAGTCATTGATCCCTGTTTATGACTGTCTGGAGATAAACAAAATTTTGATGAGCTTGTTTAAGATTTTAGTGAGTTTCACTATATTTAGTCACTCACGCTTTGCCAGTTAGCAAACAAATTCTTATGCACATAATTACAAGAGTTGTTTTAAATAGAGGCGGCAATTACTGTGAATACTGGCTAAGCGATAATCGTACTGAAGATAAACTAGTATTGCTGTCTTTGACTGTGATATATACCTTATAGTTCGTGAATATTACCGGAACTGTAATGAAGTAAATTTTTTAGTTTTATTGTTTGTTGTTTAATTATTGTTTCCTTGTTAATGTTGAATCTTGCTGAATGATCCGAGTGCAAAATGTGACGTAAATTTAAATAAAATTCAGTTTCATTTGAAACGAAAACTTTGACACAAATTATTATTTATAACATAATTTACGACGTAAACAAATCCAAAAACAACAAGAATCGTTATAACAATTATTATACAATTCCTTTTGTGACCGTCTTTCTTCCGTCCATTAAAGTTGTTAATACAATTAATCTGTGCGTCATCCGCTGTGGCTCTCAAACTTTGTAATATAGCCCTCTTACACCCACAGTTTCCTTTTATAATTGGATTATAACTGCCACAAATTGACAGCAGAAGTTTCTTGGAATTGGTATTTGTGAAATTACTACATTAACAGAGACACTGTAAAACATCACAGTTTGAATTGGACGTTGTATTATATTGTTCAAATATTAATTATTACAGATTTCATTCATTTGAAGTTTTCAAGATGTGGTTTTACTTTTTGTGGTGCGTTAGGCAAAAATTATGAGGGTAGATTTTATGGTTAGCAAGCCACAGACTAAAAAACCAATACAAAAACTGACACTGCAGCAGACTACATAACTTTTTTTATTGTTATAGTCGGTGAAACCTCCTATACGAATACATAAGCACTATTATTAAATAAGACAATATTTTATAGTAAAAAATATTAAATAAATGTAAAACAAGCTTTTCGTCAAATTAGCGGTTATGAACAAAAACGGTTAAACTTTTGTGAACAACTACCCCACTAGTATAAGGTCATCAAACGAACAGTTCTCACTAGAAAGTTAGTTTCTCATTCAAGTTGTTATCTTTAGCGAGTAATTAGATAGTGATCTGCCAACTTGTTAATGCTTATGCCTCTTTAGACATAAAAAAACCTATGCTATTAAAGTTTTGCTGTGGTCGTAATAGTCTTTTGATGTAATTTATAGTAGAATAAAGCTCTTTTGTTAAACCTTCTTAAGAAAATCTCTCTTATCATCTGTTTTTGTGATTGACGATAATCTTAATAAATAGTTTTTGGTTCCAATTTTCGTAATTAACAACAATTTTTGGTACATTTTACTGTAGTGATGGATTACCCATGTCAATTCTTAATTATTTTTACAAAATACACTTACACACACTAGTGCTTGATTATTTATTAATAGTAATTTAGTGTGAATTTATCTAAAAGGAGTACAAACTCCCTTTAGATAAATTCACAATATGCCAATAATGGCATATTCAAGGTTATACAAGAACAAAGTTTTCCATTTCCAAGACTTTTTTGCAAGACAATGTCTGAAAATGTCTAGTTAAAGTCGCGTGTAAAGTCTAGTTAAAGTGCGAGGGTTTTAGGTACATAACAATAAGCATCATCATAAATTACATTACTTAAATAAAAATACAGTTTTTTGAATAGAATTTCTTGTCGTACTTTTATGTATAAACCTCCAATCTATCTGAATTTTAAGAGCCGAGAAGCTATATGAAACCTAAAATAAGCTTTAAAACTTTTAATATTTACGATAATGATACAGAAGAAAAAGATGAAGAAAATTGTTGCTTTCATTGCTTTTCGCTGAAGCAAACGGCTTTATTGATTATAATAATGATGAATATTATCAAATATAATTAACGTTAAAGTTAAGTAGAATTAGATAAGCTACTTACAGCAAGCTTTCGTAGTTACAACCATTTTTATTATTCTATTAATATTTTTAAAAGACTTCAGAAATGTTGTTTTTCGCTACTTTTGTTAAATGAAAAATTACAATTATTTTATGAATAAAGTTTTGTAACTTTTTATTCTTAGTAAAGTTTGACAATCACTGAATTCTTATTCAGGTTGAATTTAAATCGTTCTAAATACGGTTTTTCTTTGTTTTCAGGTAAATTTGTCACCAACAAACGGCTTTGTTGGTCTCGTCACGTACGGAACCAGTGAGCGTGGACCTAAAACGATCTTCAAAGTAATTACAACTTTTTATAAATCGTAAAACTTAAGATTAGCTCTGAAATAGGTTGCCAACCGTAATGTTGGATTTTGATCACTAAATAAGATTAGGAAACTTTGAAAACTTGGTAAGTACGATAAATAGGGTGTAGAAGGCTTTACTTGGGCGTGATTTGTATAGATTCAGATAAACCTTTGTTCTTTAGATACCTTTACTCTGGTATCATGCCAGGAATCGATTTTATTTTATTAGAATTCTTTAATTTATTTTTCCTGAATATTTAAATAAGTTGTATAGTTTTTCTATATTTAGGCATAATGATGTAAAACGACAATTTGTCACTTATTTATTTAATATTTTCTAACACTTGCGCGACTCATTTGTTTAAATAAAACTACTTTTTACGGATTTAGACGCGTATATTTGTTTTAAATTTTGGCCCGACGTTTCGGAGAATTTATACGGGTCTGAATCCGTAAAAAGTAGTTTTATTTAAACTTATTTATTTGTCATAAGATGAATATATAATAAGAATTAACACACCTAAGCTATTTTATCAAAGATTTATGTTGTCATTTTGGTTCTTACATCTTTAATATACGTTTATAACTGAGAAAACCATTTACAATGAAAAGGATCCCTAATCTCTTATAAAAACATTGACATAGTTGTCACTTAGTTTCCCTTTTCACACGTACCAACTCTTAAAAAGAAACTTGCCTACACTTCCGTAATCCTACTACAAAAAGGGTCGCGTCATTAAGACAAACTTTTTTTTAGTTTGTGCAACAACACTTTAGGATAGCGCGATTATTTTATTCAGAACTAATCGTATTTAACAATTTACAGTTGTAGAGGGATGTTATGTGTCAAATTAAAAAAAAAATGTATATAGGAAGAGAAATTAGTTTCTAAAAAAACTTCTAATTTTTATTGACAATAATAAAATTAATTTATTAAATTTTACGGAAATTGAGACTTTCGTTTGACCTTTGAATTATTTTACTGTCTTCGTATACAATGAAAATAAATCAACACTTCAACTTGAATTCCAATTTGTACCAAAATATTATACGCTTAATAAAGGATAGGTGAGAAAAATGGCTTACGAGCACTTCCACGATAGTTTATTCAGTTTTTATGAGACAAGTGCATCCCACATAATCGCTTATTCCATTTAACGTCAGCTCGAAAGCTTTCTAAGCTCTTACGAACGTAAAAACCTTTAGCTACGTGCAACGTTCGTGCGACTACCTCGTACAATTACTTTGTATTTATCTTAAGGTAATTATCTTCGGTTTTTATTGGTATTACCTTAAATAAGTGCGTTAGGTAGCAATTTATTATGTAGTAGGTTATTTTAAAACATCTTTGCTTGTTATTTAAAGTTTATTGTATTACTAAAATCAACCAATAGAAAGCGAAATACTATCAAAGTTCTACATTGACTTGACTTATACATGCAAAAATGAAAAAAGCTAAAGACCCATATCTGTTTAGTATTTTTATAACAACATGTCTTTTGCAGTTGGGTACGCTACAATTTATAAGGTTTTGTAAAATCTTTTAATATACAATAGTATCATTGTAATTAAGAAATATTTAATGTGTCTTTGGCTTCTAACAGGGTATTAAAAATAATATTAGTCTTATATCTTCTGTATTCTGGTACATTTTTCCAAACTCTTAGCTAGCCAATTTTAGCGTATGTACCAGTACCAAGTCTCTCTCGCATTTAAATTCCGTGGTATAATAAAATACACATAATCGCCAGCAGTTTCCTCTGTTGAATATTCATGAGAGCAAGTCCGCGTTGTCAACACAAATATTGTACTTGCCTTATGATAATATTTCTAGTGTTTCTCGTTACAATTTTTGTATTCGCTTAGCTTTTAATGTTTACAATATTTGCAGGATTTGTTTCTCATGTTTATATGAATATTGCGTTTTTAGATATTGCAACAGACTTTGCTACTGTATACATAACACCAGCGTGTATGTAAAACTCTATACTTAATATTATGCAGCTTAAGAGTTTGTTTGAACCCGCTAATCTCAGTAACCACTGGTCCGATTTGAAAAATTATTTCATTGTTGGATAGTACATCTATCCAGAAAGGCTGTATAACATCACGCTACATCGAATAGGAGCGAAACATCAGTAAAAAAATTCTGCAAAAACAGGAAATATTTTGATTCCACGCACACGAAGCCGCATACAACAGCTGTACTTAGAAAGGACAAGTTCGTATCTCTTTATACTGATTAAAAATTTTTAATTTTCACAGCTGAAACAATATACAAAATAACTCTAGTTTTATATTTAGTTTGTGTAACGTTACATATCACAATCGAAATACATTTTTAATGAAACCTTATCAGTGTTCTGTTATCATCGAGCCATAGGGAGAGATAAGAAACTCGTTGTTCAGGTCAGATATTTATATTATTTATAACTAGTGATGGTCAACAGTTTCGTTTACGTAAAATACAATATTTTATAGAAAACATACGAAATATCTTTATACGTAGAGTACGCCATGGTGATGGTGTGTGATGATATAAGAATTTTGCTTCAAGTACCTATAGCAACATATGAAGGGAATTGAGGTAGTGACATTATCGATCTTATCAAAAATTTTTTTTTGCCAAAAAGAAAACTCTTGTGATATGTCCAAATTTTTTTCCCTACCACCGCCGGTTCAGGACTTTCAATCCGCTGAGAAGAACCCGCGTAAAAAACTCAGCAGAGATCGTATCTTTAATCATATTATTATTACTGTATGTTATCACATGAACATACATACCTCCTCACTTATTATAAAACAAAGTCCTTATTTTTGTATGTATGTGAGCGTATATCTTCAAAATTACACAACGGATTTTGATGCGATTTTTTTTTGTAGATAAAGTGGTACAAGAGGATTTCTTTTTGTATAGTTTATCAAGATTTAGTTTCTAAAATACACGCGTACAAAGTTGCCGGCAACATTTAGTTTACTATAAATAAGGAATTTAATAACTTGTACATACAATCCTTACTTCCTTACTAATATATAAAAGTGAAAGCAAGTTTGTTTGTTCGTTTGTGACGAAAACTTTGACACATGCTATTAACGCTGTAGCTTGGAACAGAAACTCCTTTTGCAGTACTTAGTTCAGACAATTTCTTTTTAAACCAGCGCTTTCCTAATTAAAAAGGTATACAATTCTATACCATGTTGAATTTTTTTATTTTGACAGAATGAAGTTCGATTTCAAATGTGATTCAGCTACTAATGCGTGCGAAGCTACGGGCAGAAGCTAGTCAATAATAAAGACATTCAAAGTAATAATCAACCCACACTTATATCGCGAAATTAATATCTTAAGCACGTAGAGTGTCTACGGATGTCCTACGCCGTAGACATCTGTTATCTGTAGCACGCGTGCTACATACGTCTACGATACAATGTGCGTATCTCGTAGACTTATCTTTAATGTTAAATGTTTGTGTACTATGTAGGTTGTATGGAGGAGTTGTGACGTCACAGTGGAATGAACTAGAACCATTTTAATGTAAAGTTTGAATACGTGCGATAAGATTATACATGTTTGAAACTATACCTTTGTAATCTAGCTGTATATTGCTCCATACATTTCATCGTTATTAAGATAAGTAAAGTCATGATGATCTCGGATCTTTTACATTAATGTAAATAAATACATAGAAATCATTACTTCTTATTATTTATAATAACTAGCAGTCGTCCGCTACTTCGTACGCGTAGAATTTGAAATATACAACAAACCTCAGCAAATTATACGGAAAAGTTTAAAACACTCTATGTATTAAAAAAAGCGCACGGCAAGCTAACAGAGGGACATACATACAAAAATAACGAGTTTGTTTTATGATAAATAAAGATACCTATAGCGACTGCTATGAGTCTCTGGAATGTTTTTCTCCTCATTATAAATAATAATGTTTTTGTTGTAATAATTTAAGCCTTATCTATGAAATTTTAACGAGCAGTACAATTAATTTAAATACTAAAGCTCGGATGATAAGAGATTGTGTTATCAGTATAGTAACTAAGTGAGTCATGTGTGAGCTTATTTGTGTCTGTGTTGTGTACAGTCACAGCTAGGCTACGAACAGGAGGGGGTGCCTCTTACATTATAGGTATTTATTATTTTTTATTACTTATAAAATCGTTGCCATTTCTTTAATTAAAATCTTATCAAGTCAATGAAATGCGGCATAATTTCAATTATTGAATTACACAAAAATTAATGTTAGAGATTATTAACATATTTGGCTTTGAATATTTTAGCAATTCCTTGTAGTGTCTTAACAAATTAAATAACTATAGTAAGTGTTTAGAACCCACGATAGCTTATGTGGTAACAGCGAATAAAGTATTTTCTCATATCAGTAAGTAAGTGTCCTAATCTCTTCATCTGATCTTAATTTTTCTATGTCTTTATTATTTAAATTCAATAAATTTATTTTTAGTTTTATCTTTTTTTTTCTTTATTTACAAGGAAACTTATTTTTCTGTTTGTAACGAATAAGCTCAAAAACTACAAGACGGATTTCGATAATAATCCTTTAACCCACGTTGCCCCTGAGTAACATAATAAGCTTAGCTTGGGACCAGAGGACGTTGTGTGAAATGTCCATGAATATTTATTTAATATTTATTTATTTAAATATTAATAACACTAAAGCAACGTGAATGTCCATTCCTTGTTTATTTATACCAATAAGTGTCGTCCTCTTGTCTGTGTTGTATAAATTTACATATAAATTACTCAGTACTTATTGTAGTAAATACAATGGTGACACTTTGACCAAAGTGTCAATTTGCTTCAAGAATTTTTTCTTTGTCGAGGAGAGCGTTCTTTGTAACGTTAAGATATTTATGTAATGTCTGACTAGTAGGATAGAAAGTTATTTATTTAAAAGGAAGGGTTTTGAATGGCTTTTTCATTATTATAGCAATTTTAATGAAAAAGCCTTGTAACTTGAATACATTAATTTTATAAAAAGATTACTTAATAATGCGCGCCTATAGATAAATAGAATTTACTTAAGCTGTTGTCGCATTATCTAAGTAAATACTTATTTCCACTACGTTACATTTAATTCTGTGAACACTGATTATTGTAAAAATCATCAAACGGTAGATTTTGTAGCTCATCAGATAACTGTAGATTCTTTATACAAGATTACCCTATTCGTAAAGTAAATTATAAGTAATATTTTGTTTATGAAAATATTATTTCTTTTTTACTAGTCCTTAAACAGGTATTAATAATATCAAATGAAAATAGCTAGCTAAAACTATGACGTTAATTCATTTTCAGAAAAACATTAAAACTGATAAAATTCTCAGCTTAGAACATAAATCTGCAACAAGATTCTATGCCATTAGTGGCTATTGTATAAAAAGATTTAATTTGTTCTTTGTTACAAGTTTGTTTATCTAATGTAATACGAACTTTTCTCAGAACAATTTCGGTCACGCCCTCGTTATCCCGTTTGTTCATGAAATTTGTTAAGGTTCATTCAACTGAAGCATTTGTGTAAAAACTTCTTTATTTTCCGTCTATCTATCTGTCACTATTTTCTTAGTTATGCGTAAAGGAAATCAAGACCTTATATTAACTGTTAAGACAAAACATACAACAAAAATCGGTCTAAACAAAGAAGTTTATTCTTTTTTATTTAAAAAAAAGCTCTAACACAAACTTCAATTAACAAAAATTCATCATGTATGAAATATTTAATTCATCAAAACATTTGATCTCGTATTCAACAACAATTGACTTTAGTGAACAATTGGCGCGAATCAAGTGGCGTCCAACATGGCGGTCAATAAGGCCACCAAAACGAATATTTTATTGTCTTTCGTATTTGATATTTTCAGTTTTACAATTGAATTTGCTTTTGAAGCTTGATGAAGCTCGCTGTGTTTTTGTTCTGTTCAATTTTAAAAAAGTTTTAAATAAAAAAAATAGAATATACCAGATATTAATTTTGATAAATGGTTTTTGTTTTCTCTACCTTTCTTAGAGTTTATAAAAATATGTTGTCATTTCTAACAGGGTGTTTGCTATAAAAACAAGCGAGCGTAGCGATGACAACAAGACAAGATATGATTTATTATACTGAGACTAAAGTAACGTTAAAAGCTTACATAAATATTGTCTAAAAATACCTCGTACACCTATCTAAATCAGCTAAAACAGTTCCTGAGGGTGTGATCGCTCCGGCAAACCCTTCCTGGGTACCTCGGGGCTCCACTAATGTTATTAGAGCGTACTCCATCGTTCTTGATAAATTACATCTGTTTCCAGTGGATACATTGGTGCCTCAGCAGGGCTATGCTGATATCTTCAGGGAACTAATCCGTTAATATTAACTAAATTTTGTTTTGTAATATTCTAGTAGCGTTTGTCCTTGCTTCGTGTTCGCCTACGTTACTTTGTCTAGACTCAATCCCAATTTATGAAACAAATTGAATTTGTTATTGGTTGTACAAATTGAGAATTTACATAATCGGTTTTTTTGTGAAATCAAATTGCTGAATGAATAAAATAAAATTGTTGTACTTTCCAATATAGTCTATGTAGATAAGAATTATGACTAAAAATGAACTTTGATTATAATTTATCCTTACTTAACACCAATTTAATTTTTATAAAAAAAAAATATTTATCACTTTAGTCACTGCAAAGAGTAGATACATTTTTCCAATAAAAGCAAATTATGGATCATTCATAAAATGGGATATTTAATTTAATCTGAACACCGCGTTGTTATGAAATTATATCACACAAATTAATCATTTTCTCATTAGAAATCGAAATCTACAAACAAGGCATATTGCGTTTTAAATACGGATTAAATTGAAACTCGATATAAATTTCTCCAGTAATACTGCAATATTACAATGTGATATACAATATATGATTTGTGTGACGCGTACGTGCTGATTCTAATCTTGTAGGCTTTATTCCAATATACGGTATTGCACGTAACGAGAAATCTCGTTTGAGCCAAATTGCAAAGCCGCCTCGCACCGACTCACAAACGTTCCAATATTCACATCACACTTGTCTTATAAAAGAAACAAAACATGTATATATTGATTTTTTGTCATACAACTTGTGTTTCATATTGTCCAAATGGCATTTTAAAGGTAGTTTTTTCTAGATGATACCTGAGTAAACACAGACAATCTCGTGTAGAAGACCGCACTATGAATTAAATTATCTCCTTACTCTCTCTCTATTTTACTTATATCTTAGCCTCTCACTTGAAAAATAAAACAATTATCTATACCAGTCACATTTATACCAGATAGTGGGTTGAGCATTAATCTTCCCTAAAAACTATGAAAACCACCATTTAGTTAAAACAATCTTAGACCGTTGCTAATTCAATTATGTTGTCTCAAGAACTTATGATCAACATGGTGTTTGCATTACTTGCTTTATGTATACTCGTACAACTCGATAATTTCTTTAAGAGAGTTCCGAAGTTTTTCGAGTAATTAGGCCGGTTTTATTACAATCTTAACGCTCAGTAATTAGGTACCTACTATTTACTTCAGTCACGAGAGACCAGTGACATATTTCTTGTATTCTCTTACCTTAATGATCATTAAAGCTCTTATTGTAAGAAAGAAGTTCTAGTGCTTCTTTATATTCGTTGTACTAACCAATGTTATAATATCATCCTATATAATATTGTCATAGTATTTGTGCTTATACAAGTTCCTATAATTCCGACTCAATTTCCTTATCAAATATATTCTATTTGCGAATACTACGTGTATGTAAGCTGAAGGTAAAGTAAAATATCGCAAATGTAGCAGGAAAAAGAAAGGTAAAAATGATTGAGATAATCTCCGTGGCTTATCTCTGGAGATTCAAAGCCGATTGGTTTCCCAATGTAGACATTTATCTGATGTCGTAAAGTAATAATCGCACATTAGTGAACTAGATACGTGATCTGTGTGCCTTAACTTGACACTCCGCAAACGTGTCACTAGTTATTATGTTGAACGCTGTATTTGTAAAACTATAACTTATTTTTGTAGATAATTCTCCCCGTCCATTATCATCCCACTGTTGGGCTTACTACACTTTGAGAGGTTATTACTATGACGTTGACCAGACCTGTTACAATAGCTTGCTTACAATAGCACTTAGCTGGCTTTCGCAGTGCTCAGGGAAGAAAATATTGACATTTGTATTCCTAAAATTTAGTGGTGTCACTTGTATTCCTAATACCTCAGAACACGGACAATAAAAGATATATTACTATAAGGGATGAAACTTTATAACCATACACACAAAGTGTATGCATTATCTATTATCAAAGTTTTTACACAAATCTGGTTCTTACTGTCAAGTTCCTTATTGTTGCCTGAATTTTAGAACTGTTGAAAATTATTGCTAGATTGAACATATTCACAAAGTTTTACTATCCTAGCAATGTCTTGTGAAAAGTATCACGTTAAAGGCGTAATATATAACATATCTTGTGTATCGGTAGTTTAAAAGTCATATCAAGGGCCAATAAGGGCTGGCAACTCTACTTATTCCGTATATTGCGAAGTTTATAAACTCTTAAAGCGGAATAGTCTAGAGCTTAAAAAATAATTTAATATTTTGTTGACATCCTTTACGACGACGTCTGACGTTTGACGTCCTTTATAACATCGAATCAGATCTCTGTGCATGTATAATATTCTTTGTTATTACATTCTTTGTTGTTATTGGCTTAATTTCTAAAACATGATTTTGCTTCGTATTTTTTGTAAGAAAATTTTCATCCTCTATAAAAATCTGGTTCATATAAAAATGTACACACATTTCGAGAATTACAATACTGATACTAAAATGTCCTATGGCCCTGGACTATCAGAATATTCTTCCCTTTATCTAATTTTAATTTTTTTTTAGCTGTTTATTAGAAAATATTTCTACGGTTCTGCATTTTGTTTAGTACCGATGTGTTACAGTTATATTTTTATTACACCTAAGTTCTGTTAATATAGGTCAGTAGAGTTAGTGGCGTGTGTTGGCTCGCCTCCAGCACTAGCGCTATGTATCACACTGTCTGATCTTTTTGTTAGATTTATCGTTGGAAGCTCACCGACCGAATGTTTTAACTTATAGTTAAATGCATCACTTTGCACGAATGCAATGCGTTCCACCAGTTTTGATTGAAGCCTTTAAACAGTTGGCATATTGCCATTTTTGTTGTTGGTTTTTATTTACTAGTTTTTCTAAATTTGTAGGTCTGTACTTACATGATTCATTACATAATATTTTCTACTTCAGTTTAATGATTCATTACGTTCAGAAGGAATAAACGTGTCACCTACCCATATCTTGCCCGCGGGGGTTGCAAGAACCGACCTAGGGATCCTAGGGACCATCGCATGACACCTGTTCACATACCCATGGAGGGTTGACGTCAAGCAGGCGGCTAACAGTAGGTAACAATCAGGCAAAATCCACAGTAACTTAAACAAAATACAGGAGAATGTTGATTTATGTAGCTCTAGCTGTATACACTAGTATACAGCTAGAACAAAATTATTATTATTCTGAATACACATTCTACTTATTCTCTTTATACTAGTACCCAATAAAAATTACATGTTAAAATGTATCAAGCTATTTTAGAAATTCATCTCGTCAAATAATATAACTTACTCTTCTGAAACATTTATGGTTATTTGTGCAAAAAATCGTTCCAAATGACTTCTTCTGAAGAGGCTTTTATGTAGAATTTATTACAAGACCTTTTCTTTTATTTATTTGTGATATTATGATTTACCACAAGTGAAAACATAACTTGAAAGTAATTTAGTAAACATTGGCACATTTGTAAACAAAGTTTGTGTGAGAGTGGCTGGATGGTGGCAGGTGGTAGGTGGCAAACAATCAATCTCGCCACCAAACTCGTCGCGTTACAACAATTTGTATCCCTCACTGATCTTATTACTGTTCGTATTTTTTGCAAAAAAATTGTAAATTTTACACAAGATGTTAACAACGCTTGGATATGTTTATCGGATCCAATTTCACGTGAGCTGGTGACGTGAATAAATTATTTCATACCTACAGACGACACCTAACGTTATTCTTAGACACTTTCAGGGTAAGCGACAGGCAAAAGAGCAAAGTGCTTGTTCATGTCACACACAATTTATATGTTGTTTTATCTTTTAGATGATTCGCTGAATTTTAAATTCAAACCTCCAATTACTTCGAAGCAATCTTGAATTGGATTTGAATAACTAGGGTTCCGTACCCAAAGATAAAACTGGCCCTTACTGAGACTTCGCTGACTGTCCCTCAGCGTCAGTCTGTCGCCAAGCTGTATCTATATCGAAAATTTTAGTTTGTTTAAATCAGTTGATGCTACAACAATAAATAACCATTATCGTAACTTTATCCAGTTCTAGCTGTTGCCCGCGACTTCGTACACGTGAAATTTAGAAACTAAACCTTAACAAACAGAAGTTTACCCTACCACTCGATAGATGGCGTTGTACAGTTTTTTAAATCGCGCTATGGTTTGGTTACACACATTAACTCTTAAGCTCATCAAAATTCTCATTGCGTCATCATCTAGTTTTCACAATTATAAATTAGTAAGGATTTGACGTTATTTGGGGTTGGTATGGCGAACGTTATGATAATGACAGTACGGAACGGAACCTTTTGTGTGCGGATCCAACTCGTATTAGTCCGCTTTTATTTTAAAATAATATTGATATTCTCATAGATAAGCGTTTGGTATATAAAAAGCAATGAACGGCCTACATTTAAAACCCAATAGGTACTAGCCGTGAGGGGTGATCAAATTGTTCGAATGTTCGACTGTTGGCCATTAAAATACGGCATTTATTAATGTGTTCGTGATAAAAATGTTAACTGTTAATAGAGGTTGGGGGTCGAAACAGCCCCCGAGCAACACCGTGATGGATGTGAGATATGTACGGACTGATTGATCACACCCTCGCGACTGATGCTCTTAATTGATATTACTTGATGTATTGCAACTACATTTGTTTATTTACAATATAGCAGTACTTACTATGGTAAGTAGTGCTATATTGTAAATAAACAAATGTTAATAAAATAACATAAACAAAATAAACGAGTAATAATATTGCCGTACAGTAATATTTAATTATGATTAAATATAACTGTACGGCAGGGGCGTGCGCTCCATAAAGGCAGAAAAGCAGTGCTTTACTTGCCATTCACGGATATTTTAATAAAACGTTCGTATGTTTTAGATGACTTTATTCATTTATTTACTATTAATTAAACAAAATATTATAACTTAAAAACGCCTAATAATTCATAAATAGTACCAATATGTGCTTGCAAATTAGTGCTTTTTGCCAGGCGTTTGGCGAAGGAATAATATTGGTCACACAGACGAAAGTAGGCCCGACGCCGACCGCCTGCCATGAGTTCATATGTGTGTAGAAATTTTGGTGTCCGTGCACAGTTTACAAACGCACACAGGCTTGCATATTGAAGACGCTTCACACGGTATCTCCTGCCGCATGCTTTGGCGATCAGATGTTTCCGCGAGTATTCGGCGTTCGTTCGTTGCCTTCGGATTATCCGAATAAAAATAAAATGTCGGAAGTCTAATAAATCACGTATGCACACTATGCATTTTTGTTTCGTAAGGTTTTATCTATTTAAATAGCAGAAATATTTTGGTTCGACGGGGGCCATTTTATTTTTTCATGTGAATCATTGAACTGTTTAATATTGAGTTTCTATAATTTAATAATTGTATGGATTTTCGTTTGTTGATTTTAAAATGTTATTTGATTGTGAAATGTGTGTTGATAGTGTGTTTGTTAAAAATTAAAAATAACAAGTTCTCACAATTGTCATTCAGTGAAAAGATTCAAATTGTGTCTAAAGGACAACTAAGCCAGCAAAAAGGTAGGTAATGTAACTCGAAAATTTCATGTTAAAAGTTATGAAACGTATGTACATACGTACATGTACGTATGTATGTACGTACTGTAGTTATTGTTTAGTAATTCTAGTACAGTGTGGACTGATTCGGGATATTCAGATTTAAATTTGTTCTGTTGGCATGGTTTCCGACTTAGAGATCCGTCGTGTGGCTATGCTAAAATCTATAAAAGAAAAAGTTTTTGTGACTGAGTACTGCTCCGCATACCCAGTGTCATATTCCTGTGCACGCCACTGCTGTACGGCAATATTATTACTCGTTCTTTTTTTTCAATTATTACCTGGACTTTTTTAAGGAATTGTTTTAAGCCGAGTGCTCATTTCGGGATCACATAAATTCCTTGAGTGACAGAATATTTACATTTTATTTTAAATAGCAATTCCACGCTAAGATTCCATAGCTGCCCAGTAATTAGTGGTATTTGTACAAATGATCTTGAGTTAATCAGTTTGATTTCGATCTTGAAAAAGAGTACTTAACAAGAAATAAAAGACGTTACTGAATAATAAAGTTGTGATTAATGTAATGTTCAACTGCAAAGTGAGACTACTGGACGTAATTATCTTGAAGGTGATTAATCACGTCCATTTTGCAGCTTCATTTAGTAAGATTATGTTGGATAAGCCTTTCTACTTAACATTATAAACGAGACAGTTTGTTATGAACAATGGTATTTAATTATCATTCGCGTAAAAATTCCTGAACAAGCTAGGATTAGAACATACAAGTGAATAAATATTAGTCATAGTAGTAGAATAAGTATTAGCATCTGCGGGTATTTTATGTAAACCCCATAGTCCCAAACTAAGCTTTCAAATTTATTATTACATATATTTTATTAATACTTTTGGTCATTTACTGTAATGTTACGTGATTATTTCAAACAAACTATACTCAAAAATAAATATTGTATGGCCTTCAAAAGGAGTATGGTACTTCTTCTTCTTCTTCTCCAGCCCGTTTACGTCCCACTGTTGGGCACGGGCCTTCTCCACTTTGGGAGAGATTATGGTCTACTGTGCCGCGCTAACCAGGCGTGTTGGCACAGGGTTTAATTTCAAGTTTTCCGTCTCTCACAGAAGATGTTATCTGTGTGCAATATCCCTTAGCTGACTCCTTCAGCACCCTGGGAAAGAAATGGGGTGGTGACACTTGTATTCTTAATCCGTCATCACACGGACAAAATATTTTTTCTGTGTTGAGTTAAAATATTGTTTTACTCTAAATAACATAATGTAAATTTTTTTTTTTAGGTACTTAAACTGTATCAAAAGTTAGACAGTTGTTAGCTAAAAGGAATTCTCTTCTATTGAAACCCTTTCAAATTCTAAAAAATATCATGTTATCTTAAAGTTTGTAATATAATCTTTATGCTAACATTACGTATAATGTGTGAAACATTATAGGGTTTAACCGTGTGCAGACCACAGGTCGGTCATTACGACCCACTTACTCAGCCATTTTGCGAGCGGTGACCCCTTGTCGATGCCAATACCTGCCCAACTACCACCTGTATTATACCTTACTGTCAGAAACTCGACCCTCGCGTGTGATGGCACTCCAAACGTGACTTGCACCTCATTGTTACCAAATTTATATCTAAGTGAATGACATATTGTAACAATTTAATATAAAATAAGTACCTATTCAATTTTGTAGACAGTTTCTTTGGCAATAAAATATTTTCTATTTTTGTTAAATAACTTACCAGTACAAGTAAATATTATGTGAAATAAATATTAACCTGAGTTAGAAAATAACTTATCGCTTTGTTATATGCAATTTTTTTTTGCTAAAATAATACTTTAATTTGGAACCAAAATGACATTATTCAATAGATACTTAAACAAAAATGTTTTTAAATTATCGTATTGACGTGAGATCTTTTTGAACAATTTCTGATGAATCCATTATTTTGGAGGGTGTGAAGAATCACTTTGAAATATTCTGTTAAACAATAACAAGTTAATTGAGTACTTTTAAAAAAAAGTTCAACCGAATTCATGTGCCTTTGAAATTTGAGGGTTTTTACGTAAAAACAAAGATCTTTTTAACACTATGGATGAAATAAAACCTAGAAACAGACGAGATCCATTCAGACTTTTCTTGGACTGCTTACCAAAAACAACAAAATATAATAGAAACTGTATTGCTATGTGTATACGAATATTTAATAAGATACCGAAAGATATAAAAGCGTTAAAATTTTCATTATTTAGGACAAAATTGTATCAATGGCTAAGTAAAAATAACTTCTACAATATTAATGATTTCTTTAATTGTAAAATTCATTAAGTTATTGCATGCTATAATATTAGCTAAACATGTAAGTGCTTTAAATTTGTAACACCTTATTGTATACTATGTTTAGGGCAATAAAATATGATGATGATGATGATTTCTCGGGAGATAATCAACAAATCCTGACCTGATGCCATTGGGACCACACGGAAACCACCAGCTTTCAAATAAAAAAAGAATCATTAAAATCGCTTCGCCCAGTCAAAAGTTAGGAGGTACCAAACATAATTAAAAATAAAACACAAGCGAATTGAGAACCTCTTTTTTTAGAAGTCGGTTAAAAAGCCTACAATAGCATGTTGAGATAGTCACCAACGCCTATCTCTTATAGAAACTAAATAAACATAACAAATGATTTGTGAAGAGTGTCATTTCAATTTATTCTAAGCTTTTACGTTTATGTACAAGTAGTACAGATGTACTAGTGAATAAGAGACCGCAGGCGGGCGGCTTCCGATCCGGAAACGGACGAAAGCGTTTCCGGGAGGCCTAGTTGTGTCTTTGTAATGATATATAACTAGTACTATGTGTATGTATGTCTATTACTCTACTCATATTGTAAGCTTTGTTAAATGTATTGTCACAACTATGAAGTAGACGAAATATGTGTCAAGTCATCTCTGTGTTTATTACTTAGGGGGAATTATAATGCGTAATGGAGGTTTTTTAAGAAAAATGCGAGTGTAAACATAATAATAATAAACCCCTCTGGGCCAGTCGTTACCTCACCATGAGGCTAATGCAAAACCTGGAGGCAGATTATAGGCTTTCGAAAATCTTGTGGTATAAACAAAAATGTGTCACAGGACCTAGGGAAAGCCTACAGACCGCAGGGCAGCTTGTGGCGAGCTGAATGTGAGTGGCTACACTGCGGTCCCGAGTGCCCCTGAGAGTCGCTAGTGGCCTCGCCTTCGGCTTGCCTTTGTTGGCTGGCCGAACTGGAAACCGAGAGTGCCTGGACCCTCGCCTCTGTCTTGCCTTCACCGGCTGGACAGAGTGGGGTCGCCAGAGCTATATGCTCGAGGGTGGAAGTGTCAATGTCAAGGGCGTAATTACGGGGGGTCTTGACCCGCGATGGTGAAGCCGGTGCCGCACCGCTCTACACCCCAAGCCGCTCACACCGGTGTTGCTCCCTGCTGCCTTGTCTGGCGGCTGTGTCCCATCTGGCGGCCCATCTAGTGAGTCGGCGAGTCACCGTCTGCCAAGGTTCAACAACTATTGG
Source organism: Orgyia antiqua (assembly GCA_916999025.1). NCBI lineage: Eukaryota > Metazoa > Arthropoda > Insecta > Lepidoptera > Erebidae > Orgyia > Orgyia antiqua. The sequence goes on from OU779866.1 coordinate 35,735,766, forward strand.
TTTTGAAGGCAGGCGACCGTATTATTATTTGCAATAGTTTTATATATAACCAGTCCATCAAACACCCAACAAACTTTACATTATTTTGCAATAGATCTACAGCTACCATTGGCACTCCATGACTCCACTTCTATAGTGCAGGTGTGGAGTGTCGGTGGTAGTTGTCCCACCACATTTATTTATTCATTAAAATTCTCAAAGGGCCTCTGCATGTTGGACCCATGTCCCCATGTAAGCCTTATAAAGAACCGGGAATTTCTTAAAAAAAAAATAGGAATAACCCGTGAACTGAAACAGAGATACAAATAATAATAAATAATAAATATTAATGGACATTTCACACAACGTCCTCTGGTCCCAAGCTAAGCTTATATGCTTGTGTTATGGGTACCAGAATACGGATATAATACATAAACTACTTTTCTTTTGTAAATACATACTTATAATACATAGTAAACACCCAGAGGCAGTACAAACATTTGTATGACATTTATGGATATCACACAAATGATTGTCCTGACCGGGAATCGAACCCGAGACCTCGCGATCGGCAGTCCATTACATAAACCACTCCTCCACGAAGCCCATTTGACAACGGTTGTTGGACTTCTGTGTATAAAGGTCGTAGGTTCATGACTCAATCAGGTTAATTTGTTTGATAAACTGAAATATTTGTACTGAATCTAAGTGACTATGTATTGTGTGTATTTAAAAAATCTGTAATGTCTTTAATCTCTAATCTGGCATTGATAGTACATAAATTATGCTAAACTTCAGACCAGAGGACGTTGCATTAAATGTCTATGATGTTCTTAAATTATTTATCTAAACCTCTCCTTCGTTGAGAATGAATTGCTATGAGAGCCTTTTTTTATACTGATAGTAGTTTATCTTCCTAGCCCTACGCATTCCACAGACAATAAAAGAGTAATTAATATCAAAGTATTGTTTATTTGCTGTGTTCAATTATTTTTGTGTTATTAGAATCAATAAATATAGTAGTTAAGCCAAGACTTTACCGGACCGATAAGTTACCTAAAAGCTTTGTATATTAAACCAATAAATAATCCAAGATGGCAAAACTTAGCCAAAATATAATATTTAAGTTTACCCAACAGCCCGGGAGCTGAGCGTTTATTATAGACCGTTATATAGCGGGTTTGTTCCTTGCCAAGTTGTGTGCGAAATTAGTGTAATTTACTTTTGGCGATCTGCCAAGGAATCGAACCGGTGTACCGCAGCTGTTTGTAAATACAATGTAGTTTTGTTTAGATGTTCCTAACTTTTTTGATTTTATATGATGCGGTAAAAGTTTTGTCAATAGTCATCAATTTAAATGTATTCAGTGTTGCTACAATGCGGATTGGGAATTCAATTTAATTATCTTTTTCAGAGTAGTTTTTTTGTAGTTTTTTTGTAATTTCCACACTTACGAAATTACGGGCGACAGTTAAGAGTATGTTCCTTACGGAATAACGAGCGAATTTTAACCCAATTTACATTTTCGATTTATTTGAAACTTTGCGCTTATCAAAGATAGAAGACAATATAATAGTTAAAAATGGGATTTTCAGTGTTAAGGTATATGTACTAAGCGTGTTTTTATTTTCTAAACAAATTTTAGGTGTTTGTGTAGGTATATATTTGTAGCTCAGCAAGACATTTTTGTTACCTGCCAGCATGACCCATGTTACCTACTACGTTGTCCCCATCACTGACTAAAACATTACCAATTAGATAGTGAGAACATGTCTTGCCAAAACACATTACATATATTTACCACCATTTAGTATATTTGCATTTACTTTAAGTAGTCTTTATATATTATGTGATACTACATATTAAAACCTATCAGTGATGTCCTTTATATTCGTACATACAGGGTGCTTCAAAAAAATGTATACACACTTTGGACTTCCATAGAAAATTTATTTACCGTTCTACAAAGTTAAATTTCAGGAAAATAGAAAGCTGAAAGTCCAATGTAAATGAAACATAAATAACAAATGTTAATACTGTTCAAATTGGTGACCTGCAGCATCAATACAATTCTGAGTACGAGTCACCACTGATTCTGTACATCGTATCAAAACGTCCAATGAGATTTCTCTACACACTGCTTGAATCTCATTCCAAAGAATGTCTAGGTTACGTGGTTTAAGTTTGTACACCTCATCTTTTACTGTGCCCCACAAGAAGAAATCCAGTGGTGTAAGGTCTGGAGAGCGTGCTGGAAACTCGATTGGCCCCCTGCGTCCTATCCACTGGCCTTTTCTTGTGGGGCACAGTAAAAGATGAGGTGTACAAACGTAAACCACGTAACCTAGACATTCTTTGGAATGAGATTCAAGCAGTGTGTAGAGAAATCTCATTGGACGTTTTGATACGATGTACAGAATCAGTGGTGACTCGTACTCAGAATTGTATTGATGCTGCAGGTCACCAATTTGAACAGTATTAACATTTGTTATTTATGTTTCATTTACATTGGACTTTCAGCTTTCTATTTTCCTGAAATTTAACTTTGTAGAGCGGTAAATAAATTTTCTATGGAAGTTCAAAGTGTGTATACATTTTTTTGAAGCACCCGGTATTAATATAAATTTGTGGAGGAGCGTGGGTGATCGGGGTCCACCAACCGCAAATGGAGAATTCTCCGACCAGGCTAGGTGATCAGCACTGGCCAGGGCTTTCGCCCCGCTGTTGTATGTTCAGATGTTATAGCTATCTTAGCTCGTATGCAAATTTTGCTTTCGCGATGTAGAATTCATTGTGACGTCATATTTTGACATTTAACGCCATCTGTTGTTATTGTGCTGTACTATGTAGTGACAGCTATTAGTCACTAGATGTCACTACATCACTCCCCTCCAAGACCGGAGGATGATTGTAGTTATGCTCTTGCCAGGATCAGTAGTAGGTTGCGTATTCCAGTGAGTCGGAATTGTGTAGTTCCAGTGAGTCGGAACAGAAGTGTGGGTTGCAGTGAGTCGGAACGGAAGAGTGAGTTCCAGTGAGTCGGAACTGAAGTGCGAATTCCAGTGAGTCGGAACTGAAGTGTCCACGGTGAGTCGGGACGTGGTTGCTGCGGCGAAGTTCGCAGTGAGTCGGGACTTGGTTGCTGTGTAGTGGCTTCTGGCTGCTGCTAGACGGTGAGAGGTAGTTGCTCTGTTAGCCGTAGTGCAGGGTGCTGTGAAGCCTAGACGCGATGAGGCCGTAGGGTATACCAGGCTGGAGTACAGGCTGCAGGATGTGGTGTACTGAAGAGGCCGTAGTGTGAACTGGCTGGTTGAGTGCTGTGAGTGATGAGGAAAGGATGTGGATGCGAAGATGGCGGCGGCGGCCAAGATAGCGATGATGACTGGATCTGCTCTGAGTGAAGGCTGCTTCCAATCACGTCGGGGTCACCACTGTGGAGGAACGTGGGTGATCGTGCTCCACCAACCGCAAATGGAGAATTCTCCGACCAGGCTAGGTGATCAGCACTTGCCAGGGCTTTCGCCCCCTGTTGTATGTTCAGATGTTGTAGCTATCTTAGCTCATATGCAAATCTTGCTTTCGCGATGTAGAATTCATTGTGACGTCATATTTTGACATTTAACGCCATCTGTTGTTATTGTGCTGTACTATGTAGTGACAGCTATTAGTAACTAGATGTCGCTACAAATTACTTCCATTTTATGGAAGATGCTTTCGAAAAATTAGGATCGGTATCGGTCAACTATTCTCGTAGATTACCACCTACATACATATTAGAAACTTTACCTTTGTATAAATCAATAAAGTTCTAATCATGTCCCCTAAAATAAAGGACAGAGGATCTATTTTAACTATCTAGCCTGTGACATAACATAGAACCTTAATTATGTACTAATCAACAGTAAATATAAGAGCAGACTTCACAGGTAGAGCCTTAGTAATACCTATGTGCGTGGTGTCGACAGGTGTTACCCGAAGTTACCCGACTACCTTCATTTAACTTGATTGAATTACTGTAAATTATGTAAAGGACTGTTGCGAATTGTTCATAATTTAATGATAAACTTCCTTTATTTAGTTAAATAATTAGGTTGAAATTTCTGTGTTTGGGCTCGCTATGTTGTTATTAGCGACGGTGTTTCTTCACATTGATCGTTTTAGAGATTAAATTCACTAAATAGTTAATTTAACACACAAAAAAGAAAAAAAAACATAATGTAAATTCATTGTTATTTTTTCTTTTTTTGTGTGTATGTTATAGGAACATTTTACTTGCTTGTTTTTTAGGTATCTGAATACGGGTGTTACGCACCAATAATTTAGTAATTTTTATCTAGCCCCGTAGTTCTATGAGCGGTCTACTCTGACCTGAATACTCTACCCATGATACAAATCATTAAGCTCAGCTTGAAGCAATCCCATAAAGTAAAGGGGGCCTGAGCCCAACAGTGGGACGACGAGCTGATGGGCTGGAGAGAGAGAGAGAGAGACAATAAGGCATAAGCTCTATACCGCATACAGTACCTACACAAGCCACCAGACTGGTACATAATAAATCAAAACTTTGTCATACAATAAATAATGTAACGGAGATCCAACTCAAACAAAAATGTAAAATTCGTTATAAAACATGGCGCATCACTCTCAACACGTGTTGTAGTGCCGCAAGTAATTAAGGATTACTGACAACTGACCACGGTTCATACATAGCCGTTCAGAAAGTAACTGCACTTTTTATTTTTGTAAAAAAAATGTGCTATATTTTTACTCTGTGTCATTCAAAATTATAGTTTCGATTCAAAATTGTAGTAAGTTATATATGTCTACAGTTTTTATGTACTTTTATCACGACCTTTTATTCGTCATGAGATTTTTTTTGGCCCATTCATTAAATGTTTTTGATCATAGTGAAACTTGCGTGTGTTTATGTGTGTGTTCTGTGACATGTCTTTATAATTGTGTACGATTCGGTGGCTTAAAATCACATTAATTAAAGTATCATTGTCTATTAAGTTATTTGCATATTATAATTTTAATTACATTACCATTTATATGTAATTAACTGTAATTAATAGATTACTAAATAAGAGGCCGATTTATTGCTCAATTCGATCCAATACACTTAGCTGAAGGTTACATTCTCCGTAATTGTAGAAAATCTAAAATCGAAAATGTGAAACATAAAATTGAATAAAATAATTGGTATTAAAAGTATATTGAATTGTGAATCGTTTTACATAATCTGGCTGATTTGCTACTGGGCCCTAGGTATATAAGTGTGTAGTTTATGTAGTTTAAACTAGTATGTAGCCCACCACAAACTACCGCGCTTTCTATCCTAGATATTTTTATCCATCCTAAGGTTGCCTGGGAGAAATCACACTAGTGATAAGGCCGCCCTTTGTACAATACCCTACTTTAATATAAGAAATTATTATATAAGTAAAATGTACAATTGTGGTGTACAAATAAAGAGTTTTCTATCTATCTATCTATGTGTGTTTTAATCACTTACTTTTGGAACATATTCTATCCGCCGCCATATTTGTTTTAACTTTTACGTTTACATTTTCAAGGAGGCATTGAAATAAAGATAAGCTTTGTGTACAGGTAATGTTACGTTTATTATATTATCTGTGCGCCAAAAAGTTTCAACGAGTTTAAAGCAAAGTGCCTTTTTGTAGCCGGATCTAAACGTAATTTAAAATACAAAGTTAGTTAAATATTATTTCGTGTGTTATACCAGAGATAACCTTATTATGTATTTATTTAAAAGGTTTGCTGATTGTTTAAAAATATAAACGAAATTTTATTGTGCGTAGCTGAACATTTTGAGACACACGTTTTTACAATAAAAGCTAACAAAATCTCCTATTTTTTTTTCAAGATAATTAGTGATTCAAAATCTTTGCGCGTTTGACAAAGTCACTGACAAAGGGATCAATAATAATTAAATAACGCAATTATACGTAAATCGAGCTCATGTTCTTAAACAGTTCTTTAATTTCTACTCTAACATCGCGTATCTACTATTCATTTAAATTAATTGCAAATGAACTAAACCACAACATATAATGTAATTAGAGAAATTTATAATTTGATATATGTACGTGATTGTGCAAGACCTCATCAGCACATATCAGCCGACTCATCTAATTGCAGCTTGTATTCAGTCGAATTTAGAGGGTAAATTCTACTCTATATGGTACTAAATACTAAGTGGATTCCAGTTTATAATTTGAATTTGCTGTGAATTAATATTCAACAATTAATGCAATGCGGTGAGCGGAGCGGCGCTACCAATTAACTCGCTAACTTTGACACTAGATGACGGTTCACGCTTCACATATATTAATAGTTTTGAATAATTTGATTTTGGTATAAATTGTTAACAAATTGTTTGTTTTGTATAAATAAGTACTGGTTAAATGTATAAATACTCAAGTACAATATACCTTAACTGTGTTAACACTCATATCCAGTACAACCTTACGTGTACACATATACTATTAATTGTTATGTGTACCTAACTTTGTATCTCCCCCCGGCCCATAGTCGCCTCACTGTTGGGCACAGGCTCAGACAATTAAAAAAGAATATAAATGCAAAATACCTTCATCCGAGCAAAATCATATTTATTTAGCAAAATTATAAAAGTTATATTATAAAGCCAGCCAGTCACTTTCACGTAACGACTTTATCATATTCAGAGATTGTTCAACTAAAACAAAAAAGTTTGTGGAAAGTTTTGAAAACTGCAGAGTTGAGAGTTGTACGGCGGCATGCATAAGTCGGGTGCGCTCATCTCTCCACAATTCCATTATAAGTTGTATGCATCATTCTAAAGCGTGTTTTAGACAAAGTGGCGCATCGGGTTTTATTACTTTTTTCTTAATATTGAAGCTAAACGTTAAATGCGAAGCTACGAGTATCATAAAGTAGTTTCATACCTGCGTTATTAGTAGTGTTGTTCGTTTAACATAAATAGTATCTAGGTTTACTCTTTCTAAATCTTGTAACGTCTTTTTTAATAGATCTTTATTTATAGATCCGTGGTAATAAAATGAGTAGTTTACAGTATATTTTGGAAGATTTACAATGATATTATCTTCATTGTGTATATATCTGTTTGTGTACACCACTGTGGTTTGTGTACACCCAGGATCGCTGGGCGATATCTCGTATCTTGGTGACAGCAGCGCACATTAGATTTATATTGGCAGTTACGGAAACCATTATGTCTCGTTATAGGCTATTAAATTAATATTCCGCTGCATGTAGGCGGATAACGCCATGAGTTTACATATTATTGCCATGAGACGTGTTTAAACTACAATTACAGTAAGACTTACAATATAATGAATGGTAGTAATTAGATAGACTTTAGTGTGACGGAGTCGTAAAATTGGTGTCCAATTCTACGACCATATTCATACCGATATTTACTTTGAACATATAAATCGATATCAGTGAGAATCGAATACCGATCACGCTACAAGATTTCGTTTATTTCCTAAAATTATGTTAGTTTCTTAGACGCTCTTGTGATGTAAATAAAAAAATAATTTTATTTATTATTTCCATTGATATTTGCATGTATTTTATAGAGCTTGTCTAATTTTCATTTGTTGAAATAAACTTACTAAAAACGATCATAAAATATTAATAAATTTTCACGATCATATACATTATTATCGAACGTTTGTCTTCATATAAAAAGCTATCTCTGAACAATTTGTCAAACTAATTCTGAAACTCCTATAAATTAAATGAGATAAGAACTTACGTCGAAGCTTCTAAGATAAAATCCAATCTGGACCGAGCGGCCATTTTGAACGTGTCAAAAGGATTTATTTGTCTAATGTCTGAAGGAGCTTTAACTAAAAATACTTATTATCAAGACTGATTTCTTACAGAGAAGGCAGAGAGAATTTATGGTTGGAATGGGTCCTAAAGTTGCTTCCTAACGCTAATTTTGGGCGAAGCGATTTTAATTATTCGTTTTTGTATTTGAAAGCTGGTGGTTCCCGTGTGGTCCCATTGGCACCGTGTTTGAATCTGATGGTTATCTCCTGAGAAATAAAGGTAAATCCTCAAATTTCAAAGGTACATGACGTCGGTAGAACGGTTTTTTTTTAAATACTTACAATATTTTTTTATTAATGTTTGTGGTTTTTAATATGTGAGTATATTATTAATTTTCTTTTAGTATTTGATATTTAATATAGTCTGTTAGTAAGCTTGCTCCTTTATATTATCGGTTGTATATCTCAGATATATGTTACGTACGTGCTATATGACCGGTAACATATGGACAAACATTCGTGGCCAAAATACAGACAAACACTTATTATTTACGATAAGTAGGATTTAACTTTGTATATTATACAGTTTATTAATATTGAGATTTATCAATAAGGCGGCTTGTATTGTTAAGTTAAATTTAACTATTAAGTACATAAAAAAAAATGTTTAACTCGTAGCATTTTTTCAACTTTACTTATTATATAAAATAAAAATAGTTATTTTTGTATGTATGTTCTTGAGCTTGAATCTTCACAACTATGCAACGGATTTTTATTCGGTGTTTTAATAGTTATGAGTTCGAGAGAATGGTTTTCTTGTATGATTTGTTAAGGTTTCGTTTCTAATTACCAGGTGTAGGGAGTCGCGGGCCACAGTTAGTATTAAATATGTATAATAAAAATAGTCCGTTAAGGCTATTTTTGTACATAATATAATGTGCTATTACTTAGATCTAAATGGTTGTAATAAAAACATTAGAATGTAAATACGTTTGTTCGGCAAATACCTCTGTTCAACACAAAAGTACCATATTTATGTTTTAAATGGCCCATTACAGTTACATTTACATGTTACATATGTGTGTGTGTATAGGCTTGTTTCTATCTTTCTACTTGTCTCGTATTAGGATTACGTATTATCAAATGAAACGGGACCTTATACTGTGATTTCGCTGTTAAAATTGTAAAGCTACATTTCCCACATTGTTTCCAGTCTTAAACTAAGCTTCATGTTTGTGCTACGGGTGTCAAAATACTGGTAGGTACATTAAAAAATTACAATACTTTTAAAAATATTTTTTCTTTCTTTCTTTTTAATCGATTTTCCTCTCTTTCTCTCTAGCCCATTTACGTCCCACAGCTGGGTACGGGCCTCCTCCACTTTGGGAGACTATGTTCTACAGTAACTTGCTGACCAGACATGTTGTTTTTCCGTCTCTCACGGTAGACGTGAACGTCTTATATTATCCCTTAGCTGGCTCTTACAGCACCCTGGGAAAGAAATGTGGTGGTGTCACTTGTATTTTGTATTCGTCACCACATGGACTGATAATCGACTTTAACAGGAGACGATTTTAAACAACCATGGTCACACAGAAAACCTATCCTAACCTAATAGTGGCTTTATTTAAATAAATGAGTTGCGCAACTGCTAACACTCTCTAAAGAGTGTTATATTTAACTAATAAATCATTCCTATAACACAAATGGTTTCAAATAAACAAACAAGCATTATACACATTGGAAATACGGGAATTTCCAAAGTGAGCTATTTACTTTGTACTGTTGGTTATCGGAACAAAGGCTTCACTTCCGTTTCCTCGAACGGATACGGATGTCGATCGCAAACGCGTGCGGATATATTTCAGTTTGAATTCTGTTCGTTATTTTTTATATGATTACCTCATGTGTAAAAGCTGATGGAGTAAATATTTGATGACAATGAACGCTTTCCTTGCTGTTATATTGTTGCGGTTTCCTGTGAAAAATACAATAAAAATATCTGTATTTTCTGATATATCATATCTCAATAGATATGATATATCACTACTGTTATTATCCCAATGGATAATAACAGTACCACGATATTTTCTGGAGAGTGTGTTACTCATGTCGGTGTGTGTATGTAAAGCAGTTTGTAAAGATTTCTTTCCAGAAAGGGGAATGATGGATTTTGTCGTCGGACTTTTTATCAAGTTTAGCCAAAATTATCTTTATTGATGCATAGAAAACTAAAGTTAATGCTTTATCGGTTCGTACCTTGTACTATTGAATCAGATACCGATAGTATAAACTTCTGATCTTCTGTTTCAGTGGAGCCATTGATTAAATTTTAGTTATAAATCAGTAGGTTTTTATAAATCACCACGTTTTACGTGATGTGACATTTTATTTATATGATAACAACTCGTATGATGTCATAATTTTATAAGTTTTAGGAATCCGTAAAAAAAGGAAATAAAATAAACTATTTTCCTCAGGGTGCTTTAAGAGCCTGTTAAGAGATATTATAATCAGTTAACATCTTCTGTGAGACGGAAAACTAGAAACTAAACCCTATGCTAACACGTGTGTTCAGCGCGGCTTTGAAGACTATAAACCCTTCCAAAGTGGAAGAGGCCCGTGCCCTGGGACACACAGGAGTAAGAAAGAGAGAGAATAAATTTAAAATGTTTAGTAATAATTCCTATAACACGAGGAAAGGAACCCTATGAACACACTTTAAATATTTATAACAAAGGTCTTTGAATTCATAAGTTTTACTAGCGACTTTATATATATCTCTGAATATAACGATAACCTCAAATATCATATTAACATAAACCTTGCTGTAAAATAAGGTTGAACTAGTCATAAAATGAATATCAAACACAATTGTATATTCTAGAACCCTCTTGTTCGAGAACTTTCGAGAGTTTCCACAGACATTTGTTAAATCTTTTGACACGTTCAAAATGGCTATTCTAGCTAGATTGGATTTTATCTTAGAAGCTTCGATATGTGGTTCTTATCTTATTTAATTTATGTGTGTCAAAAACCTTGTTTTATAAATCGTTAGTAATGTAACAATGTCGAGTAAGCGTTGATAATAATAATAATAATATAAAAATTGTATTTTTTTTTTACATGGACATTTCACACAACGTCCTCTGGTTCCAAGCTAAACTTATTATGCTTGTGTTATGGGTACCAGAATACGGATATAATACATAGTAAACACCCAGACGCAGGACAAATATTTATATGACAATTATAAATATCACACAAATTATTGTTCCGAGCGGGAATCGAACCCGCGACCTCGTGAATGGCAGTCCGTTACCTGAACCACTAGACCACGAGGCCCGTTAAAAGAGTTTTAAATTAAAACTCGTACTTGGCCGGTTTTTTACTAACTTTAGAAACTCAAATTAGTCCACAATTTCTTAATTGTAGACGGATAATGTCAAGTTTGTGGCAAGAAAAGTGTAGATTTTTAGTTGGTTTGGCGAGGAGCCAGCCCCAAGGCTTCGTTACATAGCGGCGAACCTATTAAATGTGAAACATCTGTATTTATGAGCACGGCACACACGTATTTCTACTAAAATTATAAAGATTATATCATAGTATTATATAGGACCTGGTATTAGATGTATTATAAATATTTATTATTACGTGATCCTGTTAGTTCTAGCAGAAAGATTAAAATTGAAATGAACTCCTAAAATATATAAAGCTTTTTGCTTTCTGATTGAAACATGGATATTTTCAATAATTTCAGGCTGCGACGATACATACTAATACATATCTTATACTTATCTCTCTTTAAGTGCATTTCAGTCATAGTATTGGCCACGTACCTCCTCGACTTTCCTTGATTATATAACAGAATCTTGATCTCGATTTTCACGCACTTGTGATTGTCGGATTGATCTGAAATTGTGCACACATATTAAAGACCAAAGAAAATATAATAGTTAAAATGGTAAAATAACCAGAGTTTGCTAAATTTTATTACAAAAGAGCTTTCATCATAATGTTTTTATGAAACGCCTCGAGCTTGTTACCCAACTAATTACGCGCTGTTATGCTTTGAATGTACCCGCAGTCCGAATATTCCAGCTATTTACAAGACTACCCCTTTGGTTATCTACAAGCTCAAAGTGAACATGTCTCAAATATTTTGTGTTCACTGTACATCCAATATTATGTTAAAGTAAATATACTTTAATGATATAAATAATATTTGTTTTATAAAGTTTTGGAAATGTTTTATATCGCTTGCGGCGTTTCTTTAGTGATACTAGAATGTTTTTTTTATTCAATTCTGTATAGAACTACAGTAAGTTGTGTTTACATTTTTCGGTTTCTAGAGTCATGGCGCGAACGTTTGTTCAACTGGTTCTACGACCTTACTAACCGTAACATTATGTGCTACAACTGCTACGAAAATTTTGTAACTGTTATAATAAATCTTTCGTGTTCAAAATTATCTAAGTAGTCAAGTTTAGTCTACTCTAGTCGAAGTAGCCAACTCTTTGACGCTTCTTTATCGTTATCATCATAAAATCACGCCTTTTTCCCATAGAGGTAGACAGAGACTATAGAGCGCCATCTGCTACGATCCAAACATACTTCTTTACTGTGATATATATAAACACATAATTATGTTACGTATTTTCAATTTTAAGTTCTATAGTCATAAATATATGTAAAAGCTGGTACATCGCAATAATAACAATTTATCCTTTTACTTGTAAGATATGTACACGTTTCCCTCATAAAGATATTGTTATCTGAGTTCACCGCTTTAAATCATTGTTGTTAATGTCCGCGTGGAGCTCACCTATATGTTGTTATATTACACGACATTGTACGGAACCTTATCCAGTATATATTTTGGTACAAATGACATTTATTGCCTATTTCGTTTGGAATTTAAATTTGAAAGACATAACAGAATAATTCAATTTAATTTTAATTCAGGGCTTACAGCAATGGATGGCGCTCTATAATATCTGCCTACTCCGTGGCAAAAATTCGTGATGATTAATAATTACCTTAAGTTAAGTTGGACGAGACTCGTGGTTCAGTGGTTCATGTAACGGACTGCCGAACAAGAGGTCGCGGGTTCGATTCCCACTCGGGACAATCATTTGTGTGATTTTTCTAATTGTCATACAAATGTTTGTACTGCGTCTGGGTGTTTCTATGTATTATAAGTATGTATTTACAAAAAAAAGTAGTATATGTATTCTATTCGTATTCTGGTACCCATAACACAAGCATATAAGCTTAGCTTGGGACCAGAGGACGTTGTATGAAATGTCCATGAATATTTATTAACTTACTGTGTACAGATTATGGTCTTTAAGATATTATTTTCTAAAGATTCGATATACTCGTTGCTATGTAAAATATTTTCACTATGTGGAATAATAACATCCGTAGAATAAGTTATTAAAAAATAATTAACATAAATATAATTAGCTGTCTCTCGTTTATATCCGAGTTCATAATATCTTACAATGAAACCCACATCCTATAGATTAATTAAAACTTTCCGTATAACCTTATTGTTGTGAGTTTGCCTTTAAACTTCAAGCGGCAGTCTATAATAAAGTTATTTTTATTAGTAATTTTACGAGACATATATTTTTGTTTTTAACATTTTTATAATAACCTTTATTTTTACAAAATAAAATCTTGAAAAATCTACTTTTACCTCACTGACCAGGCTTATTGCCATGGATGTTACTTTCGAGGTTTCCGTTCCTCACAGAAGATGATATCTGCTCATACTATTCTTTAACTAGCTCTATTACAGCAATCTGTTTAAGAAAATGGACAGAACCCACATGTATTCTTAATGTGACTCCACATAACCTATACAAAATACTGTAGGTATCATTAGTATACGAAGTTATATCTGTCCTAATGTTGTTGTAACGTTAGTATACCGCATTATGATATGTATTGATCTATCTATCGTTGGTAACCTTTTCAATATACAGAATTTTCAGTTCGTTGATCTATGTGTCCCGCCTGGTCATCGCTCGATTAGAAATCCCAGACAGCCCACTCTAAAATACTTTGTGAAAATTTGCATTAAAATAGGCGAGCCAATTTCTGTTGTCTCATAAAATACATATCACTTTAAGCTTTCTAAATATATTTTTATTTTAAAAATAATATCATTTCACACAACGTCCTCTGGTCCCAAGCTAAGCTTATATGCTTGGTTTATGGGTACCACAATACGGACAGAATACATATACTACTTTAAATAACATACCATAACATAATATAACATTTTATTAAACGATCAATTTTAAAAATAGCTTTATTTTGAAGCTTTTTATGGACGTAAAAAATATTCGTACCGAGTAAATCTAGATGTTTCTAGAAAGAACCAGATTTATCCAGTATAAGGCGGTTTAAGCCAGACAGATGCGGTTCCCTCTGGTATTTATATTAAAACTGCTTGAGAAGTTTTTATTAAGTACACGTCGTATTAAATTAGACTATACTTTTATCCTTCTTTACTTGTATTAAGGCTTATTCTGTGTTTAGTAATACATTTTTACGACTTTAAATTACCTAAAGAATTTTCTTAAGGGTCCATTTTACATTAGCTTTTTTTGTTGTTAATGGTTATGTTCTGTTGTTGTGGCTTCTTTTAGATCTTTTAATGTTTTACGTTAATGCTAATGGTAAAGTTTGTTGATTTTCCTGTTGCACCTAAGCACTAAAATGTTCGGATGCCGTTATATTTATAGTGACTCAGTTATACATTTTATTCTTATCCTTTCTTTGTTGTGTTGGAATCGTAAACATATTACTTGTGTCTAACGATAGCAATCCTAATTATGTTGTTACTAGTTTCTTTACAGCATTAGATTGATGGATGCTACTTTAAACTATTTCCTTACACATTTCCTAGGACCTGGGATAATGCAGATCCTTTACAGTATTGTGCCAAACGGTTTTCACTATTGTATTTTAGATTTGGTCACATAAAGATATTTCTGATGTAAAAGATGAAAACAGTAATGAACAAGGAGCAGTTATGAAAAGGACTATAACTCATGACAGCCAGTTTTTAGGCAACATAATGACATTAATAGGGCTACAGAGATTTTATGTTGGGCGCATACTGTAAAGCGCCGAGCTTTCCACTGGTCTATAGCAAACTGTTTATGAAAAAAAATAAACAGATTAACGGATGACATTAGAATATCATAACTACAAAATTATAATATATATGTAAACGTTTAATTACTAAAAACAGTGTATGTGTGTGTATACTTATGTACGCACCTTAGAAGTTTCACTTATTGCCGCAACAACAACAAGACGGTAACGTTTAGTCTGTTCTTCATAGGATCGATTTTAGAGACAGCTTTTGTGTAGCAAGCATCGTACAAGTGTCACAAGCTTACAAGAAACAAAAAGTTCAAAAAAGTCACGCTTATAATGTTCGCTATAAACACTTACAACGTTATAATTATATGTAAACATTGTTATCTGAACATTATCCGTCGTAACTTTGACATCGTAAAATCTCGAAGCTATCTCGTTAACATCGCTTAATTAAACAAGCGAGACGTGTACTGAGCCATGACGTCACGCCGCCATGCCTCACTTCATAAAACATGAATAATCTACTAACTGAATAATTCAAGAGTGCTGAATATTCCTCGGTTGACACTTGATGTCATTTTTTGCGACTTGTTTCATACCATCTCATTGACATTGCGATACTGAGTCCCTCCTCCAATTAAAATAAAAGCAAGATATTTTACCGTCTTCAAATTTTTATGTCAAAATATTTATTTTAGTAGGCATTCCTACTCGATATCTTTTCTTATGCCGCAGTTTGATTTTTTATTTATAAAATGTGGTGATTATATCACTTGAAGCTCCATTTTTTAACACGCTTTATAAGTTCGGTACGTATCTAGTAATGTATTACTCTTTAGGGACCGATGACAATGCAATAATTTCTTCAAAAGCTGTTGTGATACTATTAACCTTTAAATTCAAACGGTTAAATGTCAAATTAATTCTGTTAGAGCTCACTAAATCCTATCGGCTTGGATTTCATTTCATTCATTATGTCAGAACATTTTCCGGTTGGTTGCGGCGCGCCAAACCTTAACACTGATTTAACATCTTACTACTTATTGTGGTGGTACTAGATTGTTGGTCCTATTAATACTGGGATGAATATTTTAAATATTTAACCAATGATGTTGTAAGAGGTGTTTATTATTTTCAAATGTGTATAATTCTCTTGAATTTTGAGTTTTACTTTTTAAGCGCTTCTTGGAAAAGTTACGAGAGTTGAAATTTGTGAAGTGTGTTATCAATTATAAACGTGAAGGTTTTACAAAGAAGTTAAACTTCTTACGTGTACACCTACAACATACTTTTGTATAAAATATTATGTGATGTTCCATTTAGAATTAACTTTTCATTGTATCTTTACTTATTATAAAACAAAGTCGTTAGTTTTGTATGTATATCCATACGTGTGCTTATATCTTCAAAACTGGGCAACGCATTTTGGCGTGGTTTTCTTTAATATATAGAGTAGTTCAAGAGGATACGGTTCTGTATAATTTGTTAAGGTTTTATTCCTGTTTTGGGCAAAAGAAAGTGACCAATATAACTTAGAAAATATATTAAATAGTTGTATTTAAAGAAAAAAAAAGAACTATATTAGATTGGTGTCGCTGTCACCCCGTTTAGTGCGATGCAGGGCGTTTTGTGAACCCCGAATCGCACTAAACGATACGATATTGATACTATTCTCAACGTGGGTACAACACTACGATATATTTAGAAGATATATTGCTAGAAGCTATCGCTGTCTGTTAGTTTAGTGCGATGCAGGGCGTTGTGTGAACCCCGAATCGCACTAAACGATACGATGTCGATACGAAAATTCTACAAGAAATATGAAGAAATATCTATAACAATATTATTATAAATGTCTAAATATGTGTTTTCCTGTTAAGAAATTAAATCAAATAAGAGAACAAGCAAAGACCAGTACATGGTGTTATACATCGACAAAATGTAAAAGATATATCAAAGAGTATATTACCTAGAGTATAATAATAACTGATCAAAAAATAACTGATCAAAAATTTGTTCCATCAATCTTGTGTTTAAATTCAACCCGTGATTATTACTTTTTCAAATTTCATATGTCAAATAAGGACATTCAATCAATCACCAAAACACACAAAAATCTATTTATTGTTTACTTAAAATTACCTTAATCAATATGATTTTTATGCTACAGAGACGCTTAAAATTGTTTTTATTCCTGGCTATTTATGGTTAACATATAGTCAAAATTATAAGGCTAAGTTTGTATATTTTGCAAGAGCTAGTAACGAAGAAAGTCGGTGACAGCGGGAGCCTTGCGTGTGATCTTATTGGTAGTGTGGCTAAGTATCTATCATAAGACACACGCGGCTCTTGCTGTTCCTATCACACACCATACGGAAGAAGAGAATAGAAGAATCATGGGAGAACCGAAGATATGCCTTCTTTATGTTTTAAACCTTAGTACCTAGTAACCGACTTAAAAAAAGAGAACGTTTCCAAATGAAAATTTCTAATATTTGACAAAAATCTGAAAAATTATTTGTTTTTCGTATTTTATCATATTTCCAAGAGTCGACTAAGCAAATATTCCTGCTTACCTCGTTACGTACCTATTAGGTATAGTAAATACTTTAATATTTTTACTTTCCCAGAGTTATACGAAATAATACGCATACCTTTTCATACAGAATTGTATAGGATCGCTTTGAAAGCTCACAGGCTGTAATCCTCTTACGATGTTCATTATAATATACCTTTTTACGAAGGAAATCGAAATGTATTTAAGCAGGATTATGTTTAAATGTAGCTGAGTAAATTAATGATTGGATACAACTAAACAATTATTTGATATGTATCGTATTAAGCAGGCTTTTTTCTAAATAATTTATCTTATTAAATTTTATATGATGATTATCTATTAGTTTAACTACTAAGCACTTATGGTAATTGCATCTCTTTTTCGCTAACGTAGATGTTAAAACGCTTGTCTTATCAAGAAAACATTTTAAACATTGTAAATATTTCAATAATTCTAGTTTTTAGTACGTAAATAAATGTATGGTGACAGATGCGAGTGGAGTCTTAGTTTTATCTTTTGGTATCACACAAATACACGCGATCAACTGCATTAAAATATGTAACAGATTTTTTTAAAGAATTAATATTATCACCGTACCTCAAATAAATGATGAACGCATAACTTAAATATTCACGAAATGTCAGCAAAAATATTCATGAACGATATTTAACAGTGCAGCGATATTTTCGTCGCATATTAATTATTATTTCATGAGTATTGTTGAGTCAGGTATATTCGCCACAAATTACAAATCGTATCGATAACCGATACATTGCGGTGAAAATGGCGGATGAAATCGACATCAATGTTTTATCGTGAATTTCAGTGAAATGTGATTTGTGTGTTGTGGTTATGTTAAGAGACTATTGAACAGGTATCAAACTATGTCTATGTATAGTGAACAGTTAGATTATAATTTAAACGTATTATAATAGATGAAATGTAGCGAGTTATATTTTAACTAAAAAATTAAATATATCTAACTTAGTTTCAGTTGTTTACGTTGGTCTTGTCTGCTTTGTCTGACTATTAGTTATCAAAAACTTTTTAAGAACTATTTAGTACAGCTAAATAGTTCTTAAAAAGTTTTTGATAACTATTATGTTTTTGGTCTGTCAAGACCTGCAGACATTTTTAATATAATGGCTTTATTTAGACGTACGCCTAAACATAAGTTAATATCTAATCTTATATATAAAATTCACGTGTCACAGTGTTAGCTACCGTAGTCCTCCGAAACGGCTTGACCGATTTTTATGAAATTTTACATGCATATTCAGTAGGTCTGAGAATCGGCCAACATGTATTTTTCAAAACTTTTAATTTTTTTTTTTTATTATTTTTTTTTTTTTTGGAAAGCAAGCAGCTTGTACAATAAAATATAGCTAGATTACAATATTATCTAAATAAGCCTTTTGAAGCTTCCACAGATAGACATAGGAAAACAACTCAAATAATATAAATTATACAAATAAAAGATGTAGTGATTAGTAAAGACCACACAGATAACACAGTTCTTTCGTTAGAGAAAACAATAGGTTTACAAACAAAACAGAGAAGCACAGATATACATTTACAGAGAAAAAAAAAGAAATACTTAAAGATAAAAACAGGAATACACAGCTCTGCACACAGGATCAGACGTCAAAAAACGAATTAGCCAGTAAGGAACGGCACTGTTGTTTACTATTAAAGAAAATATGTAACTGAACGCTATTAACACATGCATTGACCTGAAAGAATGAGAACGGGGAAAGAATGAGTTAGATCTATAATTTGTATCGACTAGCGATGCTGCTAAGCAGGATGGATTTCTTACCAATCGCTTCGGAGTATATAGTTGAATTCTTTGCAGTAATTCTGAAGAGTCTATGCGGCTGTTAACTATGTCAAGTAATGTTTAGTATGGCAAAACAACGTTTGCCGGGTCGGCTTGTAAATATATATGTAGGAAAAATTTTGTTCGAATTTTAACATATTTTTCAAGAATTATCCGAGGCTCAAGTCTTTAGAGAGTACCATTATCTAATATTTTAAGATGTAATGATATACTTAAATAAAACGTATAAAGTAATCTCTCGAATTTAAATGTATTCAAATTATTTTGCGCTCCATTTAATGTTATTATAATGTTGTCCATAGAAGAAGTGATGTATACATCGCATAATGTATTCACGGTTTAGAGAGCACCAGTTATTTAAATGCATCTCACGAAATAAACTCATACATTAGCAATGGAGATGTTTAGTACTGAAAGCTTTGAGGATTAAACCGGCTGGGGATTATATATGTGTGCTATAGGAAGTGTTCTGGTACCAGGAAATTACCGTAGCATTTATTATCATACAAATGGATGGATTTTAAATGTATTAATTTTTACTATGGTTTTTTTAGTTTATGTATTTCAGTCAAATTGCATGTACTGTATATGTATTGTATGTATGTACACGCTTAAGAAGTTTTACTACATTGTTTATTCTTCGCAATGAAATGTTTTAAATAAGGCATACCAAGGGACCGCTTACTGTTGGCCATTTGTCCGCAATCTGATGCTAAAATTGTACTTTTATTATTTTGTAAGCGCTCTTTACATAATATATCATAGAAATGTTCATGTTCAAACATGTTCCTTCGTTACATCGTAATAATACTTCTAAAAATACAAAATGAAATAATCAAAATTTGTTAGATCACTTTTCGCCATGATTTCATATAAAACCTCTGAACTTACTACACTCGCGTGCAACCGAATCGACTCACCCATACAAAATAGACAAAAAGTGTGTTATAATTTAAAAAAATAAAAAAAAGTATACATAATATATATTTTTTTAAAGCTTATTCTTTTAGCTTTAAATTGACACATTTACTGTTTTAATCCAATCACCACTTTAAAAAATATCGTGATATGAACCGTAAGTCCGTAAAATTTACTCCTTGCAGTACTAACGTGTTGCGCTATGCAGCCCCCTATATAAACCCACGTAAGCAACACACCCTTATCAGTAGCTTATCAGAAGTTGACCTGAACACATCACCGTAAGATATGATAAGCAATTCGCCGCCACTATGGATACAAGACCAGAAGAAGTCGCCCAAGTTGTCCTTTTGATACAACAAGGCCTTAGTCAGCGAGAAGTCGCTCGTCGACTGAATCTGAGCCAATATGCTGTATCCAGGGTATACAGAAGGTTCCAGGAGACACATTCTTACTCAAGGAGGCCAGATAACAGTCGGCGGCGGCATACTTCTGAGAGAGACGACCGTTTTATCGTCTCGACAAGCCTCAGAAATCGCCATCTCACCGGTGTTGCTGTGCAGCAGCGGCTGCGAGAGGTTCGAGGAGTCGCTGTCAGTCAGTGGACGGTGAGAAGACGGCTGAGAGATGCCAACCTGACTCCAAAACGGCCTGCCAGAGGCCCTAAATTGACCAGGGCACACCGACAAGCGCGCCTTGCATTTGCTCGCGAACGCATCGGTTGGACGGCTGAACAATGGCGATCGGTCTTGTTCACTGACGAGTGCAGAGTGTGTCTGCATGGCAGCGACAGAAGAGCTCGAGTCTACCGGCGTCCAGGCGAGCGATTTTCGCAATGTTGTTTCGCGGAAACAGTGGCCTATGGCGGTGGTTCGCGTATGATGTGGGCGGGCATTTCAGTGGAAGGAAAAACAGCTCTTGTTTTCATCCCCGGTGGAGACCGAGGAGGCGGTCTGACTGCAGACCGATATGTGGAAGATGTTCTCCTTGATCACGTCCTTCCTTATGAAGGCTTCATAGGAGATAGCTTCCTTCTAATGCACGATAATGCCCGCTGCCATACAGCACGAATCACTCGTCAGTTCCTGGATGAAGTTGGTATTGAGACCATGGACTGGCCACCACTCAGCCCTGATATCAATCCTATTGAACACATATGGGACGAGCTGAAACGCAGGGTCCGGGCCAGAAATCCAGCGCCTGCAAACATTGTAGAGCTAAAGACAGCGCTCGAAGAGGAATGGAAAGCTCTCCCTCAAGATCTGGTAGTAAGGGTTATCAGGTCGATGAGGAACCGTCTCAGAGCTGTTATTAAAGCCAGGGGGGGCAACACTAATTATTGATTTAATAAATTCCTTTATTTTTCATAACATTTGGTTAATTAACAATTTTAATTATCATTTGTTATTTTTCACTAATTCAATTTTTGTTGTTTTGTAATTCGAATTCGATTAAATTCGAAACTATTGAGCAGATTTTTAAAATTATGGTATTACTTTAAAGGTTATGAAATAGGCTTTCAAAAAATATACATATCTTACTATATCTTTTATTCTTTTACAACATATTACACCATTTAGCAGTTTTGTATAGGTGAGTCGATTCGGTTGCACGCGAGTGTATATGTATAGATATCTCTTTTTCACATATTTATAATATGTATTATCGCTGACGCTAGACTCAGTACACCGATATTCATTCAACATTACCATATTTCATTATTCAGTGTCCATTTTGTATTTAACTCAAACACATACGTTAGCGAAATACAAAATGGACGTAACACATACACAAGGATTATATTCACATGTGTGAGTGATCTATTGAATTTCATATAACTAATAATGAAACAATTTCGCTGCGAAGCGCCAGAAATGTGTGAATTATTTCTCTTGTATGAGTAAGTTGTTAATATATAGATCAGTGGCCAACACGAACAATAATTTAAATGCTTTCATAATTGTATGCTGTGTGATGATATATGTATGTAAGTTATTCTAAAATATAAGCCATATTCCAGTTGTAATTAGAAATATTAAAAATTTATATTTACTTGTTATAAAACAAAGTCTTTATTTTTGTACGTATGTCCCTATTTGAGCTTATATCTTTAAAATTGCCCAACGGATTTTGATGCAGTTTTTTTAAATACATTGTTTTGTTTATTAGGTTGATAGGATATAATTTATTATGGTTTGGTGCATATTGGGGGTTCGATACTTATAAATGCGGGTGAAATTTTGGGCATTAATACGCCCCGTACGATTGGGTTATGGAATCAACTACCTATATGACTTTTCTAAAGGAACAAGCTTAAAAATAACAAGCTTCGTACAGGACCGACATCCGAGAGAGACACTCCCGTAAAGAAATTATATAAAAAACTAAAGTAGACGCTCGATAAGTCTGAATATTAAAAATGATTGCATTGTCCCTAACATATGTACAAAACAGGTTATTCCGACCATTGGAAATAAAGGGTAAAAATTAGTTTTAAAATTCCATTACATAGATTGATAGATAAACCTTTTGCGCTTATCATTTAACGTTTTAATAAAACTATCTGAAGGTTACTTTAATATTAAGTTTCGCTCACTTTATAAAATTCATGCTTAAGTATGCAGCTATTTATCGCGTTATAATAATGGCAGCTAACTGTATTCTTATATTTTCTTTTTAAGTATTTATTGTTTTAGATAAAAGCTTGTATTTAACAAACAAAAATATGTTTGCAATGACTTACGTGACAGTGAGATGCCCTGTTTACATAGAAACAACACACGCGATATGTGAACGCGTTTGTAAACACTACCGATGCAGATTGCAATATGTTTAAATAACAATATACGGATACAAAAGTATTTTAATTGTATTATGCTGTTATTTAACAACTATAAATCGTGTATTGATTTTGTTTGTTTGATTGATTGATGAATTAAAAGTAATCAATGTATCCGTACTAATATTACGAAGCTGTAGAGTTTGTTTGTTTGAACGCGCTAATCTTAGAAACCACTGGGCTGATTTAAAAAATTCTTCTAGTGTTGGATAGTACCATTATCGAGGAAGGCTATAGGCTTTGCAACATCACGCTGCAACTAATAGGAGCAAGTCATCCGTAAAAAATGTTGGAGAAATGGGGAAAATTTTCTAAGTACGAAGCGTACGAAGAAGCGGGCAGCAACTAGTGCAAATATAAAACGAAATATACGCCATGATTTTAAAAAATGTTACGCAGCGATGATCAGTAGATGACATGTACATGACAAAGTGATAAGTAAAGAGAGTTTTCGTATTTTTATAATATTTTATCATAGCTATAAAAACAATGAATTGCCTTCAAATATTTCGTATTAAGCTCAACTTTAAATATTCTTCTTTACGAAGGAAATTGTACGTCGTGGGAATCATTTGAGTAAAATTGATTACTTTGTTCGTCGCTGTGGAGCTTGTCAACAACATTTTGCTCGAGAAATTAATTTTCTTGCCTGCACAAGTTGCGTTAAGTAATTAAGTACAAATGGTACAAAACCTGTATGAAAAAATAGTTAAATAATCTGAATAAACATAAAAATCAAAGAGAAAAATTTCACACGTTATTAAAGATAGCAGATTAATTATCTTAGAAAGTAATAAACAAGTAGACAAAGTAATCTAAACTTTTGGTTAGCATGTAAATTACCCTGTGACGTACAGGCTTTGGCCAATCGTGGGACTTGTATTGGCTTGAGATATTCGACGTAGAAACCGAATAATCTCCAAGACTTTTCCGCGCATTTTTATATTAATCTTGTCTATGGAAGTAAAGAATCCATCGACAATATCATACCTATAATATAAGTAAGTATTGTGACCAGTATCTGTGTAGTATGTGACAAAGGATGAGGGTATTATACGTGGGCAGATAACGAGCCTTTTGTGTGCGGGGACAAAGAGGCGCGCTGGATGTTGCGGTCTGCGCACTGAACACATGTTTGTGTTTTAATTAACTATGATATTTTCATTAAATTATAATATACTTTAGATTATCTTCATAGGTGAATAAATTTACCCATATTTAAGATATATTACATATTTATTAATATTAAACTATTTCAACGATTCTAAGTATGCGTAAAATAGAACCAAAAAACAACGTTTTTATACTTTTACGCTTAGTTTAGGACTAGATCATGTTATTTAATATGCCGTGAACGTTACTGACGTTTAAGGAGAATTCTGAAGTAAGTTGTTGAGTCTACTTACTTACCAAGGAGGAATAATAGGTACATAATTTAATTCTATACTACATATGTACACAAAGTCACGCATAGAGAGGTAGGCAGAGCCTATAGAGCGTCATTTGCTACGATCTACACACATTTCTTTAGGTTCATTTATACTCACACACCCTCATATACGTACGATGCGCGATGGTTTCAAGTGCTACGCACCTTTCCGTGATATACTGACTACGTCATTTTAATAACAGACCGCCTCCATTTTAATCTCGAATCGACTTACTTTTACCGCAGTTTATTTACTCATGTGATTTTACTATTTATTTTTAGTAGTTATATGAGTCTTTTTAACAACCTTATCTTTACTTATTACAAAACAGTCTTTATTTTTGTATGTATGTCCCTATGTGAGCTTATATCGTCAAAACTGCGCCACGAATTTTTATTCGTTTTTTTTATAATAGATAGAGGGGTTCAAAAGTATGGCTTATAATTTTAGGTAATTTACTTGTAGAACATAATTAGATATAAATCAATATGAGTAAGGACAAGATAAATAATAATAAATAAATAAATATTCACGGACATTTCACACAACGTCCTCTGGTCCCAAGCTAAGCTTATATGCTTGTGTTATGGGTACCAGAATACGGATATAATACATAAACTACTTTTCTTTTGTAAATACATACTTATAATACATAGAAACACCAGACGTATTAGGTACAAACATTCATATAGAAATCGAACCCGCGACCTTGTGAACGGCAGTCCATTACATGAACCACTATGCCACAAAGCCCGTCTGTTTGAACAATATTACTGTAGTTTCTACCAACTATCTACTAACAAGCTCATATTAATTAAATTGTACTGCTAATTAATATGAAACTTGTTTTGTACGTTGACGACACCAACCGCAACCGAAGTCAGGAGAGCGGAATGATCTCCATGACATCAGGGGGAAATTACCTGAGTTGACGTCGCGTGAATATCATCCTCGTTGTTAGTGAGAGTGACGATCGACTAATTATTATAACCAAACAAATGTTATATCAGCGAGGAACGACTGGTAATATTATGGACTAACGTATTTATAATGCATTTGCCCAGGTCCGACTAAAAGTGTTATTGCTATTACTCTGTTAAAAATTGATTTATCAAACTATCAACTGTTATAGAATGTTTCAAACTTTATAATTATTGTGTTAATATTTTGTTTCAGGTAAAAATACAGCGATATGTAAAATAATTCGTCAACATGTAAGTATATTATATTTACATAAATTGTAATAATACCTACACTTCAAACCAGTAGAGGATACTCGTAGTCATGCCTGCGTCTTTATTAAAGTGGAGGAGGCTTTGGTTTGTTCAGGTCACATTATAAGTCGAGTTGATCGGATAACCATTGAAATGTCATCGCTAGAGACATCTACTCTAGAATGGTCACCCACGTAAAGAACCTCCCAATAAGAAAGAAAGAAAAAGAAAATAAATTTAATAATTAAATTTATTTTCTTTTTCGACCTGAACAAACCAATGCCTCCTCCACTTTAAGAGGGTATTTGGTTTCTTTATACTATGCTCGTCCTAGTGGTGGGGGATTAAGAATACAAGTGTCACCACCCCATCTTTTCCCAGGGTGCTGAAAGAATCAGCTAAGGAACAATATAAGCAGTTAACGTCTACTGTGAGAGACGGAAAACTCGAAACTAAACCCTGTGCCAACAGTGTGCCGCGCTGAACAGGCACAGTAGCCATTCCTCCCAAAGGCCCGTGCCCAACAGTGGGACGATAATGGGCTTGTAAAGAAGGAACACACCATGCTGACCAGGCATGTTGGTGTTATGTACTTTTTTCGTTTTAATTCTGTTGCAAAATTAAACTGCCACAAATATTAAGTGTAAAAATAACATGTTAACAATGAGTATTATAAAGAAACAAACCCGTGTTATTCCCGACGTTTGGTACGTGTAACGTCCTGTCATACCTGTTTTCTGTGTTGGTTAGAAAGTTCTCTGAACAAAGGAATAATAAACAATAGCAGTTACATTAAAATATTTATCTTTAAACTTAATGTGTAAAGTATTAACGTCATAAACAGTGTTATAGCCACTGAGTTAATTCTGCTAAGAATCTCAGAACATATTATTATATGATTTGGATTACACATATAATTTTGTAGATTCTATCTATATATTTTATTTTTCATTTTCATATATATATTTTTTATAAGGGGTTCTTATGTTTTACGAGTTTTACTTCCGTACCATATTCCGACATTTTGGAGACTTCATAGTCTCCTTTATTGTTATTTTATAACTATAGCAACATTTATAAAACATTTTGATAAAATTAGATTGAATATGTATGTTAATTTGCTACGCAAAATATACGTTATATAATTTGAAGGTAGCGTGCGAATGTATAAATTACGTTTAGCGGTTTACTATATTTGTGGGAACGAAATAATTATGATTGATTTATTTGTTCGTCACTAATATATTCGTTTGCGGTTACATGATTATTTACATGCCGAGTATTTATTGTGTTTGCGGATTTAATTACGTACCGTTTTGTGTCATATTAGTGGCAAGTGTATTCATTAGAACAGATTAATATTGTGTTTGGGTTAATTGTACGTTTTTAACTTGAAAACCTTCGTTTGACGTGTCTGTACTGTAAAATTACCTCAGCAATCACCTCTACTCCCTTCTTCTTCTAGCCTATTAAGGTCTCACTGTTGGGAATGAGCCTACTCCTTTTGCGAAGGGTATCTAATCTACTTATGTTACGCTGACCAGACTTATTGGCATGAAGTTTGTTTGTTATAGTTTTCCTCCTTTCATAGATCATGTTTTCTGCTTATGTTTTCTATAAGCGAATATTGAATGGAAATAGAGTGGTGCCACCAATATTATTAATCTGTCACCACATGTACAAACACCTCACACGTCTACTTAACGATATTTATGTAAATACTTATATATAATGTAAATCTCTCTTGAAAGATAGAATAACGTAAAGTGAATCCACGTATAAAAACCGTGATGATAGAAAAACATCTGTATTTTTGTAGTTTATGTGTCAATAATTCATGACTATACCTACATTATTCAAATAAATAACCATCATTTATATACTTTTGAAGTAAATGTAAGTAAATCACTGTACACCTACGCTCGTAGCCCTTTCGTAGTACATCTACGTAGAAGTGCTAAGAAAAGACTGTATTTTGTTACGAGGCCTTTAACCGTTAATAATAAATATTTTGAAGAATTGGAAATTCTGTCTATAAGGGAGCATACTTATCTTGGCTAGGCACTAGGTATATAATATCTGGATTTTTTATAGTTTACTGTAGTTTTCACAACAATTTAAAACAACGGTTCAAACTGTAATTTTTCAATTTATAACATAAATATCATACAAGCACAACTTTAACAAAATATATTCTTTTTTATAATAAATTTCCTAATTTTCTCTCTATGTGCAATCATGTTAATATTCAGGATATGCAATCTTCTAAGAGCGGTGATTTTATTTAGGTCATTCAGTCTTATAACTTAGTTCAAAAAGTAAAAACACGCTCGAAAGTTCTGTGTATTTTTTTATAATTATCGCGTTGTCTTCGGTCCAATTGCATGTGGCTAAAATGACGTTCAAAGATTACATAGGTTAGTACATACATAGATAGATACGTTCGAGGTTAATAAAGGCATGTTAAAAATGAATACAGTTGAACATGTCGGTTAAATATTCGGAGAACAAAACTAATCATAATTATTCAACACCTACTCACATAATTATTCACATCCATCCAACAGGCTCAATAAATACAACAGTAAAGTTAGACGATATGTCTAGACTAGACTGGTTCTCTTGGGTCTAGATATATTTACTATTTTCTAATGTAGACATTCACTCTCCCGTGTTATTCACACTATGACCTACATTAATCAGGCCTTTATCTTATTAGTGTAGAAAGAAATGTACTATAAAGTTATTCAACATGTTAAAACTATTTATTAAGTCCGATATTGTAATTAGGTAATAAATAATTTTATAAATCTCTTATTAAACTTGAATATTACTATGGGTGTAATTTAAAGTTATAATATTCCTTCTGTGTGTCAGGGAAACATTTTTCGAGCTACTCGTAATATAGCAGATGTGTCATATTAACATTTTTTCAATATCTTTGTAGTTTTTGTCCGTAGGGTGACGGATAAAAAGAATAAAAGTGTCACCTCCCATTTCGAACGTCAACTAGCCGAGGGAACCACGTTGCACGTCACCTGCACACATATCCAAGGAGGGTTGACGCCAAGCACGCGGCCGCGAGTAAAAAAATCTGCCAAATTCCTTTGCAACATGAACAAGTAGCTATGTTTCACCGTCCTCGAATAACAGAATAAGGGAAGGAGAGTGATGATGATCTATAAGGTATAGAAATTCATCTGTTACAATTCTATTATACATAACTGATACAGATTTACTACTTAAGTTATTCATTTTCTCCATCCATCACTCCATGGAGAGTAAGTGTTGTATCCATGGCGACAATTTGTCTTTGTGACGTCACAACAATGACGTCATCCAACTCGTTTATAACATTAGTCCGTGAACATCGCGCTGTATCGCTATGTTTATTACTGTTGTTATGAATAAGAGAGTGCTGTAAGTGATACTAAGTGTTATTTCAGGTATTTAAGATGAACTGAATTGTAAATGTTATATTAAATAAGTTTACTTCTAAGCAAGTTGGCTCTTGGTAATCATTTTGATGAGAACACGTGGGACATTTTACTCAAGTTTATTACTTCAGAATTCAGTTACATATATTATACTAGCGTTCCGACCCGGTTTCGCACGGGTTAAAGTCGTTTTGTGCCAATTTTTTTTCATACATTGGATATTACGTTGAAGTATAAATCACTATTTATTTTTCATGTAAAAATTTGACCAACATGGGTCATCCAATCCAATCTATTCAGGGATAATGTTGCATTGTAATGGTGAAAAGATTACCGAAATCAGTCCAGTAGTTTTTGAGTTTATTCGTTATAAACATACAAAAATAAAACGGTTCCGCATTTTAATATTAGTATAGATGAATCTAAAAAGTTTGATCTTCTATTTCATTTTGAAACCAACTCGAAGTATTAATGAAATGTAGTTATATCCGATGATAGATCAGACATTTATGTAAAATTTGACTCTCAAAGTTATATAGACACGTCTATGCAACTCTAAGTCTGTATAACTAAACTGCTCTACTAACTTGTGTTGTATGAGGGCTCAATTGCACTGTGTGATGGACTAAGTTTAGAAGTCTCGTGGGTCATTTAAACTTTTACAATGTTACTCAGATGTTTACTACAAACATGACTTTGCTATTTATAGCATATTACATTATGCTCGTAAAATGATTTGGAAGTTCACTTAAATGTATATACCGGAGTAACATAGTAGAGAATGTAATTTCTATGGTTTATATTCAGTCTACCAATTGTAGAAGCCGTCTTTTAAGATGTTTTAAGATGCCTAGTTAGGTAATGCAGGACCGCACTCGCATCTCTGTACTTATGAAAAAATTTTTGTAATATTCACAAACAGTTTTTGTGAACAGCTGTACTGTACTACTAAAAATCTTGTATTTTGAGAAATAAAGAATTATTATTATTATTATTATGTTCATACATCAATCTGACATTCTCGTTCACACATAAAAGGGTTCCACACAAAAAATCACCTTTCTATCGTCACTTTACACTTTCTCACAAATACACACTTTATAATTATACACTCGCGATCATGACCGGTATAAACTTTTTTTCACAGTAGTGATTTCTGTGAGTGAGCAACTAGTCGGGCAGAGATTCGCCCTGTCTAACGTTTCAAACGATACTGACTGTTAGCTCTGTGGCTGTCTCGTATTTAAACTCATTGCAAAGTGGGGACGTGGTGGGGTTCACGTGTTACGACTTGTCTACAATTCTTTACGTTTATTTTAATTGTCGCTCCGTCATCTACAATAGTATACATTTATAAAAGGAGAAGCTTACTGACTGATTTATTGACTGGGCATATCGACCCTGGGGTTAGACTAGATGGGTTAGAAATTTGAAACTGTGCAAAGTCTTTTAAAACTTAAGGAGCGGATTTTCAAAAGTTCACCCCTAAAGGATTAAACGACGTTAGTACGAATAATACATCTCTACAAGCGCCCCTTTTTACACGCTTTATATTAGCTTCACTTGTATGTTTGTTTGTATGTTTGTAACCGTCTCCTTTGGACGCTATTTTGACCCACTTTAAACGTTCAGATTCTATTGAAATTTTGCACACCGATGACAATGCAATAATTCGATTAAATAAAGCGTGTTTTTTAGTTTTTTTAAACTAGGTATTATTTTTTATCTCCATATAAACGTCGTTATTGTTAACAAAACGCCGTTAACCGTTTTTTTTAAACGTCATATACAGTTATGATCGACATCATGAGTATACAAATATCAGTAAGTGCGACAATTCTTGCCCAGACCAGCTACACATACATAATATGTATATATACGTATATGTATACGTGCTCCTATTGCAATAATATGCTATTATTGGTTTTTAAAAAAAAGTTGAACCCTCTTCATGCGCCTTTGAAATTTGAGGGTTTCTTCGATTTCTTAGGAGATAATCATCAGATCCTGACCTAGTGCCAATGGAACCGCACTTAAACCATCAGCTTTGAAATAAAAGAAGAATCGTTACAATCGCTTCACCCAGTTAAAAGTTATGAAGTAACAAAACATAAAAAAAAACATACAGACGAATTGAGAACCTCCTCCTGTTTTTGAAATCGATTAATAATTAAAATCAGTTATGAACTACATCATGAAAATACAAATATCAGTGAGTGTGACACTTGTCTCCCAGACCAGCTTCAGGTACACAATGGTTGTCACGATGTCTGAACGGTACCATCTGATAACGGTATTGTATAGTCGACGCGATAGCTCAATGGACACCAATGAGATTTTCATCTATTTTACTAGCAACGCTTTTATAATTCAAAACTATATAATGTAAATATAATATCATTTTCATGCTCGTATCCTAATACTTAGGCTATAAAAGAGTTACCTATTGATAATTTCATACACAAATACTTCTAAATCTAGGAGTTTAAAACATTGCTAGGTTTCTTTAATGCTTTAGGCGAGCATTAACAAAAAAAATTTTGGAAAATCAACCTCGAAAAGGAGCGAAAGTAAGGTGGATAAAAATCTGACATATTTTATTAAATGAAAATGAAATGAAATATTTATTTTGCAAAATATGGCTAGTTGTTAGACTTTACATTTAAAATGAATGTATCCACTTATATAAAAACTGCTTGAAAAGCAGACACAGAAGCGGGTATATACTTGTACATTCATATCAATTTTAATATCGCTTTATTTTATTATCATATTTGCTTTTTAGGGTTCCGTACCCAAAGGGTAAAAACGGGACCCTATTACTGAGACTTCGCTGTCCGTCCGTCCGTCCGTCCGTCCGTCCGTCCGTCCGTCCGTCCGTCCGTCCGTCCGTCCGTCCGTCCGTCTGTCACCAGGCTGTATCTCAAGAACGGTGATAGCTAGAGAGTTGAAATTTTCACAGATGATGTATTTCTATTGCCGCTATAACAACAAATACTAAAAATAAAATAAAATAAATATTTAAGGGGGGCTCCCATACGACAAACATGATTTTTAGGGTTCCGTACCCAGTATCTCAAGAACGGTGATAGCTAGACAGTTGAAATTTTCACAGATGATGTATTTCTATTGCCGCTATAACAACAAATACTAAAAATAAAATAAAATAAATATTTAAGGGGGGCTCCCATACAACAAACATGATTTTTTTACCGTTTCTTGCTCGATACTAATAACGTTGCCTTATGTTGCATAGATAATGGTACGGAACCCTTCGTGCGCGAGTCCGACTCGCACTTGACCAATTATTCCTTTATTACTACTTACATAGTGAATATTAATTTCACTCATATTTTATTAAGTCGTCATTTACATAAAAGATATGACACACATTATGTATCTCGTCTCTTTAATATAACGTTATTCAAAGTGACTTGTGAAGGTACGCCCTTAGTCTAGGGCTCTTGATGCTCACAAAGGGAACATGAACATTGAAATATTACATTTAAACTGTTCTACGGACTGGTTGTATTATGTTATGAATAATAATATGTTCAAAGAGCCCATTGACATCCGTTTTGTTTGATATGTATTTTTATCTCAATAAAAAAATAGCTAGAGGTTGTTTTTTCTTTCTTATTTTATAAAAGACCCCAGACACGGAGTGTTTACGGGAATGTATTAGGTCTACTGTAATACTGCCTGAATATTTAAATTGCTTATTTGGAAAATATCTAGAAATCTTTTTCCATTTTAATTTCGGTAATTAAGATTTTAAAATTTATATCTCATGAAAAGATATTTAGTTTCTTATGATCTATCTATACGACCCGCTGATACTGAAAACCTAATCCAATTATTAATTTCAGAACTAAAGATTTTTATTTCGGCCTGATATCATAAATAATGTAATCTTATATTCACTGGTATTTTTTATTTAATTTAAATATAACAAAGAATATTCAATTTATTGTGTACGTATTTTTTTGTAACTATATATTGTAATCAATTTCACACAAAAATGAAATTGAAACTTTCAGTAACGATTACAATTTGGTCCAATTTGTATATTTTTCAATGGAAAAGTTTTCATGTAAATTGGATATCTTTACGAGTGAAGCTATTCATATTATAAAGTTGTTTTGTGTTGTTCGTTATATCTTTTTTTAAACTTTTTTATGTTTAACGGCGAGTAATACAATACAAAAATACAGACACAAATATTTTTCTAAATTTTATACCCATTGTACACACAACGAGGCTGCTTTCTGCTTGATAAATATAATACTATTTGCTATTTTTATTTTAAAATAATTATCGCTGTCTGGTAACTCTTAGCATAAAATTAAAGCTTATTTAGAGACAAGAAACTGTATGAATCACTCAAAAGAGTATTGTTGTCTTATACCCTGGCGCAATACAAAAACTAGTTAAAATAATGTTTCAAAATCGTCAACACCAAATCTTGTAAATTTTAGGGTTCTTTGTAACAGCTTCGCTATTTAAGTACCTAACTACATTTTAAATCATTCCTTCATTGTAAGAAACTCGACAAGGATATTTTTTCTATTAAATAAATCGTGAAACCATCGTTAAGTACGAGTTTAAATTAATAATAAAATTGATATTGTAGTCATCAAAGGTTTTAAGTTCAAAGAGTTCTCACTTGTTACTCCACAAACTATTTGCGGTCTATAATAAACTGATTTCAAAGAAAGACTTAATTCACTTGAACAGTAAATTAATAATAGATTTTCAAAGAACCACTTCGATATTTCGACAGCTTTCCGAGTATTTTCTTTTGTTTTATCTTTTAGGTTTTTCTGTCCACAATATCATTTGCGAATTTGGACTCAATAGCCATTCCTATGGTTTTAAAATAAAATAAGAGGCATTTATTCATGTAGGTAAATTTTTCTTTACCAAAATTTGCTTAAATATTGCCCAAATTATTTTCTTTCTTATTGGCCTTACGTGATAATTTACTCTCATTAAGACATCGTCGAAAACCATTTCCTAAAACTTATTCCTCTTGCTTCTACTTCTTGCTTGGATGATTTTATAAGATAATGTTGTTTACGTCAATACAAAAAACAATATGATATTATTATTAGTAAGCAGAACTTCATCAATCATAATCATAATGTGTTTCGTGAGCGATTTTTTCTCAAAATGCAATAACCATTTCCTCAACCTTTGGGCGTTATTTTAAAGTATGAAATAACCACTGTGATGAACATTAATGATAAATATAACACATGAAAACGATTAGTGTATCATCAGAAATGCCAAATAACTTATATTAATTCATTTCTGCAGGTGATTTTATTGTAGTTAGTTTGTTTCCCGTGTGAAGTCGTAGGTTCGACAAAACTCATATTTTAAAAACAAATAAAACTTAAAGTATAATCTATATTAATCGGCGGTTATGTCGTTTCCCATAGTGAAACGCAAAAAGAATACATTACCTAGCGGTCATTTTCAATATTTTAACTATCAAATCACTGTCAAATCAGGCTCAATTAAACTTTTGGATCCTCTACGATTCAAACAAACAATCAAATCTTCCATCTTTACAAACTTATCATAGATATAGACAATAGAAAACATGAATAGTTGAACCGTAATAAAGAAGCTTTTTTAATTTTCAACGCGTTAATTAATAGATTCATGAAAGCCTTCCATTGACAGCTGTAAGATTGTTGTTGATAACTATCAACTCAACGTGC
The DNA here is from genome assembly GCA_916999025.1 of Orgyia antiqua. Lineage (NCBI taxonomy): Eukaryota > Metazoa > Arthropoda > Insecta > Lepidoptera > Erebidae > Orgyia > Orgyia antiqua. The sequence goes on from OU779866.1 coordinate 35,770,636, forward strand.
TACAAGTACAAGATGATTCTAAACTAAAGCAGCACTTGTTGACTGTAGCAACGATCAGGGCCCTGAGTCGGGTATTTCAACGGTGTCACAACTGTACCATTATTGTACCATTATGGTGCAATAGTAAAGTTTTTGGTAGTCTACTATTAATGTGTCGTCATAACGACTTCATCATTGTCTTACAATTGTCAAAGTGACATAAATTGCTAGTCTCGTACACAACTGCTTCACAATTGCAATTCAATGACTGAAATGTTTCGGTAGTCTGCTATTTTGAATTTGACAGTAATATTTTTAAATTGTCCTGTGTCGACAGATTGCCATAAATAAAAAATAGATAGATAGAAATATTAGAAATTGTTCTTTGTAATTTATTGCAATTTACTAATCTCCTAAACTTCACATTGCTTTTTATACTAATAAATAGTATGTACAAATATATTTAAACGAAGTCTAGCATGATTAAATGTTTAAATTTATTAGTAGTTTTTCGAAAATCACTTCAACTAACGCATTTTTTAAAAACGGCAACACATACATACCATTCTAACACAATCCATAGATAAAAGAGACCGAAAATTCAATGCATAGATAAAAGAGATCGACAATTCTATTACCATTGAAAGACCGTTATGACGGCATATAGCAGACTACGGATATTTGACTTCAATTGCAACGGTATCGTGCCGGTATTGTGCCGGTATGACAATTGTTCCAAAATAGTGGACTTGAGCACCAGTTCGTCTTGTTCAGACATTGATTAGTGGCCGCCCCTCCCTTAAGGGGACCCTTGTTGTACAAAAACCACCGACAGAACACAGTTAATAATTAAGCAGCATAGAAAATAAAAACAACCCAGCCTCGAACTCTCTCTCTCTCTATATATATATGTATACTCTCTACTTAGTACATTTCTACTAAGTATATAAATATGTTCGGTGGTGAATTCACTTAATCTATCGTATTATGGAAGAAAAAGACATCATCATCATTCCCTGCCCTTTTCCCCAATTATTTGGGGTCGGCGCAACATGTCCTGTTCCTCCATACTCCTCTGTCACACGTCATCTGTGAATTAACATCCATCTTCTTCATATCCTCTTTCCATCCATGCCAAATTCAGTATAGGAATTTATGCTATAAATTCTTCGTGTTTTCCATACTGCTTATTTATTTACTGTGGCCACGGCGAGTTCTTGTTTCTTGCTTGTTGCTTTTATACAGTGAAAGTTAGACATAATGACGCCGTTATGAATATACACAGGGTATCAGGGTATTGGTGAAATAATTCATATGTTTTATGTGTATAGACAACATTGTTTTATAAATTATGAAACTTTTTGTTTCTTTTAACTAAGAGGCAGATGGAAGAGTATTACATTTCGAAATAAAAATAGGTGCTGTTATTATTATTTTTTTTTTATAGCTAGAGTAGGCAAATGACTACACTCCACCTGATGATAAGTGGGTGTCACGTGACCTATAATGCAATCCAAATGTTAGGACGGCTAGTACAGTGTCAATGCACTAGCCACCCTCACCTTGCCGGCTCACAAGATGCTTTTTCACGCCTCGCTTGAAAGACCCCATGTCGTAGGAATCAGGAAACATATGAGTAGGGAGTGAATTCCAAACCTTGGCGGTGTGACAAAGAAATGAGTTGCCAAATTTCTTGGTGCGAGATGGTATAGTGTCTATGGTGTAAGGGTGACATCTCAAACCTGCGCGTGTAGTACGATTTAGGAAAGGAGAGGGATTATTTTATTTTAGGTATTTAAATTTCAAAACTTATAGCATCGCTTAGTTACTTTAACCATTTTAATATATGTTTAGTTATAGAATTAACTGAGAAAAATAGATTATATTTTGCTTAAAAATTTATTCATCCTACAAATATGTACTCAAGTAATAAATATCCCACTGCAGGGCCCAAAACCCCGCAATATCTTAATATACGTACCCAATATATTCGTTAACGCATTAAAATGACGTCAATATTATATAGGGACTTTATGCAAGTACAACCCATTAACAAGATGTTTTTATTTGTTACAGGTAATAAGTTCATGGCAAATCTCCAATGTGAGTTGATGATGAGTAGCGACTGCGTGACGATAAATAAAATCTGGAGAATATATTATTACAAAGTCACGCGTGTTACCTCGTAACTAGCTGATGACGGAACACGATGACTACTTCTAATATATTTAAAACGCTCTGGTGTGAAACAACCTTCACATTTTCAAATATAATCTAATTCACGCTGTCATCACTTACTTTTAAAACAACATAAACAAACCTATATGCAAACGAACAAAATTCCCTGAACATTGCATTTATATCCTGTACAATCAAATAAATTTAAGTCGTTTGTTACGGCGATAAAGTTTGTTTTTACTTGCACGCTCTTTTACACTTGAGTCGTTATGCAATGTTATTGTTTTAACTTGACTGTTAAGGCTGATACACATTTAAGTGGTATCGTAATTGATCGTGTTTGTAACGTTTTGATAGCGTTTTCGCTTGCAAATATGTAAGCAATACTTGCTAATATAATCATGTTTGTAGAAGGTTTTATAAAATGTATACGAGTAAAAGCTTTTATTCCCTGAGGCTTCGTTCAGTAAATGCGCCCTGAATAAAGAACATTAATTTTGTATGAGTATTCAGATAAAATCAAATTCAGGATTTTATATAGCATCTTTTTAAAATCCGTATAACTTATCTATCAAACTGAATGGCATTAGGGAAATGTCATTCTAATTAAATTTCACTTTTATATATGTTGTAAAGAATAAAAAATAAATCTTTACAAGCAACGAGGATGAGAAAATTATCAGTAATCTGCCTTAAGATTCGAATAATTTAGACTTTCACATCTCTTGACCAGGATTTCACAAAGGCACTTTGTAAATGTTGTGACTTGTGCTAAGAAATATATATCTACTACGTAAATATGTGGCTCATTGAACTTGAGTCTTGAAACGCACATCATCTTATGTTTTGTGTGGCTGCTAGAGTTATTTCTAGAAATAATTTTATCTACATATTACTGGTATTACAGACCAAAGTGTCCGGCGGGGGAAGAAGGAAAAATGATGGATAGGTGGAATATATTCATTATTCAGAAAATCGCTTGAACTATCGCAAATCACATAACAAAATAATCAACACAGTACACGACCCTATATTAAAGTCAAATACTAACCCCGCGGCGCCGTGGTGACTTAGGGCTCACTTAGTTTAAGGGACAACTAGAGTCTAGTTTATTCAAGTAGTGTTAATTTTGTATTATCATATGATAATATGAAAAACACATGAAACCTCCCTTGTGGTGTAAACAACACCCTTTTAAATAAGGTATTGTGCTCTACAATAAAAGCTAAGTATGTATATTTTTGCCCTCGCATTCTCTTTAATCCAAACATTCCATTTGTTTAGGGCTCTACACAGAAAGGGCTCGCCTCATTAGTTTCACCACTAAACATTTAGGGCAATGAAACCCTTTTTACCTCTACAAGCTTTTTTAACACAAACACTTAACTTGGGGAAATGCTGTGGGTAAAGAGATGGTACTTAAAGCTCAAAAGCGCTGCATTCGGGCTATTTCGAATTTAAAACCCAGAGACAGCTGTAAATCACACTTTAAAAATCTTGACATTTTAACAGTGCCTTGCATTACATTTATGAGGTAGCATTATTTGCAAGGAATAACTTGGCGGAGTTTACCTCTGTTGTTAGTGCCCGCAAATGTGACAAATTATATTATGTAATGAAAGGTAAGATCACGTTGCTCCAAAAAAGCCTAGTTGCCATGGGACCAAAAGTATATAATAAATTGCCGAAAACAATAACAATCTTATTGTTAGAAAGTTTGACTAAGTTTAAAATCTAGCTCACAAAATTTCTGTTAAAGAAATGTTACTATTCCAATGAACACTTTCTTAATGACCAAATTGATTAACATTGTATGCATTGTATGACATTTAGCTTCTTATTTTTGACATTATTTTAGTATTTATTTGACAATTGTTTAAAAAAAGAAAATAATAATAATAGTGTTTAAATTTGTACGTATGACATTTAGCTTCTGTTTTTGACATTAGGTACAATTTATTTGACTATTGTTTAAAAGAATTATTATTATTAGTGTTTATATTTGTACGCCATATTTTGGCAGGACATAGCAGAAATTACATCATTATTTAATACCATATTTATACCTATGTACACAAATAAATAAATTTGATTTGATTTGAACTTAAACATAATGAAAAACATAAAGTAAGTTCCATTTAACACTACCCGCGTAAAATTCTTTTTTCGTTAATCCAACCATTCAGAGACTTTTACTACGGTTAACCTCAGTCTTAACCTAAAGTCACAATTTGTAACAATTATTGTGATGTCACCACCCATTTATACATAATATAAAACATTAACATATGATTTTTTTAAGAATCACGCTATATTTTTTATTCCCGTAGGAAAAGTTGTTTTCAATTTCAAATTGCCTCGATCTCGGAAATCATTAAAATTTTATGCTGAAATTATTATTAATTTAAAAGTCGATTATGCGAGAAATATTTATGTTGTGTTTTCTTTCCTTTCTGTTTATAATTATTTCATTCAATTTTTGATCAAACATATCGCCTTTCATAAATAATAATACAGAAAGGATTGTATTTCTGCATATGAAATATATTTTGGTTTAAAAATAATTAATATAATGAAGGTTCTATTCTAATGAGGAAAAGTATACTATTAAGAGAAGCAGCGTTCCATTGCAAACTTTCACCGCCTTTAAAGTTGAAGTTGAAAAAAAATCTTTATGCCGCATTAAAGAGACCTGTAGTTTTAACTGTCTACATTAGTTTGTAAAACACTTAGATAATAAAAGGGTTGATTCTGTTAGCTTGATGCATGTCATGTATCAAATGACCCTCTGACACATGTTAAGAATATAAGCCACGTAGGAAATGAGCTGATAAGTTGACGAGACCCTCTCTGTTGATGGTTACATTAAGTTGTGGCAGCGAGTGCGTTTACATGATGTATCGTGTTGTTTAGCCTTGCTACACAGCTGCGTACTCAGATCATTTTAATATATAATTTACTGTTTAAATAAAGTTACAGGTTTTGCAGCGTAGTCATAGTCTTTTGTCATGGGTACGGTTCCTACTTAAAATAATCATTTATTAGCTTCATAATATTTACATTGTCATTCTACAATGTAACAAATATTAATATATATTTAAGTTCATTTGGTTCCCTGCTCCCTCTCAAACTAGGCTTGAGCCTGTATTCTAAGAAGCAGAGAGATGAGACATTTCTGTGTTTAAGTTTTAGATGTATATTAAATGTAAAAATTAATGTAAGTATTATATCTAGTCTGAAACTGAGTGTGTGATTCTTGTAATAGAGATAAGTGATATGCCAGGAAACATATTCGATATAGACAGAATGAATTTGAAAAAAATTAATTACTAAACTTGCGAAAATATCAACCTGTTCATTTTAAGTCAAGGCAAGGTCATTTAGTAAAACATATAAAAGGAATAAAAGAGTTCGTTAACCGTTTCATAGGTGAAAGTAAGACATGACCAACAAGTTAAGTAATTCTTCAAACTATAACGTAAACTTTGTAACACAATTAGCGAAGTTTGTGGCAGGTATTCTTCTGAAATATTGCTCGTACGTGATCGGTTCATTCATCTAGTGCGGAACATGGAAACTCTTGGGAGTAAAGTTGTATTGTACTAATATTGCGGCAATTCAAGATACTTCAAAACATTGTTATTTTTTATTGCGCTTCTGTTAGTTTGTCTTTTGAATGATCGCGAAATTTGTACTCTGTCAATATTCTAATTTAATAATCATACAGTCACGCGTTTTTTCCATGGGGTATGCTGAGACTATAGAGCGCCATCTGCTACGATTAAAACAATTTTTTCCTTAGCTTCATTCACACTTATTCTTGTTCCATAGTATTTATGTAATTATACCGCTATGAATGAATAATAAATAAAAATCTGCTCGTAATATTTCGTAATAGCTTAGAGAAAAATTATTATCCATGTTAGCAATTTCATCAGCCTACCCTTAAGGTCGATTTTATCCTATTCGGATCATTCAAAATGAACTTTGTTGCCTGATTGTATTCACAAGGGAGCAGGAAAATAGTTGCGTTATCGATGAATTTTGTTCGGTTCATTCACTATCGATGGTAGTATTACCACGTACTGTTATATAAATTTAATAATATCCTGTTATTTCCTCTATGGCACATTTGTTAGAGCTGCTGTTTTATCCCCAGATACTAACTGTTATTGTTCTACTGGAAAAGTTTTTTTTATGTTGCTTATTGCTGAATAAATATTTGTTAATTTTATATCTAATATATAAAATTCTCCTGTCACGGTGTTTGTAATTATACTCCTCCGAAATGGCTCGACCGATTTTCGTGAAATTTTGTGTACATATCCGTTAGATCTGAGAATCGGACAACATCTATTTTTCATCCCCCTAAATGCTAATGGTGGTTCACCCCTGACATTTGTATGGCGAAACAACGTTTTCCGGGTCAACTAGTATAATAGGTTCTTCGTAAAATTGGAAAGGTAATATACTGATTAAGAAAGTGGATTCCCTGTCGCGAATATCTAGTTATGCAAAATAATGAAATCGCACGAACTAAAGGAAAGAAATAAAGAAAGAAAAAAAATATTTCTCATCTCACAACGCCGATTTTCAACAGCGTCCTGCCCGTAAAAACCTGTCTTCGGTCGGACGACGGATAGCAAGCAATTGCCGCAAAAATTTTATATAAACTAACTAAAATTAAAAAATTGTATAGTGACGTAAGTTTCGGGAAAAACGATATAAAATAATAAAAGGACACAAATACATATTTTTACACACAATATCTATGATCATAAACCCAAATATAATACAAACATTTGTCCTGAATTATAATCAAACCCGCGACCTCTTACGTACTCTGACGTAAAGAGGCTATACCAAAACTTGAGTTCGCCGTTATAAAAAGAGAAAATTCACGTAGTGTGATTTATTTTCCTTTTAAAAAATGCCCGCTGACTCGTCTGTTAACGGGCATTTGATGAAACAAAAGGTTCCGATTTGACAGCCTGTCACCGGGCAGACCCTTTGTGCAGACACTTCACTTGTGAAATATTGTTCACGTCTCACCTTCCAATGTACTTTGTACTTTCTTTTTAGTAAAAGAATCTCTCGTGTAGGCTTCACTCTCTTTATATAGTATAATATATAGTGACGGTATCTTATTTGTATTAAGTGTCTGATCTATTTGTCTATTGTCTGATATATCTGTGTTTCATTTATTATTTTACTAATCGTTAGTTTAAGAAAATATACAAGGAAGAGCAAACTATTTGTGAAATATACTTAAACAAAACTGATGTATGCATAAAGCATGAATGAGCATGAATTTTGAACGACTTCACGAAATTGTATAATTGATTTTTTGTGGCGTTCTTTATTAACCAGAAGATTCGTATAAAAGAAAATGAAAATATGAGTCGTCGTAGTTTTTAATACATATAACTACTTGTAGTATCCACCTACTATCTATTCTGTGATACAGTCGCACGCCATGCATATTAAACATATTAAACATAGCTACTCGTAAACTTGAGTCAACTAAAACATTTAGTGATTACCGATAAAAAGAATTTACTAAGCAAAGGTGTAGAGTAAAAATAAAGATTATTATAGAATATAATTTAATAAAACATAATAGAACAAGTAAAATAGACTTGTGAGTAACCATCTACAGGTTGCAGTTGTGGAGAGAGGTATCAAGTTAGTGATCACAGGCACAGAGCCAATCTTAGTGTTTGTTTGGATCGACAGTACCTTCCGTCGTCGCGTCGTCTTGTGTTAGTGTTATCTATCAAGGTGGAAGCTCGCACTTTATAAATATTAAAGGCACTAAGAAATTGCAGTGAAACCAAGAGAAAATGCATTAAAATGACATAAAGACAGTTCAACAAAATGTTTTGTGGTTATGACATACCTTTCTTTGGAGCATTTATTGTTTTGTAATTATGCCTTCTGGTTGCCTTCTATGAGGAGGGCTTATAAACAATAGTGGACTAATAAATTGTATTGAAATTAATTTGATATAGGGCAGCGCTTTTGGCACTGTATAAATTATATGTAAAAAAATGAAAAGCCCGCACATGTTAATATCATGGTCGTTGATATAAATATCAACATGATCTGTCATTAGTATTGGTTTTGAATGATTATAACAAAGATACAAGTAGTCCTATTAACTTTTCGTCTTGTATTTGGACAAATTGAACACCTGAAAGAATAAGTCTAGAACAATTATTATTGTAGGTATGTAATATTCAGCAACTTTGAGTTTTCTTATATTATTATAGAGTGGGTGGTGGGAGTGAAGCCGATCAATTCTGAGTAACGTTTGATGGCATTAAAACTTTGTCCATTGTCTCAACAGCTTTCAAATACTTTGTTGTTACTCGTACCTGGTGTTTTGTGAACAAAGTTAGCGGACAAAATGTATACAAAGTTATTGTACAAAGCCAGTTTAATTTATATTAAAAGTTTCACAAAGATAACAACTTTGAAAGCTTTAATTATTGTTATTAAAAGTACATACTGATGTTAACTTTGTAAGGGGGCATATATTTATTAATTATTATGTTAGTTAACAATAGGGACAAAGAATATCAAATCACATTACGTTAACATACGACACAATTGAAATACTAAATACATTAATACTAAAAACTAGATAATGTGACTAAATACATAAATATTATTAAGATTTAGTACAACACGTGGACCTTAGACATTTCTTCGCAAAGCCGAGCAATGTATCCGGTCTTTCAGGACACCACATAGAAATGTCTCATATTTTGACAACGAAAACCTGATCAAAACTTTAAAGATACAAAAAATATCCTACAGATTTGAAACGAATTACTTCTGATTGCCTGCAATTAAACTTTAACTAAAGCTCATATTTATAAAGAAACAGGTGCGGCTCCATTTTTATTTATTTCTATGCTTTTACCGACCGGCTCTTTTGTTTTTGTGTTGAATACGAACCACAAACAAAGCCTCGGCGCTGTATTGTCGCCGCAAATGAAACGAGAGAATTGAAACCTGATGAAATCCGATTGAAATGTGAACGAAGTGTAGCGAACAACGAATAAAAGGCTTTTATAGACCGCTGACGCCCCGCACCCGCACCGCAATCGTCCCGACGGCACGCTTCACTGATTCATCGCTGTTGGACACCACTGTACATTATTCTGTTTATATTAACACTCACAATCTGTTTTAATGTCTAAAGATAACCTATTAGAAATAGTGATAAATTTAGATGTTATAAAATATTTAATTACTTACGAATTTGTAAATAGAAACAAATGAGCTTAGCACGGAATCAAACGACACAAATGACGCAGGTCCGCGTGTTATGGCTGTCTTTGAGGGACACCTATGTCCAACACTAGGCAGATAGAGTATAATGGATGAATGGAATATTTTCTTTTATTTTATATTTATCAGATCGAAGCTTATAAAGTTCTATAGAGTACTAGCTGCCCCGGCAAACGTTGTTTTGCCATACCAAAAAAAAAGTAAAAAAAAAATTAAAAAAATTAACTATAAACCTCACGGAGCCCGAGACCTTTCCAACGAATGCAAAACCGTGGAAATCGGTCCGTGCGTTCTGGAGTTATAGCGTCAGGAAGGAAAACCCGACTTATTTTTATATAGTAGATACCTGGTTACATGTATTAGTTGAACACGACCGTGTTCATTTTTTCTATTTGTCATTTTACTAGTCACTGTGTATTGTATTAACAAATATTATTTGTAAAGAGAGAAGTTAGAAAAGCCTGTAAATTATGTACAAAATGAGTACCGCTTACGTACTGTCAACTGGCCCTTTGAAAATGTTGCCTTTCATTAGTTGACTCGCCATTTTACTTGATAATTCATGTGTTTGTTAAGTTAATGGACTTAGGCGTAATTAATTTATTTTAAACACTAAGTCTTCAGTAAGTCTTTTATAAGATTACATAGACATTTTCTTATTTTGTATGTTAGTTTGTAAAATATATATTAACACTAGCTGACCTGGCAAACGTTGTTTTGCCATACTAAAAAAAAAGTTTGAAAAATAGATGTTGGCCGATTCTCAGACCTACTGAATATGTATGCAAAATTTGAGAAGAATCGGTCAAGCCGTTTCGGAGGAGTACGGTAACTAACACTGTGACACGTGAATTTTATATATTAGATAAATAGCGAAGGCAAACACACAAGGGGGACAAACAAGCACATGCTATGCATATCGCTTACCATCAGGCTCAGGCTCGGCAGATGGTGAGCGATTACCGTAACCTATGTACGTTTGCAACACCAGAGGTGTCACTCCCGCGTTGCCGACCCTCTATAGGAAACTTTTAACGCCCTTCATGAAGAGCCCCATGCTCTGTAGGAAAGCCACGGCAGGAAATTCATGTATTCTTTCATTATCAAATCAATGGTCATTTTATCGAATGAACGAAAAACTTACTTAGAATCACAGGTGAGTCTTTGAATGCAAGTGGTTTACCATCTTTACACCTATGTTCTTTTAATGAAGAAAATCTAAAATGGTTTCAGTACCAAAAATGACAGAATAATTGCGGTGTCAGGGGACTTAACGAATCCCAGCTACAAAATTTCTTAATTTACTTTATTTTTGATTTTTTGTTCTTTACAGTCACCAGGGGAATGTCAAGACAAGAAATTGCTTATAATTTCCTTTAATTTCATCAATCAACTATTTTCATGTTATCAGAACGGAAGTTGTTAAAGTTTCCACTTTATTTCATTAAATAAAAATCTACTTACTATATACTGCTTTTGAACAAAATATAGATTATGAGAACGTAATGGCTATATGAAAATAAGCAGTCCCAATTTTATTTGTAATTAGTAAGTTGACAGTCTTCTGACACTTATTTCTGCCTACCCCAGAAGAAATCTGGTATGACAATGTATTAATAATAGTCTTTGAAAAGTCTAAAATTATCGCATTTCTTTTCAAAAAGTCACAGTAGACTCGCCTCCATTGTATTAATACAAAGATTAATTCAGCCGAGTTTTGTTTCCGTTTGAAAAACATTTATAACAATGACAAGTCACAATCTAAAGCGAAAGAATAAAATTGTACAATTCTCAAAAAAACTGTTTTACATTTTTGGTAAAAGATAATTTTAATAGAGTTTAAGATTGCGACGAAATTTGTACGCGGCTTGCTCTTTGCAGCGTTTGTCAAAGTTCTATTGTTTCCCTCACGACCCTCGGGGGCGGAAGGTCGCGATTGTGACGATATTTATTGTGGTAAGAGTGCTTGAAATGGTTATTGTAATATTTAGCTGAATCACTTAAATGTATTATCACAATTCTGATTATTCCAGTCTGTGGCAAAGATTGCGTTTAATGCTGGTTTTAATTTGAATAGGATAAGAACTTTGTTTAGAAATGACAATTCTTAATATCGAGCATGAAATACAGATAAAATAAGAAATCTACTAAGAAAATGCTATTACAGCATTCAAGAATTTTTTAATGACAAGTCACCCTGATTATGACATGCCTCTTATTCTTATTAATTCTAGCTTAAGTTGACACAAGCAATTTAGACATTTATTTATAATTCGAGTTTAGTACATGTTTGAAGTTGTCTAAAATTATATTACTGCTAACGACTATAACCTATAAATGTGATTTATTCTTTTATAGCTTATTATTTGTGACAAAATTAAATGAAAAGTGAACAATATGATGAAATGTAATTGAATGAAATTTGTACGCCGCATGGCAAAATATAATGGGACACTTTTTAAACTATGTAACATCGTAACATGTATAATTACCTTATATTTTACAAATAAACGTTTTGATTGATTGATAATACTTTGAAAGTCGTGGTAAAAATAAAGTTTACATAGAAACTATATTATCATCTGTTAATTAAAAAAATGATTAAAATTTCTAATTTATTTTGCAGCAGACTCTGAGGCTGGCAAACTAAAAATTTTCAAACTTAACTTGTGAAGTTTCAGTAAAAAAGATTATCACTTTAAATAAAACTACTTTTTACGGATTTAGACGCGTATATTTCACCAGTTGCAGTCACCATGGTCACGGGTGAGACAGTCTCACCCGTGGCCATGATGACTGCAAAGTCTCCGAAACGTCGGGCCAAAATTTAAAACAATATACGCGTCTAAATCCGTAAAAAGTAGTTTTATTTAAACAGATGAGTCGCGCAAGTGTTAGAAAATATTAGATTATCACTTGTTTAGCTGTCTGCTAACAGATTCTTAATTTAATTAATATGCATCAAAAATTAAAAATAGAAAATTTGTTGCTGATCTCGAGTAAAAGCAAATAAGCTGAAAAAATTAAGTTATCATTTTATATTTTTAATAAAGACCCCTGGGTATAAATCCCACCTCTTTGAGTAACGTTGTCTAGAAGGGTTGTTAATGATTTACCGCTTTAATCACTCTTTAGGTGATTAATTTACAGTAATTAATCAATTTGACTCTCCAACCAGACAGGTGGCGTCACTTGTACAGAACGGTATTAAATTGATAAAATATCAATTTACAAATTCTTGTCTTTATTAAAATATTAATTAATGAGATTACTTTGTTTAGACATTGTTATTGGTTTACTTTGAAACTACTGTTATTTTGTCTATAGGATGATATAATATTAATACACATCTCAAAACCTCATTTTCTCTCGATCCTCGAAACTTAACCTTACACTATAGGCATGGTGTAGTCGATCAAAAAGTTTTCAAATAGCTTTAGACTGAGAGAGAGAAAGAAAATTTATAACATAAGTTCAACTTGTGATGGAATACCTCACATCCGTGTTTCTTACGAGTTCTTGCTAACATGGAATCACAGACATTTCAGTAAAAAACTCCGGGTCGGAGAAGCTCAGGGGAAATAGTTAAGCTGAAACTTTTCTAACAGTTTAGAAAACAAAATTGTGTGATTAAATCGAGAAGCTCATAGTAGAGGCGCTGTTTTTAATATATATGGAATGAGAGTAAAGCTAGTTAAGTACTAATAGAATACTTAATTAAAATATGAGTTAAACCGACCTGTGTAAAGTACACGATTATATTTTAGCGATCGCTTTCATTTTAAGGGTCGCCCATTAATATGAGCGCGGCTTATTAAAACTTTTCGAGTGTTGGGCTCATATTTAAAGTGCTCTTAATGTCCGCAATAAATTCAATCAAATAAGTTAACCTTTACTTATATTAAGTTGGATTTTCTGTACAATATTTTGTGACAATATTAGTGGTTTAGTAATATTTAGGTCGTACACAAATTGTTAGCTTACAGAATATTATAATATTTTTTTTCTTGAAATTGTTTTACGAGGTTTGAGGTTAATTTTAATGAAAAATCATGAAAATTTAAAGACGAGTCAAATAACGTTATTTGGTCCCAAACCATGTGGTTTGGGACCAAATCAATCACAAAATCAAAACAACCACTACATATTTAAATTAGTTTTCAGATTACCTTTTGCTGACTTAGACATAAGGTGCATACCATTTGTATAGATTTAAAATAGGTTATGAATATTTAAAATATTGTTGAACAAAATAAAATAAATGGCAAGCTCATTAGTATGGTGAAGTGTGACAACCTAAATGGTAGTAGTAGGTCATCGTGACCCAAGATTGGTTCAAAGTGCTTCGTCAAACAGACGGACCGATCAATTTCCGCTCGGCGTCTGTCAGTACGTATCGTCAGATAAATATCGAGACAAATTAGCTGACAACATTAGGGTTGACAACTTTCATAAAACTATTACTTCTGGATTATAAACATAAAAGCAATGCTAGTTATATTTTTAACTAGAACTCAAAAGATATAGTTTTTGTATGAATATGTCTAATATATAGTTGCATCACATCACTACCAGTACTTTCCCAGATTTGTGGCAGAACGCAGTCACTCGCCCTATTCCCAAGTCCAGTAACCCCGAGACGCCTAAAGACCTACGACCCATCAGCATACTCCCGCTGTTATCAAAGATCTTAGAAAAGGTTATGCAGTCACAAGTGGTTGAGTATTTGGAGTTAAACAACATACTACCAGATTTACAGTCAGGGTTCAGAAAGGGTAGGAGCACAGCCACAGCCCTTAGTGACGTGGTGGGAAATATTTTGGAGGCACGGGATAGGGGGGAGGCCACTATATTGGTGCTACTTGATTACTCCCGCGCTTTTGACGGTATTAATGTAGAGTTACTCCTGTCTAAGCTGGCTTTTTATGGTTTTGACCCAGAATCTGTAAGGTGGTTCAAGAGCTACTTTAGTAGTAGGACAACAGCATGTGGAGATTCGGAAGTCAAATGGAGAGACATTAGTTTCCTCACCAAGCAGGGTATCTAGAGGAGTCCCGCAGGGTTCTATCCTCGGGCCACTTTTGCATGCAGTTTATAGCGCTGACGTTGTCAATAGCATACATCATTGCCAGTATCACCTATACGCCGACGATACTCAGCTATACCTCTCACCAGTACCCGTGACCATGGTGACTGCAAAGTCTCCGAAATGTCGGGCTAAAATTATAACAAATATACGCGTCTAAATCCGTAAAAAGTAGTTTTATTTATGTACAATTATCTTTTTATTTGTATCTTTATGTTTTCTTTTATGATTTTCATTTTTTATTTTTTATCCGTATATGTTTTTTATGATTGTAATATATCATATATTTTGTTGTATCCCCATGGGGGAGGAATAAAAGCTTTCTTTCTGTCTTTCTTTCTTTCATCAAGTAAACGCTAATAGCCAATTTACGAGCTAAAAAGAAGAATCCTAGAATTGATAGATATATCTCTGAATTTTCAGAGAGCCAAGTGTAGATTTTACTATACCTACGGATACTTTAAGTAAGAAACTTAGTTGGGCTGTTTATATACCTACCAAATATGCCTAAAGTTTGACTATTAGTCCTGCTAGTAAAATGCATATTCTAAAATAAAATTCGTTTGACAACCCTAGGGTGCTAGAGGTTGCTCTAGGCAATAGTTGTTCCCTTCATATGTTCAATATTGAAGCTCTGATAGATGTGTCAGCGTAGATACTCGTCTGTCTTCAGATGTGCCTCTGTTGTCAAGTCGTCAGATTAAGTTTTTTTTGTGGATTTCATAACAATTTGTTTTTTATGTTTTTATTTTTACCAAACTGTCAAAGTACAATAAACCGATTTTGACGGTTCTTTCTCATACGATAACTGGCGATTCCTGGTGACAATGGCTTTGATGATCAACGACTTTAATTATATTTTACATTTTTGCTTGCAATTTTTTTTTTAGTTCTATATTTAATTTATCAGATACACAGGTAAAATTTAGGTGACCGCACATGCAAAAGGCAAGGGCTTATTCTCTCTCATCACATAAATAAATATGACGTCAATGTATAGGTATGTCAATAACAATAGGACTTAAGAATAAAAATATTTTAAATTAAGAAAAGCACACAATTTCTATTATTAGAAACATAGGTACATTACTTCTATTTTATATTCGAAGCTAATACCATGAGTTTTGTGATTGGCTTGATGCACTCCAAACTCAATAAAATGGAATGCATCGTCGATATGTTCACAGAGAATGGTGTGCCGTTCTGAACAACGGTGTTGAATATTACATGAGCCGGTAATGTGCACCGACACACTCGGACCAAAAAGGAACAAAACTTTTCACTTCTCTTACATGACGTCATTTTACACATTCTATTATTGAATTTAGTTATTTTTTAACACGCTTTTATAAGTTTGGTATGTATCTATCAATGTATTAATCTGTTTAACGGAATCTTTGAAAGCGATTTTCAGGCACTTGCAGTAGACGGATTGATCTGAAATTTTGCACACCTAACAAGGACCAATGACAACGCAATAATTTAAAAGAATAATCCCAATTCCTTGATCAGAATTACTAGAATAGCATATTGAAGTATCACTATGACCACACTTGTATTTTTAATTATACACGTAATAGTTTAATTGTATATGAGTAGACTCACCAAGATTATTGTGTTTCTACGTATGCCTTTCATATACAATCAGATAATTTCACATAAAAACGCTTTGTTTATAGAATCAGGTAAAAATATCATAATTGTTCAATTCTTCTTTTAATGGCCCATATGTGACTATCTTAAGACAAGTCACCTTCCGCCAGTGTTTTGTATTTAACTTCAGACAAGAACATGCTAGTTTCGTGATCTATGCAGAGATAACAATATTTGACCGAAACAAGTGAAAAAGTTAAATAACAAACTGACAACTGATTATTCTTAGGAAAATTAATAGATAAAAATAAAAACATACAATGACAAATAAGTAATGTTAAATATATACAAGTAATATGGGAATTAAATACATAAATATGAATGTAACATAATACTCATTTTATATAATGTGTCTAATTATTACAATTTAATTTTATGTTTTTGAATATAGTCGCAAAGTATGGAATTTAATATAATTTATCATAATTGTTTACTTGTGTTTACTACGATTGTGACAACATGTGACAACAGAAACTTATGTCTCTGACAACATAAACTGTCAACGTTTTGTAAGTAGGTAGCATAGAATTGAGTATTGATGACAATGCAATCATTTAAAAAATATTAAAAGATATTTAAGCGTGTTTTTTAGTTATTAAACTAAGTAGATTATTATTGTAGTAGTTTATTTGCAACATTATTTATTTACTATGGACATAATAATTGCAAATTACCTCAAATTGTACATTTTTTGAATAAATATTTATAACTCAGAGGTCAAATCAATTTTAATAGTGTAATACCGAAAGGAATAGGAAAATAAATAAATGACATAATTATTTTTTAACAAATTTCCAATGGTAATATTTCTAACACTTGCGCGACTCTTTGACACTTGATTTAGACGCGTATCTTTGCAGTCACCATGGTCACGGGTGAGACTGAGCTGTAATGTATCTCCTACGATCAGTTATTACATTTTTTTTACATTTTACCAATAAATAAATATATAAATATAAATAAATATTACATTGACCATAAAGATAGACTTGGATGCACAAATAAATATGTAAAAGTATATGTAAATATACAAAATATGTTTCCTGGGAAATAATACAAAGTTAGATAATTTATTTTGTTTATAACTTGTTTACATTAGTTTGAAACTTTGGTTGAGATCTGTCTTGTATACTTTGTGTGATTAATTAAAATGGTACAGTAAAGTCATTATTCAGTGGTATGCGGTTATGGAGGCGGGAGGTAGGAAACAATCGTTTCTATATACAAAATGTACTGCAATAAATTTATAAAACAAATTGTCACCCATATTTGGGTCACTCTCTCGGGGATAATTGGGAAATATTATGTATTTTGATATATTTTAGAACTTCAATAAAAAAATTTTTACAGAGTCAGTTCGATGTCTGTCTATCTGTCTGTCAAACTTTTTGATATATTCCTTACATAAAACGTGATTGATCGTATCACCGCCTTTAATTCGTTGTGAAATTTCAATCAACACTTTTTCGTATAGCGTCTGCATAAATCCTAATCAATCTGCCTAATCTTACTATAAACGATTATCTAGATTATCTAGTTAGTAAAGTTGCTTGGTAGTTCAAGTTTGTGAAGAACATTTCCGACGTTGGTGCTTTGTATAACTATGACAGACCAGACAGTGTTATGTTTTATACTTCACCATAATACTTGCATAGAATAATAGAATAATAACAAAAGGACAGAGAGAGTATAGTGCTTATAAAATGCAGGTACCTAGTACAAAGTTGTCATTATTTTTAGATGAAAAACTATGGCCCTCAGGTATAACTGTGAGGAAATTTATTGAATTTAAGAACAAAAATAATGAGTCACAATACAAAACAAGTAACCAGTAGAATTAATTTCGTCAGTTTTAATTGTTATTCGATAAAGAACTCTGTGGACTATGTAAGAAAACTGTGTCAGAAGGCGGACTTTATAGCACTTCAAGAGACATGGCTTCTTGCTGACGATATTCCATATTTGGGTACCATTCACCAGGACTTCGCTTTTGCTGGCAATTCTGCTGTTGATACCGGGTTAGGGATTTTGAAGGGAAGACCTTATGGTGGGGTAGCTCTCATGTGGCGTAAGAGTCTGTTTCCCATGGTGACTGTGATCGAATGTTCAAGTGAACGTATAGTAGCTGTTAAAGCCGTACTAGAGAATCGTGAGATTTTAGTCATGTCAGTATATATGCCTACTGACAAAGCTGAGAATTTGCAACATTTTATCGATTGTCTTGGCCAAATTAGTGCTATTATAGGAACTTGTAATGTTGAGTCAGTGTATGTACTTGGAGATTTTAACGCACACCCGGGTACGTGTTTCGGGACGGAGCTTTTGAACTTTTGTTCTGAACAAAGATGGTCATGCGCGGATGTTGAGTGTTTGGGCTTAGATTCCAATTCATATACGTTTTTGAGCAATGCTAACGGTTCCACATCGTGGTTAGATCATGTGATTACAACTAAGGTTGCAAGAAATACGGTTTTGCATGCAAATATCATTTACGAGATATCGTGGTCCGATCATTTCGCTTTACAATTGACATGTGATTTGAACGTCTTAGTACCTAGGGTTACACAGAATTCCTCCGTCCCGGACGGCGTAGTTTGGGGGGAGAGAGATAAATTACAAATTGATGTATACTGTCACTTTAGTTCATCAAAGCTGCGTAATATGGATTTTCCGGTTGAGTTTCAAGCGTGTAGTGATAGCTCATGTAACGATCTAAAACATAGAGTAGTCATAGATAAAATGTATAATACCATAGTGAACACTTTGAAAAATGCTGCTACAGAAAGTTCGAATAATAATCATTGTAAGAAAAATAGATTCAAGCGGGATAGATATGTAACAGGTTGGAACAAGCACTGTCGGGTGGCGTACGCGGAGGCACAACGACGATTTCATGAGTGGGTTTGGCATAACAAACCTACCTGTGGCTCAATATATAAGAAAATGAGGGAGTCTAGGGCTGAGTTTAAAGCTAAATTAAAATGGTGCAAAAATAACGAAACGCAAATAAAAATGGATATCCTTGGGACCCACCACTCGACAAAAAATTTTTCAAAATTCTGGTCTATGACTAATAAATTGAATCCCAGAAGCAGTGTCCCGGAAAGTGTGGAGGGCGTGTGTGACTCGAATGAGATTGCCAACCTATTTAAGGAACGTTTCGAGGTACGTTCACCCTTGGAGTCTGCCACGATAAAAGACCATATTGGGGAGGTGAGACCGGGGAAACCAATTGTACGTGTTACAGCTAAGGAGGTTGCATATATAATAAGAAACATGAAAGGAGGCAAATCGCCCGGACATGACTCACTTGGTGTTGAACACCTACGTCATGCAGGGATTCATTTGCCGAGAGTGCTTGCCATGTTCTTTACCTTCTGTGTCGGTCATTCTTATCTTCCACAAGACATGTTGAAGACGATAGTGATCCCGGTAGCCAAGAACAAGACAGGTGATGCCTCCAGCTTGAGCAATTACAGGCCGATATCTCTAGCAACGGTGATTGCAAGGGTACTGGATGGTTTGATTGATATCAAATTGCGAGAACATTTGAAATTGCATGACGGTCAGTTTGGTTTTAGACCTAACTTATCAACTGAGTCCGCTATATTGAATTTGAAGCACACCGTCCAGTATTACACTACCAGGAACACGCCTGTATATGCCTGTTTCTTGGATTTGTCAAGGGCGTTTGACTTGGTAGATTACAGCAGGTTGTGGAGAAAGTTGATGTCTGATACAGATCTCCCCAATGAGTTTACAGCCTTGCTAAGATTCTGGTATGGCAGTCAGACTAATTGTGTAAGATGGCGGGGCTCACTTTCGGCTGAATACAGACTGAAGTGTGGTGTGAGACAGGGGGGGCTTACATCCCCCAACCTTTTTAATCTTTACATGGATGATCTGATTTGTGAGCTTGGCCGTGCTGGTGTTGGCTGCTCGATTGATGGAATATCCATAAATAACATCAGCTATGCGGATGACATGGTGTTGTTGGGACCATCCATCAATTCTATTAGAAAACTATTAGGGATCTGTGAGTGCTATGCGGCATCTCATGGATTGATGTATAACGTCACCAAAAGCAAGCTCATGGTGTTTAAAGCAGGTCCTAAAACGTACCTAACCGTCCCACCGGTACTTCTGAATGGTGTTGAGATATCTAAGGTGGCTGATTTTAAGTACCTTGGACATTGGCTTACTGAGCTTCTTGATGATGGCTTGGATATGGAAAGGGAGCGCAGGTCCCTGTCAGTTCGGGCAAATATGCTGGCCCGTAGGTTTGCTAGGTGCTCTGACAAGGTGAAGATCACCCTATTCAGGACATTTTGTCAGTCTTTTTACACCTGCAGCCTATGGGTCAAGTACACACAAAAGTCATACAGGACCCTGCGCACCCAATACAATAACGCATTTAGGGTACTAATGAGACTGCCTCCGTACTGTTCTGCATCCGGTATGTTTGCAGATGCAAGGATCGACAGCTTCTCCGCTATTATTCGGAAGCGAGTCGCGTCTGTGATGGGGAGGGTGCGGAGTAGTACTAACACCTACCTGCAGCTGATTGCATCAAGGATGGATTTTGATTGCCCAGTGATGCAACACTGGACAAAGACGCATATAGTGCATTCTGGTACTAAGCCTAAATATAGACTGCGATAAATAATATGTTTACCTCTGTTGCGTTCAGCTATTTGACAGTGCTTTTATTTTTATTTGATTTTAGTTTTTATTTTTACCACAATTTGATTTTATTTTGTTTTATTTATTCTTGTATAATTTTCAATCAGTATTATATTCAATATGCGTATGCGTAGGTGATTAGTAAGTTATAAGTAGACATGTTATTTAAGTTACTCTTAGATATGTTTTAAGATTTTAATATATGTGTAATGTAATTTTCTGTATATGGACTTGTTCTGCAATAAAATGTTTGATTTGATTTGATTTGATTTGATAATATCAAAAGTAAGGGAAAAACACAAATAATAATTGGTCAAGTGCGAGTCGGACTCGCGCACGAAGGGTTCCGTACCATTATCTATGCAACATAAGGCAACGTTATTAGTATCGAGCAAGAAACGGTAAAAAATCATGTTTGTTGTATGGGAGCCCCCCTTAAATATTTATTTTATTTTATTTTTAGTATTTGTTGTTATAGCAGCAATAGAAATACATCATGTGTGAAAATTTGAACTGTCTAGCTATCACCGTTCTTGAGATACTGGGTACGGAACCCTAAAAATCATGTTTGTTGTATGGGAGCCCCCCTTAAATATTTATTTTATTTTATTTTTAGTATTTGTTGTTATAAAGGCAATAGAAATACATCATCTGTGAAAATTTCAACTGTCTAGCTATCACCGTTCTTGAGATACTGCGTACGGAACCCTAAAAATCATGTTTGTTGTATGGGAGCCCCCCTTAAATATTTATTTTATTTTATTTTTAGTATTTGTTGTTATAGCGGCAATAGAAATACATCATCTGTGAAAATTTCAACTCTCTAGCTATCACCGTTCTTGAGATACAGCCTGGTGACAGACGGACGGACGGACGGACGGACGGACGGACGGACGGACGGACAGCGAAGTCTCAGTAATAGGGTCCCGTTTTTACCCTTTGGGTACGGAACCCTAAAAAGAAGTGTATCTCAATCGGCTTTCCAATTATGTTGGTTGTCGAAAAAGAAGCTTCCGAAGCAAAGTATTCACTTCCGCAGCGAAGCGTTCCAAATTCAGAAAAAAACATTAAATGTGTCGTCGTAGGGCGGTAGGAGTGTCGCGTGTGTAATTGCGAAATACCGGTGTCAGCATTTCGACAATGTGAACTTGCTTCCTATGTTTCAATCAGTGTAACTCATGGTGCGCGGCTGAGAATGTTCAGTAAATTATACAGAATATACACAATACACACACAGTGGTATGCTGGTTGTTATTTATTTACAGTAATTTTATGATTTGAATTTGTTATTTACGTTTTAATAACGGTTTGTTGTATTTTGACATAATTTTTACGCTAGGAGTCCTAATTTTTTAATAAAGAAGTATAGGTGAAGTTTATTGGTGTACTAAAGAATGATTTAAATATCCTGATGGCTTGAAATATCTACAATAGATTGATTTTATTAATATGATAGTATCACCTGTACGCTAACCAAATGGTATATTAATTGTACCTTAAGTAATAAAAGTACTTGTTAGCTTTATTGGCTCTTGATATTCATCAGAACGTACTCGTATAATTAGTCAAAATTGTGGTGTTGTCGACAGGCTCGCGGGCACAATGGCTGTCTCTAATAATCGGTTTAAAAGCTTTGCTTCGTTCACTCGAATATTAATTGTCTTTCAGAAAGTCCATCTGTTACGTTAGTAATTAGAATTTAAAATGTCATGGGGTTATAACCTTGTTTTAGGTTTCTATTTTAATTGAATGATTACTGTTTAATTAAAAATGAATTGCTATTGTAATATTAATATACACGTGACTAGTATAGACCTAACTGTATGAGTTGTTTCTATATGGGGCTCTAAAATAGATATTGTCCATCACATACGAGGTAGATATAGCTTAAAAGAAGAAATAAAATGGATCTTAAATGAATTTTTATCAAACTTTTAGGTCTTATATGCACAAATCTAAAAAAAAACTGTGAAAATTTCAACTGTCTAGCTATCACCGTTCTTGAGATATAGCCTGGTGACAGACGGACGGACGGACGGACAGCGAAGTCTCAGTAATAGGGTCCCGTTTTTACCCTTTGGGTACGGAACCCTAAAAAAGTTAAAAGGTAGCAAAGTTAGCAATAAAATGCGTTAATTGTGAATCAATTAAATATTTATGAAATAAATAAAAATCTAGTTAACAAACTACTTTAAAGATATGTAAACAAATTCCCAAATAAATGTGTAGCAAGAAAGGGTGGTCTCGAAGGGTCTGATCAAACGGACTTTAAATGTTTTCACTAACTTATTTTGTTTATTTCGGACACTTTCCCCAAGTCCCCGAGCCCGGTCTCTTACCGATTTGTGTTGTGGACCATTTTGTTATTGAGTTTGTGAATATTTTTGTAAGACTCTGTAATTAGACGGGAACTTTTATTTAGAAATATCTTTATTTTGTATGTAAATGTTATTAGTTTAGACGTTTCTAGACTTTCAATTTATCTAATTGTATAAATTCTAATTAGATATTGTAAATGTCTGCAGATAAACAATAAATATTTATTTAAAACCGTATCATAGTCATTAATTATTATAAAACAACTAGAAAGCCATTTCTTACCTGTTATCCTGTTATATTTACATTGTTGTCTTTGAACGAGATGGTTTTAAATATTATATGGTATAAAATAAAATACATCAGTTTTGTTGACTTGCTATTTAATAACTAACTACCATGTACATTACAAAATATAAGCAATTTACATTTGCATCATATTGGAGCCCATCATGACGTCCTTGTACGTCCACTTGACGAGCTTGTCGTTGCTCAGGTAGGTCAAGTCATCTTGTTTCATCACCATGTTGGAAAGATCCGAGGCCTTGCTCATGTTAGCCAGATCCATGTCCTTCCTGTACACTAACACGTCCTGGAACATCATATTGTCAGTGTTGAAATAGCTCATCTCAATAGGCCTGTCGAAGGGATAGCCGAGAGGCATTGTGTCAAAGCATATGCTCCAGCGGCAGCTCTTGTTGTCCTTCATCGTGGCCATGTCAACAGTTGGGAGAACCATGCCAGTTCTTACTGGTGATACGATCACGTACATCTGTAGAGGTAAACCACCAATGGTACCCAGAGGCAGGAGAAGTCTTTGTGGGAAACCAACGCGTGATTGGTACCACCACTTTTCGATATCAATGTTCTTGGAAATACCTCCAATGCCGCTGCCAGATTTTTCGAGAATATTGCGTGTCCACGGTCTTTGGTCAATAACTCCCTGCATCTCCAGTGAATTACGTACGATTGTGTTCTTGCCGGTCTCCAGTTTGTATTTAAATGAATCGATCTCAACCATGTCCAGACGTTTGTCGTTGACATTCATGAGACGTCCCATACAGTCGTATTTGGGACCGATGAAGACTCGGACGACGCAGTCGACCGCCTTATCAGAGTTGACTTCTACAGTGACAGCGAAAGGCTGGGTGTTCATACGGCGATTGCGAGCAACAATGACCATATCGGAAGTCTTCTTCTTCATCTCACTAGCATCAAGGTACATGCCGTTGGTGATGTCAATATCATACTCATCCATATAGGTTTCAAGTTTATCTGTGGTTATCTTTTCAACTGTTACACCAGGGAAATCAAATTCATCTTGAGTGTAGCTGGGCAACATATCCTTGAACATAACGAAGGTGTTCG
Organism: Orgyia antiqua; assembly: GCA_916999025.1. Lineage (NCBI taxonomy): Eukaryota > Metazoa > Arthropoda > Insecta > Lepidoptera > Erebidae > Orgyia > Orgyia antiqua. The sequence continues at coordinate 35,795,198 of OU779866.1, forward strand.
TCACACGTTTCATCAGCCTCCAGAAGACAGGGTCTCGCAGACAAGTAGTGTACATGTCTAAAGCAGTGGGTACGTAGGTATACCTGAAAACGTAAAAAAAATATAATTATAAAGAACAAGTAAACAATAGAAGAAAAGGCGTTTATGCAGAAAGAAAAAAGTAATAATATTAAATAAAACTTACTTCTCATAGTTATAGACGCTATAGCTGAGCATGTTCTTCAACATAGTCATCAAATGGAAAGTCTTGGCATCATCACCGTAGAGACCGATACCACCAAGTAACAACCTGGCTAAGTTCTCAGCATCTTCGGGCTTCTTCAGGCTGATCACTGTACCGTCACGCTGTAATAGAAATTATATTCGTGCTTACGTATAGATGACAGAGCATTTTGATTGCTAATAGCTGAAATTGTTTTATATACCATACCTTTTCAATCTTGCCAGTCATGATTCCATTACGGAGTGTCCATTCTACGTCATCTAGCATGGCCTTAAGCTTAGCATTGTACTGAGTTGATACCATAATATTGTTTCCACGCACAGGCATCTCAACACCAGTGGGCAGACGGATCTTAGGCCAGTAGCCTGTCTCCAAGGGTTCGTCAAACACCATAGGAGTAATTTGACACATGTTTTGTCCCAAGCGCTCTAATCTCAAACGAGCCAGCAGTTGCATGTTGGCGTAGGCCATAACTTCACCGCGACGCTCCTTATTTAGATTATAGACATCGTCTGTCATCCAATATGGGTAGCTCATGTGCAGGTAGTACATGTAAGTGTTGAGGTCCACGTCCTCCGTGAAGTAAGAGATGCGATCTTCTTCGTTCAAAGCATAACGGACTCCCTTGCGCCAGTCAATTACAACTAAGTTCTTATCGGTAACGGTGATGCCATAGTAGTCCTTAATGACAGGGTCAGTAGCCGCCTTGGTCATTTTCATCATCATAGCCTTTTCCATAATTTGGCTATCGACGAAGAAGTAGGGGTAAATTTCATAAGGCGCGGGGAGGATAACGCCCTTGCAATCTGATCTGTGGAATACGGCAGCTGTGAGAGCGTACACGAACATACCACCGTTAATGCGTTCTCTGAGCCAGCAGCAGGTTCTGATGAAAACGTCGAAATCCTTGGCGAAGTAGAGAATCTTAAAGACCTTGACAGCCTGTTCCATTTGCATTTGGTTGCTGTGGACGAACACCTCACCGACTGGTAGCATACCGATCTTGTACATACCAAGGAACTCTTGTACTACATCGGATTTCTGTAATAAAACAAAATACTTTATTTATTTGTATGAAAACAATAGGATTTATAAATTTTGACGCCACCTTGACCATATAGTAAGAGTCGATATAAATATAAAGATGGTATTTTGGAACAATGATGAGTTCGTTCATTATTCATATTCTATAATATTATTTACCAGGTACTTATCGGCGTTGCTTTCTATCGACCACTCCTTGGCTACTTCAGCGATGTCCTCGTACATAGTTGGCTGCAGGATCTTGTTCAACAGCTTCATGGTGCATAGCTGCTTCATCTTGACGTCCATGTTGACTGTACAGAACTATGATCTTAGTAAAATTGTTTATCAAAAATTGTAGGACTTAATAAATTCAAAATTCACTCGCAATTTACAAAGACTGATCTCTGATTTCTATAAAATGTTAAATAAAGTAAACAGATTATTACTGCATCATTATGAAGTTAGAAACTATGATGGTGCGATTCAACCTATTCATCTATACTGGTAATATTAAAGAGAGTATCATCAGTATAAAACAGGATAGTTACTTACCCATGGACTCAGCTCCGATGATTGTGCCCGAATAGGCATCGTCCTTAAGCACGGAGGCAGCAGCCAGCCCGACAGTAACCAATAACAATGGCAACTTCATCTTGAAGTGGAACCTACCACTCGACTGTGCCTCACAACCACTCCACATCACCTTATATACCCGAAACATAACGTCGTACCTCGTTATCTATTGTTTTTAGCGTGATAACCCTATATTTTTAAGGTCTCGATGCAATTAAAAAGTTGCAATATTATTATATCTATAGTTGAACTCATAGCTCCGTGATAAAGGTAGGGTAATTGGACTATAACTATATTATACTAAGATATTTGTAGTTTTGTTTTGAATATACTAACATCTGCAATGATATTTATACTGTTTGTTCATAAAATTATATTATTGCGAATATGTAGAGTTAATACGGAATCTAATTCAAATAAGTCGTATGTATGTATATAGGTAATAATATTTTGCCTAAAATACGCCTTTACTAAATGGATTAACCCGCACAATTTACCGCAAATGTGAAAACCGAAGTTAAGTATTTCGAATACATGTTTTCCAAGTAGTTTGAGGAGGTTTAGTGAAATGTAAATAAAATATTCCGTTTGGTTAGTGTCATGTTAATATTGAACGTGTACCGATCCGTGCCTACAGTTCGTATTTTATTTACTGGTTTTATTCAAATAAGTGTATGTGGTGGCTGACTTACATACCCGGGAGAGATATCCCGACATTAGTATATATATACATACCTGCATATAACGACCTCTTCTAATACTATATTGAAACGCTATCTAATAACCTATCTATTGACGAAATTACTGAAATTCATGTTTATTTTCGTAAAATTGTTTGAAACTTTGTTCTTTTGTCCACCGATATTTTGTGGCGTTAATTGTTTTTGTAGTACATAGCACATACGCATGCATAGGCGTGACGGTATATGCTTTTGTCCCTGGGGGTTCGTAGAGAGAAGCACCATAATATGCTGCGATCTAAATATACTTCCTAAGCTTCATTGTAGATGGCTCCTACAAGGCTATTGTTCCACCATATAATTATTTACCTATAAATTTGATCTAACTCTTTTTTATGATCCTATATCTATTATGTTATTCTTGTACTGCTTTATTAAAATATAGTCTAAGAGCCGTTTCTCGTTAACAATGCGAGGGTCCCTAGTGGCTATTTAGCTTTGAATTCAATAAATCACCAACAAACAATACAAAGATAGTTAATAGCCTCTTAATAAATGAAGGCGACCCCACATTAATCATGTTGCTGAAACCCAACTGAAAGCGGTCTATTTATCACTGAATAATTATAATAATACATTATTGTTTCCCAGGTACACATTTCGACGATGTCTTATGTCAGCATAATATTTGTGCAAGGCATATTGTACCTTTTTAGGGTTTCGTACAAACCCTTATAGGATCACTCCGGTGTCTGTCTGTCTGTCTGTCCGTCTGTCAAACTTTTTTTACTCAGCACCGGCTGAAGGTATCAGCTTGAAACTCATACCAAATGTAGATCTACGCGGTCCCGTACTGTAAAAAATATAATCAACCTTCACCTCTACGCATTAAAAAGATATAACCGAATTACGACCATTTTTAAGAATTTTCGACTTATGCTAGGGAATCAAAATTCACAGGTTACTTCCCGTTGCCCTAGAGCCTTGAAATTTGGCATAGATCAAGTCTAGTTAGTGCTGATATAGGGAAAAATCCAAAAACTTATAATTTGTCATCACATCACAAGAAAAAAGTCTTTAAACTAATACCAACCTATGAAGTAGCTGAAATGTAGGCGATTGCCTATATTTCAACTACAAAATTAAGTTGGTGAGTTGTTTTGAGTTTAATTAACTGATTATTTGAATGCATTTACTTATGTTTATATGTCTAGTAGGTACGAAACCCTAAGGGTGCGAATTTGCCTCGCTCTTGACAGGTTTTTTATTAAAACATGTCGACTATCTGTTTGTGTTGTTTCTGGACACTTCCTGTATAAACTGGACCTATTCGGTAGAGTCATATTCACCTACGGTTTTTTACACGGTACCCTAAAAAGCTGAATCTATAGTTACGCGATATATTCTTATCTATATTCCATAAAGTAATTGGATTTTCTATGGATTACAGATTACAATACTCCCTCGGGTATTCACTTTCACGGCAAATGTTAATTTTTTCGTTGGAAAAATATGTTTATTTAATTTTTGAAGGAAGGTTCGTATTCGGAGCGTGTCTGTTTTGTAACGGCCCATCAATTTTAGCTTGTAACAATTACCCGTGTCCCATGGGCGTGATGTTTACTGAGCGGGAAACAATCTGCATTTTGTTTGTTTTTCAAGATTTAATCTCTGTTCGCTAAATAGAAGTATTTTTAGCATTATCTTGTAATAATCATCTTGTAATAATATGGGTAAACTGACTATGTATACATGTTTGAATTTTCTTTCACGTAATAACTACTACAATACAAAGATCTTACCCGGTTATTTCAGAATACCTATTTTTGAATAAATTAATCCAATCGTCATAGGTATGTCCGGACAACTTTTGTCCAACTATATTTCATAAATTGACATAACGATTATACTCGTATATAGGACAGATTTTGAAGTAAAAATGATAAAACACCAATCATAAAGATGAATAACACAGATCCTTTTAAAATACCTATCTGAATATTTATTCACAAAAATCGTACCCATGATATTGAAGAGACTATAGGTGCTCTGTAATTGTATTTCCATCATATTTTAATACAATGCATTACTCATCTCACAAGGTACATCACTCAGCATCATTCTCCTGCTCTTATGCCGTAATTTAGGGTCGACGCTACATGTTCCCATGTTACAGTGGGTTTTGGCTGATTTTCATCAACCATCAACTCCTCCTTCAAACTACAGCACTGTTAAGGATATTCTATACAGACAAACCTACTCTTATATTTAGTTTATTAGTTAAGATAAATATTCATTAGGAAAAGTGTAAATAATGTTATTTTGTATTGTCCACAGACATTCCGACATGGGTTCCCTTTCGCACCGACAGCACTCGCTTGGGACCCCATACAGAAGCTCCTCGCCATCGGTGATAAGGGTGGCAACCTTAGAATGTATCCTTTCTAAAATTTATATAACACTGCTTCATAATATCATAGTGACAGCAACAAAGTAATAAATAGTATTAAGATTTAATTATTTTAGGCAAAAGGACCATTAATAGAAAAACTATAAGAATTCACTCATTTTTTAAACGATTCCACGAGCAGATCATAACTTGATACTCATGGGACCACATAGTAATTTTACACGCTTAAACCTCAGCTTGAAACTAAAAAAAACAGTTTTGAAATCGGTCCAATCGAAAAAAAAAATTATATAACTGTGAAGTTGGACTAATTTTGGAAAAGGTCTTTTTTATGTTTAAAAGTTGAGTTGAGTAGCAGACAAAAATATAAAAGATTCCCTCTATTTTCAATTGATCCCGATTTCAATCAAGTCGAGGTGTTAACTAAAAAACAGCGTTATTGCTAACATTTTAGATTTAGACACTTCATCATTTAATTATCAGTCATGTTTAATAATATGATAGTGTATTGTGACCTACCATAATAATTAAGTACTTAATAATAATAATAATCAGTTACTAGGAGCACTGTACTCTGTTCGATTAGATAAATCGTTTGTTTGTTTTCTAAGACCTTGGTAACAAGTCGAAGTTAAGATAAGTTTCACTCGCTTTTATAACAACTGCCCTCTTTCATTGACTTTTAGCGTGATAGTTATAACCTATGTCCATCAATGACTTAACAACTATTATCTGTATCTTGAATACTAAACGCATATGTTGCCTATAGGCCTGGTCATCATGGTATAACTAGACCAAATACCTTACTGCTGTGGAAAAGACCCGCTATTAGTAGAGAATTGCGTGTCCTTAACGTTAACGTTTCGTTTGAGCTAATTTGTTAAAAATGTTACCTACAATAATAAATAAATTTCTATATCTAGAATGTTTATGATTGAAGTCTACCAAGATCGCGATAAATAGAGGCCATACAATCTAATTAACACTTTATATCTTTAAATAAAACTGGTGACTGCAAAGTCTCCGAAATGTCGGGCCAAAATTTAAAACAAATATACGCGTCTAAACCCGTAAAAAGTAATTTTATTTAAACAAATGAGCCGCGCAAGTGTTAGAAAATATTACTTATAGATATAAAGTATGATATACACATAGACATATAAAGTGTGACGAAAAAAATATGATGTTGATATAAAAAAAATATGATTATCAACATCATATTTTTTTCAAGACATAAATGAGTAAATAAATATTCGTAGACATTTCACACAACGCTTTTAGGTTCCAAACTAAGCTTATATGGTTGTGTTGTGTGTACCAGGATACGAATATACTGCTTTTTTCTTTTGTAAATAAATAGTCATAATACATAGATAGATAAACACCCAGACGTAGTACAATCGTTTTTATGGCTATTATAAATAATACACAAATGATTGTCCCGTGCGGGAATCGAACGAGCGACCTCGTGAATGGCAGACCGTTACTTAAATCAATATATAGGTAAATACAGTGAAAGGTCATGTTACATTGTTGTTTATCACAAGATATATCATATAAACATATAACTAATTATCAACTGGTTTACTGTTACTTTTTGATAATAATATGTTTTTAATTTTTTAATTAATGATAACAACATTGTTGTCCACATTTCTTTTCTTGTTTCTACGCAGATTTACCTTAACAATAAATAGTTAAAGATATCTTTTGCTGAATAAAATATGATTATGTACTAGTACCTTGATAGTTTAGGGTTTAATCTTTAGATAGAACATAGTCTTAACTTTATCTTAGTTAGGGCTAAACTCACAGTTAACACAAAAATTGAATCTTTATTATGTTCTTCTTTATTTTAGCTTTTAGGAAAGGCCTATGTCAAATACTTTTTATTCCTGTCGTTCAAAAGCTATGATTTTAATTTGAACCCCTTGCGCATCGAGGTGTCATCTCTAAAATACTTTTTTAATAAAACTGAACGACTCATTGAAAAATCTTTTAAATTATTTTTATCAAAGTGACAGATTGTAAGTGGTCAGTAAAGCGTTGTACCGGTTATATCCGCTCTGTCGCCTTTGATTTACTTAAGTGGTTTAAAGTGATCCTTCTGTGGCGGCTCTGGCCGAAGTTACAGTGGAATTATATTCGTTTTAGTTATAAAGTTGGTATATTTTTCGTTGCTGTCTGTGACATTTTTAAGTCTACAGTTATAGATATTTACGATTTATTATATTTCACATGAAGATTTCTGTTTTGTAATTATTTACAAGCTACACCGGCTATTGTGTGATGTCCATGTAGTTATAAAATTGCTTATATTTAACCGACATCAAAAAAGGAGGAGGTTCCCAATTCGTCTCTATGTCTTTTTAATTTTTTTTTTGTTTGTTACCTCATAACTTTTAACTGGGCGAAGTGATTTTAATGATTCTTTTTTTATTTGAAGCTGGTGGTTTCCGTCTGGTCCCATTGGCAATAGGTCAGGAATTGATGGTTATCTCCAGAGAAATCGAGCAAAACCCTTTAAATTTCAAAGGCAAATTAAGCCGGTTTAACCTTTTAAAAAAATCCTCAATTATTAAGTTAATGTGTCTATTCTCATACTGTGGACACATCGAGCTATGCACATTTTGGATTATGTTTCTTTCATCTTTTTGGAGCTTGCTTTATCTGCTTTTCTTTCTAATTTTATATGTGTTTATATTTTCTATGTGATAAATGTCCGTGGGGTGACGGAATAAGAATACAAGTGTCCACCCCATCTCCTCCCAAGGGTGCTGTAAAAATCAGCTAAGGGATATGGACACAGATAACACCTTCTGTGAGAGACGAAACACTCGAAACTAAACCCTGTGCCAACACGCCTGGTTAGCGCGGCACAGTTGACCATAATCCCTCTCAAATTAGAGGAGGCCCTTGCCCAATAGTGAGACGTAAATGGGCTGAAGAGAGAGAGAGAGAGAGATGTGATAAATGAACAGATATTATGACATTGTGATTTAAGATAATGATTTAAAAAAATTGGTCAAGTGCGAGTCGGACTCGCGCACGAAGGGTTCCGTACCATTATCTATGCAACATAAGGCAACGTTATTAGTATTGAGCAAGAAACGGTAAAAAAATCATGTTTGTTGTATGGGAGCCCCCCTTAAATATTTATTTTATTTTATTTATAGTATTTGTTGTTATAGCGGCAATAGAAATACATCATCTGTGAAAATTTCAACTCTTCTAGCTATCACCGTTCTTGAGATACAGCCTGGTGACAGACGGACGGACGGACGGACAGCGAAGTCTCAGTAATAGGGTCCCGTTTTTACCCTTTGGGTACGGAACCCTAAAAAAAATGTGATCTGGCAGAATTATTTATTTGCAAAATAATTATCTAACGGGGAAAGCCATAATTATTTTTCTAAACGTGCTAAAGCTTCATAGAAAACACAAATATTAAAATTAAACTCATAACCTTTAAATGAAAGATACAATTTGTAAGAAAGAAAGAAGTTCCACTAGCCGCCATGCTACGAGAATGCTGTGTTCTTTGTTATCGAGCTACAAAGTCATCAACTTACTGATAGCAAGTCCAACAGGCTATTTTACAGCACAAAATTAATATCTGAAGCCTAAATCTGCGGATACTCGGCGCTAATCCCCTGCTGACCGCAATTCAACCCCCCCCCCCCCCCCTCTCCTTGATACCACTCCCTGTGTAATAGAGGACTATTTTCGAGGGTCAGACCTCGTTTTCACGTAGCTTTTTAGCTCTTTCATTTTAATTAAATGTTTTCAAGTGTTTTTATACGTATACATACATCGCGTCGTTACAAACAGATTATACATATATTTTTTTGGATAATAACATTCTATTGTATGTTAAGGTTCACACAGCAGTTATGTGTACTGGAATTAAGACTATAGACAAGTGTTGCGGTTATTCGTAGCGTACTGTCGCCCGGTCATCATGAAAATAATTATGATGACTGGGCGTACGCTAAATTATACACAAATATCTTTAAAGGTTACTGTTTCGATAAATAATCAAAGTTTTCGCTGTAACTAAAAGTTTGGTTACATATTAACAAAACTTGTTGTTACATACCGATCATGAACTATCATGTTCGTCATTGTTTACGTTGTTCCAACTATCACCCTGTTTGAACTGTCTCGCTTACAGAAATGTAAAGTTATCTAGGTGGCGACGTAATAAGAATTCAATTGTCACCACTTCATTTCCTTCCTTGAGTGCTGTAAAAGGGATAACATAGGTAGGTAAATAACATACTCGGTATAAGACAGAAAACTCGAAAGTAAACTCTATGCCAACACGCCTGGTCAGCGTGGCATATCCAACTGTAGGACATAGTGGGCTGGAGGAGGGAAATCTACACAATATTTTTACATTTGAATGTCGTAGAAAAAACAATAAAATCAATCAGTGTGTAACGTATCCGACTGCATACATACATATGTATTTAAATATATGTATGTATATATACGATGTCCTAACAGACCCATGTTTTGTTAAATAATGTATGTTTGATGAGATCTCTCTGTGTGTTATGTATATTAATATTTACATTCAGTGTTGCCACACACCGGACGCGCTACAATTAACCGACTGTATTATTAATACTGGATCTGTATACCTGTAACATTATCACTGTATAATATTTATGTGTAATCTCTGCATAATATTATTAAACTAGTGATTTTTAACCTTTAGAACTAGTTCCCAGTTATTGAGAGCACGTTTTATCACAATTAATGCATAAGTTAAAACCTATCGATTAGAGTTTTAAGTATTATTATAGGCGGGCACCCTGTGGGTTCCGTATTTATTTACCCAGTTATCATTCTCATACCCTTATCCCATTATTGTGGGTCGGCGCAACATATTCATTTAGATGATACTTTTTTGTTTACATATAAATTTTAACAGTATGGACCAAAAACCAAATCATGTCTATTTTTACACTTCCTTGTAAATATTACTATAACCTCTAATAGACAGATCACAATAAAATTAAATACTTTCTTTAATATTTATTTTGAAAATATATTTAGCTGCACAATAAAACTTCAAAACGAGTGGTTTTTTATTATCTGCCGTTTTTAATTTTATTTATCTTGCTGGCAACAATTATTATTTATCTAAGGGTGTAATAAAAACGCGCCCTTCACTAAATGAATCTTAAGTACCGACTCGTTCCATAACTTTAATATGAGGTTAGTAGAATCATTGTGAGTCAAATTACAACTCATTATAATAAATTTGCAATGAATAACAAGACGCCTAGTACGCCATCATTACGATTATATTTAAATACTAGCTGCTGCCCGCTACTTCGTACGCGTGAAGTTTAGAAAATTAAAAACCTTCACAAATTATACAAAAAAAGCCATCCTCTTGAACCATTTCATATATTTATTAACAAACCGCATCGAAATCCCGTTACATAGTTTTGAAGATTGACGCTTATATAGGGACGTACATACAAAATAACGACTTTGTGATATAATAAGTAAAGACGACAAAGTCATTTTTATTGTTAAAGCTCTACGTATATAAAAGTTATATTCAATACTCATGTAACTTTATACATTAACTAGAGTTCCTCGCGTTTTCGTCCACCTTAACACCTATTTTATAAGTAAAAATAAAATAAGTCTTTATTTCCTGTTTTATTGGATATTAAAAATGATTTAAAAAGATAACAGTATTATACATTTAATCGACTTACTAATAATAAATGTTCTTAGCTCTACAAACAACTTCCCTACAAACTACCCCCCAATTTTCCCCTAAAAGTATAAAAGAAAAATTATTTAGTTCACTGAACATTTGTCAACTCTAAATAGAATCGATCTGAAATAATTAAACCTCATAATTCTTACCCGTTCTTTCCAAAATATATTCAACGAAAATTCTCTTTATAATTATGCGACGTTATAAATAAAAATATATAAGAAAATATATATTAAAGGTGGTGTTGTCGCAGTCGCCTCGGGCCCGGTTATTTCGGGCGAGCTTTCTCCCGCTCATTTTAAATGAAATTTTCCTAAAGGTCGCTCTTTATATTATGCGTTAAAAAGTATGTAACATAAACAAGCCTTTGTTAAAAGTACTTGTTAAAATGCAATCTAAATAATACATAGTGTACCCTGCAGTTTCACTTCTACATAACAAAATTTTTTTAGAGAGCTCTGCTTACATTGACATTTTTGCAACAATTAAATATCCAGTGATCAAGCCGTTTCGGAGGCGGTTTATAACAACACCATAACATGATATATTTATTGTAATATCCCATATACATATAAATATAGTTTGTAAAGCCACCCATACACATGTTATAATATAGGCTGTAGTCAAGTAGGTAGTGATCCCGTACTAAACCATGAAGAAAGCCTCGTAACAAACAGGTTTTATTTCTCCCAATTGTGTTACCGTCGGATTTGTCGTACAACTAAATTTGTTCACACAGTGATTGCCATCTGACCTTTGCAAGTGGAAGAACAAAAGGTCTGAAAGAAATACTCTATCATATATTATGAAAATTTGACCATAAGCGTTAAGATAATACTTTTAAAATTCTATGTCCAGACTAAGAAAATTAGTTAGGGATACAAAATAGTGAAAGAAGTTAGCTTAAAGCTAACTCTACACATAATATTTTCTGTAAAATTATTCATTCCATAAAATTCTGCATCTGACTAAAAATAGTGAGCCTAGACTATAATCAGTCAAATGGTATACTATAAACAGTAACAGAATCCTTTTACCTTTAGGTACGGGAACCCTTAAAACTATTTGGATATTGGCATCAACGTATGATATGAATATATGTTTAAAGGTCATCTATAATAATATAGTGACACCATATATGAAAGGAAAGTCACTAAAATTCATATTATGCTACCATCCGTCTGGAAAATGCCCATAGTGTTCCTCAAAAATTCTTCTTGTAAGATTTTTAGTCAAGTGTAGCTTTTTAATGTAATCTAACAGCAAGAGCGGCTACATTTGTTCCAATGTGCCTAAAATTATTGGTAAACGAAAACAATTAAGGTACTATAGCTATTACAAACGCTCTCATAATTGATTTAATATTTTAAACTAAATAACAAGAAAAAGCCCCCAGTTCCGTTAATTCTATTTTATTCTCAGTTGTAAAAACTTCTTAATTACGATTCGTTGAAAATTCTCTTTTGATTTTCTTTTTCAAATACATAGAGTCGTATTTATAATAAGGTTACAAGTAAAGCGAGTTGTTTCAAAACGATACAAAACTGAACTGTTGTATTTAAATCATATAATTATATTAGACGAGTGTTTCACGGCGCCCTAATTACACTTTTTAAACGTAAAGCGAGGGTAGAACCAATTAAAAATATAACAAATTGCTATGGTAATTAACAAAGTTATGCCGAAACGTTTCATGCCGACATGTCGACAACTGGTGCGTATTGAAAATTAAAAGAGAACTTGTTATAACTTGTTCACCTAACACCACCCCACATTCTCAATTACTATGAATAGTTTTATTTAGTTTAAAGCACACTTAGTACCAATAATGTGACTTTTGCATATGCCGTAAATGAGAACTTGACTAACGAAAAATGTTCCCGCCTTTTTTTCTTGTATTAGTAGATAAAAAGAGATTTTATTTTGTAATTTAAGTCAAGCGGTAAAAAAATGGAAACAAGATATCTAGGAAAGTAAGTCATTATTTCTGAGATAAAATATAAACTGTTATAAACATTAAGGGCCTACATCAATATTATCGTATATCATCGCCGACACGTACATATTAACACAGCCAGTAGGCACAGAAAATGAAGAATTAGGGATACTTTTCCTATTTACTCAAAATCTACTAAATATATTTTAATTCTGATCCACGTGTTTCTATACATAATAGTTACCTATGTTTTTAAAGTTATTTCATTAGTTAATACGCGACAATAGACCGACAAATGAAAAAAATAAAAAATTTGAGAGATTGTTTCGCCAAGATTTTCTATCGAGAAAACTTTTTTCAATCGCGTTTCTGAGTTCATGCGATCCTAGATCATACATTGAAAAAACATATACTTAAAAATTAGAGCTCTAGCCATTCAATCTAAAGAAACAATGAAAACTTCGTACATAGAAAAATGCACGAAGTTATTTTGGTATCCTCTTAATCAGAATTATTATTTTTTTAAAACGAAATATACCTAACGGTGGACAGAGATGGCTTTTGTTTACGTAACTTAAAGATAGCCATAAACCACTCAGCCAGAAAATTACTTTTTAATTAAATCAAAACACGAGGCTGTCTCTAACAGTTGTAATAAAATGTATAAAGAACAAATTTGTCAATCAATTACAAAGATAATGTCCAAGTACTATAAACCGTAATAGAACTTGTATTCACTCAACCGTTATTCTTTAAGGGCCTACATCAATATTATCGTATATCATCGCCGCCACGTACACTTTAACACAGCCAGTAGGCACAGAAAATGAAGAATTAGGGATACTTTTCCTATTTACTCAAAATCTACTAAATATATTTTAATTCTGATTTACGTGTTTCTATATATAATAGTTACTTATGTTTTTAAAGTTATTTCATTAGTTAATACGCGATAATAGACCGACAAATGAAAAAAATAAAAAATTTGAGAGGTTGTTTCGCCAAGATTTTCTATCGAGAAAACTTTTTTCAATCGCGTTTCTGAGTTGATGCGATCCTAGATCATATATTGAAAAAACATATACTTAAAAATTAGAGCTCTAGCCATTCAATCTAAAGAAACAATGAAAACTTCGTACATAGAAAAATGCACGAAGCTATTTTGGTATCGTCTTAAGACGGTACGATACCAAATTATGCTCCATACAAAAGTATGGGCATCGTACTTCCGTTTTTTCTTCGCGAAAGTTAAACCGGTTTTAATAGTTTTTGCGTTATATTATAGATAAAGAGTATATCTATGCTTCTATCACTTTCTTTTTTTTTTCAAAACATAATAGCTAAAAGAAATATGACGATCCGAAAAACCTACTTTTTTCGGTTTTCTTTAGATAAAGTTGCAGCGTCTATCACACAAATTTGGTAAAGTTTTACCACAAAAGAAAGTGATAGAAGCATAGATATACTCTTCATCTATAATATAACGTAAAAACTATTAAAATTGGTTTAACTTTCGCAAAAAGAAAACGGTACGATGCGTCTTTTTTCAAAGAATTTGTAGGTAAAATCCGCTTCATCTATATTTGTCCCTTTCAGCGCGGCGCTCGGAAATAGGGATAGCAATACCTAGGGCAAATACCTAAATGAGGAGTACAGTACCCTCTTAATACAATAAGTTTTTGGATTCAGAACTTTAGACAGAACTTATGTAAGAGACGATCTAGTTTAATCGACTTCTGAAAGCAGAATTTTTTTTATTTATTTTAATGTTGAAAATAAAACTATTCAAAGTTACTGTTTATTCTGTAAGTAGTTTTAAGCGTAGCTTCCATTATGGACCAAACAGACGCCTTTTATGTTTTATGTATAGCGCAGATTAATATTTATTTTATTTGATTATCATCTAATAAAAAGAAAAGACTGCTCTATGAACTGGCACTTATAAAATTGTTCGCTTCTTTGCTACACATACAATATTTGTTTGCTACCTGTTGTCTAAACCCCTAGAATCTTCAGTCCCTTAAGGTTTTATCGGATGGTTTGTATTTACCTGGTAGCGCCCTGTCATCCCTTACCTAAGCCCTGTCACGGGTGAACTCATGTGACGAAGGTGGGATATATCTCTGTCTAGTTTATCCTTTACGCAATATGTGTATGTTTGTTACGAATTTATCACTACTTTTATGTCCTAATTGACGTATGGCTAAGTTAAGGGTTTTAGTTTTATTAAATGTGTGCCATTTCTAGGTAAATATAAGAATTAATGAACTTTTAATTTTGACGCTATATTATTCTAAGACTGAAATTTCAATAATTCTAATATTGAACTCACTGAAGTAATATAGCATAGTTACTTCAACTCCGCTTATTTGAAATGCGGTTTTTATTCTCTTGAAAAGATTTGAAATAATAAGAACTTAACGCTAATAATATTAATTGATGACAATGCTTTATTCGACAATAACAAAACTCCGTTTGTCTTAACTTTGATTTTTGTTCGTGTTTTGTGAGACTGTATAATCAGTATAAATGTATTATCTTTTCTCAATAGAGATACGATCTATTCACAATCGCTCTGGTTATTTGCATAAAACTCTGGTTCTATTTCCTTTTTATTAAATTACTTTCTGACCTTTTTTGATTATGCGAAAGTCGTGAAGGGATCTAATCTATCGGCTCAAGGGTATTAGGGCCGCGGTACTTTGGGTCTCGTTTGACAGGTGACCAGGGAATTGGGGTTCTTTTAAGCCTGAGATTATTGAGAGCCCACGCAATTTCTAAGTGATACAGTGGACATTTTGAAATACTAAGTAAGTTTGTATGTAGCACGCCTGTAATGCCTCGGATCAAGTTTGATTTATAAAGGTACGATGAAACATTTATTTCATGCTAATGGTGTAAAAATAAATTTAATTTGGCAAATCAACAAAATGTCTATATTTGAATTTCCTTTGTCCCTGATAACATCATCAGATGTGTTTATTTTCCATTCTTCAGGGATTTCTGTATCTACTTCGTAGACAAAAATCCGTGTTACGGGTAGCCCTTTTAAGAAAAAAAGTGTATTACGTGTGTAATTCCCCTCAGGTAATACATATTTACTTCGGTTCCAATGTGTATAACCTCCAGAAATGTTAATTCAAACAGAGTGAATGAGAGGTGGTGGAGAACAAACGTAGGGTTGTCGCGAACAAACAGTGCTGTTTGCACGCGGCTAATTAATGTGCCTTGTGTTGTCACAGCTCGGAGACACCCCTGGGATTGCTCACTGGTTTCCTGTGGATTTTTTGAAACATACGGTTTTATCCAACTAGCATTACACTCATCATTTTTTCTTTTAGTTTTTACGTATGTTATTAACAGTTCTCGAAATAATTTAATTCATATTACCTACTGCCTGAGATCGCGGATTCGTTTCCCGCACAGGACAATCATTTGTGTGATATTAGATTTGTCTTACAAATATTTTTAATGCGTCTGTCTGTGTTTTTTCTTTTTTTTAATTATAATAAGGAGCTTAGCTTGGAACCATAGCCAGGAACTTTTTACATAAAGCCCTCTTTTGTGAAAAGTCCATGAATATTTTTAAACTCAATATAGTATATGAATAACAACATAAGGAAGCTAACATAAGTATCAATTACTGTCTATATATTTGTTACAGTAAGTACGGAGCCGTGTGCGTCATCATTATACACTATGTATCACTGTTAATAACTGGTTACAGACGCTCTCTCATATAATATTATATTAATAACAGTGTAGTACTTGTATCTAGGTTTTTACCTGAACATAAAATAATTACAACTGAAATATACACTTTTTAATGTGAAAGCGATTGTTGCTGAGTAACTCCAACGCTGGTATTCAACTCTGTGTCTATCTTAAAATAAAGAATCAATAAGGTTATTAGAGTATTCTGTGTGGACTCTAGAATTGTATATATCTACTCGTTTCTATTTATCTTTTAAATATGTAACATATTGAATAATATTCCTGAGCCAGTACGTACAGTCTGGGTTGTCCAGGCGTGGACGCTCACGTGCGTCACGAGTCGTGCGAGGCAGTACTGCACGTGAGGTTCCTCATCAACGAGGGAGCACTCGTCACAGTCACAGCAGACGATCAGTTACATCTGTGGACATTCAGACAGAAGTCACCGCAGAGATTACACTCACTCAAGTTTCAGAGAGAACGGTGCGTATGTTTATATCTTTATTCATTTAGTTTTCAGCTTTTCAGCAGCATAACTGAACATAAGGTTTCTCAAAGAAGGTCACAGAGCATGGTGCTGACCGTATCGTCGCCCTAGCAGTCTACCAGATATGTACCTATATACTTACGATCAATATTTTGATTAAACAAACACAAATACGCGACTTATTTGTAACTGTATTTGTAACTCACAGAATAAAATCTATATTATGTGCCATAAATAAAAACAAAACAATTCGTCTTTCGGTACAATATTGTATTATTTTTAATATAAAAACTACGCCGCACAATATATATATTACAGTTTTTAGAATGTCCAGTGAACTTTAAATAAAAGCCAGATTTTATCACAAAAAAGACTTAGTTTAATACCTACTATAATAACCCCTTATTATTATTAGCGTCCATTAATTACGTGAGGTATTTATGAGAATTTTGCGACCCCCCCATCCCCCTTTGCTAAGATTTCGTAAGATTTTCCTCAACCCCCTCCCCCCTCCCTTAATGTCACGCGAGATTTTTCAAAATTTATGTTTTGGCTGTAAACATGTTGAATTATTGAGAAAAAAAAAACAAAAACACCTTACTCTACTATTTTTATTTAAGACTAGCAAAGACTAGTATATTTGTCAATATTACCGTAATTTATCATATTATGTTACACCGTTTTCTGCTAGAACAAAAATTACGTGATATTTGCTAAGACCCCCCTCTCCCCTAAGTGAGATTTGGAAAGATTTCGCTTAACCCCCTTTTCCCCTAGAATACCGCACGTAATTAATGGACGCCCCCAAACTATTCCAGTAATATGCAACCATTTATGTATTTTGGCAAGAATTTAAACAGTCTTGGCATCAAACGTTCCTTCATTACCATGTTCGTTTAGTATCTGGGCTCATGCCAGAAGAAGAGTTGAGGCAATCATATAAGATGATATTAGTTAAATTAATGTATTTTGTATGAGTCCTGTGGTTAGGAGTCCGTTGTAGTGGGTGAACTGAGGGAAGTGTTATAACTATCACCATTTTTATCAGAAAAGATAAAAGCAACTTGCGTTCAGAAACTCATCATGTTTCTATTTGTTTCTTATAGTCTGAACATCTCACTATTGGCTGTGAATCTTCTCCAGAACGGGAGCATATTTAATCTACAATAATACGTTAACCAGACGTTTTGATATAATTTAGAGATATGTAGCTTTTGCTAAGTTCTCTACTTAGATATATCTAGGATATATCGTAAGCTTATACATATGTACTCCATGTTGCGATGTTGTTTATCAAACTCCTCCACGACGACTCCACCGATTTTTATAAAATGTCAAATCTGAGATTCGGTTAGCATCTAATTTTAATACTCCTAAGTCTTATGGGTTCTAGATGCATGCAAGAGAAACTGCAGCACATACTAGTATTGTTATTTTACTCCCTTTATTGTTGTAATGTTAAGGAGCCAACAATTAATTATAATTCGTCTCCCTCTACAAACGTAACAGACATTATAAAGATCATTAACCTTCCTCAAGTTGACAGTTTTACAGGCAACTGTTGTGACACTCGCTACTTAATTACAACAAAATATTACTAAAATGCTAAGTCTTTTTCTAATTACATCTGTACGATTTGTATTATGCAAACTGTTTATAGCTAATTGTTTGTCATGTTGAATAGTAAATATAGCAAACAAATAATTTAGAGTCAATATACATACTGAATTCTAAGCAGATTATCATGGATTATATTTGGGGAAAATCATTTCTGTGATGGCAGGTACATGTTCGTGTGACGATTATCCACAAATCGAAATGTATCTAGGTGTTTTCTGAGCACAAATGTACAAAAAAAAATTATTTTGCGTATTAAATTTGTAATCTGTTATACCGATATACCTACTTAAGTACATTACTTGATCATAAAACTTCAGTTGAGGCCAGAAGACGATGTGTGTACATGAATAATTATTTAATGACACTACATAAAGCAAATTTTCGGCTGCAAACACTTTGCATTGTTACAAGGTTTTATTTCTAACAAAGATTATTAAACACGAGGTCGTATATTCCAGTTGGTTGGAGCTGGTTCATGGACTATTTTACGAGCCATCTGGACTTTGTTGTAGCTATTGTACTAAATAATGTTTCTTAGTAGGCAATATATTATTGTTTATGGTTGTAATTATGCTATGTTTTTAGGGTTCCATACTGAAAGGCGAAATGGTACCTAATTACTAATAGTCTTATTCATAATGACTTATCGGAGGTTCAAAAGTTCGCTAAAATCGGTTCGCGAAAATTGTCAAAACTTGTTATTCATGTTAGTCTTTTTACCACAAAACGTTTATTATCTCTCCGATAAAGTCATCGTTTAAACCTCCGATAAGTCATTATGAATAAGACTATAAGACTCGTTGTTCGTCTGTCCGCTGTCTCTTTTAGGGTTCCGTACCCAAAGGGTAAAAACGGGACCCTATTACTGAGACTTCGCTGTCCGTCCGTCCGTCCGTCCGTCTGTCACCAGGCTGTATCTCAAGAACGATGATAGCTAGACAGTTGAAATTTTCACAGATGATGTATTTCTATTGCCGCTATAACAACAAATACTAAAAATAAAATAAAATAAATATTTAAGGGGGGCTCCCATACAACAAACATGATTTTTTTACCGTTTCTTGCTCGATACTAATAACGTTGCCTTATGTTGCATAGATAATGGTACGGAACCCTTCGAGCGCGAGTCCGACTCGCACTTGACCAATTTTAAAATTTTTGTAGTCATAGCACTAACCTAATAAGAATATTTTTATTTGTTGCTTTTTTCTTCTTTAATTATTTGTCTAAGATGTTAGAGCATCATTAAACTTGGCATTTAAAAAATCTAATATATAAAATTCACGTGTCACAGTGCTAGTTACCGTACTCCTCCGAAACGGCTTGACCGATTCTTCTCAAATTTTGCATACGTATTCAGTAGGTCTGAGAATCGGCCAACATCTATTTTTCAAACTTTTTTTTTTTTAGTATGGCAAAACAACGTTTGCCGGGACAGCTAGTAAACATATATATTTTGCACAACGACCTGTGTTATGAAAATAAGCGTAATACTTAAAGAAATATTATTATTTTAGCATTGTTACTAAGTTACAAAAAACCATAAAAACTCTACCAATCAGATATGCAAATAAGTAATCACGTCTCTAACAATCATTGTAACATTCTACTGAAGAAAACCGGCCATTTTATGTTTCAAAAGTCGAGCTGTTCATTATAAATCAAGTGAAATTCTCTCTTTATGACATGGTCTGTAGAGAGAGCGTCATGAAATCTTTGCGAGCATTAATTACACGGCCGTTGCCATAGCAACCGGAGATGTGTCCTTTGAAACCTTATCCCCTTGCTAACAAACAAGTCCTCCTAAATAGAACCTTTGAGTAAATAGAGATTATAATGCTTATTTCACATAATGAGTCGTAATTTTATCTTTTTCTTCGAAGCGTCTTCAAATAAATTTTAATTTTGTGTCGCCTTTTATTTTAATATAAAGACTTTTCTTTGTTTTTTGTATGGTACGTTTTATAATAGAGCGAATACGAATAAATTTACTATTACGGTTTTAGCAGAAAGAATAATTAAAAATATGTAACTTATAATAAGTAAAATTAGGTGGTACCTACCTTATTTGGGACTATAAAGTATTAATTTGATTGAACCTAAATTATTGTTACACTTTTATGATAAAGTAAACAGCTGTATGATATGTTGCATAACATCATAACTGTTTCTATAAGTATGTCTATGTATGTAATAATAAATAATGTTACATTTCTAAAGCGAATTAAAGGAAAAAAATGGATCTAACCTTATAATAAACCTAAATGTAATTTTCATAATGATAAGTCTCAGCAAGTTGGATGTCCAACACCATACTAGAGGACCAAAGGACGAGAGGACGTTGTGTGAAATGTCGATGAATATTTATTTATTTATACATATATAGAAAATTATCCTTTTTAACAGACTTCAAAAGAGGAGGAGGTTCTTAATTCGTCGCTATGTTTTTCTTTTTTGTTTCTTTTTATGTTTGTTGCCTCATGACTTTTAACTGGGCGAAGCGATTTTAATAATATTTTTTTTATTTGAAAGCTTGTGGTTCCCGTGTGGTCCCATTTGCAAGATCTGATGGTTATCTCCTGAGAAAACGAGGATAGCCCCTGTGGTGGTTTCGATTCGACCCCAGGCCTACTTATTTTCGTAATTTTCCTATATCTACTAATAATTACTTGGACAATGCGTCCCTGAAGGGGACAAAGGTGCTCCACCTCCGCACCTTTGTTGTCGAGATCATACTTAAGAGAGGACAATCAAAAGGGCTGATATTAATGTCCATTTTGTCCGACGAGTGGTTGTTTGGATGTTAAGTTACGCTCTAAGACCGCACGAACCGGCTAGTAAATAAAACAACTGTAGAACAGCTTTAGATTTAGGCCCGTATTATGCTATGCAGTAGCTTTCCTGCAGTGTGTTTATTAGACGGTATTAGTACCGTGCAGTATGCGTGGACTTGCCACGAGGCCGCACAAAGCGCGTGCTACAGTTTATTACTGCTGTTGCAGCGTACTATATTTAATACATATTATTCTCACCAAGGTGCGTACCTAATCGGTACATTGAGATCACGAGACAAGAGTCCTTAGGTCTTTAAAACTGCAGCCAAAGTTAGCGGCCTTAGATCGTAGTCGAGGATAGTCGACTATATTAGGTGTTTAATACAAGGAAACAGAGGGCTCTCCGAGCCCGACTGATATGGGGACTAACTAGCTGATCACGTACCACTCAAACGGGACAGAAAACTCATTTCCTTAACGCCCAGTTTATCGAGTTGGCAGGATGTCGCCATTCGAGCCGATTCCCATGACCAGTGCCGATATGTTTTAATGGGCAACGGACCGAATCATTAATATAACTTAGCTCAAGCAACTCGCGTAGTATAGTACATAGTGGTCAGAGCCTCCTCAGATGCAGGCTCCGTGCACTTTAAGAGTACGACAAATTAAAGATGCACATGATCTTTGGCAAGCCCCAGCTCCTATGATCCAGAGGGTTATTGTTGACGATGGTAAATAATTTCATTATAATAAAATGCTGCTCCATTATGAGATACCTGAGACACGAAGGGACCTCTGTGTAGTTAAAAGGGATACAGCTAAGATAATCGGGCTATCCTTTGCATGAGCATTTAAACCATTTAGTAATGTTGTCCATTGGTCATAACAAAACCTACGGGCGTCCGTTGTCGGTCGTGTCGAATGTCAGTTGGTCAGTTCCATAATTCTATGAATAATAAATAAATAAATAATAACAATAAAAGCTACGCCCTCCTACTTATATCTACTCCGACATTATTTGCCTTAGGGCTTAATTAAAACTAAGTATATCATATAAAGTACTCACCGGATTGTAAGTTAACTTGTATTAACTACGAGTATATTTGGAATTTCTTACTCTAGACCGCCTACGTCATCTCGCACCTCTTGCGCTTTCCTCCTTTTCCATACGCTCCGTTCTATCCTCCATCCGCCCATTCGTCACCTTCACCCCGTATCTCGCCCAAGACCACCGGTCTGTCCCGCAACGCAAAGCGACCATATCGAAATATCAATAGCGAATACCTCACTCAAATCCAAACTCGATTTCTCAAGCGACCGGCCCGCTCCGCGCTCAAAACCACTGTGTCAGTCCACTCATCCTACGTTTTCCATCCCTCAAATCTCCTTCCCTTCGCTAACATTATGCGTGTGCGCCAGCTGTGTACCTCGTATCTCTTTTCCTTTCCGACAACTTATTTACACGTCTACTAAATCTTAACGCTAGACAAGGACAGGCTAATACTGTCTGCGTAATGAAAGCCTGTGCTTTGTTTAAAATCGTCCGACCCTACGCTTTCTAATATTGAGTTATGTACTTTATTGAGATATTAACAATGCATTTGGAGGAACCATTACACCCTCAAATCTCAAAGGCACACAGTCAGACGAACTTTTTTTTTAAATTTTGAAATTTTTTTAAGTCCTTTTAATATTACAGTACCTACTATTACATTATTCGCTGATATTTAGCTATTACTTCGACACGGAGCTTGCAAAGCTTGTTCATGTTCGTGTATCCTATGTTCAGTAGGGTTGCCACTTGATTGTTTTTCTATTAATTTAAATTATTAAGTTTATTAATAACGGAGGCGTGGAAGTTTATAAAACATCGGCCTGGTTACTTTATACACAAATGTAAATATATCTGCCACATATAAATAAGAAACACTACCTACTCCGCAAGAGGATTTAACATATTCTGATTCTATTCTGATTCTAAGCATAATTGAGCTATTTCGAAAATAAATTAGAGATACTTTTTGTAAATATTAAGCTACCCCCTTTTTTTTCCTCCTGTTTTATATTAAAAGTATATTTTAAAATTATTGTAATAATAAAGAAATATACCTTGTAAATATTTAAATATAAATAGATAGAAAAAAATCCTTATTTTGTACAAGCATTTTTGTTTTCATGTGTCACAAAAATTGTCCTAAGTGGATTTTGTTCTACAACTTCACAATACGGAACTGGAAAAAAATTAATACTTCAAATAATTAGCTTAGTTAAAAAACTAAAAAACACGCTTGAAAATACTGAACATTTTTTAGGTTATTGCATTGTCACCGTTGTTAAGTGGGCAAAATTTCAGATCAATCGGACTACTGCAAGTGGCCCAAGTGGGTGGAAATCATTCTTCAATTATTCCGTTACATAAATTAATAGATAGCTAGATAAGCCTAGCTAATAGAAGCGTGTTAAAAAATAATAAAGTAATTACATTAGTGGTAATATTGGTAAGAGTGGCAGCCCTACAATAACACTAGCGAATACAAATTAATTATCTTCAGCGTAACTGCATCGTGTTGAGAGGAGAAACATCGATAGAGGAGGGAGGGGGGCTGGTTCTGCAATAGTTGCTTTGAGGTGTGTGTGTATTGTGGGTGTATTGAATAGTTATACATTCAGGTGTATTGTTCACTTCACGCTGTGTTATTGACAGTGTTTAGTATTGGAAAAGTGATGCGAATTGACAAACTTTGACGAACCTTGACTGAGACTGATTATTTATAATTGGACGCTTTGTTTTTTATAAAATACTAGCTGACCCGGCAAACGTTGTTTTGCCATACTAAAAAAAAAGTTTGAAAAATAGATGTTGGCCGATTCTCAGACCTACTGAATATGAATGTAAAATTTCATAAAAATCAGTCAAGCCGTTTCGGAGGAGTACGGTAACTAACACTGTGACACGTGAATTTTATATATTAGAATATATATGTTGCAGATCACGCATCAAACTCACACAATCTACAAACGACATAAAAGGGTGAGTGTGTGTCTGTTTGATGTCGTTGCATCCACATTGCATCCGCATGCGACATTGTGTACAGTAGGCATATATTCCCAGACGAACGGGACGCATGCATCCTTACATTGTGGATATACCTCCTTCTCGAACTAAACGTTTTGCGTCGTCCTTTATTTGGCGGACAGCTAAAGACTGGAACAATCTGCCGGCGTCTGTGTTTCCGGACAGTTACAATGTAGAAGCATTCAAGAGAAAGGTAATTAGGCTTCTAACATAGTTGTTGCGCTTTACCATCCAAGGCCGCATTACCGCTTACCGTCAGGTGGAATGTAGTCAAGCATCAACATGTACAATGTAAAAAAAAAAAATTACATATATACAGTATATTATAAACCTCGAGAGTGTGAAATTTGGATTTAGTAAATGTTTTTCGGTATATACTCTTAACAGTAAATCTAAGATGTTAAAGACCAGTATACCAGATCTTTAGTTTATGCACCAATACAATAGTACAGTCCTTCTCCTCTTGCTCCGAAACTTGTCTAATATCCTACTATTAACCCTAATTTAAACCGACCTGGGAACCAGATAATCGTCTAGAATTAACATTTCATATATTATTGGCTATTTTCATAGAGGTTGTCTGGATGACCGCAGGTAGTGAACAGTTGTTTGTAATTAAACTATATTTTTCTTCCTTTTTGTAACTCAGTTTTAAATTATATGTAATAAAGATTCTTATATTGTATGATTACCTATTTTTTTGGCCAATAACTTTAACTCTAACCAGCCAACCAACCTCTTGTTCAGCTCAGAATAAAGAAATGAAAACTATACTGAGATGTTTATGCTCTCTAGACGGAGAGCATAAACATCTACGGGGAGACCCCCGTGAGAGTAAAGCGTGACTGTATGTAAAGACGTACCTAAGTGTGTAGATAGATAGATAGCTAAGCATGACAGTAATACGATCGATGTGTCGTAGTTAGATGTGATTGTTTGTATTCAATGTACAGTCTGGTATTTAATAACCAAACTCTACAAATTATATTATAAGAAAATAAATTGTTTTAAAAACACTTTCAAAATATGAAGTTTAGAGGTGTGATGAAATTGAATTATATGTTGTGTATATTTAGTTACATTTACAAAGTTAATTAGATCAGGAAGAATAGTATCTTCGTTATGTTAATAGAAAAGTTAACCAGAAAATACTTTATAAAAGTTTCTAAATAATATTAAGAGTATTTAGTAGCTTGAATGAAAGCCATGAAGCGAGTCTTTATTTGAAGTTAATTAAAAACTGCACAGCTAACTATTTATTCCAAGTCATTAAAAGGTGGAGGACTGTAACGGTCGGGGATGGGTGATACCTGCTGCGGTCACTCGATACCTATAGATAAACTTTTATAGCTACAGATAAAAATAAATATCTTTTATATGAGTAGCCACGATACGTGCCGCAGCTTACATCTTATATTACAGACGTTGTCATATGTATATCACTTTTACATCATTTTGCAGTAACCTGTAGGTTTTTCGATGTTTCAGTTGTATTACATTCACTATGGTCATAAATGGACTGATTTAATACAAAGAAAATCTGTAATAATTATATCATTTTTAAGTACCTATATAGGTCGCAAGTTTGAAAATTTTTTTGTATAAAAAATTGAGTAAATTGTGTTTATTTTTGTCATACAAATATTTGTACTGCGTCTGGATGTTCACTATGTATTGTAAGTATATATTTACTTAAGAAAACTAGTTTAAAACTAGTTTTTTTAGTCTCTCCGTAGTCTAGTCCCTATAACAGAAGCATTAAAGCTTAGTTTGGGACCAAAGGACGTTGTGTAAAATGTCCATGAATATGAATAAATATATATATACTGCTGTTTAAGTGGTTTTACAGCCACCGTCATTGTAAGGATTAAGGCTGAGTTGTAAGGTGTTCTTTTGTAATCTGTTGTTACGGGTTTTGTAAAGAATACCTTGCCTTCTTAAATACCTTACCTTCTTTCTTTCTTTTAAATAAATAAATAAATATTCATAGACATTTTACACAACGTCCTCTGGTCCCAAGCTAAGCTTATTATGCTTGTGTTATGGGTACCAGAATACGGATATAATACATAAACTACTTTTCTTTTGTAAATACATACTTATAATACATAGTAAACACCCAGACGCAGTACAAACATTTGTATGACAATTAAAAACATCACACAAATGATTGTCCTGACCGGGAATCGAACCCGAGACCTCATGATCAGCAGTCCGTTATATAAACCACTCCACCACGAGGCCCGTCAAAGGCCCGTTTTATAACGACAAGGTCGGGACATCGGGTAAATTATTGTATGTATCCAGCATCCGCCTTATAACTGGTGTTTCAAGGTGGTATAGTAAAAATGATAAAAATATAGGGCTTTATTGTTAGTGAAAGTTCTGTGTAACCCACTGTCGTTTAAAATGTAAATATTTAGAGTTTCGTAACCGTGCTACAAGCTACGAATATTACGTAGCAATGCTCTACGTGGATATTATCTTTACATTAACTTTGAAAATTTTCTTACACTATCCGTGTAGAGAGTGACGGGCTAAAAATAAAAATGTCATCACCCCACTTCCTGCTAAGGATACTGTGAGATCTAAGCAATAAATTAAACAGATAACACTATATAAGTTCCAGGGTTGACCAGTACTTAATAGTGGGACATTTACAGGCTGGGAAGAAAACTCTTATAACATGATGTATATTTCAACACTTGTACCGCTGGTGAATTTGGTGTCTCCCTCAAATATAGTTATCTGTTATCGAGTCCATTTTCACCAGCGACACTTACATAAAATTATATTATATCCCCTCATGAATATATATTGTGTGTCGTTATATTGAGGACGTGGTGAAGGCTTTATTGTAAAGCATTGTATTACGGCTTCTATTGTTACGTGTAAACTGGCCATTATATTATATGGAGGTTGATTTTGACACATACTTTGCTACAGTTGAATAGGTTCTATGTTGTGAGAGATTATCTAGTGAGTGATGAATACAGGTGAATATTAAATCTGCGTGGTTTTGATGCCATTTATTTTGCTATATTATGTTTATTTTAAAAGAGATGTGCATTTTTATTACATACCTATTTAACATGTGTGTTTGTTTGTGAACATAGCCTATTTAGTTAATCCGTTCAATACTTACGCTATGGACAAAAAAATAAGTTTATTTTAATTCAAAATTATGGTTAAGTTATCCAGATATATATTTTTTTTGTTATAATGTAGCAGTAGCACATAACGTTTAGAAATAAATTTTATATATACGATGGCCCATCAATTTTGTGTAACTTCTGACTAATGCCTCGAGGATCTCATAATAATAGACTAATAAGCCTGTTAATGGGGCGAATATTTCTTTATTTTTAAAATAAGCACATGTATTAGTGAGTCGTTGAGACAGATATTAAATACGTTGTAAATTCGTCAGGATAACATGTCTACATCTACCGCTGAGCTCCAAGTGGATCCACGTGGGCACTGAGCGAGGCAACGTGCACGTCGTCAATATTGAGACGTTCGCGCTCTCTGGCTACGTCATCAACTGGAACAAAGCCATCGAAGTGTGAGTACCTTGTACTGTATATAGATAACATATAAAGCAATCAACTACACATATTAACATGTGGTATTAATTACAGCTACATACTTTTACTGATTAAAAACAGTCACAGCTCCTCTCGGACTTTCTATAGTAAAAAAAAATATACGGACAAATTGAGAACCTTGTCCTTTTTCAAAGTCAACAAACATAACATATTTGTTATTTCATTACATAATTTTTAGAGTTGTAATGATTACAAAAATCTGTTGAGTATTTTTTGCTTAAAATTATACAATTTTTAGCTTTCTCCAGGTTGTCATACATTTCCTGTATACAGACAAGCATACCAAAAGTGGCACGAATCGGTAATTCAATGTAATGCGTGTAATCCGATACAGCGATAAAGGTCTGTGAGGGTAGTCAGATAAGCTGGCAAGTGATCGCGTACAACCGTCGCCTAATTGCCCATCGCCTAATTAATTAGTAGATGTTTACTTGTGTGGGTCCCCCGGGCCCGGCCGCGGCCCCGGCTCCGGCTCCGGCCCCGGCATCGAGGGATAATGAGCTCATGTTTATCTTTATAAATAGTTGCTAATGTGTAGCATATTCGCTACTTAGTTGTTTTGTTTATATTATGTAATAGCCACATACCAATGTTGAGCAATTATTCACACGCTTTGAGAGAAACTGTCCCGTGCACTGCGGCTCAATTTGTGGTTAACGCAGTACATATCGGGCTGTTACAAGCACAAGTTCATGTAAAAGTGCTCATTTCTCCCAAGTATTTTTATTAAATAAGGCTTAGATGTATCAGTTCTATAAATAGTACTACATATTTAGATCTTGTTTTGGACTGTTGTTTCCTTATGATGCGATCTAAAAAACAAACAAGGTTTATATCATAATATTCTCTAACAGTTGCGCGACTCATTTGTTTAAATAATGCTACTTTTTATGGATTTAGACGCGTATAATTATTTTTTTCTAAAGTTTTTTTTTGTTGTTGTCTAAATCCGTAAAAAATGGTTTTAGGTTTAAAAATTTAAACCTAAAACCACTTTTAACGGATTTATAAATTATTTTCGGTATATTAATCGGATAGATAAATTCTATGCGATTAATATACACTGTAATACTCTTTAATGCGAATATCTTTATAACATTTTCACTTCATAAAGACAAATTTTAATGTTCACATAAAAGTTATATAAAGCGTCGAACGTAAAATGTTAAGAGATACGCTCTCACCCTAACATTGTGATGTGCCTCACAATACTAGCTATAAGGCAGGGCCAATCACCAGTCATGCCCCATCGTAAAAGTTCATTTTAAAATTGTATTATCTCCCAGATGGCAGCACTGTCTATTGTTGCCAGTTCGCAATGTTATGATCGCTATAAACTTACAATTTAATTACCACGACAATAGGATGAAACTTTGTCGTTTATTACAATGTGCAATACAACACGACACACACAGATACTCGTACCTATAGTGACGGTAATTTACGCTAGTTTTATGTACCTGATATAATTATAATAGAGACGCGATTATAACCTATAAATGTTATTATATTTATGCAAAACTAGCTTCTGCCCGCATCTTCGAACGCGTGAAATTTGGAATTTAACCAACCTTTAAAACAAATACGCCATACTCTTGAACCTCTCCATCTATTAAAAAATCCGCTTCAAGATACGTTGCGTAGTGTTAAAGATTTTAGCTCACATAGAAACAGAGAAAACTGTACTTTGTTTCATAATGAGTAATAATAATTGGTCAAGTGCGAGTCGGACTCGCGCACGAAGGGTTCCGTACCATTATCTATGCAACATAAGGCAACGTTATTAGTATCGAGCAAGAAACGGTAAACAAAATCATGTTTGTTGTATGGGAGCCCCCCTTAAATATTTATTTTATTTTATTTTTAGTATTTGTTGTTATAGCGGCAATAGAAATACATCATCTGTGAAAATTTCAACTGTCTAGCTATCACCGTTCTTGAGATACTGGGTACGGAACCCTAAAAATCATGTTTGTTGTATGGGAGCCCCCCTTAAATATTTATTTTATTTTATTTTTAGTATTTGTTGTTATAGCGGCAATAGAAATACATCATCTGTGAAAATTTCAACTGTCTAGCTATCACCGTTCTTGAGATACTGGGTACGGAACCCTAAAAATCATGTTTGTTGTATGGGAGCCCCCCTTAAATATTTATTTTATTTTATTTTTAGTATTTGTTGTTATAGCGGCAATAGAAATACATCATCTGTGAAAATTTCAACTCTCTAGCTATCACCGTTCATGAGATACAGCCTGGTGACAGACGGACGGACGGACGGACGGACGGACAGCGAAGTCTCAGTAATAGGGTTCCGTTTTTACCCTTTGGGTACGGAACCCTAAAAATGAGAAAAATATGTGTTGTTAAAATCAAACCAGCGATCTGTACCAATGATTATACCGTAACCGTACCGTTACGTTTTCAACTAGTTCAGTAGAAACTATTTAATCTCAAGTTGATTAGAATATTTGTACCAGTAGTTGATCGGTCACATTGTGTTGTGAAATCAATCGAATACAACATGAAAGTTGTCGTGTGTATTGTTGGCAGTTTGTATTGAAACTGTTAGCTAACTAACTGTGTTCAATACAGTTGACTCAACTCATTGAATCAAATGTTATCATCTAATCATTCAAGTATTTAAGCGTTGTTTTGATATTTCATAAAGGTTTATTTATTTTAGAAGTCTGTTGGCGCCAATGTTTTATATAGTATTCATACCACAACCTATCAGTTGATATCAAACACAATCTAAACACTTAGACGTATTTATGTATGTACATCGTAGTAGATAGTGTTCTATAGACTCTTCAAAACAAAAAAAAACGTGACGATATGTATATCGATAAAAAATACTACAAAAAGGATATTTAATATATCCAATGAATTATGTGAAAATTTTTCACTAAACTCTCGTTCGTGAGCAACTTAAATATTAAAAATAAAAGACTTTAAAATACTTTTTAAATTTTGCTACGAAAATTCACAACTCAGTTACCTGGGACACTCACTAGGTACCCTTGTGTGCAAAAATTGTACGTGAATATAGTTGAGCGCTCACTAATAGGCCATTTGAGCAATTTGAGCGTATGCAAAGTGCATTAGTTTAGTGGAGCGAGCAGCGCGCTTTACTCGACTAGTCGACGGCTATCACTTCACTCAACTTATTTTCTTGCATACTTTATGGTGCTATATTGTTTTCGACAGACCAGTGGTCTAGTGGTTCATGTAATAGACTTTCACCAGGTCGCTGGTTACATTCCATGGACAATTATTTGTGTAATATTTATATCTATTCTTCGTCTTCTTCTCCAGCCCATTTACATCCCACTGTTGGGCACGGGCCTCCTCCAGTTTGGGAGGGATTATGGTCTACTGGGCCGCGCTGACCAGGCGTGTTGGCACAGGGTTTCATTTCGAGTTTTCCGTCTCTCACAGAAGATGTTAT
Source organism: Orgyia antiqua (assembly GCA_916999025.1). NCBI lineage: Eukaryota > Metazoa > Arthropoda > Insecta > Lepidoptera > Erebidae > Orgyia > Orgyia antiqua. Next base: position 35,826,522 of record OU779866.1, read on the forward strand.
CTGCGTGCAATATCCCTTAGCTGACTTTTACAGCACCCTTGGGAGGAGATGGGGTGGTGACACTTGTATTCTTAATCTGTCACCACACGGAGGATTTATATCTATTAACAGTAGGTAACTGGAGAGTTATGTTAATAAAAATTCGTCACTTGAGCGGTGAATTCTGAAAATTTCTATTATTAAACCAATACATAAAAAAGGTAATAAATATACCATGTTAAACTACAGACTAATTGCTCTAATATCTGTTTTCTCAAAAATTTTAGAACGCTACATATAAAAAGTAATATATAAATATTTAGAATTAAATGACATTATTTGTAAAGAACAAAAAGGATTTCGCGAACAAAAAACAGTTAATATGGGCTATTTACGAGTTTCTCTACAAAACTATGTTAAATATCGATAAAAGAAATCCAGTTTGTGCAATATTTTGCGATATGACGCAGGCTTTTGATCATGTTCATCATGGCATATTAAAAGCGAAACTTGAATGCTATGGAATAACGAAGTCACTTCTACTTCAGCGGAGCGCACCGTAGCCTATGGTGTTCCCCAGGGCAGTGTATTAGGACCCTTGTTATTTATCATTTATATTAACGACTTGCCAAAAACAATTAACCAGCCCATGACTCTTTTTGCAGATGACAGCACACTAACAGTAGCATGCAAATTGAATCGCAATTCTGACGAATATGAAAACGACATCAATCAATCATTTTCTCAAGTAATTTCTTGGTTGCGTAATAACAATCTCATAATAAATTTTAGCAAAACGCAAGTAATCCACTTTAGTCAAAGAGCCTATAATCCTGAAAATGACCAAATTTGTATTACATATGATAACTGTAATATTCATACAGCTAACAGTGCTAAGTTTCTCGGTCTTATAATAGATCCCAAATTAAATTGGAAAGCTCACGTCTCACAGTTATGTAAGAGAATTAGTAGCCGTTCCTATGCATTGTACAAACTCGCATCAGAAGTAAAACATTACTTACCGCATATCATGGACTAGTCGAATCTATTCTCAGATACGGTATAATATTCTGGGGTAACTCAGTTGAAAGAGAAACTGTATTTAAATTACAAAAGCGATGTGTTAGGGCTATGTTTGGTTTAAAAGTCATGGACAGTTGTAAACCATATTTTCTTCGACATGAAATTCTGACATTAAGATCGTTTTATATTTATGAAATAGCAATTTTCGTAAAAACTAATCCTGACATTTTTCCGAAACTATCAGAAGTTAGTACTCGCAATCAGCGTGACAAACATAGACTGTATACATAAAGCTAAAACAGCACTTTTGGGTAAAAGCATTGTTTGTATGGCACCAGTTATGTACAATAAAATTCCTAACGCTTTTAAGGACCTTAACAATAATATATTTAAAATGAAACTAAAAAATTTTTTGATACAAAAAGCTTACTACACAATTAAAGAATTCCTTGCTGATGAACTTTTAAAATAATCTATACTTATACTAACTTCGCTTTGACCCATTTTAATGAACTTTTTTATTATATTGACATGATTTTGTATTATTATTCATATAACTTGACATTTCATATTGACACGTTGATTATTAATTATGGTATTCATTATTTCATTCATTAAAAATTATTCTATGAAATTATATTATATAGTATGCATAATGTAAATACTGTTACGACTCAATTTTATAGGCTGAATATTGACTTAGAATTTTATTATTAGTATCTTATTTCATTTTTTTTTTTATTTCTTTTTTTTGTGACTACGTGATTTATTTGCATAAATACATAGGTACTTTATGTAAAATAAAAATAAAAAAGAAGGGGCTTAAAATTAGGTATCAAAAAATTCGTCCGCATCGCAATTATTGGGTAACGTGCCCAAAAGACTGGCCGCATTGCCACGTTGTATAGCAATGCTTATACAAATTGCCAAATGCAGGCCAGCCTTTTGGTCACGTGAAACGTCGACCAGTCTCTTAGAAAGATCTTTATAAAGAGACTGTATCTTATTATTTTATATTTATGTAAGTATCTTATTATTTTGTATTTAGCATGATACTTTATTCGTTTTATTTTTATCATTTAATTATTAACAATTTGTACGTCTCTGTTATGGGACAGAATATGTTGAACCATTGTATTACTAACATCCATTGTACACATGTCATGTTCATACAAATAAATGATCTTGTCTTGTCTTGTCTTGTCTTGTGGTTTTATAACATTGCAGCACAATATTCTAAGTTCACATTATAATCTGATCGGTTCTGTTCACACCCTCGCACAGTTTTACGCGTTCTTGTTCTGTCATATACAAACTAATTAGAATTTTCTGATTTATTTCATTTGTCCGTAAATTAATTAAAGTTTCGTCAAAATCTCTTTTGTGTTGAGCCTGTTGTCCGTGCGGGTGCGTGGCGTTAGCGGGGCCACTGCGGGACAAATTCGGGGTGTATGCGGGGCGTTGAGGCGTAGCGAGCAAATTACAGAGCTGTCACCAAAACTACTCCGCATTAATTATTTATTTAGTTTTTAATTAGTTTTGAAGGTATATTTTCTACTCAGTGCTGATGCTATTTATTAATGTTGAGCTTCAGGTATCATTATAATACCAATGCTATGATTGAGAAAGCTCATGATCATATTTGTCTTTCAGAATATTGACAATAGTCAACTGTGTCGTTGTCTAATAGTCAATTTATTCTATAAACTCGATAATAGTGGATTAGTGATAATCTACAATTTTACGTCATTACACAAATAGATATTTATAAGCTCTTAAGTGGCTACACCAATAAACATCGCTTTTCATTTCATCTTCTCTCCGTGTAACTTATTCTTAACCGTTTTCCACAAAAATCACATTTAAAACATGTGTTATCTGTACTCGTCCTTGAATGTAATATTATGTACGTGTCACATAATTTGTACAGTATATCCTTTCAATAAGCGAAGAGTTTTCTTGAGTACATTTTAATACGCTATTTTTACAATCACTTGTTGCAAACATAAAATTTATAACGTGACATTAAATAATGATGAAACACGATTCTTTGCGTCTGTCATTTCATATATTTTTCAATCGATTCGATACAATAAAAATACATTAATGTTGTTATAATAAAAGCAACAATTTATTTGTATGTTACCTGTTGTTAAAGCTAATCATACATTCGATCTCTGTGCTTTAAGTATTAAATAATATTGAACAATTTTATTCTTTACAACGCTAATTTTGATGTTCGAAATATATTTGCGACCAATAGAAGCGAAGCATCAATCAAAAATGTTGCAAAAACGGTGAACATTTTCTAAATTCGTAGTTTTCTGCTAGTGAATAACTTATCCGCCATACAACTGCTTGAATTGAACAGAGACTATGTATACAAACAGTTAATTCCTTATGAACTTTTCACACAAAGTGTAATTAGAAGAGTATTTTATAAACGGAATATGTTTAAAGTCAGACATATAGTTGAAAACAATTTGCCTTTGAAAATATAGTTAATATAGAATTGTGCTATTTGCTCTCTAATGTACCTATTATATTGCCGACAGACTAAGAACATTTACAGCTAAATTAATACAAGCTATAGAAATTTCTGAAATGTATGAATTTCTTAGAACAGTTGCTAAGTTCTAGAGAGTTTTGCGGATAGAAGATAATGGTTATGGCACCCTCATCATACTATAAACTTAGACAGTTGCCTACCTACATCTGATCCAGTTGTTCACAAGCTATTTGCCTAAAATATGCCTGTAATAGGTAACAGTGTTAGAAGCACAGTTAAATGGAAAAGTGGTCTAGGAACGCTCCTGCCGCTATAACTATTATCGTAAACGTTAAATTCACAAACAATAAACATCGTTGTTATAACATTCCTCGCAGTGATGTGCCAACCCTATCTCTGAGTATCAAGTTCTTGATTCAAATACAGTGCTCTCATTGGCGCGTCATAACGAATTTCCGCGAATGGTGTTACACTAACAATTAAAACGCTTAGGGCTGTCACACACTTATTGTTGAATTTCATCGTATATTTAAAATTACTATCACGATTTAACGACATCCGTCCTTCGCAGGAGTGTCAGGACAAAGAAATCCCGAGGGTTGCTTTAAAAATAAAAATGCTAGAAAGGCATTGTCTTCTTCTGAAAAGTCATATAATTTATGAAGAGAGGAAACGATGCGAGTGGGGGCGCTTCAATATAATAATAAAAAGAACGTCGCGTTCTCTGTGCCTTGAAGCGGGAAATTGCGTAACTGTTTTGTATTGGAATTTGTTATCTTTCGCGATTGTACCTTTCTTGAGGCGCATCTTTTATGAGCGGTTTTTATTTGACGATGCTCAAACTTACTATATTTATTTTTACATAATAAACTTAGGTACAATATTTGAAACAAGGTCTTGCATACGTTAGTTTTCAGTACAACTTAGTAGCCTATTGATATGATAATTCTTCCAATATTATTTATTTATTGTTTTAGTACGTAATACCTATAGGACGTAACTACATAACGTAACTACTACATAAAGCTATTTTAAAAATAAATGATAATTCTCATGACGTCGAATTCGAGAGAGATATAATTATTGTTGAAGAGTTGGTTAAAATGTTTATTAAAAGCTACGACCTTTACCGACATGTTAAAAACAATTCATTAGTACTTACTAGATTTTTATTTGTATGTTTCCAAGTCAATGTTTCAGACTACCAAAAATAAAATTGTAGATTTTAGGAGTCCAATTAATTAATGACATGTGGCGATACGTCTCATGGACTGAAGTCTATTGTGTTTATATTCATATCTCAATGTTCATGACTATTATGTATAATTATATCCTATTAGTAAACTGTTTTGTTAACTTTTATTGCCTCTATAACACAGCTGAAACACGCAAATCGTCACATTATTTGTACTCTCCTTTGTATGTAATTTTACAAAATGAGATTTGTTCGTGTGCCTTTTATACCACATATTCATCTCACACATTGTCTTGTCAGCGAATGAATATGATTATTATTATCTGTCGTGAATGTTGTGCGTCTCTTGGAGCGAGTAGTCAGCTGATGAGAGCGTGAATGTGCTTCTCTCTGGGGTAATCATAAACAAACACTTGCTTTTTGTTCTCTTCATTAACTTTATTAGATGTCATAAAATCTAGGTTTAACGAGAAAATAATAAGTTTATGTCTTTTAAATTTCCAAAAGAGGTCGCGTGTTCGATTCCCGCTCGGGACAATCATCTGTGAGATTTTTATAATTGTCATACAAATGTTTGTACTGCGTCTGGGTGTTTACTATATATTATAAGTATGTATTTACAAAGTAAAGTAGTTTATGTATTCTATCCGTATTCTGGTACCCATAACACAAGCATATAAGCTTAGCTTGGGACCAGAGGACGTTGTGTGAAATGTCCATGAATATTTATTTATTAAAAAAGTTGCTTAATACTTCGTTTACATTTTCAGTGTTTTTTATCTATTGAGGCTTTGGTTCAAGCTTATTTGCGTGGTTGAAGTCATTAATCAATCCGATATGTGTATGTGTACACATGTATCATCATCAATGAGGCACAGGTGCTTCTGTATTCAGCCAAGCCTGCCCTGTACATGTACACGTACCACGTAATTCAAAAACGATAACAGCTGAATTCAATACCATTAGTATTCTGTCGTGACTCTTGGACGACAATAAAACTAAACGAAAACGTGATTCAAATATATTTTGCGTATCGATATTATAAATACAATACAACAATACAAGTCTAGGTAACATCACTAGCCCACGTGAACTAACTGTTTAGATTGTTAATCTTTGGCTAAAGCACAAAAAGTAATGACACTGGCAATATTAAAAGTTATAGAACTTGTCTATGTTCGAAATTTTGAAAAACTGGAAAGCAATAGTGTGTTTGTTGTAAATGTGTGTGTGCCTTTAGAGAATTAACCGTTTCGATAATATTAGTCGCAATTACAAACATTAAAGTTCGGTGCATTTCTGAGGTGACGCACCAACCTTAGTAGCCTGGTTTTAATTGTTGATTGGAATAGTATGCTCTGATATCGGTGAGCCTTAACGAATGTCAGCAAATATGACGTCACAATAACAATTCAAGTACATAAGGCTACAGGTTCCTTGTAAAATATTGCTTATGTATTGCTCCTGTAGTGCTTCGACTACATGCATCCATTATAAGAGTAATGATTCTGTAGATTTACTTTCAAACGAAATAGACAGAAAAATCTTAGCAATTTTTCTTTTGAAAATCATATTATTTATGTTGTGATGTAAGGACGCGAGTGGGGGTGACTCAATATAATACAAGAAGGCTGCGTCCTCCTTTGAAGCGACAAATTACGTGACTATTTTATATTGACGTTCGTTACCTTTGTGATCCTGCCTTTTTGTCTTGTCTCGATGCAGTGCTTCATTGTATGTTGATGTTGATTTTTTCAGAAATAGCATTTTGTATTTTTATAGCACTCACGGCGAACATCTCAATACATACTTGCATTTATCCTATTTATAAACGGGCGGCCTTACTTATTTGTGGTAAAATTTAAGTTACACTACCTATATGTTTTTTAAACATTATAAATAATATAACTAACATTGATAATATAAAACATATCACAGAACGAGTTGAGCAACCAGTGGTTCACCTGAGTGTCCGATTGTGTCGAGAGTTGGAGAGCTATCGACCGACACTCGAAAGCCGCTACACTCATCTCGACTGACACTCCGCCCTGAGAGCTATCGACATACGATATCTTTTATCTGAACTCGTATTTATTCCAAAGATTTATTTGCAAACAAATCCTAATGTTGTGTCCACAATAATGGTAAATATTCCAAATTATTTAAGGTTTGTGACATGAATCATATAAGAACTTGCACGACCAATAAATTTGTTTCGAAAAAAAGATGCTATCGGGGAACTATTCTTAGTCATTAAAAGAGGATCTCACCAGATAGTATGCGAGTGAAGCTGAACAAAATTTTAAAATATATCTGCAGTAAGAAAATGAAAGCTATGGCAGAATAAAATTCGTATAAAATGTAGCCGTAAAACTGGTATGTTTTTTACCAATAAAAGCATTGTCCATTTTGCCTCCGTGGAGCATCGCGTGAACAAATCCACTACATACAAATTAGAGAGCAGGTTCAAAGCCGACCTCATCCGACTGTTCCCCGACACACCACTCAACCAACCCTCCTCCCTTCCTCCCCCAGAGAGGGTGGACTGGGAGGGTGAACTAGGCAACAAGTGGCGCCGGGACGTCGCCGTATCTTTGACGCGCCTGTACTCGTATCCAATGGTTACACAATACTGATACAATGTGACACTAATGACTACGCCTTTGAACATTCAAAATATAAGATTACCTACTCATATATACGTAGGTACATATTACGTACGTACTTATCTGAGCTAGTAGTGTCAATCAAATGCTTCCTCGGAGCGTTTTTGTTTTAACAAGAAATGTTGTGATCATCTAGATTCTAGATGGACGCTTATATTACAAATATAAATATGGTAGAGCTTTTGATTTAGTATCAGTAACAAACATTTGAAAATTAAACAGAACTTCTTAAATGTAAATGAAACGTGTAGGCTAAATAAAACTGGCGCTGTTTTATTTTTCATGAAAAATATGTCTATCAAGTAGATATTCAAATATTTTAAGTCCAAAAAGAGTTAACATTTTAAAAACATGTTGTAGGGACAGATGCATAGTTATAACTAAATGTATACCTAATGTACGTATTAATTGTTTCAGTACGAGGCCGAGTCACCCCGGGGCTGTGGTAGAAATTAGTGATAATCCCTTAGATGCTAGCAAGGTAATTGTAATATAATCATAATAATATTTTTGCATATAACAATCATTATTACAAATTTCTGAAGAAATATGTCCTAAATGGCTCCTTTATTCATTAATATGATTTAATAGTATTAGATTATAGGCCTTACCTACTACCAAGGTTCGCAAGATTCTCTGAAAATAAAAGTTAAATCTCTTTCCGCAGTATTTAATACGTGTATTTGTGTTGTTCCAGTTGTTGATAGCCTTCGAGTCAGGCGTCCTCGTGGTGTGGGACCTGCGGGCCCGCGCAGCGGAGTGGCGGGGCGCGCTGGGCTCCGGGGGCCCCGGTGAGGGCGTGCGCGCCGCCGCCTGGCAACACGACGGTAAACTGATGACGGCGCATGTGGACGGGGCACTCGCTGTGTGGACCACACGCGCGCCCAGACCTACCTCGTTGTCATATCCGCATGGTGAGTCACTCTGCTTCACAACATCTAACTACTCCTTCATTCATGTCCCAATATTGGGCACGGACTTTCTCTACATCTGGCTGTTATTTGGTTTATTGTGCCACGCTGAGCGGGCGTATTGTCATAGGGTTTAATCTCTCACACAGACTACGGCAAACTTATGTTTTAATCACCATTTGGAAATCGGATAGATCTCGTACGTTAGCTCAACTTCTTGTTCTTCTAGTTTTAAAAACATTTAATATAATTAAACTTACCATGTAAATTACAATTTTCCCTTTATAGTTGCTTCGATCTGATGAAGTATCTTCATGTTTCAGCGAAAGCAAACAAAGACGGCAAGTTGGAGCCGTGTAAACCTATACTCAGACTAGAATGGAAAACTTCAAGAACGGGGTGAGTCAGGAACACTTTATATTCTTTGAACAAAGTTGTTCTATCAAAAAGACCCCTAATCATTATTTATTAAAGTTACTTCAAAACCACTAACATAATTTAATTTCTTTTCATTGTTGGGTACCATTTGATGTACGTACATCGTTTAGTAACATTTTTAAGAGACAAATCTTAACAACATATAATCTGAGAATTAAAGTTGCAGTGCGTATTGAATCCCAATTTAAATTACCCGATGTAATCTGAAACTAATGACATGTTCACAATTATGTATTAATATCATTAGGAACAACATATTAAAGAACATCACTCAAAGTATCTGTGAAGACGGGGACGACGCGGACTGGTCAGGAACCTTTTATTTGTGATATAAGTTGTAGATACATATTATGCTAAATATATTTAATTTATCGTAATTGATTTGGAATAGATTTTTGAAGAATTTGCAGTTTTAATGTGTACATTATCATCACGCTATTTTTTTTATATTATTATTTCGCTCATTTACTTACACTTGTTGGCTCCGGGTTTTCTTAAGATCTTCTATGGTGTACTTAGATCAGTCTAGTTCCCCTGTGTTTAAATAAAATTGGTCAAGTGCGAGTCGGACTCGCGCACAAAGGGTTCCGTACCATTATCTATGCAACATAAGGCAACGTTATTAGTATCGAGCAAGAAACGGTAAAAAAATCATGTTTGTTGTATGGGAGCCCCCCTTAAATATTTATTTTATTTTATTTTTAGTATTTGTTGTTATAGCGGCAATAGAAATACATCATCTGTGAAAATTTCAACTGTCTAGCTATCACCGTTCTTGAGATACAGCCTGGTGACAGACGTCTCAGTAATAGGGTCCCGTTTTTACCCTTTGGGTACGGAACCCTAAAAATACACCCTTCCTTCAGTTATAACATAAATGCTTTCTTATTAAATACTATCTATCTAAACAGATTACTAATTTTCAAGATCAAATTTGCCTTCATTAATGAACATACCTCATTTTTTTCACAGTGAGAGTCTGGTGATCTTCAGCGGTGGTCTGCCGTCGGACAAGGCGGGCCGCACGCACAGCATCACCGTGCTCAACGGGAAGAGCACCACCGTGCTGGAGATGGAACACAGCGTCGTGGACTTCGTCACGTTGTGCGAGACGCCGCACACTGCTGGTACCTACTGCTCACACACAAGCTCTCAATTATACGTGAATTCTGCCACTTTTTGAATAGATGGATATTTGGTGCATCCCATTTAGAGAATATCGCATTTGTTCATTGCCAATATGAACATAAAATGCTGTAAAAGAATGCGCTAATTTAATTATTTGTTCTAATACGCTCCTAACGTCATGACAAAAGATAAATATAGTATTTTCATGGAGGAAAAGTTTTTAAAGGGAACTTTTTATGGCATCTTCGGTTTAAATATTTTATGTTTTGGTGGTATATTAGCTCTATTGAATACAGAACATTATTGAGATATTTTAAAAATGATTGTGATGACTTAATAAATTGAATTATTCAAATTCAAATTCAAATTCAAAATTTCTTTATTTGTTAAGAACATGGGTTATAAAACAGGTATAAAATATTGGTGGTGAAAAAAATTAATATTGAGCTCCAACATGTTTGGCCATTACAGGCGTACAAAAGATTATGTTTATAAAAAAACAGGTCATAGAATTATTAGAGTATAATATTATACCGTATCGAACTTAAATACAATGTCTGGATTTAATATGGATTAGTAAAAAAATAAAAAATTATGTCAAATTAATTAGTAAAAGAAAAATAATCAACAAAAACAAATCAAAAACATAATGTCAAAACTAAGCAACTATATAAATAAAAAGACTAGTCATGTAAAAAGTCAGAAACTCTATAATAGCATTTCTCAACTAGCATTTTTCTTAATTGAGCTTTAAAGGAATTAATATTAGAGTTTTTAATTTTGTCAGGTATTTTGTTATATATAATGGGAGCCATACAAAAAATGCTCTTGGTCATGAATGTAGTTTTAGCAGGCTGCACTCGTAACCTAGTGGTGTCCCGTTGACTACGGGTGGCACCCTCTGCTAACCGCGTGAATAAATGTTGGTTACATTTTACAAACAGTGCTGTTTCGTAAATATATAGTGACGGAAGTGTTAGAGTTCTGTGTTTTATAAAATAAGATCTACAACTATCTGTTGTTTTCAAACCAAACATTGCTCTTATGCACCGCTTTTGAGTTTTAAACATAATATCTTTATTTGTGGAGTTTCCCCAGAAAATAACACCATAACGCAATATCGAAGCAACAAGTCCGTGGAACAATTATGGTGGAAAAAGTGATTACCGCAAGCGGGACTTGAACCCACGACCTCGGAATACCGTTCCGTAGCTCTTCCAACTGAGCTTATTGCGGTCGTGCTTTTAGTAATCAATTAAGCCACCACATTTGTCACTCGATTGAGTTTATATATTTTTACGTACACTACGTACACGCGGTAATCACTTTTTCCATCATAATTCAATTTATTAAGTAAAAGCCACAGAATAATAGCATAGCATGTCAATTGCAAAATTAATAAATTATGACGTTTTCTGTTCAATTTCAGACTACCAGGAGCCATACGCGATAGTGGTGCTACTGCAGAACGACCTGGTGGTGATAGACCTGCAGTCCCCCGGGTACCCGTGCTTCGAGAACCCCTACCCAATGGACATACACGAGTCGCCCGTTACCTGCTGCTCGTACTTCGCGGACTGTCCTTCAGACTTGGTGCTTATTCTACAGATATATACTGCTAGAAGTGCTAGATGCAATTATGATATTAATACTAATCTAACCGGAAGTTTTGTAGACATCAATCCATAAATCCTAAATGTAAATTTCCAGATCCCAGCGTTTTACTCAGTAGGTCGGCAAGGTAACAAGAAAGCAACTGGCTTTAGTGAAAAGTTATGGCCCATCAATGGAGGCGAATGGGCGCCTGCATCATGTTCCTACAGTGAGATTATACTTACTGGGTACGTATTAAATATAAACATAACATAGTATTTTACTTGATATTTTTAAGTTCTCTTTATTCTTTGAAGTCATCCTTTTACCAAAGGCTTATATGTATATGTTTGAAAGGAAAGGTACTATTTAATATTTACAATTAGATTCTTTAAGAAGCAACTTGGGTATCGAGAACCGATTCTTCTTCTAGGAACCGGGAATTTCGGTACCGGCCGTTGCAGGAACCGGGAATTCCCGGGATTCTCGGGAATTTCGGGAAATTTTTTGCTCATGTAGAAAGATGTGTTATTCACAAATAATTATCATATTTGATTAACTAATTGAGGAATTCAATCGCAGTTTAAGTAATTACAGCAAGTATATGTGTACGTTTGCGCTTAAAATAATTGAGTGTGAGGTCAAGCTCTTATACCTAACGCTGTTTTCGGATGCGGGAAATAGAAAATGAAAAAGACCAATTTGGAATAATAGAGATAGTAATCATATAACATACTAATAGGGATAGTAGATCATAGTATTCATCATTATATAGTATTCATTTCTATTTAGTACACTGCGAAATATTTTATTAAAAAGAAAATAACTAGATAATTCATAGAATGAGGTAATGGCACAGAACATTTTAAGTTGCCAAAAATAAAAATGAATTATGGTTTGGTCAGTGTAATCTGTTAGTCGGTAATATATGTCTGAACTAACTCAAAACAACAACTTACAAAAATTTCGTACCTGAAATATTTAATCGTCCCGCTCATGGTTATCATTTTTTCCACTATAATTTAGTTTATTTAGTAAAAGCATAGCAAGTCAATTGCAAAAATTCATAAATTAATATTTAATCATGTTTCAAATCAAAATCAATGTTTTTCCGCGAATTATGATTGTTCGCAATTTAAGTACTTGTGTAGTCAAGAATTTCTACGTCATCCCTTTTCTGAATGTGATACAACTTCTGATACAAAATCATTTTAAATGTGTTGCAAGAAAAAAGATACGAAGCTCCCGTGCTTATAGGACGTCTATTATTTGGTATATAAAATGGGCAAGGTTCCGCCACACCTTAAACACGTGATTATTATTTCTAATGCCAACAATATTGCTTCAAAATCAACTAGAATTTAGAGACTAAACCTTAACCAGTTATACAAAAAAGGTATCCTCTTGGACCGCTCCATCTGATAAAAGAAACTGCATCAAAATCCGTGTAGTTTTGAAGATATAAGCTCACGTAGGGACATAGATACAAAAATAACGTCCTGTATTATAATAAATAAAGATGAAACTTTTTTGCGTTTTATATAATTTCTACTCAATAATTACTTAATACCTTTTGGCTATGTTCGAGGATGTTTAGGAATATTTTAAGTTTTAAGTGCCCAAATACACATTTCGAGGTTCCTTTTATGTATTACATTATACATGCAAAATCAACTAGACAACGCTTAAAATTTTGAAATAATTTCTAATTACGTATAGCTCCGCCTATTTTTAACGTAAACAGGACAATAGACCGATACAGGGCAATAGAGTGCTCATTTATTTTCAAATTATGTATGCTTTCATTGCCTTTCAGGCCCACAATGTTAGGGCAAATGGATCTCTCTTTTTATGATATGTAATAAACTAATAAACTTTGTCAGGCTCTTTGACAAAAATATTTTATATAATTGTATCAACATAAAATATTTCGGCAATATAATGTCCAGACTTTTCGAAAAGTGTTCTTTAATCTTCACATTATTTATGTTCATTGAGAAGTAGGAAAAAGACCTCATTTAAAAAAATCATAGCAGTGATTTTGTACGTTCTTGAATAGGTTAAATTGGACCGGAATTTAACAGTAATATTTTGTAAGACTAACAATACTAAAATAATCAATATATTATAGAGATTGCTCGCTAATTTATCATGTTTTAAAAGCATTTTTACATAGATATTATAGGAACCGAAAATCCCGAAATTCCCGGTTCCTATGATTGGATTTCCCGGTTCTTGGACGGCCCAAAATTCCCGGGATTTTCGGTTCCGGGAATTCCCGGTTCTGAACCCTAGCAACATAAAAATGTAATATTGCATCATGGAATATGTTGCACTTTTCATAAATAATTGGTCAAGTGCGAGTCGGACTCGCGCACGAAGGGTTCCGTACCATTATCTATGCAACATAAGGCAACGTTATTAGTATCGAGCAAGAAACGGTAAAAAAATCATGTTTGTTGTATGGGAGCCCCCCTTAAATATTTATTTTATTTTATTTTTAGTATTTGTTGTTATAGCGGCAATAGAAATACATCATCTGTGAAAATTTCAACTGTCTAGCTATCACCGTTCTTGAGATACTGCGTACGGAACCCTAAAAATCATGTTTGTTGTATGGGAGCCCCCCTTAAATATTTATTTTATTTTATTTTTAGTATTTGTTGTTATAGCGGCAATAGAAATACATCATCTGTGAAAATTTCAACTGTCTAGCTATCACCGTTCTTGAGATACTGGGTACGGAACCATAAAAATCATGTTTGTTGTATGGGAGCCCCCCTTAAATATTTATTTTATTTTATTTTTAGTATTTGTTGTTATAGCGGCAATAGAAATACATCATCTGTGAAAATTTCAACTCTCTAGCTATCACCGTTCTTGAGATACAGCCTGGTGACAGACGGACGGACGGACGGACGGACGGACGGACGGACGGACGGACGGACGGACGGACGGATGGACGGACGGACGGACAGCGAAGTCTCAGTAATAGGGTCCCGTTTTTACCCTTTGGGTACGGAACCCTAAAAATGGTGCGGGAATGATCATATGTACATCTCTGTTGTTTCCAGGCATGCGGACGGTAGTGTTAAGTTTTGGGACGCGAGTGCGGGTACCTTACAAATATTGTACAAATTAAAATGTTCTAAAGGTAAGTGGAAATCTAATATATAAAATTCACGTGTCACAGTGTTAGTTACCGTACTCCTCCGAAACGGCTTGACCGATTCTTCTCAAATTTTGCATACATATTCAGTAGGTCTGAGAATCGGCCAACATCTATTTTTCAAACTTTTTTTTTAGTATGGCAAAACAACGTTAGCCGGGTCAGCTAGTAAAACTATATATTTAATAATTTTTCTACGTAATTTATGTGGTGGTATGGCTCTCCATATTAGAAAGTAAATTTTTGATCTTTAACAAACGCTTGACGTTAAAAATGACTTAGTTTCTGCGGTGATGATCTTTTCGGTAACCGCGTGCTATAACTAAGACAGTACGTAACGCGCAGTGTTCGAGCGTCGCGGCAGCACGGCGGGCGCGCCCTCCTACAGCGAGGACAGTCCCCTGGCGCTGCAGCAGGTGGCGCTCTGTGCGGAGTCACGGCGCCTGGCTGTGGCGCTGCCTCACGGACACGTGCTACTCTTTAAGTTCCGCAAGAATGAGACACACGGAGAGACACAGGTAGGTCTTCTCATTTAAGACTTGACCAGAGGGGAGTAGCTTTCTTGAAAGGGGGCTTTTAGGTCTGTATCAAAAGGCCTGTGTATTAAAAGTTTTTAAGCTATTGCATAGCTTCTATCGCGGGCCTTGAGCGTGGAGACTAAATGCATAAAATTCGAAATTTAATTTCCGTAACAAAGATAGCGTAACTAAAAATCACTATGTCAATTTTGGCGTTAGTTTTATTTTATTGACATTTGATTGACAATCGCTATTTTATCATAATTACCATAAACAATGGACAGATGTAAGCATCAGTAAATAAGAATTATTAATCTTATTTTAGTTTATGGTATTTAGATTCTTGCATACATAAAATTAATAAATAATTATAATTGTATAAGTTGATAAAAAATACTATGCAATAGCTTTACCGCGGCAGTCCCCGAGTGACACACGTCTTTTTTATATTTTTTTAATTGGGACTTCTTCTTCGACAAACTTTTGAACTTGAACACCTCGTACCACGGTGGGCGCCAAAGTGATACTCAATGGTTTTTATAACTAAAATGACAAATCAAATAATGCTGTTGTTTATATAAGACTAATGGTATTTTGGTTCCTTGCTCCGTTAACTTGAATATTGGACCTAATTTTAGTAATTTTAACAATATTAAGCTGTAGTAAAAGTACTAAAATCGTATACATTTAGAGTTGTAATATTATTTTACCAAAGATTTGATGCTTTTTGTGTTTGTTTAAATTGCAGGTTATAGAAATTCCCATGATAACAGACACGTTAGAAGAAGAAGGTTCACCAGAGGCAGACGGCGCGCGCTCCATGTCGTTTAGTCGCGGGGGGGACACCTCCGAGGGGGAAAGCAGAAGAGTAAGTACTCTAACTAAAAATGTATGTAAGTAGAAGCGACTTAATATACTTACGACTTTACTTTAACAATATTTGCTTTAGTCTTAACATGCATAAAACGAGCAACCAAGGGCTCAATTGAGATCCATCTTTATTAATTCATTCTCTCACTTTATTTATTTCTCTCAGAATATATTTGAAAACACAAAGAGCAAACAAAATAGCTAGACCTTGATACGTCATGATGGTTATCCACTCAAGAATTTCAATCACCAATCACGTCACAAAGTCTCAGACAATACTGTTCCTAACTCGCTTTGTGGGCTGTATTCATTATAAAGTGTATTGTATTTTACGGGTATTGTATTTTATCCATATTTTGGCACTCATAATACGAATAAATAAGCTTAGCTTGGCACCAGAGGTTATCGTGTGAAATGTCCGTGAATATTGACATATATTAGTTGTAATTATATTTCAGTCAGGTGTATGGTCAGGCAGCGGCGCCGGTTGCGGCAGCTCGCTGCGGGTTCGCGGCGCGGACGGTACCGGGGGCGCGCGCCGGGCGCCGGGCTTCCAGCCCACCCTGGTGGCGCTGCAGCTGGGCGCCCCTCACAGTGTGGCCGCACTCACCATCAACTCTTCGTACGGACTGTAAGTCCACACTCTACTAACGCTTCTCTTCTACCGAAATAGTATGGTGGTTGTCTAAATAAAACAACTTGATATAAATTCGGACGAGTCTATTTTTGTCTTAAAATTTAGTGTGACGTTTCAAAAACATTTTAAATTAATTAAATAGTCTAAATTATTTGAATAAGCTGGTCGCAAATCATTGTCATTTAAAGTAAAATTTTCATATTTATATTTTTCACATTTAGACAGGGGCGTAGTTACCGCCATATCAATGATCGGGGGCCCAGCCCGGGGCGGGGCCCCGGAAGGTTGCTAGAAAGGTCACCTAAAATCTTTTTGAGATTTTTAACCCAATTTGACACACGTTTTATAGAGGCCAGACACGAGTAAAGGTAAAATATAATAATAATTGTAATATTTTTCCTTGCCGTATGTTTAATTTTAGTAGTAGTAATGTTACGTTATAAGTACTACATATAATATATAGTGAGTCGTTCTGTTCAACACGATGCGTGTGCAGCATGGCGTGGGGCGGCGAGCGCGGCGTGGTGGTGGTGGACATGTCGCGGCGCGTGGTGGTGGGCGCGCTGCCCGTCACCGCGCTCTACCAGCCCGCCGACCTGGGCGCGCTCCCGCACAGGCAGCGCTCGCCCAGCGTCGACCAGGTACACGCACACACTCACACACCTCCTTATAT
Organism: Orgyia antiqua; assembly: GCA_916999025.1. Classification (NCBI taxonomy): domain Eukaryota; kingdom Metazoa; phylum Arthropoda; class Insecta; order Lepidoptera; family Erebidae; genus Orgyia; species Orgyia antiqua. The sequence continues at coordinate 35,843,831 of OU779866.1, forward strand.
ATGAGTTGCAGTTTCATTTGATTTTATATAATTTGCCGGCTGCGGCCCCACCAGACCCTTTAACACTTTATGTTACGTTCAGTTTATATTATTGATAGAGCAGTAGTGCCGCCCCCGGCTTCTCCCGTAGTCACATCTTGGCATGGCGTCGTCAGTCATTCTTTACACTCGGCCTGTCTTTATCTATATCTATCGCATACATACCTACCCACATACCGTAGTTGTTATTTACCGATACACACGGCCCCGGTCCCCCCTCGTCGGTAGCGGTCCCGGTCCTCGCTATACTTCATCATTATATTTTTTCCCCCTTCCTCGCGTCCAAGCTGGAGGAGAGCGGCCCCTCGCCCGCGAGCCCCGCCGATCCGACGGAGGAGCCCGCGCCCCCCGACGACAAGCACAAACTGGACTCCAGACGGAAATCGACCTCCTGGAAGAACTTTAACCTGAAGCGTCAGCTCTCGAAAGTCGATCTGAAATTTAAAGCGGCGTTCGCGGTGCCCACCGAGAATAATCTCGAGGAGGTTACGGTTCCGAGTCAGCCCGACAGGAGCAACTCTCAGTTCTACTGTGACGCGCCCGATAGAGTAGACCCGACCCCGGAGCAGGGCGGCGGTGACTCGCCGGACAGCGACGATACGAAGCCCTCCGAGACTGAGGAGGAGGTGGAGCAGGGCAGTCAGGTGTCGTCTCCGCTGAGAGTGTGCTCGGACGTGTTCGAGAGGATGCACAGGGAGCTGCAGGAGAAGCGCGCCGGGGACGTGTACGACCGCATGCACCGCGAGCTGCAGGAGCGCTGGCAGGCGCAGGAGGCGGCGGGGACGGGGCCCGAGGCGGCCGAGGCCCCGGTGCGCCCCGACTCGCTGCCGCTGGAGGAGGCCCCGACGAGACCGCCGCGCACGCGGGCCCCGGGCCGCCTGTCCGTGCCCACGGTGCGGGCCCGCGCGCCGCCCCGCCGCGGCAGTGCCGCGCCGCAGGGCTCGCTGGCGGGCTCGCTGATGCGCCGCTTCAGTAAGTATATAGGTCACGCAGCTCACGTCACGATCATCGCTCGGCTCCCTCCCCGGCTCCTCTCTCGCTGCATCAGTCCGAAGCTCCTCCCCTGAATGGTAATGGTTTGTCATTTTACTGATCACTTGTAAGGTAGCCCTCTTTTCATTCGGGACGTAGACTAGCTAGAGGTGATGGTAGTTAGACTTTGAACATTATTACCTGAAACTAATTAGTGGGATAAATTGTGATCGTCCGACGAGCAGGAGGGCGCAACTCGCGCCCGGACCGACGAGACGTAACCGCTTTGTGCTTTTTGTCATATTTGGCTTTTTATATAATATTATTTATGAACTATATATAATATACCTACTGTTATATATAAGTAGTACGTAAGTATATATATAAATAGTTGTGTACAGACGCACAGTAGGTACTATGTAAGTGCCGCACGGGTGATTGATCCGTTTGTTTCATTCGAAGGAGAAGGAGTCCTCGGACGAAGACTCTAACTGCCTTAAATATCTGTTCGCCGACTTCCTCGGTAATTGTTGACGAGTGTTAATTAGTTAAGTTAAGGTGCATCCACTGTTAGGTGATCTGTGTGTAGTGGTGGTGGGGCCCCGCTCGTAGCCAGGGGCCCCGAGCCCGCCCACACCTCGCACTGTTCCCAGGACTGCTAGTAGCGCGCGCCTGCTGCCCGCCACCACTGCGTGACGTCACACATACAGTACAGCCGCGCACACACGCAGGTACACTCACACGCACAGCGCGCGGTGGAGGCTCGTCTACTAACTACGTGTGCTCACCTACACTAGCCACTCTCCTCTATTAACTGTGAACGTATTGTATCGATGCTTCGTGTCTACTTAGTACGTTTCAAAACGGTTAATCATTAGTTTTCTCAAATATAATGAAAATTAAATGTTGGTGGTAGAAGAGGGCGCTTTTTGACATGATTACTTAATTTTCTGTTATTGTATAACACTCCAAATAAAATTATTTCAATTAACTGTTACGTCCGTGATATTTTTGTTACGTTTTATTATCCAATAGCCTTCGATTTGGTATAGTTTTTGTGGTTATTGAGAGTATTACGTGTTTCGCGTCCATAAACGAATACCTACAGAAGTTTTAGAACTTAAATTTTGTAATTACCTACTAAATGCAATTTTTTGTTAGTTACTAAATATTTAAGTAATACTTTAAATGGACTAACAGAATCATTATATAAATATGTATTTGATCATACTTCGTCGTTGGCAAAATAATAGCCGTAAATAATTTAGTTTAATTAATAAACAAAGATATCACTACTTGATAAAACTTCAACCAGTGAAGTTATATCAGACGGTATTCCACGGCAGTATTAAATACAATAGATATCCCGGCAAGCTCCATGTCAAGTTTCATGTTCAAAGCTTTTAGTTTTTAAAATCTGCGGAAAGGACCTTAGACTTTGTCATGTATTGAAGCTATAAAACTTGAGAAAAGTGTTGTTATGTTATAATGTATTAGCACGTAACGATTTGCTGTAAAGGAAATGTGATAGTCAGTAAGTAGGTAGACAGGTGGTAGGTACAGAGAGCTGGTGGTGGTGGAGGTGGAGGTGCGCGGTCTGGGCGCATGTATTGTGTTGTAGATGAACGGGCCGGGCGGAGGCGGGGCCGGCGCGCCGGGCGGCGGGGCCCCGGGCGTGGCGGCGGGGGCCCCGGGCGCGACGGCGGGGCCCGGGGCCGCGGCGGGGGCCCGCGCTGTGCGGCGCTCGCGCTCGCAAGGTACCCGCAAACTGCACAAGTGCCTGTCCACCGCGTCCGACGTGTACGCCGCGCCGCCCGCCGCGCACCACTCGCTACTGACGACGCGCCAGTATTGCAGTTTTGGTAGTACAGTCACCTTGTAACACTCGGCCTCTCTCCTTCCTCACGATCACGATCTGAGGCAGTCGCAGATCCTTCAACACTTCTCTTCACTCACTTCACTTTTGATTTATTCTCGGACGAGCTCGAGCCGGTCCGCTCCTTGACGCTTCGTCTCTGTCCGCCGACATACTAGGTACATGGCCTCGCGCTCGGCTCTCGTCTCCTCACTCTCGTCTCTCTGTTACCTTTTGTTTATTTTATATTTACTTTTAGTTCCGTCATATTCAACTCACTGTTTTACTTCTTTCCATTACTAATATTGTGACGTGTGATCGTGCTGTGAACTTGAAGACGCTCCATTTTTATACGTCGAATGTACTACGCGCAATTCTCGTCGAGTCGACACTTTTAAATGGAAGTTTTCAATTTCACAGAAACTTTATATAAATTGGTTAACTGTGATAATAATAGCACAATGTATATGCATCTGGCTGGCGCTGTATGAGACTGAGACATGAGTGAACGAATCATTGGCTGATATAACGCATGTGTTCAGTTGTTGCCATGATTATTTATTTGTGATATTTTTAATTTCAGATCGGAATCATTTAATAGGTAATCATTGCCATGTTAGTTTTTGTTTAATGTTTTGTTTCTTCTAGTGTTTCCCTCAAAGTACTAGTTGTCCAGGTGGTGATCCTGACTGTCCGTCCACTGATCTGTCATGTATTGTGTAATGTATGAAATACGTGTGATGTATGTGATGTATCTCTGGCTGTATGAGTGACACTAGCCGCACCTCTCATCTATATCTAGTGACGTCACCTCACACCCCACACAACAACTAACTGTATCTACGAGTATATCTACATCTCTATGTATGATGTATCTACATCATACAACTATTTGTTATTGAAACATACAACTACATTATTAAATGGTAGTAGACATGACTCTTGTCATCTCAAGCTTCAATCAAGTTTACCAGTAGCAATACGCATATTACGCATGTACCAGTACCTGGATGATATTATACAATCGCATGATATTAAAACTGTTTCTTCGATAACCTGTTATTACTAAAATTTTAGGAGAGTACCTATCTAAGACCTATGTAACATTTGGAACATTTTAATAATCACGATGGACCAATATAGGCAGGACATATTTATCGACCGGGGCTTGTCTTGTAAGAATCTACTCATCAACCCTGGCCAAATGATTAGAATTCCGTTGTACTATTTCCTATTATATACTTCTATCTGATTTAACAAATATTTAAGGTAGCCAAATTTTCTGTTACCTATTCTCAATATGAGTTCTTTGCGAATTCTCGCTCGAACTGCTTGATTCTTCTTGTTGCTCCAGCTTCTGATAAATTTGAATATCCTTAAGCAAACATAAAAGTGTGGTTAGACCGCGTTCTGTAGTTTATTGAAGATTCTCATTAAATTGAAGTATAAATTGGTTGACATATTGTTGTATGTAAACTTGTTTGTTCGCTAATAGTTGAGTTGTTGTGTGTTTGTGAGGGAGTGTCAGCAGCAGCAGCAATAGCAGCAGCAGCTGGCCTGCTTGTAACGTGTTGTTGTTGTTTGAGGTACAGAACCGCCGGCGGTTCCGCAGTCGTCTATGGACTACCTGCACATTATACAACCCAATGGTACCCGTTCATACATACTGCATCCTTCTCTATTATATTTGTTTCTCTATTATCGTATCGTGTATTGTTTCTGCTTGAGCAGCACTCGTAGGAGTTCAGTTAGAGAACGTCGATGTGACTGTCTTGTTGTCTCACTCTCACACTCTCTCGTCTGCACTCTCCCGATACTTCAACTCGCATGACATAGTGACTACTACAGGTGACTTACTACTCAAAACTATTTTATTGTCTATTTGTATTGCGATACCACGTCGTATTGTTACTATATCTATATGTTATACCTATATATATATATATATATATGTGCATTATATAAGCGACGCTTTCCATTTTGTACTTACTGTACGGACACTATCTGTTTATTATTTAATTTTTGGTAGCCATGTTTAGTTCGTGTGGAGTATCGAGTCACGACCGTTCACGTTCTTATTTATTTGCAACGCGCGCAAGATGGCGGCGCGTCGATCAGTGCAGCCCCGCCCTGGCGTCTCTACTCTGTACCTGTATCATAGTGCATGTCCCCGCGCCTCGCTGCTGACCGCCTGGCCCACTAACCGCCGCCTCTCATCGCTTCATGTTGCATGTTCACGTAGTGCTGTTTATCTTTGTGCTCCCTGATATAACATAACATATACCTGATATATAACAGTGATACCTAATACTGGGCGGGCTGGTGACCGGTGCTGTGAGCGTACTTCACTGTCACTAGTGGTCGTACAAGTAAACAAGTGACCTACAACTATCTGTGGAACTAGGCTGAGATCGGTCGGCATGCGACAGCCCTCTTTTGGCATGTTACATTTGGTATTTAGTACTTACTTGTACTAGCAAGTACTACTAGTACTTACTGGTACAAGTAGATGCACAGTATTGTGGCACCTTCTCTATTTCAGCCTAATTTCACAAGAGCACTAATATTGAGCCCATGAGCTACCAATAGCTAGCTTTAGTCTGCAACAGTACCTAAACTTATGTAGTATTAGTTGAATCGCCGACAGCGCTGCGCCACTTTCGTATTAAATATAAAGTGAGTCTCGATGATATAATAGACAAACAGTCGCGACCTAAACCTACACTCACATTGCATTTACTTCACAAATATGCTTCAAAATGATACCCATTTTAAGGTACATAGAAATTTAAAGTTGTTCTCAAATTATTTAATTTCGATAAAATTTTATTTTATTTTAAATAAAATTAAAAATTATTTAATTTCAGTATATACAGGGTGACTTTGCAAGGTGTTGCCAAATTTTTAGGAGCGACTCTGAATCAGTAACTTAATCGATTTACGTAAAGAACAAAAAAAAATTTTTTTTCATTTTAATTATTCCTATCCGCTGTTTAAAAATAGTACGCGTGGATAATTTACTTCATTCATAGAAAAATACGCACGCACGTCACGATAGTTTCGCAAAAGTTAAACTGCAAGTGTAGTGTAGTGTAGTGATTATGGTACGCGAAAATAAGCCTTATGCTTAACAACATAAGGTTCGGGAGCCGCGCAAGCGAGGGGTAGCGGGAAGCGTAGGTAGGAAAGGGAGGGGGAGAAGCGGCACTAGCTGGGCGGCTCTTTTGGGAAACTTCCTTGCGAATCAGTAGTGACCGTGACCTAATTGCGTAAGCGCATGCCGCTCTTATCGTGCGCCGCTCCTGTTGTATCGCGTGTGCAGTTAAGTGTTGTTGTGACTTGTGACACCAATCATGGCACATAATTATTCACATGCCGAACGATATGAGATGGTGCGTTGCTACATACTTAGTGGAGAAAGTTTACGTGGTGCGCAAAGACTTTACCGTAGTGATAGTTTACCCCGTTTACAACGTCGAGGAATCACCTCGATTGTACTTTCCAGGGCCATAATTTTAGCTGCGAATCAAAATTTACTGGATTTCGGACAATTCACCTCTCCTTCACACGCAATTGGTGGCGGTGGTTATAATCTGACGATACAGTAATTGAATTTTTTGAGCGAAATCCGTGTGCTAGCACGCGAGCTAGTACGCTCACGCGAGGCAGCGCGACGTTTTAACGTGGCCCAATACTACGTTTGGAAGCTTTTAAACTCAAATAATTATCACCCATACCATTACCAACGCGTGCAGGACTTACACGACGGTGATGGACCCGCCCGAATACGTTTTTGTGAGTGGTTACTTGCGAACAATAACAATAACATACTGTGGACGGACGAAGCATTGTTTACGCGCTTTGGAATTTACAACAGTAAAAATGAACATTATTGGGCTCTAAGTAATCCTCATGTTATCAAAAGTAGTTACCACCAAGTCCGGTTTAGTGTTAATGTTTGGGCCGGCATTATCGGAAATGTGATTGTAGGACCAGTGTTTATTGAAGGGTCATTGACCGGTGGCGTGTTGATGAAATTGCACCGTATGTGCACTGCATAAGAACTTGATGGCGCGCTTGTCGGTATGTGGTCTGCATAAGGTCGTTTTTGGCTCTGGTCTCTGATGAATGACGGCGCACGCGGTGTCTCTTTGTTGAGTTACTTTTAAGGACATTTTGAATAGTTTTTTTTTTTTTAAATATTACGGTTATAAATAGTTACATCAAGACGTATTTAGTATTGTTCTATAGTGCTTATTTAAAAAATTTGGCAACACCTTGCAAAGTCATCCTGTATATCCCTTGGCATAGAATTAGATTATTATATTTATTTTTGGGTACAAACACATACTTAGCGTTAATTTTTCTTTTTGACTCATAGTATTCAATATAACATATAAATGTACTAAATATTGAACTTGTGTTTGTCTATTCTCTATTGTACATTTAAATGCTTAATGTGGGTGTTTATTAATTATATCTAACAAGTGTATCACTATAAATAGTTTAATTGAAAAGGACAACAAATGAAGTGTTGAAGTAGAAGCTCGTATAGTAGTGTGTGTGGCGCGGCTCGGTCGGTGTGTGCGCGGTGCGCGTGTGTGCGTGCCGCGTGCTGCGAGTAACGTGTGTGTGTGTGTGTGCGGGCCGGGCAGACAAGTTGGACAGCTCGTTCTCTCGGTCCCGCTCCAGCTCCATGTCCAGCCTCGAGAACATCTCGCAGGAGAGCGTGCAGTGCCTCGCCTTCGCAGACAGCTACACCAGGAAGTCTGGTCAGTACCCACACTGTATCCCACTGTTGGACACCCGCCTCCTACGTACTGTGCCGCGATCACCACGCGTGGCGGCATACGGTTCAGTTTCGATTTTTCTGACTTTCAAAACTTTCAAACTGGCTGGCTCTTACAGCACCCTGGGGAGGAATAGGGGACACTTATACATCATCATATCACAATTACTGTATTGGTCTTCATTCTGTTAATTTTACACCAAGGTTTTAATTTTATACCTAGGCGAGATCCAAAGAAAATTGTAATTGTAAAGTCGAATTCTAAATCGGAAAATTCAAGTTTCCAAGTGAAAAGACGGAATCTAACCTTACAGTATAATAACATACTCAAAAGAGAGAAATTATCTATTCTACAATTCTAAAGCTGTTAACATATAAATAATGAGTAGACTGTTACTGATCCAGAACCGGCGTCGTTGTTACCCACGTTGTGGATAGGCACCACCCAGGGCTCCGTGCTCACCATGATGATCAGTCTACCTGAAGCTGATCTTAGACACACGCAACCTGTCGTCGTCTCTACTAGTGGTACGTTCTCATTACCATTTATTTAAGAGTTTTGAATCACCATAATAGTACCCAATTACTGAATGGTGAAAAATTGTCCTCCCTCACAATAACCAGACTGATCAAGTGTTGGTGAGAGTTTTAATTTACAATTCTATGCAGAAAATGTTAACTTAAATTGTTCTCTGTGATTCTGATGCCCTGATCTTTTCGACTCAAAGTAAATGGTGAAATGCTCATCTCAATGTTGTGTTTCACACAGCAGCATTTATTATTGCGAAGAAACCTGTACCTGATATTACTGTTGTTGTGTTTCAGGTGGACCAATATTTAGGTTAAAAGGTTCGATCCTGACGATGTCGTTCCTCGACTGTAATGGTGCTTTAATACCTTACTCGTATGAAACTTGGAAGGATGACAGTAAAGAGGTGAGTCTCAAACTTAGATCGCTATAAATCAGACTAAAAATTCTCTAAAACATATGATGTTGTCAATGTCTGCAGGTAAGAGAACGTCGTGAGCGAACCCCAACCAAGCAGAGCTCGTCCAGCAGTGGGAGCCGCATGTCCCCCACCCCGGGCGCGGAGCTGGCGGGTGGAGACCGACAGTTTGTGGTGGTCGCCTCGGAGAAGCAGGCGCGCGTCGTGGCGCTACCCAGCCAGAACTGTGTCTACCGGCAGCAGATCGTCGACACTGACTTCGTCGTCAAAGCCGAAACTATCAGCTTGAAAGGTAAACTCACAAAAAATAACCTAAATGTTAATATTAGGCCTGTCAGTAACTAATTTATTTATTTATTTATTTATAATTAAATAAAATTATGTTAATTATACAGGGTGTGGCGTAATTAATGGATAAGCCTGTGCCTGTGGATAAGCCTCCTACTGCGCTATACGAATATGTATATTTTTAATTAATCCTATGTATGGTCTTGAAAAAAATGGCATAAGTCATGTTTTTCATAAAATGACTACTTTCACTAACCAATTCTGCTACTGTTGCCACAATTTTCAAAAGTTTTGCTTTCTGTTTTTTTTATAATACAGCTTAAGAGTTGAATTATTGCAAGCAATAAAGAATTCCCTATTCGTAATACAAATTTTTTGAAAATTATGCATGAAATATCAAAAAAGGGTTATTGATTATTCAATTTGTTGACTTTGTACATCGTCTAGCTTAAAAAATCTTTATGGGAGTTGATTTGCCCAATATCTTAAAAACATGCTTGTTTTATGCAGTTTCCGAAATGGTATAATATTTATTATAATACTTATTAAGTTTGATGTGATATTAAAGAACCAAATGACACTCGTAAAAAAATGTTCTTATTGTGATTTAATTAATCAAATTAATACTGTTAACTTAAACAAACTGTCAGTGGTATTTTAACTTATCTGTCTGAGTTTACCAGTGGGAATGTTAGTCGTTGAAAAAAAATAACAACTTATTTTATTTTTTTTATTCTAAAGATGCAAACACTACATAAATTTTATTTTACAAAAAATGTTCGAAATGGCGGCCACCTGCGGCTATGCAGGCCCTGCATCGACGGATAAATGACCGCTTTAGGCGTCGGATGAAGCCGGAGCTCTTGATTTCATCAGCGGCTTCAAAAATCAGGGCCTTTAGTTGTTCCAGGGATGCTATTTCTTTTTTATACACTTTTTCTTTTAAACACCCCCAGTAAAAAAAGTCTAGAGGGTTCAAATCAGGGGACCTTGGTGGCCACAAAATGGGACCCAAACGACCTATCCACCTCTCATTGTACTCATCATTGAGGTAGTTCCGTACAATTCGTGCGTAGTGAGCGGGACAACCATCATTTTGTAACCAGTAGTTTTCTGGCACATTTAAACTTTGTAATAGTTCCGGCAACGTATTTTGCAGAAAATTTAAATAATTGGGACCTGTTAGTGTCTCGGATAGTTCGACGGGCCCAACTATTTGTCCATTTAAAATTCCTGTCCAAAGGTTCACTTTAAACTGGACTTGAGCTCGGTCTTGCCTTATGTTTCTCGGATTGGTTGCCTGCCAACTATGAAGATTGTGCATGTTGACGTAGCCATTTCTTTTACATGATGACTCATCGCTCCACAGTATTTTGTCAAAAAACGCCGAATCTTCGCGTATTTTTCGCAACATGACGCGACAAAATTGGACTCTAGGCTCATAGTCTCGTGTCATTAGTGTTTGCACCCTTTGATAGTGATACGGGTGAAGCTCATGCCTGTGCAGAATTCTGCCCACAGTACGCGTATCTACACCGGTTCCTCTACTTAACTCACGAATTGATAACTCTGGATTAGCACGCACAGCTTCTAGAACTTCGTCATCACGATGTCGTCGAGGTCTGCCTTCCGAAGCACCACCAACACCGGTACCAGGCATTCGCCCTTCGCTAAAAGCGATGTGCACACGTGTAAACACCCGGTAGTCTGGGTGTCGCAAATCGGGGTATCTTCGACGATATTCGCGTGCAGCTTCATTTGCATTGCAGTTACACAGGCCGTAAATAAGATGCATATTTGCATACTCTTGAGGAGTGTACGTATGACGCGGCATGATCAGTAGTCCAGGGATATGTAGAAGTCGTCGATAATATCACAATTGTCCAATTCGTATAGCAAAAACAGAGTCCGTAGTACATAAGCCAAATTCACGTCACAATAACAAACACGATAGAGCAAACGATATGTGCGCAAGAGACGATAGTCAAAAGAGCACTAACTTTGTTAAACAAGTTCAAAAGCTGTTTTGTTGTTTGTGAGAATAATAAAAATCTATCTCTGTCGCACAACTGTTATTTACCTGACATCAAAATGCTTTGTCTCTGTCTTATGATAAGACTAACCGTCTGGATTTGCCGTGCGATAAACAACCACAAGTAGTTGACTTAGAGTCGTTATCTGCTTACCCTATTCATGGTGGATGACTACCTGCTCCCGAGCACCCAAAAAAGGGTCCATTGTGAATGACTACCTGCTCCGGAGCACACAAAAAAGGGTCCATTCAAACTGTTTACAAAGACATGTTTAAGATAAATTAATAATTCTGTTAAAGAAAATTAGGGTATTTTTTTACAACTGTCGTTTTTTTTTAAAACCTCGTGAAATGTAATAAGTATTATACCATTTCGGAAACTGCATAAAACAAGCATGTTTTTAAGATATTGGGCAAATCAACTCCAATAAAGATTTTTTAAGCTAGACGATGTACAAAGTCAACAAATTGAATAATCAATAACACTTTTTTGATATCTCATGTATTTTTTCCCAAAATTTGTATTACGAATAGGGAATTCTTTATTGCTTTCAATAGCTCACCTCTTAAGCTGTTTTATAAAAAAAACAGAATGCAAAATTTTTGAAAATTGTGGCAACAGTAGCATAATTGGTTAGTGAAAGTAGTCATTTTATGAAAAACATGACTTATGCCATTTTTTTCAAGACCATACATAGGATTAATTAAAAATATACATATTCGTATAGCGCAGTAGGAGGCTTATCCACAGGCACAGGCTTATCCATTAATTACGCCACACCCTGTATATAAAATTATGTTAATAATAAAATTGTTAATTATTTATAATTAAATAATTAAATATAATTATATAAAATTAAATAAATATTAGGTAGTTTTAACATGAGCTCGTATGTAATATGTATTTCCAGATAGCGTATGTTTAGTGAACTACTTGTCGACGGGTCACCTGGTGGCGTACAGCCTGCCATCACTGCGTCCTCTCGTGGACGTGGACTTTCTCCCACTTTCGGAGCTGAGGTGAGTCCTCCCCCTCGTCCCTGGTCGTCCCCCGCCCCCGGGGCCCCTCCCTCGGGCCCCCATACACTGCGCCCCTGGTGACGTCACCACTCTGATCACCTAGTCAGCTCCCCGCACCGGACGAAGGCACTAAATGATAAACAGCTTGTCTGTCACTCACACGATACTACTTAATATTGAATCATTAGCTTCGCAATTACTCTCATGTTGATATTTCGCTATATTTGACGGAGATTTGTTATTATTTAAAGTTTGTGGCACTCATTACGACCATGTGACGTAGTTCGTTTGCTATTTTATCATTTGGGAGCCTCGCGACAGAGTTTCTGTTCAGTATCGATCGATGTTAGAAACTTAGACGTTGTTCGACACCGTCTTCTCGTACCTCACGAGGACGTTGTCGCCTTCTAAGACGTGTTGGGCACTCAGCTACTAGAGTACAGCCGCGCTCTATCTCACCACCAAGTAGACAAAATTTTGCAGAATCTATCGAGCACCACTCGTGCTTCAGATATTTGGCACTCTTTATATTTTAAGTTTGAAGCAGCGACTTCCGCCGCGCTCACACGACACACGCTACCTAACATTCCACCGTCTGATGCGATACTACGAGTACATGCGTTTCACTTTCTAACAACACAACTGTTATATATTATTATTGTACACACATTTAAACATATATTATATTGGTGCTGCAACATGTATGTGGATGTATATACACCAGACCCGACACAGAGCGAGCCCCGCGGTAGTGCAGCCCCGCCCCTCGTATCTATAGTGTGTCCCCACATCACGCTCATCTCTAGTACATGATGATATCTGGCGCACGCCTCGTCCTAGTGCCGCGGGAGGGGCACGCTGCGTGGCGACGCTCTATAGCGCATATTGTACTCAGTAAGGTAGATGGAGGAGCCCCGGTACGCTCGTCCCGGGTCGCCACGCAGCGTCGCCCCCCGCACTAAGGCCGGGCGCGCGCTCTTGACTCACCCGCTGACTGGTGTCTGTGTTCGTGGTAGCTTCCAGACACAGTCCAAACAGAGGGGTATCGTAGACCCAATGCTGTCCATATGGGGCCAGCAGCTCATTGTTAACGAGGACACCGACCAGTAAGTCGCGAGTTGTCTCGCGTTAGTGACCCGCCCTCACCTGTCATGTGGACTCCACCCCTGCCTCTGTCGCCTACCATACAGATGTTCATGTAAAGTTGTCCACTCGCTTGGAGCCCATCATCCCCGAGCCTGTACCCTCCCCTGGAACGTGCTCCCCTCGGCCTCGGGCAAATCATTGCGCTCCACACGACCTACCCACGTGCCGACGTCATCGCGTACAACTTTAAGAACAAGATTTACACAAAATTTTTATTATTTCTCTTAATGCTTTTGATTTGTTTTAATTATTAATTGGCGAAGCTTCCAATATGATTTCTAAATATAATTTGCTAGTGATATTATATCAATGACACACGCACCACGTGACACTCTGTAAGGAGCTCGGTGTACGATGGTTTGCCCCCGCGCCGCGCCGCCCCCCAACCTCGCCCCGCCCCCGCCCCTCGCCCCGCCCCCCGCCCCTCGCTTGGTTAGTCCGTGCGATGTTCCGTGACACACACACTGACACACGCACACACCCACATCGTTATCAGTACTGCGTCTCTCTCTCTATCTCTCTCCCACTTCCTGTCGCTGGCCCGCTGTGTGCGCACTATTACGTTCTTCCTGTCTGCTCTCGCCTGAAGCATGCTACTGCTGAATGTTCTGATCTCATATGTGACCATTGTTACTGTATCTATAATCATATTTAGTGCACGCTAGCTACGCTTACTTTTACGTTAGAATTACATTTGTCCAATAGACGCCACCGCCGGACTCTGTGGACGCCAGGTGAGCAATTTCAATTGATATAGAACGAACTTGTGCCCCGTTTCTGCTCTATCTTGGGACCTCTAAGTCTTCTATTCTGTCTTTTCTCGTCCTATCTCATATTAGAACATCATTTTAACGGTTGTGCTTTACACTGTTTATAAAACTGTGCCCGTGTGATGGTATTTCAGGATAGCAAAGACGTTCTGCTTTAGCAATAGAGGTCACGGACTGTACCTCGCCTCGCCCACTGAAATACAAAAGTTTACCATTGATGCAGAATTCTGGTGAGTAGATTCGAGATGATTTTAAAATTTAATCGTGATCGGTTGCTAAATCTAGAACTCATAGTACCATTGTGAAATGGAATTGGTAGACCAGTGTTACCGACAGTCTCTCACTGTGTGTGATGATAAGAGTCTCTATCTTAAGACGTTATGGTGTGATTGTTCGATTTGCAGTCAACAACTGAACGAGATGCTGGGCGAGTTGTTCCTGCCGAGGGACATGCCGGAGCCGCCCAAGGAAAGCTTCTTTAGAGGACTGTTCGGCGGAGGCGCCAGGCCGCTCGACCGGGAGGAATTATGTAAGCACATTTCATATTTATTGTATCCAAAGTCAAAGTCAGACTCAACATTTTTTATTTTAAACTGGCATGTTTTACTAGGTAGAGAGAAGAACAGAGGAGAAATTTCATAGCTTTTTTGTACTAATATTATTAGCATCCATAACTGTTTCATCGATACGCCTCTGCAGAATAATCGTACGTTTAAACAGTCTGCGAAATTTGTAACTTGTTGCAATATTGCTCGATTTCACCGTCAACGTATTCTCTCGTACTGTTCTCGTCCTCTTTTTTAAATCAATACTAAATAGCTCCTTAAGTAACCATTAAATGTCTCTGAGTGCGGCAGATTAAGGGACCCTAATGAACCGTTATCTGACTCTGAGAGTGAACTTTTTTAAATCAATACTAAAGAGCTCCTTAAGTAACCATTAAATGTCTCTGAGTGCGGCAGTTAGAAACGAAGTATAGATGTAAAGGACACGGAGAGATTGAATCAAATAGTTGTTAAATTTGAGGTACTCTGTTCCAGTCGGAGACAGCAGCGGTAAGCCGAGTCGAGCGGTGGCCAAGCACATCCCGGGGGGCAGCGCGCAGCAGCTGGAGCAGCTGGGGGCCCGGGCCTCCACCGCGGCCGGCGAGGTGTCGCGGGCTCACATGCTGGTGGTGGAGCGCGGGGACAAGTTGTCTCAGCTGGAGGACCGCACCGAGAGGATGCACTCACAGGCCGCGGAGTTCTCCTCCTCCGCGCATCAACTGATGCTCAAGTACAAGGACAAGAAGTGGTACCAGCTGTGAGAGGAGCCCTCCTCGCTGCTGCTCACCCCCTGTATATAGCTCGCTCATTGTTCAACAACTCACTGTACTATACCACTGGGAACATTCTCTGGTCTGATATTCTAAATGTACCGAACCTGTGTCTATATTTTCCTTATGTTACACCTTAAAATATTATGAGATTAGTTCAACATCGCAACATATAAATGTAGGTGTACATTTGATAGATACAATCTATATAATATAAATAAGTATAGCGGGCGAAATCGCTCTGTATAAATTGTTAAGTAAATAATATAAAAATTAACTATTAAATAAAGATTGGAAACTTAAGCATCGGATGACAATAAATTTTGTTACTTGTTGGAGACCTCTTTGAGACATCACGTGTTGTTTCGTTTCACTTGTGAGTACTTGCCTCTCTGTCACACCTCTCTCTCTGCCTCTAGTTGTGTTATATTGGCTGGTGATGCTAGTCACTGTCTCTGTCTACTGTCCTCTCTCTCTCTCTCTCTCTCTATCATGTGTTTAGTTAGCGAGAGTGTGGAGTGTCTCGTGCACAATGCGCTGTCAGCAGTGACCGCGACTGTACCGATGTACAATAACGATAGCAATACAACGTGCTTATAAGTAACTGAACCAGACCAATAAATGTTGTGTCGGTGTTGCTAGCTAACTAAATTATAACTATTTATTATGTGTAAATTAACTACTTAATAAATATGTATGTATATCGCTGTAACATAATATTATAAGTGATGATCGAAGCGAATTCGTTCCGTAACGGAATTTGTATAAATATATACCTAAGTTACTTATTGCTCTTGTAGTACGAGTGTAGTATGTTTCTATACTTAATGATACCGGTGTGTTGGGATGACAGTTTTTACATGCACATAGTGATATCGTGTAAGTTGTGTGGCGACGTAGGGTCGCGTCGCCATCTATATATATATATATATATATATATATATATATATATATATTTATCCTACAAACGATTGGCCGTCCTCTGAAGGAAAAAGTGCATTTAAACGGGCGTCCACCGGCTTTGAGCGTCCGTATACCGGACGCCACTTTTTTGAGCGGTTGCTCTGAGACGCTATTGGTCCCAGCTAGCCGTAGTACAAATATCGACGGAAGTAAAAAAATCGTTGAAATGGCTGCAAAAAAATATTAATAAGTTCCCGAAAAAATCTCAGCGCGGGTGAGGCGCTGCTGCAGCGCGTATATCTACACGCGTATATCCAAGCGAATTTCTAGCTACGGACTCGGTTATTTGGCGTCCGTATTTGCGACGTTGCCAGCTCAGCCATAACATTATGACTTTAACTCAAACAATATCTACTACAGTCAATACAATATACAAAGTCTTCGAACACATAGGTTTTGCGTTATATTCGGCGCCCCTCGTATTATGACATCACTTATTATGAACATGAACTAAGTTAATTAAATAATATTACATTTGTTACATTAATTACTTTTTTATAAAATATGAAGATAGTTTGAGACTCGGAAAAGAACTTTGAATACTTTTATCTCTGAAATCATCTATGGGGCAAAAGGAGAATAGAAGTTAGTATAGGGAATCACACCTGCTATATCGAATTGTATTATATCTGATAAGGTAATAGAAAAGAATGGAAGTTTGCATAACCGTTCTACCGATTGTATAGGGGAAACAGAAAGGTTTGATCAATTTTCAGGACGTAAATTAACTCACGAAACACAACAAAGAACTTCGTTGAAATTCGTAAACAAAAATGTATCGACTCCTATTATAATAAATTGATCAGCTGATCGATATTTTTGAATAGGAGACGAACGTTTCGTAGATACGAGTAGATACACCGTCTAGAATGACTACACCTTTCTGTTACGCCCAGTGCATTGGTACCTATCGGTATTTGTTATTTAGTATCGTTAAACTGACGCAAAGCTTTGTGCTATGTACGTACACATAATACGGACGTCCTATTGCAATATACAGACGCCCAATAGCTGTATACGGACGTCCAATTGCACAATACGGACGTTCAGTTGCAATTGTGATTATGATTGCATCATATATAATCATTTATAATTTTCCGAGAGGTTTCCTTCACAGAGAATACATTTTACTTGGTCATACCTTACTTTATATTCACAATTCATTAAAGCATGCTGTCCAGCACATTTAATACATTAAATACTTGTTTAATGAAATATGAAGATAGTTTGAGACTCGGGGAAGAACTTTGAATAAGTACTTTTACCTCTGAAATCATCTCCTAAGGGGTAAAAGAAGAATAAAAGTTTGTATAAGAAATCTATACCT
This sequence comes from Orgyia antiqua, assembly GCA_916999025.1. Lineage (NCBI taxonomy): Eukaryota > Metazoa > Arthropoda > Insecta > Lepidoptera > Erebidae > Orgyia > Orgyia antiqua. Next base: position 35,861,294 of record OU779866.1, read on the forward strand.
GCTGTAGCGATTTGTATTATATCTGATAAGGAAATAGAAAAGGATGGAAGTTTGCATAATATTTTGGACTCTTATAATTAATTGATCATCTGATCGAAATTTTTGAATAGGAGACGAACGTTTCGTTGATAGATACACCGTCTAAAATGACTACACCTTTCTGTTACGCCCAGTACATTAACACCTATCGGTATTTGTTATTTGGTATCATCAAACTGACGCAAAGCTTTGTGCAATGTACGTATACATAATACGGACGTCCTATTGCAATATACAGACGCCCAATGGCTATATACGGACGTCCTATTGCAATATACAGACGCCCAATAGCTGTATACGGACGTCCAATTGCAGAATACGGACGTTCAATTGCAATTGTGATTATGATTGCATCATATATCATCATTTATAATTTTCCGAGAGGTTTCCTTCACAGAGAATACATTTTACTTGGTCATACCTTACTTTATATTCACAATTCATTAAAGCATGCTCTCCAGCACATTTGATACATTAAATACTTGTTTAATGAAATATGAAGATAGTTTGAGACTCGGGGAAGAACTTTGAATACTTTTACCTCTGAAATCATCTCCTAAGGGGTAAAAGAAGAATAAAAGCTTGTATAGGATATCTATACCTGCTGTATCGATTTGTATTATATCTGATAAGGAAATAGAAAAGGATGGAAGTTTGCATAATATTTTGGACTCCTATAATAAATTGATCATCTGATCGAAATTTTTGAATAGGAGACGAACGTTTCGTTGATAGATACACCGTCTAAAATGACTACACCTTTCTGTTACGCCCAGTACATTAATACCTATCGGTATTTGTTATTTGGTATTATCAAACTGATGCAAAGCTTTGTGCAATGTATGTACACATAATACGGACGTCCTATTGCAATATACAGACGCCCAATGGCTATATACGGACGTTCAATAGCTGTATACGGACGTTCAATAGCTGTATACGGACGTTCAATAGCAGAATACGGACGTTCAATTGCAATTATGATCACGATTGAAGATAGACGGTACTATATGACTGTAAGCTACCAACTGTAAGCAGAAAGCACGATTCTCAGTATATTTTCATTTTTTTAAATTGTTTTAATTAAATTACAAAATCTACCAAATTTCACTAAAGTTTTTAGTAGATAGGTATGTAAACCTAACACGTATTTAAATAAATGGGTATTTATCTTTAAGTAGTTCTTGGAAAGCCGAGCATCCTTTATAATTTGAAGGGCGGTTCCTTTCCAGGGAACACATTTTACTTGGCCAGACCTTACTTTATGTTCGCAATTCATTAAAGCATGCTGTCCAGCACATTTGACACATTAAATACTTGTTTAATGAAATATGAAGATAGTTTGAGACTCGGGGAAGAACTTTGAATACTTTTACCTCTGAAATCATCTCCTAAGGGGTAAAAGTAGAATAGAAGTGTGTATAGGGAATCTATACCTGCTATATCGATTTGTATTATATTTGTTAAGGAAATAAAAAAAGGTGGAAGTTTGCATAACCGTTCTACCCATTGTACAGGGGAAACAGATAGGTTTGGTCAATTTTCAGGACGTAAATTATCTCATGAAACAACAAAGAACTTTCTCCAAGACACATAGGTTGAAATTCGAAAACAAATGTTTGGACTCCTATAATAAGTTGATCAGCTGATCGAAATTTTTGAATAGGAGACCAACATTTGGTTTTTGGGATCTATCAGCTCATGTTTTATGGTAAATTTGTCCAGTTTCGTTGATAGATTATTGGTTTTAAATGACTAAACCTTTCTGTTACGCCCAGTACATTGGTACCTATCAGTATTTGTTATTTAGTATCGTCAAACTGACGCAAAGCTTTGTGCTATGTACGTACACATAATACGGACGTCCTATTGCAGTATACAGACGCCCAATAGCTGTATACGGACGTTCAATTGCAGAATACGGACGTTCAATAGCAATTATGATCATGATTGAAGATATACGGTACTATGTGACTGTAAGCTACCAACTGTAAGCAGAAAGCAAGCATGGTTCCCAGTATTTCTTAGTTTTTTAATCTTATTAAATATGAAATTACAAAATCTACCAAATTTGATTAGAGTTCTTCAATAGGTGTTGCGTGAAAGATGGGCATAAGACATTCAATGACCATTCAATCCATTAATTGATAATAATAATTAATATGTGTTCATTATTGTTAATAGTTATGTGTTAATTATGTGTTTAATAGTTATGAGGGTGGTATCAACAGAAATAATCCCGATAGTTGTATCGGTGAACGGTTTAGTTCCAAAGAGCCTCTCACAAAATCTCGAGAGGCTCGACATCAATAGCAAGTCGGTGACCGATGCAGAAAGCGGTCTTGCTTGACAATGCCCGTATAGTTCGTCGGTTTCTTTACCATTAGGCTCCACCACTCCGGCTGACTGTTGCGGACCTCGTCGGAGTGCGTCCTGCCGCCTTTCGAGGCGAGGCAGTGTTACATCCAAAATAATAATTAATAAAAAGAAAGTAATATTGATTAATTCAACATTAAATGTATTTTTATTTTTTTATTTTATATTTAAAAATGTAATTTATAAGAGAAATAAATGAATAATGAATAATAATTATGATAATAGGATAATTATAAGGTAGGCAAGTAGTCGTATGTTATTACACGTGGGGCATCCGGCATCCGTATATAGATATAAAACTAACAAATGTTTAAATATATGAAATGTTGAAATTGTGTGTCACAAGCAAGCGGTAGGTATCTAAAGAGATGATAAAAGTAAATCTGGCAACGTCGCATTCCCCAAAGTACCTAACATCCTGTCAGGACGTTACATAATCGACGCCATGGCTGAAGTACCACCTATATATCCTGGATGCCTGTAATGTATCATTATGGTTCGGGGTTCAAAAATGTCTGGGCATAACTGCATGACGAATATCTCGAAAAATTTAAATATCAAAAAATGATGTACCCCACGCAGCTAGAAATAAAAAAACTAAGCAATATTCATCAAAACATGTTAGCAAAAGTAAGGGGAACCCGGGGACGCCGTACTGATGGGCTTTGTGCATGACGCCAAAATGATTCTGGGATGTAAATATATATATATATATGTATATATATATATATATATACAATATAGAGTAGGTTCATTACGTCGGCGTATCGCGTGACAATCAATAGTTTTATATATAACTCGTCACGACAGACATATTGATTTTAATTGTGACACTTAAAGTAACACATCATCATTATTGTTTATTTGTATCGCCCATCCCTGTTAACATATTTGAGTTGTTACATAAATACATGAAAATAACGATATAAACTTACAGTTACAGACCGATATAACATTATTTTTATAAATACGCTGGAGAGGTTTAACTCTTATTACTTTATGGTACAACTCAAAGTAGGTAAATATTGTTAAGATTACGCAATGAGATTTATTTTGTAATCTTTATAAAGCCAGTATTATTACAAAAATAAAGCGTATCAAGGCAAACGTCTTGGTCAGTTTATTTGCGAGAACAACAGGATAATATTTATTCTTACTATTTTATCAATTATGGACATTTTCGCGTCTCCCTTGTCGCCTGACACATAAACACACATACATTAAATAAAAGCATGTCGCGTGACGATGTTGCAAAAAATTCTTTGGAGTTATAAATTTATCCAGATTCGTATTTTTATGCAGTGAAGTAAACTGTAGTGTTGTAACTCCTTATGTTTACAACTTGTTATTAACTGTTATCGAGTCGCGATAACGTTCTAACTAAAATATAACGTAATTTTATTTTAATGTCGTTATCCAGTGTCTATCGCTCGCCTTTTGTGAGAGTTTAATTATAGATATGCTAGTTTAGTTATTAGTGTTCTAGCTATCGCGTACTTGGGCCGCACTCGGTGCGTCTACTATATCGGATGCCAAACTTTATACGTCTTATGCTCTGTGTTATATAAATATTATTATTGTTATATTATTATAATGAGTTTATAATGTAGTTCTGTTGTAGCTGTGTTTTAGTATTAATGTAATGTAATATTCAAAATTGTATTTCAAATAGTTATACATATAATGTTTTAACCAGATTATTTTATTACAAGCTCACAGAACAGTCGAGGAATAAATATTTTCATAACGTCGTTTATACCGATCTCATGATTCGATGTGTACATTTTAACTTTATATCGACATAACTTTGTTTGAGATCAGTCCGCACATACTTGTTATATCCGAGTGGCATATCATTATATATCAACGAGTGAACCAATATAACGACAACATGTCGTATTTTGTAAGAACATATAGTTTTGAGATGCCACTTATTAGCTATTATGACTAACGCCCCCTTTATATACAGTAGGTGTTTTATTTAGATCCGTATTTATTATCTGCACGAGTAATTAAATGAATTTACAATAACTATGTAATTATTAATGAATTATACATTTTTAAAAGCAGTTGTGATAAAATAACGTGATAACAGTTAACGTTACACCAACATTATGACAATACCGCTGTTATTTCCACGCCCTAATTTTTGCCTTATCTTACGCACCTTGCAATGTTTCTATTAAATCTAGAATTAAATATAGGTAAATGAAAAGTTAAGTTTTCTCAATTCTATTAATTGTTAACTTGAGTAGAGGTGCGCGATGTCGTGCATACTGTATATAATTATGCATTAGTCAATGTCTACTGTCGACTTTACTACAAACGCTATTATTTTGGAAAAAAATGGGACTAAATTACTATAAGTATTTGTAAATAAATAATTAAAAGAAAATAAAAAACTTGTGGCAAATTATAACTTGTTATGACTGTGTTAATTCTGATATGTAGCTTGTATTGTGTTACCGTTATGTTAAGTAACACATTATTTGTTACTGTGACTTGTATGTAACATGTTTTATATTAATACTTGTCACTAAAACGTTTTTTATATCTTAATACATTTTTTTTATGTTTTCTATTTGCTAATGTTGTCTGTAGCGTGTGATTACTTCGAATATGTTGAAATGGGTAACAAATAATGTGTTACTGTGATTTGTAGTTACGTTATAATAAATAATATGAAGATTATTTAAATATTATTTTACATGTAGACGGCGAGTCTCTTCTAATTGTTCAGGAACATTATAAACTACAATAACTATACATATTGTATATAAAGGATGCTGTTGAATTATATTGATTATTTAGTTTCGTAGATGATTATTATAGTCATTATGTATAAATAAATTATAAAAATAAAATTATATCAAAGTATGTGATTTATTTAGTTTAAACTAATGAGTAATAACCCTTTAAATATTATCTTTTTGTTGCAAGTGCCCACTGAAAGAAACGATACCTACAATTAAATAGTTTTCATATTAGTTGGTTGATTTGTAGCCTGTGGAGTGACGTACAAAAATAATATAAGTGTCACGTCCCCAAGTGTTACCCGGGGCGGGCTCACGTTACATGACACGTTGGGCACATATACCCGAGACCCGAGAAGGGTTGATGTCAGCCCTTTGCGTCAGGCAGGCGGCAAAGAGTAATAATTGGTCAAGTGCGAGTCGGACTCGCGCACGAAGGGTTCCGTACCATTATCTATGCAACATAAGGCAACGTTATTAGTATCGAGCAAGAAACGGTAAAAAAATCATGTTTGTTGTATGGGAGCCCCCCTTAAATATTTATTTTATTTTATTTTTAGTATTTGTTGTTATAGCGGCAATAGAAATACATCATCTGTGAAAATTTCAACTGTCTAGCTATCACCGTTCTTGAGATACTGCGTACGGAACCCTAAAAATCATGTTTGTTGTATGGGAGCCCCCCTTAAATATTTATTTTATTTTATTTTTAGTATTTGTTGTTATAGCGGCAATAGAAATACATCATCTGTGAAAATTTCAACTGTCTAGCTATCACCGTTCTTGAGATACTGGGTACGGAACCCTAAAAATCATGTTTGTTGTATGGGACCCCCCCTTAAATATTTATTTTATTTTATTTTTAGTATTTGTTGTTATAGCGGCAATAGAAATACATCATCTGTGAAAATTTCAACTCTCTAGCTATCACCGTTCTTGAGATACAGCCTGGTGACAGACGGACGGACGGACGGACGGACGGACGGACGGACGGACGGACGGACGGACGGACGGACGGACGGACGGACGGACGGACAGCGAAGTCTCAGTAATAGGGTCCCGTTTTTACCCTTTGGGTACGGAACCCTAAAAACGAGCCAAAACCCATTGTAACATGTTGCGCGCACCGCAAATTACGGGATACGGGAGACTGATGATTATTAGTTAATTATTAAATTTAAGAAATACTTTCCTGTTGCAATATCTTATTTTCATCATACATCGCGACTTTTTACCACGGGGGCAGCCAGATAAAGCGCCATCTGCTACTATTAAAACACACTGGCAACAACTAAATTGCTTGATAACTTGATCGTCTTGTTTGGCTCACCTGACAGTAGAATACCTCCCATATTTTTCTGAAGTCCACTTTTTCTACAACTTACTTTAAATGTTTGAATCAGCCGTTACCTTTTGCGAGCACAAGACTGATTAAAATGCGAAGTCCGCGAATGTATTTTCAGTCCTATACAAACTGAAATGACAATGAAACTTAGGTAGGGTTTACTACATCAGTTACAGACCGACAAACAAACATATTATTCGTACATTTCAAGTCAGTAATAAGTGATAATAGCTTCAAAATGTCCCGCTTGTACAGAAAGAATTGTATTTATGATTTTAATAATAGATATAAACTAAAACGTAAATAAAACCACAGACATTGAGCAACTTTTTTAATAAAACTTTTAACTATGATATAAATACAATTGAATACATTACGAGCATTTATTATGTCCCGGGGCGCGGGGCCCCCGGCCACGTGACATCACGGGGCCCCGATGCGCCCGGAAGGCACAGGTCTCGTTGGCGGCGGACATTATGCGCCCGCCGCTCCACACTACGCAGCAATATATACAAGAGTATCGCACTTGCCTCCATCTTGCACACAAATATTATACGATAATAATGATTTAAAGACTGAATAAATTTAACATTAAACTTACAAGAGCAATTTGTCACACAACAGCTTTCTTAGTTCACGACTACAAGTACCGCCATCTTGTGACACTGCTGTCTACATTGACAATCAATTTATCATGAAATACGGAGATATTTTACAATGATTCACGTAGGTAGCGAACAGAATATAAGTTGTTATGTTATATTATATGTATGACTGCGGACGGTCGCGTTACACAGACAATAGTTATCACATAATGCTGCACTCTACATTCATATATATCGTCAGGAGTAAAGTAGGACGACACGAACCGACGCATGCGGTAGAACGATCACAGGTAATCATACTAGTTTAGTAAATACAAACTACAATATTAAAATAAAATCACCTAGTGTAGTACATGATCGTACGCAGCCGACCAATCAGAACGGTGAACAATAACGTTTAATTGATCGACAGATACACGTAATGGATATACACTGGGCGACTTTTCAAAATGTAAAATGGTTTATTTTAAACGAATTGTTTGCAGTCATACGTATTTACAGGAAGGAATTTGACAACAAAGTGCCCCGAGGGCAACTAATTGCACTAATACAATATAATATAATACTAAGAACTTAGGAAGACGATCGATTTTAACTAGATCTGCTTCAAAGTACCGTACATCATTGCAATCGGTTGTAACACACATATTTCTGAGGACTTGCCACTGCCATATGTTGACAACAGGCCATCTGACTACATACCAATATTATCTAAATCGTCTCCCTAACATCAATATTTTAAAGGACAGCCAAGTGTTAAATACCACCTTCTTGAGAACGATCGACGTTACAAAAACCTTGTTCATAGTTTAATACAACAATACATAAAAGTACAACAGACATATTAGACACATATATTAGAATATATACATTCATAAGCACATAATAGTAAAACTTTTAATTAATTACAACAACAATATTGATTCTAATTTGCTTAAACATAATTTTATGAAAATGACCGCTACTTCACCGTATGTACAAAATATCCAAAGTACAAATGTATTCAGAACAATTTACAGCCATTAATTGATACATAGCCAATGTACAGATGCGTACTATATGTATGAAAACCATAAGTACAATGAAATACATCAAGTAACTAAAGTACGATCAAGTACAATTACATGAAATGTATATTCACGTACAAAACAATGTAAAACATCAATGTACAGAAGTACAATCGCGCACATGAGCAATTTATTTTTATTAAATCACTTCATATACAAAAGTGGTAATAAACAGATGGAATGAAATGAACGCCTGAGGCATTCAACTTCCAGTCTATATTATTGCACTGGTTATGTACAAACTTTAATATTTAGCACCTTTAGGCGTACATTATGACGGCATATGCCTTACACTTTAAACATATAATTATAAGGTCGTCACTATCTATGCATGCAGTAATATAAACTTCGATATTACACTCGTTGGAATAATATCGATTATACTTATCAATATTTACGAATATAATAAAAAAAAGTAAAGCCACAACTCCATTTCTTCAAGTCCGTCGTGTCGATTAACAACTTCTTTACAAGAGATAAAAGAATCGTTATTAACCGGTCAGATGTATGACATGGGGAAGCAGCTTTATGTACTTAGTAAACCATTGACGAATATAGAACTAAAGCAATATGCTTACTCTAAATTTGTTCATTAATATTCAACCCGTGGTGTGATGAGTTGCCGTTTACTTAAAGTAAAATTAATATTAAATTTACTTTCCCTACAGTAGATTTACAACCATCGGCAGAAAAATATGCTTCAGTAACACCATAGTAGATTGAAACAGGTGGATCAAGTATGAGGTATATTTTCCTATGAAAGATTACTTGAACGACTTCTTAGCTCTATTTCATTAATATTCGTAAAAAGCGTTTAATACACGTGCCAAAGTATCTAGTTATGTTAATACATATTACAAATTAGTTATAAAGATATGTCCACATACAATTATATTGGAAGTTTATATTAAATCTAAAGCCACTAATGGCGTAGTTGTTGCTACGTTAGAAAATGCTTTATGTATGCGCACATTGGTCTCTCAAATTTTATTCCAATGTACTGAATGTATCAGCAGGTACCAAATCATTAAAAATAATATATATAAACATGATGTGTTTGTGTATGACGCGTGACACTTTTTTTAATAATAATTAAAAAAATTTATTTTGTAGTTTTTAATATGGCATTTAAAATGATATATAAGTCTCTATTTTTGTACTTTTTGTTAAGACAATTCTAAATTAAAGAATAATATGAAACTTAAATAAAAATAATTAAGCTGGGTTTTTGATTCTCACGGTTTTTCCATAAGCATAGGCAGAGACTATTGCATACTATTATGTATTACAATAAAATTGACAACACTTGAGAAGTTTAGTGAAACTAAAGTAGATGGCGTTCTCATTAGTGTAGGAATACAAAGCGAACGAGTAACTGCCAACGTTGATATATAACGATATGTAGACAAAACTATATCTAATTGCGCGTTTACACACCGCTTCATTTTGCATATTTAACTTTCATACATAAAGAAGTGAATTCAAAAGCAATCAATATGTATTCATATATCTTTACAACTTAGGATGTAGGTATTGTTTATCTTTACTTATTATAAAACAAAGTCGTTATATTTGTATGTATGTCCCTATGTGAGCTTATATCTTCAAAACTACGCAACAGAACTTTATGTTCATGAGTTTTTTAATGATAGAGTGGTTTGGTGGAATGGCTTTTCATGGTTTTTTAATATTAAGGTTTGACTTGCAAATTCGAGGAATACAAATTTGCGGGCGCGTACAGCTGATATCTCGATGTATGATATCCGTATATATAACGTATTGCAGAAAGGTGTAGTCATAATTTAAATTTGCATTAGATAGGCCTTAAATATTATAAATATTACAGTTACACATAGAAAAATACAGTTTGTAAGTTTTTTTTGTTTATTGCCTTACTATTAAATGACTACCAGAAACGCATCAATTATGAGATGTTTACGGTTTATTGAATGCGAATGAACCTTACGATAAACGATGACCTCATAGTTGTGTTGTATTTAAAGAAGATTGATTAATTTAATAAATTAATTAAACTTTTATGAACACTTAAAAGTCATAATATAACTCGACATAATATAAACGACGGGCCTCGTGGTGTAGTGGTTCATATAACGGACTGCCGATTACGAGGTCTCGGGTTCGATTCCCGGTCAGGACAAATATTTGTGTGATGTTTTTCATTGTCATACAAATGTTTGTATTGCGTCTGGGTGTTTACTATGTATTATAAGTATGTATTTACAAAAGAAAAGTAGTATATGTATTATATCCGTATTCTGGTACCCATAACACAAGCATATAAAGCTTAGCTTGGGACCAGAGGACGTTGTGTGAAATGTCCATGAATATTTATTATTATTATTATAACTAGTATTTGTAATTTCATCTATGCCTAGTGTCTAGTCACCGGCCATGTGTAACGATGGTCAAATATGACTACACCTTTCTGAAACACGTTGTATATATATATATTACAATAAAATTGTTTAACAAAAACTAGTTATCAATAAAATGGTATTGAAATGTAGGAAGTTCCGCTCCTGGACGCCGCTAGATGGCGCTATTCTAAATTCTTACAATTTTACTATTACGTCACCGCGTTCATCGTACGTCACCGCGTTCATCGTAGTTTACTTATTGAAATCCGTATTAAGGTCCCAGATCATTTCACACAAGCACTATAAAGGCTGCCGACTCGTAGCTATTTCAATATTAATTATTACCGACACGAGATCGTTTGGTATAAGAATACAATAGATTAATCCAAAAAACAATCTAACCGACTATGTTTAGAATGATTTTGATCGTCGTTTTTCGAAATATAATGTTGAATGTAACTCAAAATAAAATTATATTAAAATTTCACTATTTTATTCGGTTGTATATATTTTTTCTATACAATATATGTTCACCGATTTCTCCGTTAATTATGGACCGATTTATAAAATTATTTAATTATTTATGATAGTCTTCATGTAACAAATGGTCGATTTAAATATGTTATATTTGGACATATTCAGAATAGCTTTGGTAGCAACTCGACGTAAATACTAGCTGTCTAACTTCACTGGTGTATTTAGCTACAGGACAGCAGTCTTCTCAAATATTCCACGATATATCATGTTAATATTTAAAATCACACATCTCTACCACAATTCTTTGTTTCTAACTAAGAAAATATCACACATACGCAAACTTATAAAATTGATAATATTTGTATGATTCAAATGCAACATTTACTAAATACATGATTGTTTTGCTACTGATAATAATAGTAAAGACTTGATTTCAGTCTATCATTGAGGTGTATAATTTAGGAACGAGATAATCAATAGAGATCTTTATCATGTAGCAATAACAAGTATAGGTCTTTATATAAACAGACCAAATAATACAAATGTCTTAGAGTTAAATATAGAGCGCGCGTAAGTAAACAGATACAAATGAGAAACAACACATGGTCCTATTATAGTGGAACATACAGACGAAAAAATGGATTAAGAGGCATGTTGTGAAGGGTACAGCCTCTCCTCACCGAAATATAGATACTGTTTTACATATTTCGTGATATATTAAGAATAAACCACGAAAAAAGAATTGAAACACTACTAGATTCACTTATTCGCCAACTTACATTTTGTATTGTGCAATCGAATGCGATAGGCGCACTCTATAGTTACATATTATATACTCGTAACACAAACATTATGTATCAAAACTCAACATATAAGGAATGATTAACTATAATGCATGCATGGCTGACAACACTTCAAATAATTAACTTTATATCTATGTATTTTATAAATCAAGCTATTTATATCCCAGTTCTGAACTATTCAAATGAATCAGAAGTGGGATAGTAAGGTCGATAATTGCTCATTTGCTAATAATAGTTTTATTTTTACAATTAATAGAAGATACAGTTAGATCTATGTACAGGACAATTCAAGATTTATCATCGTATCAACCAAAGAATGACGCGATTACACGAGATAATAAAGATTTTAAAACCACAAGTAAAGGTGGCCTTCCGATGTTTGAGACTTGAAAATACCGCCCGATTCCGTAGTTCATTCGCGGTGCCAACGACATCTTCCTTGCGTTGTATGAAAAGTAGGCGTGGCTGAACGCAAAACTGGCCACAGATTAGGCATCGGTACTGCAGAGGGTCGCGCAGTTTGATATTGTGAGAGCAGTGTGACCAAGTGATGATCTGTGCCGCTTAGTTATGAGGATTATTTGTTGAAAAAGCACCCACATTCACAATTTTAAACTCTAATATAAATTAGAGTTAAAAATATTAAAAATAATAATACCTAAATACATATAAAAGATGTGATTCCTTTAATAACATAAACATAAATTTGTTTCTACTTATTAAGAAAATTTCATAAAAAAAAACACCATTTTTATGAAATTGTTTTTCTTAAATAAAACTACTTTTTACGGATTTAGACGCGTATATTTGTTTTAAATTTTGGCCCGACGTTTCGGAGACTTTGCAGTCACCATGGTCACGGGTGAGACTGAGTTGTAAAAAGTAGTTTTATTTAAACAGATGGGTCGCGCAAGTGTTAGAAAATATTATTGTTTTTCTTATATAAAAATTTATGGACGTAAATAAAAAAAAAACCAAAAAACATACATAATACAATTATATTATACACTTATGTGTGTAATTGCACATTGTTTATACAATATTCTATATCTTTTATCGTAGAGACAAACAAACAGCAACATCTGTTTCAATACTTATGTACATTTTTAGAAAATGAATGTAAAAATAATATCAATTGCCCATTGTATAGCTAATTTAGATAAAACAGAAGTGAATTCATGAATGAAATATAATATTGTGTTAATTATTATAAATATGTAATACTAAAATGATGCATGGTTGTTAGTGACGGGAGGTAGAAACAGGAAGGAAATTTATACTTGGACCCCAAATTGTGGTGTTTTGTTATATTTTAAATACTGAGAGATTATCTGAACAATATATAACAATAATTAAGGACAAATTTTAATCATCATAATACCGTCACGCCTTTATCACAGGGCGTAAGCAGAGACTATAGAGCGCCGTGTGGTAATTTATTCACACGGCGAATTAATTTAAAGTTTAATTGTTAGTTAGTTAATTGTCCAGTTATTATAATATTTTTTTTAATTTTGAAGGGCTCGCTCGCTTTGCGACTATATCGCCCTAAATATTATTATTATTTTTATTCGCCTATTTTGTTATAACTTAAGCCGAAGAAAATGCAATACCAAAAGTCAAATATCAAAATGGTTGAACAAATAACCGAAGTTTAATGTATCGTTCTTCTTGTTATATTGTTCAGACATACTCCATATATTGAACTATTATTTCATACTATATTATATACCTAACATACAATAACATAGTGATCTAATCAAACTAACTGATCAAATATTTATAATACAACTAGCTGATGCCCGCTACTCCGTACGCGTGGAATTTTAGATACCTACCTATATATTTTGTTTAAACCTTTTAAACCTTCCCTGGACTTTCACGAATATTTCAAGACCAAAATCACCAAAATCGGCCCAGCCTTTCTCGAGTTTTAGCGAGACTAACGAACAGCAATTGATTTTTATATATAAGATTAGAAATGGCGGTATGTTATTTAAAAAATGATAATGGTTATGTTTATTTAACACAACATTCTCTGGTCCCTAGCTAAGCATGTGTGGTGATGGATTAAGAATACAAACGTCATAACCCCGTTTCCTACCCAGGATATTGTAAAAGCCAGCTAAGGGATACTGTATACAGATAACATCTTCTGTGAGAGACGGAAACCTTGAAAATAAACCCTGTGCCAACACGCCTGGTCAGCGCGGCACAGTAGACTATAAATCCTCTCAAAGTGGAAGAGGTTTGTGCCCTACAGTTGAACGTTAAAGGTCTTGTGGTGGAGTGGTTCATTTAACGGACTGCCGTACACGAGGTCTCACCCTCTCCCGCTCGGGACAACATTTTAAAAGTTCTTTATTCTCATGAAAGTACGTTACAATAAAAAATAAACATACATAAAGGTATACGTTTTTACAAACTAAACGCCTATAAGTATGTATTTACAAAAGAAAAGTAGTATATGTAGTCTATCCGTATTCTAGTACCCATAACACAAGCATAAAAATATAGCTTACTTTGGGACCAGACGACGTTGTGTGAAATGTCCATAAATGTTTATTAAATCAAAAAACGGGCTGGAGGGAGAGAGGGAGAGAGAGAGAGAGAAGTCGCGGACAATAGCTAGTGTATCACATAATTGTTCATTTAGTTTGTAATTACTTTATTTTATATATTTATGATATTAACACAAAAGCTGTATCATATTTGATAGTAACAGTGTTATTGTATAGTTAGGTACACTGGAACATGTCGCTACCACCGTGGAACTTATATTACAATGCATACGTGTCGTGTCTTATGTCTTGTGTACATATTATATTGTAGCTAATATAGTTAACAGACGTAATGTATACATATAATAAAACTATAACTGTAATATGTTTGTTTGTTGTTTTGTTAGTATAATGGAACCCTTTTACTTAGACTTCGGTGTTCGTCTTGCCGTTTATCCGTCTGTCAGCAGGCTGGCTCTATTAATTAAGTACAAACAGTAAGGAATCCTTCGTGTGCGAGTTCAACTCGCACTTGACCGATTTTTGCTACACGATATTTCTAAACACCTGGAGTGGTTTGGAATTTCTATATTATTTACAAGAGGTTCGGAGGAGGAGGAGGAGGAAGTAGAGTTTCTAGATGTTCTCATGATTAGCAAGATAAGATCTGATTTAAATAAATAATAACTCACTCAGACGTAGGAGAATATAAAATAAGGATATGTTGATTGATACATAGGTACATTATATAAAAACTATTGTTTAATAATAAGACACGCATCCATTGCACTTGAATGATTGTATAACTTAAACATATAGTATGTGATCGTGCGCGTCACCGTGGGGGCGGGACAATCATCTTTGTGTGGGGGCTTGGGGGCTGTCGGGGGCGGGCGCGGGGGCCGTGGGACCTGTGGGGTCACTGGGGGCTGTGGGGGCTGTGGGTGAGGGTAAGTTAGCGTTGATAATATTAGCTATAGCGTTAGCAGACATGGCGGACATGGCTGTCAGTAGATTGTTGGCTAGCTCCACACTACTCGCCTCGTCCATAGTCTTGTCGTCATCCTCTAACCGCATCGTACGCAGGTTTGATTCCAACTGGACACTTGAATTGGGATCTGGAATATTTATTAACTATTCAATTAGGTATGTATGGTAAACATCATTTTTTGTTTTTATTTTGCTTTTGAAAAGCTATCTGGCCTACTATACCACAATGACCTGTCTTGCACTGTAAATGTTTTCTCTTTTATTCGTCTTTAGATGGCTCTTACAGCTCACTGGGAAAGAAATGGGTCGAGTGACTTAAAACACGCCCCTGTCCCGCAGTTCCACCTGTATGTGTTGATTGTGTAAAACAATTCAATGTTCTCACTTACTGATGGTTCTCATTAGGAAACGTGCGCTCGGTACATACTCATCTTTATTAATATTATAAATGCGACAATGGTACTGATTCGACGTGCACAACTAAACTTAACTAACAAACTGAAAGTTGATCGTGTCAATATATTTAATATTTGCTATTTCGTTGTACATATTTATCATAATTAAAATCGTTTGTCTATAATACACAGGTTATATAATTCGAGAGTTCTGTTAACATTTCTGAATTGTGTTATTGACACTACTAATTTTAATTTTTTAGTTAAGTTTAGTCGTGGACGTAGAATTGGTACCAATGGTTTGTTTGTCTGCCTCTCTTTAAAATCTAAATTATTAAAATAATTTAGGTAGGAGGTACACAAATAGATAAACGCACTGTTGTACTTTTAAAAATAATGATCTAAAGCTAGTGTAGTACAAGACTACCTACACAGCGTGTACATACCGCTAGTACGAGTATCGTACGTCCAGAACGGTGTGAACTGTGCGAAGTGCTGGTCGGCGGGCGGGGTGGGCGGCGAGTGCCGGTCGGCGCCGGGCGCCGGGAACTGCTCCGAGCTGAACTGCGCCCAGCCCTCCCCGCCGCCTGTGCCGCCCTCCGAACACTCCCACGCTATATATACATACAATCACGACTTAGTACCGCCAGGGTAGGCTAATATGTCACTTGAATTAAGAATTCATATATTATTAAAACCCTGAAATAAAACGTGTCCTCAATATTGAACACTGTTCCGCTCAATCTATATTTGTATGTATACACAATAAACTCACGCGAGTGTTGGTCGAGCACGTCCCGTACGAGGTCGGCGGACGAGTCCCCCTCCGCCTCGTCCCCCTCCTCCTCCACCTCGGCCACGCCCCCACACGACTCCTCCCACATGCTGCACATTCACATATTTAATACAATTATATAGGCACATTTTCAATAAACCATTTACAAGTAAACAATTAACACTTGAAACATCGAAACTTAATCTTATGTATGTTTAAAATATGATGGAATTTCTAATAAAGTCCAAAAAATCAATCAAAAGAATAATTTAAACTTAAAATATGTACCGAAATTACATGGAAAGCAATATTATATAAAGAATATTTATTATTAATATGTATGTATAATAACATTTAGTTTTTCGAATATAATACTCACTCATCGTCGAACCTCTGACAAGCTAACTCTAAGAAATTGCTCTTAGCCACAGTAAACTGAAACAAAAAAATTAAAATATAACTTAAACCTTAAGAGAGAACAACGAAACAGAACACCCTCAATTAGAAATTTAATACTCAGAAAAAATTAAATAACCCAAAGTATAGCCGGTCAGCGCAGCACAGCAGACCATAGCCACTTCCATAGTGGAGGAGGCCCGCGCCTCCGGTAGGACGTTAACGAGAAGCTACAAAATTAGTGAAATTTGGAATTTTACATTTCTTGTTAAGATAATTAAAAAATGATATAATAATATAATCATGAGCAATAATTACATCATGCCTATCCTCTGCGCTATATTACACCGTGAAGTTATATACTAACTTGTTCATCATGGTCGATGCCCAGTCCGTCAGCTATGAACTGTGCTGATTCCCTCGACGAACCGACCGCGCCGCACATCTGTATAAGTGTATACGTACAATATTATTTATATAAAGTTTTCATATTGTTCAACAGCGCATTATGTCTCTGCCTACCCACATAAGAAGGCGCGACTATAACTAATTGATTAAATAGAAGTAATCATACAGTCTAGTAAAAGATGTTGAGATATTATTAATTATTATGTAACAAAGATTAAAATAGTGACAGAGAGGCAATTTTATACAAATAGAGTAAACAATATAATATACCTCGTTGAGATCGTCTGGTCCTCCGTCCTCTGAGAGTTCCTCTATTGTGTTAGTTGCCATGTCGCTATACTGTACAATAATATATTAATTAAATTATTAGTTAAACATTTTAGTTGTTTAAATAAAAATCCCAGTCAAGTACAAGTTACATTCCCACATAAAGCTTCGTTATTATAATATTTCACATTCCTGAGCCCGAACGGTATACGGGCGGCAGTGATAATAATGTGTAGTTATTGTTATAGCATCTAATAAACTGAAAATTTTATCTCTATAGCGTCTATTAGCGTTCCAAAGTTTCAGCTTGGTGACAGACAGACACAGATAAGCAGTCTCAGTATTGGGTTCCCATTTTATGTTTTGGTGTGGAACGCTAAAACAGAATTTTCGATATCTTCCTCTAATAATAAGAGAATAAGATAAGAGATATATCGCAATTTTACGTTTAAAAGTAGTAATTAGATTGATTAAGGCTACTATTTCTTATAATAAAATGTGTGATCAATATAATACTAACATCATAGTTTGCAGCGAGTGTGTCTGGCATCACTTCCACTTCATAGAAGTTCTCCGGAGGATAGTACCCACCCTGTATACATACAACTATATATAAATACACAAGTACACTGTAATATATTTATATGTAGACAATAATATACAAAAGTAATGGTCCAATCATACAAAGAATATTCACTAACATTATAAAACAGAAAAAGTGGAATATTAATACAAAAATAAAAACTATTAATATATTTATCATAATAAATAATCTCCTTTTTCTTTTGAACTCGGTACATAGATCATCTGCAATAGATTACGTACGTAAGGTGATCGACACGCAGCGATCATAATATGTGCTAATGAGTATATCTATGTAAACTGTATGAATGAGAACTCACTGTGTTATTTTGCCACGACAATGAAAATGCATTATATGCATATACCACGCAACATCCAACGACCAACGTTGGTGCGTTTACATGTTAAAATTTCGTAATGTTCTAATCTATATTAGAGGTGATCTGTGGCTCAATATTAAGCACTGAATACCTTTTTCTACAGTCAATTGTATCAATTCTACGTGCACAATAAAACTTAACTAAAAATGAAAATTGATAGTTTCAATAACATAATTGGTCAATGGTAATTAAACTTTCTTATTATAAAATGGTGTAAGTATTATAAACTAACAATTTTAATTAATATAAACGAGTACAACAAACTTTATAATGAATGAAAATACACCATAGTTATTTTACTTTAAGTTAAGTTAGGTTAAATTTATGACACCAAAAAAACCATGGAGTTTCTTGTCCGTTCTTCTCCATAGGATTCGCGTTTGGAACAGACGCCTAGTTTCTGACGTTTCAAAAGAGCTTGTAAAAGATGCCAACTTGAAAAAAAATGTTGACTTTGACACCTCAGATTAGTCCTCATAGTTATCATTTTAAATATATGTATACTAACAAGTGGTGTATCATGTTGCTGTAACAATGGTCGTAGTTGTTGTTCAAGGAATGTTGTCCAGCGCTGGGCCAGCTCGTGCGGCAGCTGCAGCGCGTCGGGCGCGTCCGGCGAGCCGAGCGCGCGCGCTATCAGAGCGAGACACAGCACCGCGTGACCCATGTACGCGGCGCGGGGAGATCTACTGTCTCTGTTAATATACAAACATATTATTATTCATTCTGTATTATTTACATACATATATCAACTATACATATAAAAAATTAATGTCCATGTGGTGACGGATTAGAATACAAGGTGTCACCACCAATTTTTCTCCCCTGGGTGCTGTAAAAGCCAGCTAAGGGTTATTACATAGTTAACACCTGCCAAGAGAGACGGAATACTCGAAAATAAATCTGTGGTAACACGCCTGGTTAGCGCGGTAAAATAGCCCATAGTCCCTCCCACAGTGGAGGAGGCCCGTGCCCAACAGTGGGACGTTAATGGGCTGGAGAGAGAGAGAGAGCGAATTTACTAGAAAGAGGTTATGTTTGTAATATATATACAGAATCAGGGGGGTAATTTCTGTAAGTGACAATCCAGTCACACCTTTTTTTCTCTAGTATTGAGCTACAGCCCGTTTGATACAACAATTTCATACAGTAGACATACTAACCCACATAGTCTCATTGCACGCTTTTACAATTTACGAAACTTCTAAGAGAATTTTTCAAATCGGTCAAAGTGGTTCCTAAGATTAGTGCATTCAAACAAACAAACTGTGCAACTTTATAATATTAGTATTGATTAAGTCTAATTGTATATAAATAAAAACATTTATTTAGTACTCACTTTTTATTTTTATTTTCCTCAAACACGTCCATCAGTCGAGTGAGCAAGTCACATTCAATCAGTAACTGAAATCAACGTGGAAAATATTAAATAAATGTTAATTAATGGGTAGTTTTACCTTTAATTTGATTGTTATTAGTTAAATGTAGCCAGAAAATATTAATAAATAATCACATCCTCTGGTCCCAGCATAAGCTTACTTGCTTATGTTATAGGTACTAAAATACGGATACGAAACGTAAACTATTATTTCTTAGTAATCTATGACAATTTGTGTGTTATTGTGTTGAGAGAAAAGTAAATCTATAATATGTTAGTTTTTTTTTAAACTGTCATTCTACAAATAGAACACTGGAGTACAAAACGTCTCCTGTTTTCTAAGATTTTATAGAAAAAATTTGGCTGATTTAAAGTTGTCACTTTCAGTGCAGCGCTCGGGAATAGGGATAGCAATACCTTAATAGTGAATGTGCGGTGACCAGAGTGAATAATATAATATTGTGTACGTACATGTGTAGCGTACTGCGTGCGGTACACGCTGTTGTTGAGCGCGTGCTTCACGAGCGTGTACACGTGCGCGTGCAGGAAGTTGTTGTGCGCGTGGCTGAAGAACATGTCCACCAGCACGCCCGGGGTACCCAGCGTCAGCATGGTGGTGGCCACCTCCTCCACCTCGGAGAGCGCCAGGTGAGCCAGCAGCGCGGCCACGTGTACCCTGGCGGGCCCCACCCCCCCGGCCTCGTGGTGCAGCAGCGCCTGGTGCAGCAGCGGCAGGTGCGGCGCCACGGCCAGCTCCACCGCGCTGCGCTCACAGCCCTCACTGTACGTGCGCTGAGCCTCCTCCTCTATACCGCCCTCTACGCGTCTAGCGACACAACATGTACTGTCAGTCTGTCAATACTCTAAACAACGTACACATGCTTAAAAAAAAACCTGTCAAGAGCGAGGTAAACTCGCACACTTAGGGTTTCGTACCTACTAGACTTATAAACATAAGTAACTGCATTCAAATAATCATTTAATTAAACGCAAAACAACTCACCAACTTAATTTTGTAGTTGAAATATAGGGAATCGCCTACATTTCAGCTACTTCATAAGTTGGTATTAGTATAAACACTTCTTTACTTGTGATGTGATGACAAATTATAAGTTTTTGGATTTTTCCCTATATCAGCACTATATAAACTTGTTTTATGCCAAATTTCAAGGCTCTAGGGCAACGGGAAGTAACCTGTGAATTTTGATTCCCTAGCATAGGTCGAAAAATTCTTAAAAATGGTCGTAATTCGGTAATATTTTTTAAATGCGTAGAGGTGAAAGGTTGACTGTATTTTTTGCAGCAAAGGAGCGCATAGATTTACATATCGTATGAGTTTCAAGTTGATACCTTCAGCCGTTGCTGAGTAAAAAAAGTTTGACAGACGGACAGACAGACAGACAGACACCGGAGTGATCCTATAAGGGTTTGTAGGATACCCTAAAAACATATTATTTTTAAACACATACTTTCGCGATTTATCTACTAAGAAATACATACTTTTCATGCCCCATACAACATTAAAGATAAAGACAATTTTATATATATTATAATACTTGAACATTTTCTGAAAATTCTTTAATTGTTAACTTATACTAAGGTGTGTTTTTCAATGTTTAAACTATATAATAAGTATGTTGTGTACATACTGTGTGTCAGTATGATGCAGCAGCGCGAGCAGCACGCCGGTCCCGTTGACGAGCGCGTGTCGGCGTGCACGTGCACCGCACGTGAACATGGCGGCGAGCAGCGCGCCCACACCGCGCGAGCAGCGGAGACCGCTCACAGCGCGGCGGACTGACGACATCCTCACAACAACACAACCGCTATCAACCGAACTGTCTAACTACTGCACTTGTTAACTAAATAACATTCTATTTAGAACCATAGGAAAGGAAAAAAAAATTCAAGGGAAAATGTACTCTTTTTTGGCCCATATACAACGTGAAACGAAATTACTATAGTATACTTTCAATGCTACATTATTTAAGTCATGTATATTTGTAAGATGACTATTAAATTTTAATAAATCAATTAGAAAAAAAAATTAAAATTTCTTACAAAAAAAATATATTATTTTTCAATTTCTTTTGTTAGACAACCCTGACTTTATAAACACCGGACAATGTGGGGCGAGTCAATGGCGCCAAAATGGGGCGGAGTCAATGTTTGTAAACAAATCAAAAGAACTTACCATCGATCTTATTTATATCCTAGGCAGCTTTGTTATTTGCTATTTAATTAATCCAGTACAGTTACATCACAATCACAACACAATCACAGGTTAAGGAACTATACCACTAAGTCGGCCCGTACTTGGTCACGGTACCATGCACAGAAGTTATAACCTACGGACCTACCAAACCTTCGGAAACAATCGTACGAGGGAAGTCTTCTGTTCATGTACCATCGCTGCCGCGCTGGTATAATTCACTAATACACAGTATTGTTATTTCTCACATTTGCCATTATTATTACGAAAAAATCACTGTACATAATATTCATTAGTTGCATAATTTGCCATAATTATTACAAAAAAATCACTGCACATAGTATTCATTAGTGGCATAATTTGCCATGTTTATTACGAATAAATCACTGCAATCCAATACAACCGCCTGGTCAAAGCATAGACGGGGGACTAATTTATTTTATTAGAATAATTTTTGTCATTACCTAGGTACCTATAATACTGTTAAAGGGTTGTGCTCATGCACTTTAGCTATGCCCACATACATATCGATATTATGGTAATTCAATACAATAGAATACACTGAATATGTATTTATATCGGTAAAAACAATACTATGTGTTAATTATGTGCTATCAAATTCGTATATTAACCTACAATTTATTACGAAACTTCTCCTGAAATTGAATCTTAGCTACAACCATTTTGTGTTTGCAATTTGAGTGACTATGTTGACTGTGTTTATCGGATTTCAATGGAATGAAATAAGTTTATAAGAAAATGTTACAACGAATAATTATAAGCCAATATGAATAATATTTGTTGTGGACAGACCATGTTTTACAATACGATATTTATTAAATAAACACCAGCGATACGATACGACGATCACTTTATCGTGTGATCTAGTATTTTACCTCTTTCGCGTTGTATTGATTTGATACAATAAAATGTAATAAAATATCGATACATAATAGAGATGACCCTATGTCTGTGTACTATGTCTATGTACACGTAGACACATGTCGGTTATTCCCCGACTATCGAAGCGGCGCGGGCGGCACATTGACATCAAAGGAAGTCGGTTTCTTTTGACAAAGGTGTCGCTCTTTACAAAGGACTCAAGTAGCCAATCAAGTAATACAATTGGTTGACGTATTTCTAATATTAACCAATCACGATTCGTCAAAAGTGATTAAATTATTTAGAGTGGACAGTCGCATATGTGACTTTTTTACCTAACATAATTTTATGAAAAATTATATCATCGTTAATATGTCAATATCTTCGCTCCCCTCGTCACATTTTGCTAGTAGTTGACACTTAACTTTTCCTCAATTCACGTTCGTCATCTTCGACATGCAATTATTCATTATTTTTTCGGTAATATTACTCCTCAAAA
Organism: Orgyia antiqua; assembly: GCA_916999025.1. Taxonomy (NCBI): domain Eukaryota; kingdom Metazoa; phylum Arthropoda; class Insecta; order Lepidoptera; family Erebidae; genus Orgyia; species Orgyia antiqua. The sequence continues at coordinate 35,884,802 of OU779866.1, forward strand.
AACTCGCTCATTTTTGTATTCTTCTCGCTTTTCTTCCATCAACATCCAACAAAATTTTCTTCACCATCATGGAAAAATTTTAAACAATTTTCCTCACAGAGGCAATGAGCAGTTAGGCATATTACGTTAATCTCTATTACGGGACATGATCACTATTAGGTCAAATAGAGTTCATAAAAACAGCTGATTAGGGTTGTGCAACGTAAAAATTTTGCAAAAACTTACAACATCAAAAATCGTATTAAATTATAATGCAAGTTAATTTCTAACTTCACGTAGTCATTACTGATGACCTAAAGAATGCCGGGTTTCAAGCATAACATAGGAGTTTTGTTTCACGTTGTATATATATATATATATATATATTGGGTCTGACTGTATTTTAGGTTTTTTATGCCACACCGACCAGTCGTGCTGTAATTTATATGTTATACAAATATATTTCCCTACAGCACCCTGGGGAGAAAATACGATGCTAACATTTATATTTTAAATCCGCCACCACATCGAGTGCAAACCCTACAAATATAAAATATATATAATATAATACAAGATCTAAAAGTACCTACCTGCAGCCGTTAATGATGAGATCACATAAAAGAGCGGCGGCGTTGGCGGAGGCGGCGGCCGCTACCCGATCCGCCGCCAACGCTCTCGCCTCCGCCGCCGCTTCTGCCGCCTCCTGTGACGTATTTGCTTCCTTACTACTGTCGGAAGATGTATCGGATGTGCTAGTGACACCGTTCGACGGCTCACTATTATCTCCACTTGTATCTGATTTCGATGTTTCTGCTGTAATAAATACAAAATAATATAAATAAATAAATAATATAATCGATATTATATAAAAGAAAAATATAATCGATATTTAAATTAATTTCAATACTCCAATACCGAGCTCATCTTAACAAGCTACATCAATTTTATTTTATTTTAACAGAGCAGAATATTACAATTATAATCCTGGTTACCATTTTCCCCATGTATGTCCCCTCGATCTTCATCTTTGTGGTTAGTTTGAACTTTCTCACTGTTCTCTCTATGTGCCTTCTCCACGGGCTCCGCGGTGACCTGGGGCGAGGGGAACACCTCGGCCACGTATGTACCACAGATGATCTGGATCAGACACTCCAGGAACTGATGCTCCTCCAACCACTAAACACACGCCACAAAATTAATTGTGTACATTCATTGAGAACTAATCAAAGTAAAATATATGAAAATTGGCGAGATACGAGCTGTTTCAATAAATTAGCAGCAAGACATCTATTTTGATACATATAGCATATCCTGTATAGACTAGAGCAGACAAGATTATACTGTATAGACTAGAGCAGACAAGATTTCAATGCAGAACTTTTGCTGCTTTCCCAGGTAGTTAATTCCTAAACTATATTAAGTTCTTATGTAAGTTATATTTATCCTTCCTTTAATATTATGTTTTAAGAAGACTTATGGTTGGCGAAAATAGGTACCTACGTAAAAATATTATTATGTTAAACTCAATGAGTTTGAACAGATGACATCAATAACTATGCATACAGACACAATAGGAACGTGACAGATAATACGAACGAGATAATACTGACTCAGTGCAAGGTACAAGATCAAGCACTCTCAACAAATATTAAATTACACTTTACTATAGATACCTCATTTACATCCCACTCACTGGGTTGCTTTTGTTGCAATTTCCATACATGAGATAAGCCTACAGGTACTACTCTGCTAAGATGGAATTACTTCCACAAACTTAAACGAGGTTCTCTCGGCAAAGTCTTCAACGCGGTTCCCTAATGATTGACCAAAAAATTATTGACAAATGATCATTTGACAAACAATGTTTCACCAAATGATCATTTGGCAAACGATACACTTGACAAAAGTATCATCTTACAAAAACTTACTTAGCAAATGATCCGTGATCATTTGGCAAACGATACACTTGACAAAAGTATCATCTTACAAAAACTTACTTAGCAAATGATCCGTTAGCAAACACTACACTTGACAAATGTGTTAAGTATTCAAATGTCAATTGACCTTTTTGTCATTTCACCAAATGATATGTTTCGTAAATTAAGTTGTTTTAAATGTATTATTATCATCATAAAGGTTGAAATGCCCTAAAGTCGCTTCTGGTCGCGTTTGGGTTTAAAATTCTATCCTAACCTAACCCAATCTAATAAAAGAGATATATATCTCTAAAGACGAACGGGTTATTATGTAATTATTTTGGAAATAATGTAAAATATATATTTTTTTTATTCTATCTATCTATATTTAATAAAAATATATCAATTAATACTTTACAGTATTTTCTTTTTAAGAAAATCCAGGGCAGTGTCTTTCCAAAAATTATGCAAAAGATGGTCATTTTAACAAGAAAACCAAATTTTAAGACCAATAGTAGATTTGTCTGATAACTCAGTTGCCAAATGTTAGTTTTGTAAAGTAATCATTTTCAAAAAGTAAAGTAAGGTGTTGATCATTTGGCAAAATGAAACATTTGTAAAATGATCAGTAGTAAAATGATCAATAGGCGAATTCATTGTTTTGCCAAACGTTGTTTGTCAAGTGTAGTTTTGCCAAATAACTTTTAGTCAAACAATCGGACACCCTTCAACGCGCAATAGCGGGCGCCCCTAACCGGAATGTTGGCCACGAACGGCGGGTCAGGAGACCTGCCGCGCGGCGTATAGTCTCTTACCAAGTGTAGGTATCAGTAAGAGGTCACGTTCACGCGATGTTTATGTATTGAAGAATTAAGTAACAAATCAGATCATTTGAAAAGAAAATAATTTTTAGGTGTTGTGTTTCAACCAACTATCAATTTGTCCTAGCCAACTTGCAATAAAATACATCCTCATGTAAAACATAAACATTATAGTTACCTCCATGACAGTCTTGATAAGGTCATCAATCCTCAACAAGCACTTGAAGATATCTGCAATGGCTGAAGTGGACATGTGTCTGAACAAGTTCGGTAAGAAGTCACGCCGTGACTTAAAGAAGTCGAGGACGCGAAGGCACACAATGTGATGGAGACACCAGTCCTGACACCCATACAAAATTTTCGTTTATAATTTACTGATTTTCACATATATACAAGGGTATAAAATTCTTCATCTTGATGAAGAATTTTATACCCGTTTTCCTTGGAAAATCAATTAAAACATGTTATGATCTCAGGATACTTTTGCTTACCAGCTGTAAGCAAATTAATCCTGAGATACATAGATTTAGATATAAAGCAGTTTATCGCAAAACAAATAGAAAAGTATTGTAAAACAGAGAAAACATATTTATTAAGGTTTCTTATTTCAACTTAGCTAGTTATTACAGTATGAGCTAAGAAAATGTTATGAGAGACAGATATGACCTAGATGCTAAGAGAGTCTATAACTTTTCTTTCCAACACATTTTAATTATTTAGTCTAACAAGAAATACAGATTTTCTATCTTGCAACATCCTTGACGTAAAGACAGATTAAGATACACTTTTCTTTTCAAAATACCTGTTTAGGATTCTTTTCCAGTAACATCTCAACAGTTTTACTAAAATATGATGCTAGTAATGGATTAAGAGGTGGATCCTTGTTTATGAAGTCACAGAGCCTGTTCATCTGTGCAGCATCCAGTGACAGTCGATCACTCAACATGGACAGGTGGCTAGTCAGTACTTCACATGCTATGTTGGCATGTCTATATTGAGATGATAATTCCACATTTTTTGGTGGTTCCTCTGTGATAAGAGTTATTAAATCTGCTAGAATTTCTGGTTTTGTGAGGCTGAAACAAATATAATAAATATGTTAGTGTTCTTATATCTTATATTTTGCATCATAAAAATAATCCAACTGTATGTGAACCACATGGACATCTCAATCTCATCTCTCTCAGGTTGAGGCTGTTTATTTATATACATTTATAAATTCTGCCACTGACAGTGTTGTGAGCAATTTGAAAAACAGTAGTTAGTGTGCAACAAATCACTATTAAATGTGTATATTCTAATATCATTATAAATTAAGAAAAGTATAGAATGTATAAGGAAAAACATTCCTGGTCATTTGAGTGAAAATTGCAAATACAAAATACAGAGATTTTACTTGCAACACTCAATTTAGACCAAACAATAACCAAATAAAAAATACATCTCTATATGTTAACACATATTCTCACTGTCCACTGAACATACTTTAATATAACTAACATTTTTTAAATTATTGCATTGTCACCGTTTCTTAGTAAGTATAAAAAACATCGAACAATTTGATATTTAAAAAGAGGTAAAAAATACTTAGATGTACAAACAAGCCAAGCTAATAGAACCATATAAATAAAAGATCTACAATGTTCCATCAAATTAGTAACATAATAATTATTAATGATCATTTGTAACATAAATAAGAAAAATTATCACTAAAGTAATGTATTGATTTTGCAATTGACATACTTGCAGCAGTCAATTTTTTCCACCATAATTTGATTTGTTAAAAATAATCTCATTAGAAACATAGCATCTGTTTTAACCTTATTAAATATGTATCAATGATTACTGTTTTATTGCAATCTACTAATTCATACTAATAAAATAAATTAACCCTTATCTATATCAATATCGTTAATTATTACATCTTGATAGTTTTAATATGAAATCTATTGATATAACTTGTGAGTTTTCTTACTAGAATTACCAACCATGTACTCTCATCAGGAGACAAAGAGAATTTAGTAATGTATAGTTTAATATATAGGTTACTTACAACTGAATGAGTGCCTTGTTGTCCGCCTTGCATTCCTGCAGTATATCATCAGCTTCCAACACTTGAGACAAAGATACATTCTGAAACATTAAGTGAACTCGCCATATCCAAAGTAACACACAATAAACAACAATCCTACGCCTCTTTATGTAATCATATGTTCTCATACCCTCATCACGAAACCTCTTATCATGACAAAGAGCTTATAAACCACGAAATAACACAAAAATTCATGAATTCAACGACTCATAACCATCAATTTTTCATCCAGATACGCACCTCCTCTTTTAGCAGAGAATTTAACTCCCTAACCACAATATAGTTTCCACTCCAAAACATAGTTAAACTTAATATGTACAAGATGTAGAATTATTCTAAATCCATAGAAAACTTTATTGTTTTATATTTTTAGCGTTCTCGCGAATGCAACGATCCTGGATCCGTTTTCTTTTTGACAGAAAAATTTTGACTTTTGTGTTGCCAAATTCAACCAAAATTATTTGTCATTTAAATAAAATGAATTAGCAAAATCAAAACGTAGCATGCATGATGCATCATAGATTAAAATGAATAATAGGGTAAAATACACCCTTTCTACGTTGACAGATTAGCATGCACCTTAACGATATTGTAGGTACTGAACACCATTAGTAAATAAATAAAAATATTCATGAACATTTCAGACAACGCCCTCTGGTCCCTAACTAATAAATAAATAAATATTCACGGACATTTCACACAACGTCCTCTGGTCCCAAGCTAAGCTTATATGCTTCTGTTATGGGTACCAGAATACGGATAGAATACATATACTACTTTTTTTTGTAAATACATACTTTTAATACATAGAAACACCCAGACGCAGTACAAACTATTGTTTGAAAATTAGAAAAATCACACAAATGATTATCTCGAGTGTTAATCAAACCCGCGACCTCTTGATCGGCAGTCCGTTATCATGGAGACTAGAAGAAAGGAGCAATATCTCAGTATATTAAAAAGTGTCCGCTGAAAGGCAACAAATTAAGGTGGCGCCATAGTAGCAAGTGTAAGAATTTTAAAAAGAGCGCCACAAATTATTAGAAAGGAAAGAAAAACTTCCGCTTTGTTACAGCGAAGTTTTTTAAATTATTATATTATATAGACAAACATGAGTGTGAAATAAATTTATATTATTAATTATTATTATAATTATACGGTGTTTTTAAGTACCCCAAATATTTGTAATTAGCAAATAGAAAATAGTATTAAAGAATTACCGCAACAGTAGCACACTTCACTCTGTTTAGAACTGCTACATTCATAACATTCATCTTGCTACACTAGCGCTATTTCGGTGAGTGTTATTTGCTGTTTACAAGTGGACACTTTTTGGACTGATCCCCCATACAAGATTCCTCCTTTCTTCTAGTCTCCATGTCCGTTACGTAAACCACTCAACCACGAGGCTCGTCCATCTATATTATTTTACTCTTTGGGCTCGTCATTTGATGACGAGATGACGAGTCGTCAAAGCATATGCATATGCCTGTGGTATGGATACAATACGGATATAATACATATAAGTACTATGTATTATAAACATCGATAAGCATCAATAACTGGCTGAATTTCTTTTAAATTAGCAGTATTCAAGCATACATATTTCACTGCAGAAGTTATCGCTACCAATAACCCTGATTGAATACTAAGATAACAGTTGTTTCGGAAAGTGGACAACTAACAAGTTGATGCTTAATTTTGCTCAGCTAAGAGCTTTAAGGTATTATTCGAAGCTATTGATATAAATAATAAAGTTATTTAATCACTACCCTCATCTTTCATGTCACGTCTATTACAGCCACAATTTGTTAAAATGCAAAAGAGTACTTGACTTTTTACATTCATTTAATAAAAATATTGGTAAAATCAAATTTTTTTTTTTTTTTTTCTTAAACCATCTGCAATCGGCTATATAGCCATAATCAGATTTTTTCCAGGAAATTCAAGATGCTGACAACATTACATTAAATGCCATCAATTACGTTAATTTTAAATTCTCTGGTCTATATCCAAAATGTGCCATCTTTTCAGACGTCTTAAGTCTCCAGTTGTGTCTAGTAGGCTTCTAGCCAGTTCATTTGAGTGTTCATTAAGTCTCGCTTTGTAACTCTTGCTGTTCCTATTGACTTCTTCCCTGACAGATGGAATTTCCAAATATTCATGACTCTCAGTATTTCGAATAAACCAGTGTGCATTGCAAATAATTGGTAAAAATAGTTGGTAAAATCAAATAAATAACAATATTTAAAGCATTTATTAAATATTAGAATCAGGTTATTAGTTAGTTTTCAACAACTGCATCGCCAGCGCCTCAGCTTCACTGACAGACAGAGATGCAGATATATCCTGAACCTTACGCACTTTGCGGGGCGTTACACTAGCTTGCGGGATGCCTTTACTCTCGACTAGTTTACGTTTTGTAGGCCTGTGAATTAAAAAACATCATGAAGCAAAAGAAAAAGATCTTAACAATAATCTGTCAAGTTTACAGACTTTAAATGCCTGTCTGATAATACCTTAGAGAATATCTTACCTGTGGTATTTCTGATCAGTTTCAGATTTAGAATCTTCCCCATCAGATGCTTCAGGCCCACTGTCGTCATCATGACTACTGTCGTATTCCTCTTTGGTGCCATAATGTTTATCAGGGTCAGGTAACCAAGACAGATCTGGACCATCTGATTCTGATTGTGAACCAAAGTCATCCTTCTCATCCTCGTCTTCCTTGTTTTTATTTTTAAGCTTGCGCTTTTGTTCTTTGTGTTTAGCTTTTACCTTTTCTCTAAACCTAATCTTGTCAAATTTATCCTCCTCCAGTAAAACTGCTTTAGCTCTTTCAATATCAATACCTCCAACGTTTTCATTGACAAACTGTTTTGCTAAATCAGATTTCACATCTCTCTTTTCATCATCTATTGCATCACCCTCCTCTGTGAACTTGACTGTTGTGTTTACTTTAATTTTTTTCTTTAGTAACTTTTTAGCTACAGCTGCTTTAGTTAGAGGTTTTGCTTTCTTTTTCGAAATAGTTGGTGCTTCTTCAATGATTTCATCCCCTGGGTCCACATCCACTTTCTTTACTTGTAAAAAGTCCTCCTCATCACTACTAGCATCCTGGTGAAAATCGAATTTAACAAGTTCTGTTTTTTGTGTTTTATCACTACCTGCCTCTTCTTGTTTCTTCTTCTGGGAATATTGATGTTTCTTTAAAAACTTTATGTATGGTGGAACTATCAGTCCTAAGGATCTAGCATAGGCATCTGTATCTAACAGATGTACATTAAAAATGTCCTTATTTTTCATTAAGGATATAGACTTGACATAACTCATGAAAGCTCTCTGGGCGCTCTGTTTCAGCTCAGTGCTATCTGACAATAGACTTTCTATTTTTCTCTGTGGGGCTTGGACTTTAGATGGATCTACAGCTATTTTGTTTATTGGAATCTTATTTTTCTGCAAATCTTCTACTATCTTAACTTCATTAGGTAAAAGCATTAAAAGACCCTCTCCTTTACCAAAAAAACCTCTAGCTGTGCGCCCAGCCCTATGTATATAAGTTTCTACATCTTCAGGACAGTCCATCTGTATTACCCAGTTAACTCTTGGAAAGTCTAAACCCCTAGAAGCCAAATCTGTAGCAAAAAGTACCACATTAGATTTCCTACAAAACTCATTATAGATTCTCTCTCTCTTTTCTTGATGCAATGTTCCATACAGAGCTAGCAGGCTGACACCAGGTCGCAGCTTACAAAATAATTCATATGTATATTTAACTTGTTTACATGTTGCCATAAATACTAGGACTTTTTGCTTCAAGTGATTTCGTATAAAAGACCAGAGAATGCCTATTTTCTCATCAATATTACATTCAATATAGCTTTGCTGAAGTGACTCTGGTGTGACTGTAGCAGCCTGTTCATGAGGGGCTACATAAGTTGGGAACTTTAAACTGAGCCTAGCAAGATCTTTGACAGACTTAGTTTGTGTGGCAGAGAACAGTAGAGTTTGCCTATCTGGAGGTAAATTTTCAATAATAGCATTCATTGTGGCTTCAAAACCCATATCCAAACACCTGTCCGCTTCATCTAAAACCAATACTTGTAGATGACTGCAGTCAAATAATGGGTTCTCATCCATGTGTTGAAGAAGGCGACCAGGTGTACATATTAAAATGTTGATTTGATCCATCCTCTTTCTTTCAAACTTTAAGTTCTGTCCGCCAATGATGAGGCCAGCAGAAAAGTCATGTAGATGTCCCATTTTCCTCAATGTTTCATAAATTTGATAAGCCAACTCTCTAGTTGGAGATATAACCAGAGCTCCGACACCGTCTAATCTTGTCCATTTTTTACAAAACAAATTTTCTAGTATTGGTATTAAAAATGCTAGTGTTTTTCCCGACCCAGTTTTGGCAGCACCCAATATATCTTTTCCTTGTAAAGCGTAGCCAATTGCTTGTTTCTGAATCTCAGTAGGTGTGACATAGTTATTTTCTTTTAACCCCTTCAGTGTCTTCTGTGATAGAGGTAGATCTTTGAAGGTTTTAATTTCATCTGGATTTATCTGAAACCCAATAAAATAATAATCAACATACTGCTCAGGAATTATATTTGTCTCATGTTAATAATGCATAAGGATACTGTTCATAAAAACTTATAGAGAAGACAATATACTTAGTGTAGTGTACCACTAAACAGTTACGAGGTTCTTATTTAGTTTTCTATCATTAAAGGTTGACATGGATCAACACTTGAATATGCGCTTCACATAACTAAAAAAACCGTCACGATGTTTACGTTTCTTTATTTATATTTACACTAGCACTAGCTGTACTTTTCATTAATAATATATACCATGTCTCGAATGTAAAGAACAGCACATGGTAAAAAAATGGGTTTGCTTTTTAGTTAACGCCTAAAAATGATGCCAATATATCAATATTAATGTTTCTATAAATATTAGGTGTAAAATGTGCTGTTTAATATAAATATAAGTAATATACACACTTTATCATACTGAGCCTGTAAATATTGTATAGCAGCGTCTTCCTCTGCACTTTTTTTCTTTCTAGGTTTATATAATTGTATTTTCTGCCGTCGTCCTGGATTCTTTTCAGTTTTCTCCTTCATTGTGTAAGACAGATAAAACAAATGGCTATAACAAATATAAAGATTTGAGAATTATTTTGAAGAAATCACCACACTTGTTCTTGTTTGATGGCTTCTTTAGAAGCGACTTATCGTAGTGTTTAAGTCGCGACTCTGCCAGTATCCTTAGTGATAAAAATGAAATCACCACACGAATTCACACGATATCAACAGCATGGGCAGTGACAACTGACAATGACATATGTCAAAAGCATTTGACATTTTCATAATCTTATTCAACATTACTTCAGCTGATCTAGAGGTTTATTCTGTAACAAAAACACAAAACGTAGGTAATAATTATTTTTAGTAGAAATTTGGTAGGACCTGTTAAAATTCTTTAACTATACGTTTGCTTTTTCTAAGTCTAAAACTGTTATAGTGTAAGGTTGCCAGGAGAGATATGTCTGTCTCTATTATGTAAAACAAAGGTTAGAAAACACTGTCTCTTCACATTTAGCACCATGGTTTAAAGGTACATTATACTGGTATATATACACATTGCTAATGTTCATAGTAAACTACACTGACCCCGTTTTCCAATGGCAGAGCATAATGCGACTCAGTGCCGCACAATGCCGGACAATGCTGACGCTTAATTGGAACGTGAATTAGTTTTAAAATGCGCCAGCAGATTGCGCTAAGTTCAGTGTTGAAAAAAAAAATCTAAAATCAACATTGTATTCACATTATATGTGTGGAATATAAAAAAAGTAGTTGTTTATACCTTCATCCATACTTATATTTATTTATTTTTTAACACAGCTTGAATTAACTTTGAATATTTCCAGAAAACTCCGACGAAAAGAAAGCCTTAAATTTTTTTAACAATATATAATATTACTAACGATAATATATAAATAAAATTTCAATCAATGCCAATTTAAAGAAAAAATACTTGTTAATTTTCTGTCGCTGAAGTTGGTATGGATTGCACGCATCACTTTTGAGAGTGCTCGATTGTGCGATGCGATGCTGTAATTGGAACACTCAACCTTGAGCATTGTGCCGCATAATGCGCTATTGTGCGCTGATTGGAAAACGGGATGATTCCACAAAGCCACTAAAGTCCTTAAAATGCTTTAACTGGTAACATTGTTCTTCGATGACATCACCATCGCATTGTTATTGAATTGAATCAAATTGAATGAATGCGCTTAAACGAACGAAACAGATTACAGACATAAACAATTTAGATGTGGTTATAAAACGACGTCTCCAAAGTTCATTAGTGAATTTAAATACAACGAAAATAATTTTTAACATCAACAAGAAAATCTGAAGTAAGTTTAAAATATTTTACGGAAATTTAAATAACATTTTATTTTACACTTCTTTAATACATACAGTATTTTAATGTGAGCTTTTCTTTGTTATCGTTCTACAATCTGATTTTGAGGTTTTCTTTGTTTTATTGATTGTTATCTCGGCCAAATAATTACTGCTTAGTATAATTATTTTATTAAGTATTTGGACTTTACTTTTAGTATAGGCGTATTTTGGTATACATATTACAAATTTAAAAACCATTTATTTCTTTTAGGGTGATTTTATTGTGCAGTGCATTTTTTATCGTCATTGTAACGGTAACTTCAACCTTTGTTTAACAAATTGTTGGGTCTACCTGGTGTGGTTGTAAGTACTTCGCTGCGTAGTTAATTAGATGCAGTTTCGTCTAATCCACTCCCATCACGTCCAAGTCTAAAAGGAAGTTTCTACGTTATTTTAATTCTAATGACAACTAAATATTTCCGGAACTTCCGGTTCATGAAATTTACAAAATTATTTTTACATATTACTGATGCTAAACCTTGGGAAAAATGAATTAAATTATTGCCTTTTCTTTTATATATTTTAATTTTTTTTTAATTATATCACGAGATTGTAGTACCTACGTTAAGTTTACGAATTAGCACCGAATTTGAAAAAAAATAACCAGCCAAGAGCGAGTGTCTCGCGCACGAATAGTTCTCCAAAATCTATGATAATATTTAAGATAGGGAAGATTTGATTACCTACCTATTTGTTTTGTACAATGATGTTTTAACATTATTTACTGCGTAACAAAAGAAAGTCTACCTGCAGGCTAAAATAATAAAGATAAAAAGCCGCGCACGTAGGTAGTGACTATATTGAAAGTCTGTGTTGTAAGTACATACTATTATTTAATTAATTATTCTAAATATTCCATCCATCTATCCTTCAGCCTTTCTTTATCCATTATATGTTTACTAAATATATATTTGCAGCCACAGATTTACAATAATTTACATGTAACAAAGTATTGTAGATTCTATGTCTAGATCAATATTAAATGTTCAATATGTATTCAATACAGTACCAGAGGACGCTAGTAATTGATACTTGAATTTAATTATTTAAAAGGTATTATAATCTTTGTTGCGTGAGTCATGTTAACTTTAACATAATATTATGTATTCATTATAATGGCCATACTAAATGCAAAATAAAAGTAATTCATTAAAAAGAACATAAATATTAAACATAGTTACATAACAGTTAATCAATTAAATCAGACAGAAAAATGTATTTCGTATTTATTTCCAGTTCTCCATCTACTATCCCAACAGAATATTATTATGACGTTGCCCGCGACTTCGTACGTGTGGTAATTGGAATCAACTTTTTATTAACTCATGTCCACTCTAATCCATCAAATTTTACTGAAATCATTTTAGTGTTTTTTTGTCAAAGAGTGACAGACAGAACTAGTTTCGTATTAGGTATATTATATCCGTTGCGTAGTTTTCCAAATATAAGCTCACGTAGGAACACACATACAAAATTAACTACTTTGTTTTATACTAGGTAAAGTTTGAAGACTGTATCTCTGAAGATCCAAGAGTAAATAAATAAATGATACTATTATTTGTATGTTGTTCAGGTGCAGTGATCATGAAGAGCATAGCAGTGTTGCTTCTGGTGGCTGTAGCGGCTGTCAGTGCCGTCTCATTCTTCGACCTGGTCAAGGAGGAGTGGCATGCATTCAAAGTAATTAATCCTTATATCAACCAATCTTTAATAACTAGTATCTATAAGTATGTATAATATAAATGACGGGTTTTCACCGTGATTTGACTTTGTCTATAACAATAAAGTTATGGAGGCATAAGAAACATCCATTTATCTTACTCAACAAAATAAATACACATTATCGTCAAATCAAAATATAACTAAATACATATATGTATTATGAATGTTGTGCTTCTAATATGTGTCCGTTTTGTTTGTTACAATAGTTGGAGCATAACAAACAGTACGACAACGAGGTGGAGGACAAGTTCCGTATGAAGATCTACGCTGAGAACAAGATGCGTATCGCCAAGCACAACCAGCGGTACCAGCAGCGCCAGGTCTCATACAGACTGAAGACTAACAAGTACGCGGACATGTTGCATCATGAGTTCGTGCACACTATGAACGGATACAACAAGACTATCAAGTTAGTATATAACACAATATCATATATAGACATAAACAATACATTTTATTATCATGTAAGTAGACACCTATAGTTGCCAGTAGCAGTGATTTTCAATTTTTTATAGTAAATAGTTTTTAAAGTTCCGTACCAAAAAGTAAAAACAGACCCCTATTACCGAGACTGTCTGTCACCTGTGGCTGTATCTTTGGAACGGTGCGGTTGTAGCTACCAGAGCTAAAAATTTCAGAAAGTATTTATATCAGTCGATGCTATAACAACAAATATAATATCTATAATATAATAACGTATTATTATAATAAATAAATATAATAATGTATTGTGATAATAAGTAAATAAATAAATAAATAAATACTTATCATCATCTTTCTCCTGCCCTTATCCCGTTATTTAACCCTTGGTGTGCTGGTCCAACTTGTACTTGATCAGGTTTTTAACGAATGACGATATGCTTAGTTTCAATAGATCTACAAAGTTGTTGTGTGTTTAAGTTAAATCTTTATTACTTTACTCTTTGGTGTTTATAAGTACGACACAAAGTTAGAATTAAGGATAGTTAAGGATAGTAACAAAGTATGTAACTATAGTAGGTACATCAAACAGGGCGCATCGAATGTGAGATGGAATAGTAATTCATAGCATGTAAGTTAATTCGATTCACATTGATAGGTAATTAATTTTTGCTTTTAAGTACTAACGGCCGCTGGAGCGTAACTATAGAATGTTTGTAATTTAATGTCGTTAACCAAGACGTAACTAATCAAAAAATGTTAATGCAATTCGTTTCAATTCCTCATAGTGGACGCCTCCAAGTAATAATATTATAATGAAATATATATCGGTTGTCTGATTACAATGTTATTGTTTCGCTTCAATAGGTCAATTAGATAAAGTGAGACGTGATAGTGATAGCAACAAACTGTAAAGTCATATTGTTTTGATAAAGTTTTTGACATAAACAAAGCGGATACTTTTTTTAAATATAGATGATAATATTTAATAATGTTTGTTATCTGTATGTGATAATTAGTTGTCACATGGCTGATGGCTGTTATTAATTACGAGTTAATGTATTTTATGATTCGGTTCTATATAATAACATTTAGCGTTATTGTCCAATATAACAATAATATTGATATTAGGATAATATAAATTATATTTTAATATCAATATATACAGGGTGTGGCGTAAATAGTGGTCCACCGTTCAGGGTTAGGTACATCAGGTAGGTACCTACACCATACCAAAATTTTAAACCGGTCCGCCGACTGGTTACGGAAAAAAAAATATTTTTAATTTTTTTCAAGAAATTCCCATTTTCATTACGAATTTGACCACAGTTTCAACAAAAAACATTATTTTTGATTTTCTATTCGTGTTTATTCATGTTGAATGTATGAGCTATCATAAAAAAATAAAGATTTGTATTGAAATTGTAGCCTTTACGAGAAAAAGTGATTTCTTCTCAATTCTTAACCTAAATTTTATCGCATCACTCATATTCAGGAGCGTTTTTTGAAAAAGAAATGTACTACACTGTTAGTGCCCATGCATTTAAAAATATGCTCATGATGTACTGATTATAAAATGGTATAATAGTACCGCTTTTCAAAAATAGAAAAAAAAATACTGCATTTGTAACTGAAAATAAGTAAGTCTTCCTGTTACCATTTTCGCAACATAATATTGAAACAAAAATTTCGTCTACCTTATTTATGTGCCCATTCTTACTGTAAACTTGGTCATAGTGACAACGACAATATTATTATTGTAATTGTATTGGCAAATGAGAACACAAAAGTTACTACAGACAGGGTATTAAAAAAAAACAACTTTGACATCATAATTATTTATTTATTGATTAATACAATCGGTGCTCAAAATGGCCCCCATTCGCAGCTATACACGCTCTGCACCGTCGAATAAAGGAGCGTTTAAGACGTCGAGCAAACCCGCTTTCATTGATTTTTCCAGCTGCTGTCAGAATCCTGGTCCTTAATTCTTCAATATTATTTATTGGTCCCTTGTATACGTCTTCCTTTAAGCATCCCCAATAAAAGAAATCCAAAGGATTAAGGTCTGGGGAGCGTGGTGGCCATAGTATTGGGCCTAACCGCCCTATCCATCTGTTTGGATAGGCCACATTAAGGTGCTCTCGTACCCTTACTGCATAGTGAGCGGGACAGCCATCATTTTGTAGCCACATGCTGTCTCGGATCTCTGTAGGGACACTTTCTAGAAGTACGGGTAAATCGGTCTGTAAGAACCCAAGATACCTTTCTGCGGTTAAGGTTTCTGGCAGTTCTAATGGACCAATTATTTGTCCGTTAATAATGCCGACCCAAAGGTTTATTTTAAATTGGTATTGCGATCGATCTTGTCTCATGACGTGCGGATTTTCTAACTGCCAGCTGTGCAAGTTGTGTAAATTTAAATATCCATCTTTTCTGCAAGATGATTCGTCACTCCAAAGTATTTTATTAAAAAATTGCTCGTCCTCTCGTATTCTACGCAGCATTTCTCTGCAAAATCTCACTCGCGGAGGATAGTCCCTTGGTAACAGAGTCTGTACCCTTGTATAATGGTAGGGATGTAGCTCGTGTCTTTTTAAAATGCGATGTACGGTTCTGGTAGATATCCCCGTTGTGCGAGATAAGACTCGGACTGAGGTTGTAGGATCTTGTTTTGCCAAATTCAGTACCTGATCATCGGCATGTCTCCGTGGGCGTCCTTCTCTTGCACCGCCTACGCCTGAGCCGGGTATCCTCCCTTCGGTGTATGCATTGTGGACTCGCCCAAACACCCTGTGGTCTGGATGTCTGCGATCGGGATATCTCTCCCTGTAAAGCCGAGCCGCCTCTCTGCCGACTCCTCCACATTCTCCGTAAATAAAATGCATGTCAGCATATTCGCGCGGTGTATACTGAGACATTTTTGTTATCACTGCACTGCACGTTTGTCCAAATCGTTATGCAAATCAGAGTCCGGTAAACGTAAGCAAGATTATTAGATGTCACCAAAACGACAAGTCCAAATCACTTAGGCAATCAACCGGAGTCCAGGGGAATAGCAAGAAACAGCGGAGTTAAACACAAATGAAACGAAACGTATACGATGCACGGGAGCGTAGATCGTACTAATTGTTTATGTACCATTTCTTTCCGATCTCAATTGCTGGAAAGGAAAGGGACAACAACAACAAACTACATCCTTTCCTTATCACTATCCTATTGTTTAGTTACTCCAGCTACGTTACGCATTACAAGAGTGTGCGCACTTCAATAGGTCTTTTGTTATGGTTCAGGTACAGAGCGACCTTTTTTTATAGGACACGACATGATGTAGAATTATTTGGAGACGTGGAGTCAAATATCAGTTGTAAGATTGAGACTTTGTTTTATTTAATTCCATATTTAAATGGGTAAAAACAAAAAGACAACATTTTTGTTTAAATATTATGTTGCGAAAATAGTAACAGGAAGACTTATCCGTTTTTAATTACAATTGCAATAAAAAAAAATCTATTTTTGAAAAGCAGTACATACTATTATACCATTTTATAATCAGTACATCATGAGCATATTTTTAAATGCATGGGCACTAACAGTGTAGTACATTTTTTTTTCAAAAACCGCTCCTGAACATGACCGATGCGATAAAATTTAGGTTAAGAATTGAGAAGAAATCACTTTTTCCCGTAAAGGCTACAATTTCAATACAAATCTTTTTTATTTTATGATAGCTCATACATTCAGCATGAATAAACACGAATAAAAAATCAAAAATAATGTTTTTTGTTGAAACTGTGATCAAATTCTTAATGAAAATGGGAATTTCTTAAAAAAAATTAAAAATATTTTTTTTTCTGGAACCAGTCGGCGGACCGGTTCCAAATTTTGGTATGGTGTAGGTACCTACCTGATGTATCCAACCTTGAACGGTGGACCACTATTTACGCCACACCCTGTATAATAATATGACTAGCTGTTGACTACAACTCCGTACGCGAGGAATTTTAAAAATTTATTTCGTTTTTGCAACATTTTTCATTACTGCTTAACTCATATTCAGCGCAGCGTGATATTGTATAGCCTATATATAGCCTATAGCGTACCTCTATAAAGGTACTATCTAACACTAAAAGAACTTTTCAAGTTGGACCAGTGGTTCCTGAGATTGGCGCGTTCAAACAAACAAACTGTTCAATTTTATAATATTAGTACAGATATGTATCGTGCACACTTTGTATTAAAATAGTCTGTCTTATTGTCTGTCATGTCACAGCAAGACATATACGTATAAGATGCTGACCCGGCAAACGTTGTTTTGCGATACAAATGTCAGGGGAGCTGTATGAAAAATAAATACACTCGCGTGCAACCGAATTGACTCACCCATACAAAATAGACCAAAAGTGTGTTATAATTTAAAAAAATAAAAAAAGTATACATAATGTATATTTTTTTAAAGCTTATTCTTTTAGCTTTAAATTGACACATTTACTGTTTTAATCCAATCACCACTTTAAAAAATATCGTGATATGAACCGTAAGTCCGTAAAATTTACTCCTTGCAGTACTAACGTGTTGCGCTATGCAGCCCCCTATATAAACCCACGTAAGCAACACACCCTTATCAGTCGCTTATCAGAAGTTGACCTGAACACATCACCGTAAGATACGATAAGCAATTCGCCGCCACTATGGATACAAGACCAGAAGAAGTCGCCCAAGTTGTCCTTTTGATACAACAAGGCCTTAGTCAGCGAGAAGTCGCTCGTCGACTGAATCTGAGCCAATCTGCTGTATCCAGGGTATACAGAAGGTTCCAGGAGACACATTCTTACTCTAGGAGGCCAGATAGCAGTCGGCGGCGGCATACTTCTGAGAGAGACGACCGTTTTATCGTCTCGACAAGCCTCAGAAATCGCCATCTCACCGGTGTTGCTGTGCAGCAGCGGCTGCGAGAGGTTCGAGGAGTCGCTGTCAGTCAGTGGACGGTGAGAAGACGGCTGAGAGATGCCAACCTGACTCCAAAACGGCCTGCCAGAGGCCCTAAATTGACCAGGGCTCACCGACAAGCGCGCCTTGCATTTGCTCGCGAACGCATCGGTTGGACGGCTGAACAATGGCGATCGGTCTTGTTCACTGACGAGTGCAGAGTGTGTCTGCATAGCAGCGACAGAAGAGCTCGAGTCTACTGGCGTCCAGGCGAGCGATTTTCGCAATGTTGTTTCGCGGAAACAGTGGCCTATGGCGGTGGTTTGTGTATGATGTGGGCGGGCATTTCAGTGGAAGGAAAAACAGCTCTTGTTTTCATCCCCGGTGGAGGCCGAGGAGGCGGTCTGACTGCAGACCGATATGTGGAAGATGTTCTCCTTGATCACGTCCTTCCTTATGAAGGCTTCATAGGAGATAGCTTCCTTCTAATGCACGATAATGCCCGCTGCCATACAGCACGAATCACTCGTCAGTTCCTGGATGAAGTTGGTATTGAGACCATGGACTGGCCACCACTCAGCCCTGATCTCAATCCTATTGAACACACATGGGACGAGCTGAAAAGCAGGGTCCGGGCCAGAAATCCAGCGCCTGCAAACATTGTAGAGCTAAAGACAGCGCTCGAAGAGGAATGGGAAGCTCTCCCTCAAGATCTGGTAGTAAGGGTTATCAGGTCGATGAGGAACCGTCTCAGAGCTGTTATTAAAGCCAGGGGGGGGCAACACTAATTATTGATTTAATAAATTCCTTTATTTTTCATAACATTTGGTTAATTAACAATTTTAATTATCATTTGTTATTTTTCACTAATTCAATTTTTGTTGTTTTGTAATTCGAATTCGATTAAATTCGAAACTATTGAGCAGATTTTTAAAATTATGGTATTAATTTAAAGGTTATGAAATAGGCTTTCAAAAAATATACATATCTTACTATATCTTTTATTCTTTTACAACATATTACACCGTTTAGCAGTTTTGTATAGGTGAGTCGATTCGGTTGCACGCGAGTGTAGTAGCCGATTCTCAGAATATGTATATAAACTTTCATAAGAATCGGTCTAGCCGTTTCGGAGGAGGAGAACGAACATTGTGACACGAGAATTTTTTATATTAGATTATTGTAACTTGCATGCCTCTGTATGTATACACATGTTTCACAAATAAATATTACTTACTTTCTTACTTACAGATCTATATGTCGTTATATTTGATGTGAAAACTAGTTAATTTTGCATTAAGTTTAAACGATTAAGAGGATACCAAAATAGCTTCGTGCATTTTTCTATGTACGAAGTTTTCATTGTTTCTTTAGATTGAATGGCTAGAGCTCTAATATTTAAGTATATGTTTTTTCAATATATGATCTAGGATCGCATGTGCTATGGAATTCTTCTTTGGGGAAGCTGTGCGGACATTAATCGGATATTTGTGCTCCAGAAACGCGCTGTTAGAGCTATATATAACCTAGGTCCGCGGGATTCTCTAAGGGAGAAATTCAAAGACATAAATATTTTAACGGTCGCTTCGCAATATAAATATGAAAATTTATTGTATGTTCATAAAAATATTCATAATTTTACAAAAAAAAAGCGACCACCATAATGTTAATACAAGGCATAAACACAATCTTGTGATGCATGTAACCCGTCTCCACAAAATATGTAACTCTTTCATGGGTCATTGTATACGATTTTATAATAAACTCCCTATTGATGTAAGAGAATTAAATAATTCTAAATTTAAAAAATTCATTAAAACTAAATTATGTAAAAAGGCGTATTATAAAATTTCTGATTATATTAAAGATGATAAAGCTTGGGAGTAGGTTGCTCTGGAGCAATACATATTCTATATTGTAAAATTATTAGCATTGTAAGTATAATTGACATTTAATTTAAAAATATTGATTTGATTAAAAGCTCTGCTGAGTTTCTTACGCCGGTTCTTCTCAGCAGATTGCGTCCTGAACCGGTGGTAGGGAAAAAAATTGGACATGTCATAAGCACATAATTTTTCTGAAAAATTGTGTCTACGTGATTAAATGATTTTTCATTTCATTTCATTTCATAAACTCAGAAACGCGATTGCAAAAAGTTTTCTCGATAGAAAATCTTAGCGAAACAACCTCTCTAATTTTTTATTTTTTTCATTTATCGGTCAATTATCGCGTATTAACTTATGAAATAACTTTAAAAACATAACTAACTATTATATATAGAAACACGTAAATCAGAATTAAAATATATTTAGTAGATTTTGAGTAAATAGGAAAAGTATCCCTAATTCTTCATTTTCAGTGCCTACTGGCTGTGTTAATATGTACGTGTCGGCGATGATATACGATAATATTGATGTAGGCCCTTAATATGAAAGTTTACACAGTGAAACACAGATTGATATAACAGCTCAGCTAGATACATACATGGCCAGGATTTATGAAACTATCACTATAACCCTGTAAACACACCCACACACACAGATACATACTTATACACGGTGAACTGTCCTGGTTTCTAGTCTCCTTGCCAAGTAATAAGTATTATCTGGCCAATCCTATGCATTCCTTCAATTTATGCTACTGATAGTGCTAATAATCCAGTATTCTCGTCCAGGCATAGCAAGAAAATGTTAGGCAAAGGTCGTGAATTGCGCGGCGCCACATACATCCCGGCAGCTCACGTCACAGTCCCAGACCAGGTCGACTGGCGCAAGAAGGGAGCAGTCACTGACATCAAGGACCAGGGCAAGTGTGGATCATGCTGGTCGTTCAGTACTGTGAGTATAATACATATTAAGTATATCTCTTTGCAATTACATTGTACAATTAAAAGATTAAAAGCACGATTATTATGCGACATTCTTTGCATAGTTATTGCCTTTTAACATACATCTCAAGATGTGAAACTATCCACAAAAACATGAACACGTTGATCGTAAGCGTTATAAAAAGCAGCGATTCAGCTCTTCCAAACCGGTTTGGTCCTCCATACAATGGTTTAAACTGACAAAAAACATGATCCGGTAGGTACCTATAAGTATATCGGGGGGAAAAAATTGTGACTGAATTTTATTTACTTAAATCAAAAACCTTACTAAATATGCGGGTCTAGTGAGGATGGAACTGAAAAACAATTCTGTGAAAAACACCTCTTTTTGTTGTTTATTGATTTTATGATCACTGCATCGTATAATCTTACTAAATGTTCTGCATAAAGATTATGAATGATAATATTGAAACAGATGTAATATAAGTGGTTTGTCCTGTTTAACCAGCATTTGTTGTAAAAAAGGGGCGGTGTTTGCACAACTCAAGCTTGACATACATGACGTTAACAAGTGTTAGTGTAGGAGCTCCACACTGATAAACTTACGTTATCGTTTAGAAAAACTCTACCTGCAGTTGGATGTTTATGTCACGGACTTTTATAATAAATAATAATACAACTGAAAAAATTGAGTATTTACAAATCTTAAACTTATAATATCTATTTCATTTTTGTCGACGTCTATATGAATATAAAGACGTTTAAGACGAGAGAGTGTTTGTGATGTTCCCCAGCATTGTTCTGTGAGTTCTGTCTGAATGACGTATGCTGCGTCGTGGATCCAGCATCGGCCCTATAAACGCCTGTTAAACAAATAATTAAATAAACAGATACAAATTGGCCACTTGTTTATATTATTAAAGGAGCTAGAGGTTGAGTCTTGTGACAGTCGGTTAATTATCAATATATCCGCAGGTACGGGCATATAATCATGATAATTACCAACAATACACACTAATTGCGCTAAATATCTATGTTTAACATAATATGGGTTTAAAATAACACAATATGCACATGTATGTAGATGTTATCGTATCGTATCAGACCATACTCATACATGAAGCAGTTGAAAGTGATATTGTACGAGTCACTCGATACATAATCTTGTTAACAACAAACAAGTGGGCGGTATCGTATTATTTACCTTGTACCTACCTACCACGATATTGGTTTTTATTCAAGCCTGAACTATTTTCCTTGTTTTCTATTCTTTAAGTAATTTTAGACAAAAAGAAAACACATACATATTACTCAGGGTCTTTCTTTTATCCTATAGGTATGTAATAAGAATTCTAGGATGACGGACATCTGATAATATTTTTTTAATAATAAACTCTTTTAATTGAAGGGCAATATTGTTCCGTGAATCCATTATACATACCTACAATACAATGTGTACGCGGACGTAATAAGGAAATATATCCTGACCTCACCCGGTTCATTCGCAATATCAATGTTTATTCGCGTAACTTCCGCTCTAAGTGTCAAATCAAATGAAACAACGCCACTCTAAAGGTTTACATTCAAAACTCGGACTAAACAATGTTACCAATTATACATATTACATATTCGTTGTGCATGTAGAATTTGTACCAATATCAATCACTACCTACGATATATCTGGACAGCATCACAGCAGCAGCACTAATACGAGCGTATAATGGCGTGTGATTTAATTTAGTTAGATATAATCAAGTTAAGTACCTACATAGTCCGGGAGCATTTGACCTGGTGCTTTTTATCATCTTATTAAGTTTCATTCTTTCTTTCCTCACAAGTAATGTTTGTTGCACAGACTGGCGCGTTGGAAGGTCAGCACTTCCGGAAGACTGGGTACCTGGTGTCCCTTTCTGAACAGAACTTGATAGATTGTTCCACGGCGTACGGCAACAACGGTTGTAACGGTGGACTCATGGACTTTGCCTTCAAATACATCAAAGACAACGGTGGTATCGACACTGAGAAGAGCTACCCATATGAAGCTATCGATGACAAGTGCAGGTTATCATTATATTTCATTATAAAGCAGCTTACTGGTCTTATTGTTTTCAGAATAGACAGTAGCGAAATGGATTAGTTTAGAATTAGTTGAAGGCTAGTCTAAATATTCATGCAAAAGTAATTTATGTGTATGTGATTCAGGTACAACCCTAAGAACAGTGGTGCTGATGACGTTGGCTTCGTGGATATCGCCAACGGTGATGAGGAGGCGCTGAAGCAGGCCGTGGCGACTGTGGGACCCGTGTCTGTCGCGATTGACGCCTCACAGGAGAGCTTCCAGTTCTATTCAGATGGAGTCTACTACGATGAGAACTGTTCATCTTCACAACTCGACCATGGTGTAAGTAACTTACTAATCTTAATATAATAATTGAATATAATATATTTATTTGGCACACATAAGCTGTGTACATAAGTTACGTAATAGATACAATAACTTTAAATGTGTTTTGTTCTATCATTCGTCTAACAACAAACTCGGTAATTCCCGCACTTACTGGAACTCTATCGACCACAAAATATTATCACTATCGTGAGCTCTTTATTGTTGTTAAAAAACATAACTGTTTATATAAAGAACATAATGTCGAGCTATGAGTAATTTTGATAAATAGCTGTTATTAAGTATAATAATATGATGTTTTGTTGCACTGTGACCCGCGACTCTTGTGTCTTGTGACTTGTTTCAATGTCGAATATTAAATACACCGAGTTACTTCTGTTTGTTTAACATATGATAACATATTGTGAATGTTAATCTGTCTGTAGGGCATAGATGTTCGTTATTTCTAACGCACAATATTTGGTCCAGGTGTTGGTGGTAGGATACGGTACTGATGAACAGGGTGGTGACTACTGGCTCGTGAAGAACTCCTGGGGCCGCACCTGGGGCGACCTGGGCTACATCAAGATGGCGCGCAACAAGGATAACCACTGCGGTATCGCCACCTCGGCATCCTACCCACTCGTATAGTTCTCTACCTCTTATAATTATGTCTACATACATTAATTATTGTTACAGCTGTTTATTAACACAAAAACAACAAAAAAACCGTTATATTAACAAAAAAACAAAAAATATGACACTTCAAGTAGGTACACTAAATTAAAGTGTCACAGTGGCTAAAACTATCGTTAATGTGTAATTCAAATTTTTGAAATAATATCGTACAATATTAATCTGTTAAAATAGAAAACTGTTTTGTAAAATTTTGCATAACAAACAGCATTTGGAGACTTTTTAATCATATAGGTTTAGACAATTATTAGATTCATAAGTTGTTAGTGTTAAATGTTGAGTAGATGCTTGCATTCAATTATATATTAGGTGTCTTGGTATAATCGGACTAGTAATTGTCAAATCATACTCATTTGGTAAAGTTAATGAATCTCATTCGTTCTGGTGTTTTTGAGAAAATTTAACGCGCTGTGACTGAAGGAATAAATGAGTGACATCACGGTCTAATTATTCGTCCAAAATTAAACTGTAAACCATCGGACGCTGATTGAAACCCCTTTACTAAAAATGTTACTCATTCCTCTGTTTACTCAATTATAACAATGACTCATTTTTTCCAAGATTTTATAATTTTGGTTTATTTAGTTTATAGTAATTATAATTACATGACATTTATTTATAAAACGCATTATACACGATCATAACAAGCAAAAATATCGTGTAAAAGATACAAATATCTATTTAAATATGTAGTATATTAGGGTGGTCAGTTATATATTAAAAGTAATAATTATGTTCCTAGATTTCACCAAATTTAAGATCTAATTACATTATTTTGTTGCGTCGCTAACCCTAATTTACATGTACTTAAATAATAGCTAATGTGTTCACATCGGTAATAATAAGCCATAAAATTTAACAAAAATTTGAAATTCAAGTGTTTTTGTATTAAAATGACATTAGCCATGACACAAAGATATTAATAATAGATAATAGTTTCCATGTAAGTGTCACTCAGCTAGTGTAAGTGTTAGTTAAGTGTAAAGTGTCTCACTTGTGATAAATAATGTAAGTAATGTCGAGTGTGTAATGTCGAGCTAAATATATTTTATAGTGTAATATGTATCTTGTTTTATTTATACAAACAGTAGTGTTTAGACATCATCATCATAACATCAGGCCTTTTCCCCGTGGGGATAGGCAGAGACTATAGAGTGCCATTTGCTACGATCAAAACGTACTTCCTTGACTCGATTTACACGAAATTGCTACGCACTTGACCCTTATGACTGATATCGGCGGAGTATTTTTTAATAAATAAGTCTGCGCATGATAAATAAGTATGTTATTCTCGATGACGATGATAGTGTTCAGTTAATTTTAGAAAACTAACTACATTTTATACTCACTACCTATAATAAGCACATACGGACAAACATTTTTATTACACAAGTAAATAATTCTTAATCTATACGAATACTTGAAAGCAGTTATGTTTTTAGCTCAATTCCCCAGAGTTCGAGAGTAGTACAAACAAACTCGCACAATCATAATGACCCTAATTTAAGACCAATTGGGACGTGTCTCGGGCGTCATCCCACGGATTATGTTTCCAAATTAAATCAAATCAATCATTTATTCGCAAAAATATGGTACAAATAGTGGTGTTAAATAGCATTTTAGGTTTCTACATATTCTGCCAGTATAGGCGTGCGAAAGTCTTTATACATCCCTCAGTCGATCTTACTTTATGATGTTGAAAAAAATACTCTGTTTATTATCGGGCTTCGTGGTGTAGTGGTTTATATTGCGGACTGCCGATCAAGAGGTCGCGGGTTCGATTCCCGCCTCGGACAATCATTTGTGTGATGTTTATAAATGTCATACAAATGTTTGTCCTGCGTCTGGGTGTTTCTATGTATTATAAGTATGTATTTACAAAAGAAAAGTAGTTTATGTATTCTATCCGTATTCTGGTACCCATAACACAAGCATAATAAGCTTAGCTTGGGACCAGAGGACGTTGTGTGAAATGTCTGTGAATATTTATTTATTTATTTTTATTTTTTTATCATTATTACACATCACTTCAGACATATGTAGTATAACTAGTAATATTATATATTTATGTATATGTGTATTTGAATTTGTAAACATATTTATTATTATTATATCAATTATTTGTCCATCCTAAGGTTGCCTGTAAGAGATTGCATTTCGCGATAAGGCCGCCCTTTGTGCATTTGTCATTGTAATCTAATTTTTATGAAATGTAAATCAATAATGTGCAAATAAAGTGTTATCTATCTATCTACCTGTCTCTGCCTCTACTACCTGCCAGCATTCCCTTGACCTTGTACTTTATACGCTTATTGGAAAAAACCTTTAACAGTGTCCCATTTTGAGATTTGCGGCCGTGAACTGCTAAGCCTATTTTTAAGTACCTGGCGACCAAAACACGGCGAGCGATTTTACTGTGAAATTGTGTTTTTATTCTGTGGTTTTAATATTCAATGCTGTCGATATTATACTTATTTATATCATTATAATATTATTCTAGATATATCTGCGTGTTATCATAATAATAACGTAGGTAAGTAACACTAGGTGGATAGGTTTTATTCGATCGAGCAGAAAATCTGTGTCAGACCTTGACCACACGTCAGCACTACTAATATGATGCAATGAACAATAATGAAGTAATATTGCATTTTATAAATTAACTTGATTATTAAATTGTTATTAATTTTAATGAGTTATCCTGTTCCTCAGTACTACTAGACTAGATATAATTCAATGTCACTGGTTAACTATAACAACATAATGCACAATGCTAATTGCTGTAAGCATTCTTTTCTAATTTGTGCAAGACCATAAACACTTGGCAGTTAAATATATAATATAAGAAAACTAGCTGACCCGGCAAACGTTGTTTCGCCATACAAATGTCAGTGGGGGGAGGGGTTTGAAAAATAGATGTTGGCCGATTCTCAGACCTACTGAATACGCATGTCTGACACAGATGTACTAGTACATACATATAATAAATTAATCAAAAATAAATATTCACGGACATTTCACACAGCGTCCTCTGGTCCCAAGCTAAGCTTGGTATGCTTGTGTTATGGGTACTAGAATACGGATAGAATACACTTCTTTTGTAAATACATACTTATAATACATAGAAACACCCAGACGCAGGACAAACATTTGTATGACAATTAGAAAAATCACACAAATGATTGTCCCGAGCGGGAATCGAACCCGCGACCTCTTGATCGGCAGTTAATTACATAAACCACTCAACCACGAGGCTCGTCAAATAAATACTGTGTACGTATATCTATATTGTACCGTTGATTGAACCCATGATTGTGTACCAGCCTGTCACACAAAAATATGAATGAGATACATAGTACTTGTTAGGTATCTATGTACTTACAATTTCAAATTTATTACTACATTTATGTATTTGATAGTTTAAAGCGAAGTGAGGGCGAGACGTAACTAACACAACAGGTAGTTCGGCTGACCTCATCATTAATTCAATGGGAAGTTACAAAATATATTCCAACTTTTTCCTCAAAG
Organism: Orgyia antiqua; assembly: GCA_916999025.1. NCBI lineage: Eukaryota > Metazoa > Arthropoda > Insecta > Lepidoptera > Erebidae > Orgyia > Orgyia antiqua. The sequence goes on from OU779866.1 coordinate 35,912,597, forward strand.
ATATTACCTACTTGTTTTTCTCTGTTATTATTAACCGTTATTTAGCGAAATAAAAATAGACAGTAGATATAAATCTAAGAGTATAACTACTCACTATATACCTAGTAATGTGATCATAGTGACTAGTGTTATTTGATGATATGTAATAAAAATAAACGAACATGTTATTCATTTATTTGAAACTGATTAACAACAATAATATAAAAAATGAAACAGTACTAAATCCTATCTTGTTTTAACAAGTACCCGCCTATAAAATATTTCCATAAAATAATACGGTATTTTTAACGTAACAAATTCTTCTACAATAATTATTTAGCTATGACAATAATTAATGAGATACATATTGATTTTCATAAAAATTATTAAGATGATACTCTTCTAATTAACAGAATATCAACTTATTTTACCTTTACCAAAATCATTTCGTACTTTACCTGCAAATGGAAACAAAACATTCCTTTTGTTGGTAATCAGACTTTATATCAGCACTTTACCAAATGAATAGGTAAGTAAAATTAGGCCGCTGCTAATATGGAGGACTCGCACAATTTAGGTACCTACCTAGATAGACAAACAGAAAAATCTCACTAATTTTGTTACTCCTAAACAGGTTCTTCTTCGCCACTTGCGAGGTATACCTCGCAATCATTGAGAGCCTCCTAATTTATCTCATAATTTTTTTATTCTTAGTGTTATAGGACATATATTCTAATATGCCTAGGGCCTCTAGTAGGTAAAATACGGCCCTGCTCCTAAACACTTCCGAACTGTGCTTATAAATCAAGGTCAAGTGCCAGTTGAGAGGCTAAACAAGCATTGCTCTAACCTAACCGCTCTATCGGATTTAGCAATAGTTCAACTACATACATAATTAATACATCGTAAGTAAATAACAAGTAGAATATAAATATGTAGGACATGATTACTAAAGTCAAATATGTATATTGACTCATTACAATATGATTCAACAAACACGCCACAAATAGACAAATGACCTCAGCTAAATATTGTGCAAAACAGAAGACAGAATACAATAGAAAACAAACAAAATCGCAACCTTTTATATTGTTATTAAGAGGATACCAAAATAGCTTCGTGCATTTTTCTACGTACGAAGTTTTCATTGTTTCTTTACATTGAATGGCTAGAGCTCTAATTTTTAAGTATATGTTTTTTCAATATATGATCTAGGATCGCATAAACTCAGAAACGCGATTGAAAAAAGTTTTCTCGATAGAAAATCTTAGCGAAACAACCTCTCTCATTTTTTTTTTCATTTGTCGGTCTATTATCGCGTAATAACTAATGAAATAACTTTAAAAACATAAGTAACTATTATATATAGAAACACGTAAATCAGAATTAAAATATATTTAGTTAGTAGATTTTTTTGAGTAAACCAAAAATGATCCCTAATTGTTCATTTTCTATACCTACTAGCTGTGTTAATATGTACATGTCGACGATAATATTGATGTAGGCCCTTATAGAACGATTTATATATTTTAACAGTGTTCAATACCTGAAAAATTTTGTTGTTTGTAAAGTACAAGATTAATCTTGTTGTAATATGTACAAGATTATTCTTAACTTGCGTTTTCATCTGTTGTCGGAGGTGCAGCCACTTAACTTTCTATATCTCATAACTACTAGTTTTAATTACATATGCGCTATAATAAACACTAGAAGTTTCATCGCCAAAGCTTTAAGAATTAGTAAAGTGGCATAATCATAAACTTATAATTATAACGGCATCGATATTGTTTGCGTAACACTTGGGTTCAACCCCGTGCAGTGTATGTTTGTTCTGTATGTTTGTTTACTAACAACTACGTCGTAGACGTTGCGTAGTGTCCGTCGAGGCGCGGACGTCATCTCACGTGACTCTCAGAACAAAGCGCACCAAAGGTTCCTTCGTACATTGACCTGTCACTCGGGACGTGCTTTATCTACCTTGTGAGTTGTGCACTCTGCCACGTAACCTTACATAATGACCTGGTGCCATGCGTGATACTTACACTTTATCATTATACTTAGGTAGCAGTATTGACATTTCACGCGACGTCTATTCTATTAAAGCACTTCTGTTGTTATTATTATGAACTTTGAACAGCTAAATTATTCTTATTCTTCGTGTTATAATTTATGGTTTTTGTATTATACGATTTCGCCAACGTCGCCTTACCAGGATAGGACACCAAAAGCTAAATTATTGGTACCAATTCTACGTGCACAACTAAACTTAAATAAAAAATAAATGAAACCAATTATGTTATGGTGTATTTTGATTCATTGGCTATTTCGTTGTGCACATTTATGTTATTTAAAATCTTAAGTCAATAGTACACAATTTTTATAATAACTGTGGAGATAAGGCGCTCTAGTGTGTACCAGCACAATCTGGTGTGAGAGTGAAGTGTACTTGTTCCTAGGTCTGAAGCACGACACAATAGTCACGTGACCGCGTGTTGTATCGACGGCTCATTATTATTTATTTATTCATTATTATTTTTAGGCATAATTACCTAACTGTCGCCACATCCGTCTCGTTTGTATGTTCAATTAATAAATTATATCAATAGATAACTTAGTTTACAAAAAATAAACAATTACCTATCTACTGATTTCCTACATAATATAAATGCACTGACTTTTTAACTTTTAGATTAAATCACACAAAAGCTATGGCATTATGGTTTGTATAAATTGTAACAACTACTAGATAGCAGCTATCGGAATGATTTACACCCTAGCGATACAAAAGATGAGGCAGTGAATGTGGACAAGTGCCCAGAACATGCGGAGGAAGCATATTGTTGAAGGAAACATAAATATTTAGGTACCTAGTCCTTAATCGGGCTACATATAGTTTAGATCTATTAAACCATGATGGTTGACCATATCAACGAAGCGTCTTGGTGTTGTACAAGTAGGGTTTAAAATCAAGTAAATTTTCACTTTTTCGAAAAATTTTATCATCTCTTTAGAGTAATATTTTCTAACACTTGCATGACTCATTTGTATAACATTACAGCTTAGTCTCACCCGTAACCGTGGTGACAGCAGTCTCCAAAACGTGGGGCTAAAATTTAAAACAAATATACGCGTCTAAATCCGTACAAAGTGGTTTTATCTTTTTAGTTTTAGCCATAGCTTACAGCACCCATGGAGGAAAATATTTCTTTTCAGTGTATCTTGACCAGTCTACAGAGATATATAAAAAAATAGTTATCGGCACATAACTAGAATGATATTACCATTTTCGTCTATGATAATACTGGTATAGAGTATGTTAATTCTGTCTGTTGATTAACAGTGCTGATTGAAACATACAATGTATGTAGTAACATTATTTATCATTCTTAGAACCAAAAGTGAGGCTCGCTGTTTATAACTGTAGTACGCAGCAGTTTAGTCATTAAACTACAACTACAACTTGGTATCAATAAGACAATCAAATCTTATTTCTTATCAATGTTCATATGAAACTAATATTGTTTGCACGCGTAATATTGATATGAATGATAAAAACCTAACCTAAATAAACTAAAAACAACTGATGTTTTCATTAATTTTATTGCCTATTTCACTGAAGGTACATATTTATATTAATTAAAATCGTGTCTGTAATACACAGTTTTAATAATAAGAAAGTTACCCCAAGTTAGTATTTCCAAATTGTGTCATTGATAGGTTCTATCAATTTCCATTTTTAGATAAGTTTAGTTGTGCATGTAGAATTGGTACAAGGCATTACTTTTAAAATTGAAAAGGGGGGCGTACTTGTCATGATAACATTATGTATAGCAAATATAATTATTATTCTTGAAGTAATCACGCGACGTGATAACTCAACCTAAATAACTTTCAATAGGTAGGTACCTAAATATTGAGATTAAAATAATTGTACAAAAATAATATTACTTGTGTAGGTACAAAATGATCAGGAAGCGTTCAATACTAATAATAATACATATAAAGCATATTATTTAAACACAATATTATCATAAACACTATACAAAGAAATGTGTACGTGAGTTCAATTATACACTTTCTCTCACTAGAGTTAATGAGTTGTATCAATTTATACTGAGTTCACATGTTTACTTTTTTGTACCCTGCCTGCCTACCTGTGGCGTATGTACCCTGGGACCGTAGAGGCCAAGGCCTGGGATGGCAGCCTTTGCTTAGTTCGAAAACTAATAAAACACGCAAATTTTTTTTATATTATTGAAGTCATCGGGCCATAATATACCTATGTGCAAAATTTCAGAACAATCAGACTACTGTAAGTGTGTTGAAATCACTCTCAGGGAATCCGTTACATCGATTAATACATTAAAATATACCTCCCGAACTTATTTAAGCGTGTTAAAAAACAACATGTTATATTTCAATATATTTTATTGTTGACTTCAGCGTCGACTATTACAAATAAGTCTTAGTTATAGCTACACTTACTACACACAGTTATAATTAATAATTATACAAATCTGTACAAATATTATATACAATACATATTAAATAGATACATTAGAAATAAACAGATACTGTCAATTAATAACAATTAATTAGAGCCCAATAACAGCTCTGTCTCGTAACATTATAGTACAGTAGAGATATTTCCTATTTCATTTACTTTTCAGCCACTATTCAGACATGACTGTACAATCAATATTTAAAGGAATTTTCATTAAAACATTATTTTTGTATAAAATGATGATATTAAGATGATAATGGTACCTACTGACCCCTCTTATGCTTCTAGTCCACAATGGAGTGATGACTTATTAATATCTGATCTGCTATTGTGTATATTTGTATCGAATAATGGTACCAGTGACCCCTGGTACTACTGTAATATTAGGTTCACAGCGGCATCTGTGTCAACACGTTCAACTGACACATACAAACAAACACATTGTATTGTTCTAAGTAGAGTATGTTTGTATAATTTAACATAAACGTACATTATTCATATACATTCAACGAGTAAGTATTGTTGTACAATGTCGCATTGAATCTTATATATAAAATTCACGTGTCACAGTGTTAGTTACCGTACTCCTCCGAAACGGCTTGACCGATTCTTCTCAAATTTTACATACATATTCAGTAGGTCTGAGAATCGGCCAACATCTATTTTTCAAACCTATTTTTTTCTTTTTTTTAGTATGGCAAAACAACGTTTGGCGGGTCAGCTAGTCATTATATAAATGTTAAGAGGATACCAAAATAGCTTCGTGCATTTTTCTATGTACTAAGTTTTCATTGTTTCTTTAGATTGAATGGCTAGAGCTCTAATTTTTAAGTATATGTTTTTTCAATATATGATCTAGGATCGCATAAACTCAGAAACGCGATTGAAAAAAGTTTTCTCGATAGAAAATCTTGGCGAAACAACCTCTCAAATTTTTTATTTTTTTCATTTGTCGGTCTATTATCGCGTATTAACTAATGAAATAACTTTAAAAACATAAGTAACTATTATATATAGAAACACGTAAATCAGAATTAAAATATATTTAGTAGATTTTGAGTAAATAGGAAAAGTATCCCTAATTCTTCATTTTCTGTGCCTACTGGCTGTGTTAATATGTACGTGTCGGCGATGATATACGATAATATTGATGTAGGCCCTTAACAAAAATATTAAGTTCTTAGAATTTCATACAATTATCTTTAGGGCCTTTTTAACGATCTACAAGTAAAGTGTTAAGTAGGTTACTCGCAACACAAAGTCACCGTTCAGGTCACGGCTGTTTTGCCAAGTACCTGTGGGAAGTGGTAGGTATCTACGCGGATCCCGTTTGCCGAAACTGCAGAAGTGGGGCCGTGGATACGGCGGAACACACCCTCGCCGTGTGCACGGCTTGGGACGCCCAGGGGGGCCAGGACCTGTCGCTCTCGGTCGTTGTTTCATCCATGGCCGAGAGCGAACAGTGTTGGGCCGCCGTCGCTTCCTTTGCTCGGGAGGTGATGGCGGCAAAGAGGGAGGCCCTGCGAGAGCGCGAACACTCTGGCGGCACTTTGCCCCGGGTAGGGGTCGTCGGCGCGCGGTGGCCTGCCGCCATCCCCAAGACGAGGTGGTCATGCACTGCGGGTCGCAGTCGCAGACCCGCCGCACCAGTCGTGGCAGGAGGGCCACATTTAAATGACGGGGGACCTAGCGATCCCCCCGTCGCGTTGAGCCCCCCGTGAAGAAAGGGGGCCACCCTTGCCGGGTCGTGGTAAGGCTCAAGGCACCACCATGGCCCGGTAGGGTAGAGAGGTTTAAAAAAAAAACACAAAGTCACCGTTAAGTAGACGTTTGAATTTCACAATGTTCGAGTAGCACTTCAGTTTGTGTTTATAAATATACTCGTAACTTTTACTTGACAATTAGCTCTACTCGGAAAGTAACTACTCATCGGTTTACTTGTGGATCGTGAAAGAAGCGCTTCACATTATAAATATGTAATGTTAAGTAGAGTCCATTTATAATGTCGACAGCACCTACAAACGTGTAGGCCTACATCTACTAACAACGCCTAAATAACATTAGAAGAGATTCCTCACAACTATTAACATCTTACATGATTAACAGAAGGCCTTTCATATTATTGAAAACAGTAGCTATTAAAGAAATATAGTCGATAATAGCTTTAAGATAATAAAAGCTTTATTATGAGTCATGACAAAATACTAGAAAGTCGGTAGTTGTAATAATGTTTGAGAAAAATAAACATGTCGATAAGTAATTAAACTCTGTTTATTCTCTTGAAAATATACACGTGAGGGTAAACTTGCATCAGCTATTAGAAACTTCGCTAAAAAGACAACTGATAAGTTAGTTGTATAAACTATAATCATCCATTGTTTTATTGTACACGTTATCATTAAACGTGACCTCAGCATCACGTTATTTACAAAAGTTCATAAGAAGTTAGCTTAATTAGCCAGCCTCAGTGAAGTCCGCGTGCAACACTTACTAAATTCACTTATTTATCTAACACAGCTCTATTTATCTTTACATATTATAAAACAAAGTTGTTATTTATGTATGTATGTCCCTATATGAGCGGATTATATATAAAGACTAGCTGACCCGGCAAACGTTGTTTTGCCATACTACAAAAAAAAAAGGTTTGAAAAATAGATGTTGGCCGATTCTCAGACCTACTGAATACGTATGCAAAATTTGAAAAGAATCGGTCAAGCCGTTTCGGAGGAGTACGGTAACTAACACTGTGACACGTGAATTTTATATATTAGATATTGAACGCACGAAAAATGCACAGGACGACGGAATAACGCGATATCAGAGTACGTGTGAGTACGGAGACAGACCAACAGCGATTTATGACTTCATACTGTTTACAAGTAATATCCGCCTGGTGGCGCTCAATGAGATGCTGTTTAGAAAGTTAAAAAATAATGGTTTATTTAAACTACATCGTACAACGGCCATCGCCGAAACAGTAACAAGTTCAAAACAAAATCGCTTGTACATAATTATGCTTTTAGATCTAATTATTACTAACAACTTGTTAGGCTCACAATATGTGATATTATTAGCGCTTCTATCATTTAAAAACTACAATATACTTAACAATGCAATGATATATACAATTATGACTAGTTATACACAATAATGACTATAAACAGAGACATCTCTTGTACAAATATTTGTCCCTCAACAAAATACTGCTAATCATGACGAATATCTTGGGTATGGTGGCTTTTATAAATGACTAAGTCTCGACAGCAAACATTGCTCCATACAAAAATAATGGACATGGTACTTCGCTGTTTTTTTCGTGAATATTGCCTCTAAAACCACGAATTTTTCTCACAGTATCGTCGGTATCTCTATGTTTCTATTCGCGCCGAATAGAAACATCTCTCGGGAATAGAGATAGCAATACCCAATACAAATACCCTAATCGTGAATGAGCTCAGTCTATAGTCTGCTCTCTGCTCTTAAACAATTATTCAATGGTAAAAACGAGGTCTTGTAATAAAATATAACCTGTTGAATGGTAAGCTAGGTTGGCCATAGTATTAATGTTTAAACAACTAACAGTCCATACTCTATGTTTTGAACACGATTAGCAGAACAAATGTGAGTGAATCAATACCTGGTATACCACTACAAACGTTTGTACACTCCACCAACATGATGAGACTACTTCTTCTTGGGTTTCTTAGGGTTCCTTGAGCGAGACTTTGCCTTGCACAGCGGACAGATGGGAGCGTTGCGGTGTATCTGCTGGTGACACGACAGGCACGATTTCATAGGAGGCGGCTGTTGTCTGTCCGTATGTAACATATTAGTATTATAGTATATTAACATTATATTGTCACCATAAATTTCAATTATATTTCTCAGTAACAACATTTTCTGGGTGTGTACGGTTATATTTCTCATTGTGTTATGATTATTAAACAAAGTAAAAATAAAGAACAAAATAAGAAAGTAATAATAAAACATATTAAAATAAAATAGATAAGAATGGAACAGGTCACAGGTATATGGAATAAAACAAAAAAGAAACCAAACATAATCGAACCTGAGTGAGACGGTAATGAAATCTTGTTCGAGAGCAGACCTGAAGGCGGGGGGCGGCGGCGGGGGCTTCCGGGGCGCGGCGGGGGGCAGGAACGTGGCCAGGGGGCGCGACGAGACGGAGCCCGGGCCGGGGGGCGCGCCTCCACCCGGCACTGACGGGAACCGGCTGACGAGTAATACATATTTATAATAATTAGTAACTGTTCTACGTTTGCGATAATTTTCTGTACATTTGTTTGTGTTAACGTTTTATTTCCACTGTTTTGTTGAGTTTTAGAGGTTATAATTTTTTTTTAAATTTATCTAAGAAAAAGATAAAATACAACAAAATATAAAATACTAAACAACTACCTATTTATTAATATTGTATATTTTCTATAAAGTATGAACAATCAAATGAATCTAAAGGAAACGTACGTTCCCAAGGATATCCACAACACTTTCTTTCTTTCAATGATATATTGTTTGACAATCAGGCTTGTGTATAAAATTATCTCTTTAAAAAGTTTTCTTATATGACCATCACATGTCAGGAGCGACAGCTACCCGGGGCAACCCTAGGCTGCGTCATTTCGTGTTAAATCGCCACAAAATATTCTTCATAACTTTATAAAAGGCTTTTTCGCTCAGCAAATTAAGACTAAATGTAAAAAACACTTTAAATACTAACTCAGGAGTGATAGGGCTGCCCTCCTCCTCGTGTAGGTCAGGTAGCCGGTCCAGACCGAGGCACTGTCTCCGCAGCAGGTCAACCTCCGCCTTCAGCGGCCGGTAGTCCTCGTGTAGTCGTGATGCGTTGGACAACTTGCGTGTCATACTCTCTTCAGTCTGTTTTATAACTGTCTCCATCTTTAAATGAGAACATTAACAATTGTGACACTCATTTATTAAACACAACCTATATTAAATACACTATGAAATAGTAATAATTAACTAATAAAGGTCACTCCTTATTACAGTTTTAGGAAATTCTTTTGTATGACAGTAAAAGTGTTCAAAAAGCTTCGAGGTCACAGGGTTGGGCTAATTTAAAGTATTATCTTTAGCTTATTTATATGTATACTGTTTCACTCAGTATACATAACAGCAGGCAAAGATTATATAATTATACATCCATCAAGCTTTCTCAGTCCACTGCTGGACATAGGCCTCCCTCATAGAACGCCACAACGCGTGGTCCTGCGCTAACTGCATCCAGCGGCCCTAGGCGTATTTGACGATATCGTCAGTCCACCTTGTTGGGGGCCGCCCCACGCTGCGTCGTTCGGTATATAATCATTAACTGGTATATCAATAAAATACATATAACAAGCAAACTCTAACAAATTATACTAAACAAGCCATCCTGTTGATCCTCTCTATATGTATTAAAGAAACAGCATCAATATCTGTTGTATGTTTGGAAGATGTAAGCTCTTACATGTAGAGATAAAAGAATACACAAGAAAAAATATTTATTATGTTTATAAGATGCTTCATTTAACTCAAAGATATTGTATAAAGGAATGAGAGCAATGCAGCACACAACTCACTAGAAACAATAAACAATTGAAATGATCCCAATTGTTCCAACAATAATAGCTCACTAGCCACACCTACATAAATAAACAAACCACACCATAGTGTAATAATAACTTCTACATGGAACTGTGTATACAACACATATTCATCTTACATTACAATGTTGCTCAGTTGTATTACACTTTGTCTATCTACTGCCATTTAACTAATGAAACAGTAACTATAATCAGACATTTTTGTTACCAATTAATAATTAACAAAACATTAATAATAATAAACATTATAGACAAGTGTATTAAATGTGTAATGCACAAAACTAACAGCATTAATATCAGCATGTATCTGTCTCAACTCCTCAACATGGCTCATTTTCTCCTGCTGCAGCAGCTCCATTTCACGCTTGTACTGTGCCAAACATCGGCCCTCTTGATCACCACTACGAACTTCATTCAAGATGCTGCGCTTCATTCGCTCCAGAGTTATAGTTTTATTCCTGGAATGTCATCAATATAAGCCTTTTATTTTAATCTATAAATACATAGGTACAAACACAATAGTCTACCGTAAAATATAGTACACAATAAAAACTTCATAAATAATGTTGCACATTTTAATCAGGTAACATTTTAATACCCGTAATTAAAACAATAAAACATCAAAATACACGAATATATATACTTTAGAATACAAAACTTAATAACATAGCCAACGAAACATTAAAAGCTGCAAATACTAACTATATACCTACCTACATATTAGAGATAATAAAATACAGGAGGTTAAAGCATTTTAGCTTACATTTTTTTAATGCTGAGTCTTCTACATTATAAATTATAATCAAAATACTTGCAATAAATTAAATTCACAAAAGGTTTAATTGGTAACGTCTAGGATCGTTAGGTAGTGTTATCGATCCGAGTCCACAGGTGCGAAACATTTTGAATATTTTAATAATGTGAAAAGACAAGTTACCTTATTTCTTTCATAGCCTCCAATTTATGATATATCTCACGTTCGTTTTCAGCAGTCATTTCTTAAAGTTCTTCACAACTTGTAAAGTTTTAAATAAAATAAACAACGCAATCCATTCATCCGTGTATGCCGCAGCTTTACCACCACCACCACAGAATAGATAGAAGATACTGACCACCACTTTTAGGTAGTATTGTTCTGTGTTTACCACAGAGTAGGGTAGATAGAGGTAGAGGTCACTAGAGGTACTAGGACTACTAGGCTACTAGGTTATATCTAGATTATTTTACTCTTTGGGTACTAGGTAAAACAAAAGCTTCTAGGTAGAGTAGGTAGATGTGAAATAAAAAGACCAACGAAGAAAGATATCAATGATATTTGAAGAGAATAATATCGGTATTTATACACATAATCTTTTTTACGAATAATTGATTTAGAATCGATTTTATATGTATTTGTAACTTTTTTTTATCTGCCAGATAAAAAAAGATTTTTTTTATATCCGGGCCAGAAAACCAAACTCAATAAAGGTTACTGAGTTTGGTTTTCTGGCCCGGATCGCTAACTGCCGATGAATACTATCTCTATAATAATAAATCAACACATTTGTTCATATTTGTGGTGGAGTTCTTTCTGTAGGTACTTTTGAATCAGAATTAGAAATTCAGTTAGAGTTGGCCAAGGCTAACGGGGTAAGTCCTTTGTCGCATTCTTTTTTTATTATTATTATTCGCTTTCAGCCATACCCGGCCATGGTGGTGCCTTGAGCCTTACCATAACCCAGCAAGGGTGGACCCTTTATGTGGGACGGAGTTGATGGGAGAAACATTATGTCCCACCACCGGCTATAGCGCACTGACAACCTTTGTCCGGGCCACGCGGCGGTAAAAAGTTGCAAAAGAAACCGAACGTTCGCGCTCCCGCAGGACCAACTACTTTTGGTAACTCCGTTAGCTGCAGCTTAGATGGTGCAGTTTCAGGTCATCTAATAAAAGATATTATAATATTAATGGTGCTTATTTTGCGTTTAATGTATTTAATTTGTAATATATCGACAAAGTAGAAAAAAAACTTTTAATTTAAAATTATCGATTATTTTCGTAACAAAATCGGTTCTTTAAATAGATTTTTCCAGGATTAATTATAACTGAATATTTAAATATCGGGTATTTTTGTACAAATCTATGCCACTAATGTAAAACGTCCCATCCCTACCGCAGAGTAGTGACGATTGACGAACCTACCATGGAGACATGGAGACTAGAAGAAAGGAGGAATATCTCAGTATTTATAAAGTGTCCGCTGAAAGGCAGCAAATTACGGTGGCGCCATAGTAGCAAGTGGAAGAATTTTAAAAAGAGCGCCACAAATTATTACAAAGGAAAGAAAAACTTCCGCTTTGTTACAGCGCAGTTTTTTAAATTATTATATTATATAGACAAACATGACTGTGAAATAAATTTATATATTAATTATTATTATAATTATACGGTGTTTTTAAGTACCCTAAATATTTGTAAGTAGCGAATAGAAAATAGTATTAAAGAATTACCGCAACAGTAGCACACTTCACTCTGCTTATAACTGCTACATTCATATCATTTCCACTTGCTACACTAGCGCTATTTCGGTGAGTGTTATTTGCTGTTTACAAGTGGACACTTTTTGGACTGATACCCCATAAAAGATATTCCTCCTTTCTTCTAGATTCCATGGAACCTAGTTGTAGAGTACAGGGCCCTGAGTCAGGTATTTCAACGGTGTCACAACTGTACCATTATTGTACCATTATGGTGCAATAGTAAAGTTTTTGGTAGTCTACTATTAAGGGCCTACATCAATATTATCGTATATCATCGCCGACACGTACATATTAACACAGCCAGTAGGCACAGAAAATGAAGAATTAGGGATACTTTTCCTATTTACTCAAAATCTACTAAATATATTTTAATTCTGATTTACGTGTTTCTATATATAATAGTTACTTATGTTTTTAAAGTTAATACATTAGTTAATACGCGATAATAGACCGACAAATGAAAAAAATAAAAATTTTGAGAGGTTGTTTCGCCAAGATTTTCTATCGAGAAAACTTTTTTCAATCGTGTTTCTGAGTTGATGCGATCCTAGATCATATATTGAAATAACATATACTTAAAAATTAGAGCTCTAACCATTCAATCTAAAGAAACAATGAAAACTTCGTACATAGAAAAATGCACGAAGCTATTTTGGTATCGTCTTAATGTGTCGTCATAACGACTTCATCATTGTCTTACAATTGTCAAAGTGACATAAATTGCTAGTCTCGTACACAACTGCTTCACAATTGCAATTCAATGACTGAAATGTTTCGGTAGTCTGCTATTTTGAATTTGACAGTAATATTTTTAAATTGTCCTGTGTCGACAGATTGCCATAAATAAAAAATAGATAGATAGAAATATTAGAAATTGTTCTTTGTAATTTATTGCAATTTACTAATCTCCTAAACTTCACATTGCTTTTTATACTAATAAATAGTATGTACAAATATATTTAAACGAAGTCTAGCATGATTAAATGTTTAAATTTATTAGTAGTTTTTCGAAAATCACTTCAACTAACGCATTTTTTAAAAACGGCAACACATACATACCATTCTAACACAATCCATAGATAAAAGAGACCGAAAATTCAATGCATAGATAAAAGAGATCGACAATTCTATTACCATTGAAAGATCGTTATGACGGCATATAGCAGACTACGGATATTTGACTTCAATTGCAACGGTATCGTGCCGGTATTGTGCCGGTATGACAATTGTTCCAAAATAGTGGACTTGAGCACCAGCGCTTAGTTTATAGTAGGTACCCACTAACTGTATTATATCATGATTATAAATATAGGTCTGTACTAAACCAGTCAAGTAAGAGTTGGACTTGCACACTAAGGATTTTAAACCACTATTAAGATAATATATTCATCATACCATGATACCAACCCCAAATAATGTTTATGCCAAACAATGGGGTAAGGGCAAGAGAATGATGATGCTTCGTATTGGTTACTGTAGATGTACTGTAGCATCAACTAACAAACTTGAAATTCATTGTTCCTCACGAATAAGTAATCTCGAAATCGAATGGTAAAGACGAAGAGTGAGGGTATAGAGAAAAAAATTTATAGTGGTGCCCCTCGTTTCGTGATCCCTTCACTAGTAGGGGGCAATAAAAAAAAGTTATGAAAGTAAAATGGCTGCCTGACCATTGATAGCGGCTTGCTGTCAAAATAGTGGAATTCAAAGGGCTTACGCGTACTTTATTGTTTAAATTAAATGCTTATTTATGCATGATTTCAAGTTACCTCTTGAATGATTTTATTAAATCTTAACAGACTTGTCTCGAATATTATTTAACGGAGGTCATTTACATCTTTGGAAGTGGCTTCGTGTCGTGACCATTAAAATTCAACTCTACACTGTTTACTTGTAAGAATGAGCGATGAAGGCAGCGAAGATTCGCCGCCGAGGCCAAAGCGTAAGATAAAAAAAGTGATGGTTTTGTCTTCAGATTCAAGCTCTGACAGCGACGAGAGTGTCGCGGTGGCGGGGACACGCAGAAAGAGACTAAGGGTGACTGATTAAACCACAGCACGCTGTAGTGGTATATTGTATTAGTAACGAAAGACTATTACAAGATTTAATGTATTTCAGGTGCTCAGCGATGAGGGAACTGATAGTAGCGGTAGCTCTGTGGTGTGCGCTGGCTCCCGTCGCAAGCGCGCTCTACCGCAGCTGCGTGACTCTGAGGCTGAAAGTGATATTTCTGGTTGGGGTTCCGACCGCTCAGATGTGCCCAAGCCCACCACATCAGCCCCTAGGCCTGCGTCTGGCTTCGCCTCGGACAGCTCAGAGGGCAACTCTGATAAATGCTCAATTTGTTTGCTTCGCTTCACTAACCAACAAGTTGGGACTCCACAGAGTTGTGAACACATATTTTGCTTGGATTGTATAACAGAATGGTCAAAGAATGTTAACACATGCCCAGTGGACAGAATGACATTTGACTTCATAGTAGTTAGAGCATGTGCGGGAGGACGCATCCTGACAACTGAGCCTGTTAAAGTGGTTGAACGTACACCATCTGTGGAAATGCTTGTTATTGAAGATCCAACTGTCTGTCAGGTGTGTATCAATATTGTAAACATTTTTTAGTGACAACTAAAAAATGCCTCTTTCTATTAAAAGGTATTTATTTGTCTTTGACAGAATATCTGCACCATTGTAAAACAAAGTAACTACAGTACAATCTCACTAATCCGGCACTTCAATAGATCGGCACGTCCAATAATCCGGCACACTCCACCCACTCCTCCCTCACCCCTCTATACCTGTGCGCTTCGGTCGCTGCTTTGTAGAAATATTAGAGCCACCAACTACTACAACTGCTGTAAGATTTAAACCAGATAATGCTTTGATTTGTTTCAATACCTGCATAACATGGGCAGAAGAAAACGGCATATCTGCCAAAGATATTATAATTCTTCGCAACATGCGAGTAAAGGTTATTAAGCAAGGACTACAAGTTGCACAAAAGCAGACCTCAATTAAGGAATATTTTAAAACTAGTTAATTACATATGTACCTTCATGTTAATTTATTACATTACATACATTTATTCCCTCTATGAAATGCTTTATTTTATTAATTACCTATGACTTTTTACTATAATCCAGTAATCCGAACATTCCAATAATCTGAACATTCCAATAATCCGGCACCCTCCGGTTTTTAATAGTGCTGGATTAGTGAGATTACACTGTATTGTTGTTATTTAAATATTGGAGGTTTTTCGTGTACATTATTATTATTTTTTGTTTTGTGGCAATCTGCTGATTAGTGTAGTCAATCTGCAATTACTGCCAACGTCATGTAATGGATACTCATGGGCTTTTTGAAGAGTAGGGCAAACTTAAAATAAAATGTGGCAGCAGTAGGGCCTGGAACAAACACAAAAAATTTTTAGTAGATATAATATATATCAATAATATTTTATATACTGAGGTATATTACATATGTTAAAGTCTTATGTTGTTAGTGTCTATAAACTTAATAAAAGCATTTACTATCCTAGGGTTTGGGAAAAGACCTAGCAAATGTCGGATATAGACAGGTCGAGGAATTTTTAATTTAGAGATAATGTGGTCTAGGGGATTTAAGTTATTCAAAGGGCAATTGAAAAAGATATGGTCCACAGAGCCATCATCTAGACCACATTCACAGATAGAGCTGTCCCGAACTCTTATCTTGTGTAGAAAAACTGGGGAACAGCAGTGACCCAAGATATTATAGTACCTGTTACCTGCAATACCCACGTGGGCTGGAATCCATACCAATACCACTTCAATTTGCTTCTTGGAGCTTAAAAATAAACTTTTTTTTATCTATCTGCAATCAGCCCACAGGCTATAATCAGATTTGGTCTGCTTCATTTACTGAAATTGGGGTCGTGAGCATCCTGTGATGCGACATCTCATAGTCATAACTTTAGCTTATTTAAATAGCATTATATATAAGTTCATCGAATGCCTGCTAAGCATTTTCTCTTTAGCCGGTGAACAGAGTTCCCAGAATGCGATAGGGCTTCAGCTAATTGGTTTTCATGTTGGTCTATTCTTAGCTTATATCTTTTGCATGATTTATCTATCTCCTCCTTGATAGTTGGCATCTGGAGATATTCATGTACCTCACTGTTTTTGGTGAACCAAGGTGCGCTGCTTATAGTCTTTAAAACTTTGTTTTGAAAGCGCTGAAGTATCTCTATATTTGAGTTGCTTGTGGATCCCCACAGTTCAATGCCATATGTCCACACAGGTTTTAATATGCTCTTAAAGATTAACAGTTTATTTTCTATGGAAAGTGAAGACTTTCGGCCTATCAACCAGTATAGGTCTCGAAATTTTACGTTTAGTTGCTCTCTTTTGGACTTTATATGCTTCTCCCAGGTGAGTTTCCTGTCTAGATGGAGTCCTAGATATTTTACTACATTTTGTTGTGGCAAGACACTGCCATTAAGAGAGACAGATGGACAATCCTCCCTTCGGAGAGTGAAGGTTAAGTGAGTTGATTTTGTGCCACTAGCTTTTGTTCGCCATTTGTTTAGCCAATTACTTATTTTATCCAGATGTTCTTGGAGTTTTGTCGACGCTATGTTGCGATTTTTATGACATGACAATATAGCAGTGTCATCTGCATATGTACACTGCCTAATGGTTGACTGGTAGAGAATGCTTTTAGCATTAAGTCCGCCATTGTACTATGAATTTTGTGCAAAAAGTTAAAAAAAAAAATATGTAGCAGTAACTATGTGTTCCGATGTGGGTATGTCAGCAGTGTAGATGGTATATAATAGGGGTCCCAGTACAGCGCCTTGCGGTACTCCTGCTTCAATCCGTTGCAAGGATGACAGACAATTTTCTGATCTGACCTGGAATAAACGGTCTTGTAGGTCGGATTTTAGAAGTAGGCATGCTTCGCTCTGAAAGCAGGTCTTAAGTTTGCATAAGAGACCTTCGTGCCACACTTTGCCGAAGGCCTGCTGTATGTCTAGAAAGACGGCCGAACAATATTCCTTTTATTCCTTTCCAGTGACTGACGTATGGTATGTGCCACTCTATGGATTTGTTCTATAGTGGTATGACGTGCTCTGGTTTTAGAGCATGTCAATTGGTGGTCAGGAATGATCTTTCGCTCTTTGAGAGCTGGCATCAGACGTTTTAGCAACAGTTTTTCGAGTAATTTGGACAATAATGGCAGAAGACTAATAGGAAGATGTAACCTCATTGAGAGGTTTGCCGGGTTTGGCAATCATCGAAATGGTTGAAATTTTCCATGTCAGGGGGAAGTACTGTAGTCGTAGAACAGCATTGAAGACAATCGTTAGCAATACTATGCCTTTTTTCGGTAAGTTCTTTAGGATCTCTGAGGTTATCAAATCAAACCCTGCTGCTTTTCGGTTTTTCAGGTTTTCAATAGCCCCTCTGATTTCTTTTGGAGTACACAACTGTAAAGGTTGAGTCATTCGTTGGTCACATTGAAAATTATGAACGCCTTCCGGGATTGAGGTGCAAGGTTCGTTTGGCTTGAAAACACCCTTCAGAAATTGCGCGAACAACTCGGCTTTGTCTTCCGGTTTCCTACACAAATTGCCATTTGTACATTTTAGCGGAGGCATGTGCTCTTTAGGTCTTTTTAAAGATTTTCCAAAGGGAGTAATCATCTGATTTGTAAGGTGACAGAGTTTTCAATTTATCTTGAAGAGTGGCGTTTTCGTTTTCGTTGAGCATTTTATTAAGTTTTTTCTGAGCTTTATTTAATGCTCTTTTAGTATGTTCATTCCTACTAGCATGCCAACGTCGTAAAAATAAACTGATCCTAATTTCATGAATGCATAATAATTTCATGGGCTACATAGGTTATCCTTAAATGGATTCTTGACAATAGCCTGTAGGGCACTTCTAGAGTCTGAAAAGATTACTGCTTTTGTGATAGCATTGTGAGAAAGAATAAACAAACAAGCCTCGAGAATGCCAATGCACTCTCCAGTGAAGACAGAAGACTGAGGGGGACATTGAAATTGGAGGAAGATGTGGGAGTTTTCATAATAAACAGCAATGCCTGTTTTACCATCTGGTGTCAATTTAGAGGCATCTGTATAAAATTTGTGGTAGAAAGGCCATCTAGAACCAACAATATGAGAGAACTCCGAGTTTGCTTCAATCGTATCCTTATTCAAGCCAGTTGAAGTAATATAATTAGGAGTGAAATGTAGAGTCTAGTAAGGGGAGATATAAAGGGGAAATTTAGAACACTGGCGGATGGTGGAAATTTGTTGAGCCGTATTAATTTTTTCTAAATGTTTTTAATAAGAGGGGGATCTTTGTGCTTCCAATAGTGATTATTTTGCCTACATAAATTGTCCAATTGGGAGAGTTTGGGAAGAAGTTTATGATTTTTAGTAAAAAAGGCTTTATAAATAAATATGTCTGCCAAATATTGTCTTCGGAGTGCTAGAGGAGGATCAGAGCTCTCAACTTGCAAGGCATTGCAAGGAGTGGATTTCATACATCCTAACACAATACGGAGGGACTTAGCTTGAATTTTATCAAGTTTAGCAACTGCCGACTTATTGCATGGTTCAAGAAGAAAAGTGCCATAGTCCATTAGACTTCTGATAACAGCGTTATATATTAATTTTAAGGTGATAGGGTTAGCCCCCCCACCATACGCCTAAAAGAGCCCGAAGCATGTTAACGTTCCTTTCACACTTTTCCATAATGTAGTTATTAAAATGAGGGGTCGCCGATAGTTTCGAGTCTAATATAACGCCAAGAAATCTTACATTATTCGCGACTTTAATAGGATCTCCTTAGATTTCAAGGTGTGAATCGGGGATATTCCTTTTGCGAGAAAACACGAGAGCTGAGCTTTTAGACGTAGATAAAAGGAGGCCACGGGGGGATAACCAATGATTTAAGGAATTAAGTGATATTTGTAAGGATTCCGCAGCAGACGTGATAGATGAGTTAGGTACGTACAGGCATAGATCGTCAGCATATTGAATAATATTGCAATTAATATTTAATGATTTGGGGAGGTCTAGCGTGTATAAATTGTACAGTAATGGACTCAAGACAGAACCTTGAGGAAGTCCCTTCCAAACCTGATGAGTTAAAAAAGTATCATCTTCAGGAACGCGTATGTTGACGGTGCGACCAGCAAGAATGTTGCATATGCAATTACACATCTTAGCCGGAACACTCAGCTCCCGTAACTTACTTCTGAATGTGGAAAGAAGTACACTATCATAAGCAGAAGATATGTCCAAAAAAGTGGTGACCACAGACTAATTCCTGCTAAAAGAGCAATACGCACATCCGTTAACAGGGTACTTATTCCATCCATCGTACTTAAACCTTTTCGAAAGCCAAACTGCGAATTGTCTAGGAGATACATAATATATTATATGTGGCACTTTATTATAAAATTGATGAACACAAGTATGATTGTTGAGATGTATATAGAGTATTCTATCATACAACTTACTTAATATAAACAGTATGTCATTATGTGTAAAACTTTCTCTGAAACCACTCTACCTATTAAATATAAATAATCATACTAAAATATGTTGTGTGCTTTTAATCATTTGCAGTGATTGTTCAAATTAATTCTATTAACTCTTGGTGTGATCATATTAGACTTGGCACAGATAATGAAACAGCTTTTATTTATGACTTGTGTACTAGTATTACAGTTCAATTATATTATCAACTAAACATAAACAGGAATTAGCTAATTAATTGTAGAAAGATTTTTTAAATGACATAGGTATTTGTTTTTACAGATGCTCTTGATTTCCATATATTATGTTATTAAGTAATAACAATTTGTAAGTAATAATATTATAGTGGATGTGTCATTTGTATTGTTTAATTCATTTGTATCGTCATGGTAGACATGAATATTGAGTAAGTTGTGATTGTTGTAGGTGTGTGGACGAGCCGACAGTGAGGAGAGCATGTTGCTGTGTGACGGCTGTGACCTGGGCTACCACATGGCCTGTCTCACACCACCACTCCATGAGGTATCTTCACTTACACAATACTTATATGATGTGGTTATCCTCAAATATAATAATTCAATCTTTTGTCATTAACTTGTGTTCTGTCTCTTGTGTGTATAGGTTCCAATTCGTCAGTGGTTCTGTCCTAACTGTGATGAACTACTCTCGGATGTTGACATCTTATTTTCTGATGGAGAGGTGCCTCTTGAAGCTAGACAGATCCCGACGAGACAAGCTAGAACTTCGCGCTTATCCAGGAGTATTAGCGTCTCTGATGAACCCTCCACGTCCAGTGGACACAGAGGACGAGTAGACTCGGACGCACCCACCTCAACAAGAAGCACCGGGATGTCACACACATCACGAACGAGGAACGTTACAACTAGAAGAAAGCCAACAGCACAGCGCAGAAGGCATAAAAGACGCAGGACGAAAACTGTCATCATTGAGTATGAAATTCAAGAAAATGGGAAATTTCCCATTACAAAGAGAGTAAAGAGGAAAATTACTAAAAGGAAGGTCAGTATGTTACAAAAAATAAAATTAATGATTCCAAATGTTACGTACAACGTCCTCTGTTCCCAAGCGAAGCTTATTTATATAAATGTATACTATTGCTCACATCCTAATAGTTGGGCGTGCATGTTGAACAGTTCCTCATCTCTACTTGTTAACTGTACAGTCGAGGCGTCGTCAGCCGCGCACGGCCGCACGCCGCACGCACGTGCGAGCCAGCGTGCGTGCTCGCCTGCAGTCCAGCGGGCTGGTGGAGCGGGCCAACCCACAGGTCACGCACAGTCAGCAAGTCACCGAGCTGAGCGCGAGCAGGCAGCGCGCCGGCATACCCGCTCTCAGTCTGTTCGGTGACCGCTACCAGCTCGACTACTTCTCCGAGGACGAGGAGCGACAGGCCTCCGAGAGCGCCAGCACCGCAGTCGCCGCCAGACCTACCTCCGCCATACTTAGCGCTTATAGACAGGTCTGATATTTCTCACTGCACTCGATGTAGTACTAATAAACGTGCATAAGCTAACTGCGTTATTGTTTTACAGTCTCGACGGAAGATGATGTCTATTCCGTCCCCGCCGCACGCCGCCGCCGCCCCGGATGTTCTTTCTTCAATTTTGGAGAGTCAAACGTTGTTGCATTCGAAAAAGTCTATTGTGTCTATTTCCGTCGACGGCAGTGTTAATATAAAAGTAGAAACACGAGAGAAAATTAAACAACCGAAGCATACGACACATGAAAAAGAAAAAGTAGATCTGTCGAAAGCGGAGGACGCGAGTAAGAAGGTGCCAACGTACCCCGGACAGTCACGCGGCGGAGGTGGCTGGGGAGGCGGCTACCAGTACCGCAGCAACTACCACCGTGATCAGAACACTAATAATTTCAATAATAGGGGTGGAAATTTCGAGAACAACTATGGCGGAGGAGGTTACCAAAATCGCCAGGGTAACTCCTCTTTTCAAAATAATAATATGCGTAGGGATGATGGTGATGCTTATAACAATTACTCGAGAAGACCACATCAGTACCCGCTCGGTGATGATGTCAATTTCGATCGCAACAGGAGACAGATACCCGTGGAACAGAACCGACCGCCCATGGGCGTGGGACCTGGTCAGGGAGAGCAGCAGCACGGTCGGTACAGTCTGGCGCCGTCGTGGCAACCCTACGTGCCGCCGGCTCCCCTCCAGCGCAATGATCCTCCTCCTCCTACTCAACACCGGCACTCCTTCGGTGGTTTCGATAATCCGTTAGATATGCGAATGGGTCAAATTGCGCGACAAAACTCGGCCGACGATCTAGATCATCATAACGCATCACAAGCGCCCAAGTTCCAGTCTCAACCGTATCGTCCTCTACCCGAACCACCGGTCTTTAAATTCGACAAAACCCCTGACGTAGAAAAATCTGAAGACGAGAGGAGTGATTCCGGCCTCGTCATAGATACTGAAAAGTACGATCCCACCGAACCCACCAACGATGATGACAGCGGTGAAGAGGGAAATAATGAAGGGCCCACGTCTGCGAACGCGCTCCCTTCTTCTCCTCTAGCTCCTTCATTGCCTCCTCCAGATTCTGTCCCGCCCGCAGATCCCGTCCCAGAGCAGCACGCCGTGCAGAATATTCTGGCAGGGTTAGACACTAGCTCTATGAATGTTCCACCTAATGTGCTGGATAGCGCAGTTCGTGCTGTACTTAAAGAGCATAGAAATTTGATAGTGCCGTCATCGGTGACGCGTCAGGACCGCAGTGACGACGATTCGGAAGGAGACTGTCCAAATTTTTCTATCTACTCGGCCACAAGCGTACATATTGCCAACAACGCCGAGGACGACCCGGTGGTGCCACCCGCTGCCTTGGCTCAGGATAACCTCGAAGATTTGGTGCAGGAGGATGACGATCTTCCTCCTGAAGATAGTTTGCCAGCGCCATTGCCTCCGCCTCAGACACATCGCCTGGAAATTACTACTCCTAAAAAGAAATCTGAGGAGGAGCTGAAGGATAAGGTCTCTAAGCGATGCCCCATCACCACTAATCCACGTAATCCCATTAAGATTAAACTTAATACGCCATCACTGATTAAGAGACATATGACTCTCTATGATGAAGAGGAAGACGTGGACGAGGAAACCGAGGCAAGTGTAGAGGCTCCCGTGGTCAAAACGACTAGTCCAAAAACAAGTTCAGATAAAAAAAGCGAGAAACTAGAAGAAAAAGAACAAAGTCCTTCAAGGGAAGAACAAAATTTGAACGAAGAAAACATTTCCGAAAACTCACAACACGAGGAAGATAAAGAGATTCACAATGCAAGTGAAGCAGATAAAGTAAATGAACCCGACGAAGTTCCTGAGGCTCCTGTATCTCAAGAAAAGTCCACGGTCGATGAGAAATTGGTACAGTCGGAACAGGAGGAGGACGAAGAGGAACAGTCTGTCCCTATGTCCACGGAAAATGATAAATCTGGTGACGACTCGCATTCTGACGACGAAAATGATGACTTATCGGGTACCGAAGAGAATGATATTCCATTGAGCTGTCAGACACCAACCTCAAAAGACAACGGGGAACGTAACGAAGATTTACTAGAGAAAATGACAGAGTCGATCAGCGAGACCGAGGACGAAAGAAGCTACACGCCCTGCCTCGACGAGAACAAGTCCAAAGACACTTCTCACGAGGCCGAGAGAGATAAGGGCATAGAGGGACTCGACACCGAGATGATATCAGAGGACGAGGGCAACGAGATGTTCAGCGATAACGAACGCGCGCAAACAGATCGAGCCTCGCCGCCTAGGACCGCTCCTGCCGACGGCGAGGAGGGAGAGATAGTTGACAAGAAAAAGGAAGCTCAGGATGTCAAGAAGAAAAAGAAAAAGGACTCCAAGAAGGAGAGCAAAGACAAGAGCAAGGGGAAAGGCAAAAAGGGCGACATCGCGTTTAAGAAGCTCAGCAAGAGCGGCAAGGAGCGCAACTATCGGGACCGCGACAAGGACAAAGAGAAAAACAAACGAGAGCGGCGCGACTCCAGCGACGCGGCCGAGCGGGAGCGCAGCAAGCAGAGGCGCAAGGAGCGACGCAAGGACCTAGAGCGGTACGACGTGCGCACGCTCGTCTCGGAGAAGCGACGCCGTCCCAAGGACGCCTTCGGGCGCGACGTGTCGCCCTTGCCCGCGCGCAGCGTCTCGCGGGCGCCCAGCGACCGGGCCTCGCCCGTGCGCCTCCGCCGGGCCTCCTCCTCTCCGCGCCGGCCTCGACCCACTCCTTCCCCGCGCCGCGCGCGACCTACGCCTTCCCCGCGCCGGGGGCGCCCCACACCGTCCCCTCGACGCTTACGCCCTACGCCGTCTCCGCGTCGAATACGGCCGACACCGTCACCGCGTCGGACGCGTCCCACGACGTCGCCGCGCTCGATCACGCCCCGTGCGGCCTCCCCCGTGCGTGCCCCGCGCCGCCGCCGACGATCCACCGAGCGGGAGAAGCGAACCGAGCCCCGGCGGCGCCGCTCCACCGAGCGCACCCGTAAGAGACGACGCTCCGGTTCCGCGTCGCGCAGTCCGCGCCCCAAGCCCACTAAGAGGAAGAAGCGCGCGCGCTCGGCCTCCCGTCGCCGGACATCGCGGCGCCGTGCCTCGCGATCTCCCCGACGTCGTCGCGTGCGCCGCACCAGCACCGGGCGGTCGGCGGGCGCGTCGCCAACGGGCGCACCGCTGGAGCCACCGCGGCCGCGTTCTGCTGCCTCCGTAGACTCGCGCCTGCTGTCGCCGCGCACGCCGCCGCCAGAGCCGTCCCCGCCCCCGTCAGAGCTGCGCCGCGCCCGGCGTCGCCGCGACCCGGACCGCGTACGACACAGGCGCGCCCGCGACGCGCCCGGGCCCTCCAAGGAGGTGTTCACTTCGGGGGACAACATTCTCGTGAGCGTCAGCTTTAAGGATCAGGAGCGCAAGGAGGGAGACAACGAGCGACGCGAGCGGCGACGGGAGCGCCGGCGACGCAGGAAGCGAGCCGCCGCTCCGGACGCCGAAACGCCCGCCGCCAAGCCCGTGGCCATCATCGATTTGGAGCGCTCGCCCTTCAGAGAACTGACGCCTTCGCCGCGTAATGTCATCGTTCTTCTGAGCGACGAGGAGGTGGCGGACAAGGAGCCGAATGCGACGGGTGCCGCAAGCAGCGGTCCCGCGCCGGATAACGGGCACGGTGCCGTGGGGCCGAAGACGCCGCCCGAGCCGGCGGAGGCTCCAGGCGAGGCCGCCCAGGGTGCAGGCACCGAGGAGGCGCGAGGCCCACTGACTCCGCCGGAGCCCCCGGATTCTCCTGACGCGTACGACCCGTACGAGCCGACGCGCTCCCCCTCCCCCGCCGCGCACGCCGCCTCTCCCCCGCGTGCCCTCATGACGCTGGAGGCGGCGCAGAAGACCAACATGTCCGCCGACGATGTCATCGACCGTCGCCCGCTCTCGCCCATGGAAAAAGTAAGTATATCAACTTAGTTTTTATTAGGGTTCCGTACCCAAAGGGTAAAAATCGTCGGTCATCAGGCTGTATCTCAAGAACGGTGATAGCTAGACAGTTGAAATTTTCACAGATGATGTATTTCTATTGCCGCTATAACAACAAATACCAAAAATAAAATAAAATAAATATTTAAGGGGGGCTCCCATACAACAAACATGATTTTTTTACCGTTTCTTGCTCTCATACAACAAACGTGATTAATTAAGTATTGTGTGTGTTGTTTGCTCATTTATTAATAACGTTGCCTTATGTTGCATAGATAATGGTACGGAACCCTTCGTGCGCGAGCCCGACTCGCACTTGACCAGTTTTTTTTTAGAATTAAAAGTAACTATTAGCTACATATTAACGATGGGTGATGAATTGGAGGGGTTTGAATTTTTAGAGAGCGACGATGATGAACAAAACACTAGTCGAATGCGAAATAAGATAAATCAAACAAATAATAATATTATTATTGAATCCAATATGTCATCAAAGCAGTTGACAGTCATTCTGTTATATTCAAAAAATCTTGAAGGATGTTCTCTCAAATTACTATATAAAGTATGAAATTCACCATACCGTTCTCTTTCTTTATTAATTTCGTGCACACCAATTCTAATTTTTATCATCTCCCACTTTAGATATGAATTTTCGGTTAAAGAAAAAGATCGTTGTCCATGTTTACAATCTCTGACAACACGTCAAACTCGCGCAAACGCCTAGCGGTCAATGTGAACACGAAAACGCCACGTCTCCGAACCCGCTACCGCGCCCGCGATTACAACGTGAACAAGTACTAACTGTTGCCCGCGTCCGCCTACGCGTGGTATTTATTTTCAATCTAATTAAAATTTTATACTACTTTACGCATCGTGTCTCTTAGCTAAGACCGCCTTTCGCCTTCATATAATGATATGGAGGATTAGTTTGTTAGCCCCGAATATTGAAAGAAAGAAAGAAATGCAAAATATAAAAAATATTCGAATTTCCTAATGTTCGATTGCAGGTGATGGCTCTGCTGCAGTCGACGCGGGACGTGTCCCTGGAGGACCCGCCACAGGGTGAAGCAGCGAGTGCACCAGCGCCGGAGCCCGCGCTGCCGCCCCCCGCCTTACCCCCCGCGCTGGCAGGCCCCGCGCCCGCCGCCCCGGCCCCCGCGCAGCCCCCTGTGCGCATCGTGCTGCCATCGCCCACGCGCACGCAGCCTCCCAAGCTGTTCCTGGCCAAACCGTCGCCCATCAAGTCGGACCCCATCAAACCCATGCCGGCCGCTAAGCTGGCGCGTGCCCAGCCCGCCGTGCGTCGCAGCCCTCCCGAGGCCGACGAGTCGCCCTACTCGCCCGGATCCAGTGATTTCGGCGACCTCTTTGAACCGCGCGACACCTTCGACTTGGTGGCGGAGCGCCCTGCTCGCGCCCGCAAGCGCTCTAGCGCCGCCAAGGTGCCCGTCAAACTTGGCAAGAAAAAAGGTATGAACACGCCCATCACCGTCTCAAGGGATCAATGGTGCCATGAGCCAGATATAAACCAGCTACATATGTACAATTCAACGTAACGAAAACATTATTATTGTACTACCTTCCGAACTTAAGTACGGTTGTTGCAAGGAAATATAAATGATTACAATTACTTGAACTCTCAAATGTATCAAATATCTTTAAATAAACATATATTTAGAACTTTGATAGTTAGAGGGCAAATTGTTCATTATATTATTTATGACTGTTGCAGGTAAAACTCAGGTGGGTGTCAAATTAGACGACGACAATCTAAAGATATTGGACGACTTGCCCAGCTCCGCTGTCGAGATGCAAGTCAAGAGCAAAGTAAGTTATGAATACCATAAGACTGTCAAACAAAAATATTATAAGTATTTTAAATTATCGTGAAACATTATGATACTAAATGCTCAATTAGTGAATGTACATTGTATATTATACTGTTGTTGTTGATTCTATTGTTTATAAAGGTTTAAACTATTGAAGGCGGGACGCTCCACTTGTAGATCTGTGACGTCATTACTAATATTGTGTTATTATTATGTACGTAGCTGAAACAAGTAAAGTGTGATCGTGTGACCTTCCAGTTCCTGAAGAAGTTGAACCGTCAGGAGCGAGTGGTGGAGGAGGTGAAGCTGGTCCTCAAGCCTCACTACAACAAGAAGCACGTCACCAAGGACGAGTACAAGGATATACTGAGACGCGCCGTGCCCAAGGTACCTATCACTCTGTTCACTATATCATACATCATCTTAAGGCAACCCACACAATGTAATTGCTTTCCATACCGTACTGTAAATAAATCTCAAGGCTCAATGATGTCCACTGCAGACCATTTTTTGAATGATGAATAATTAATTGAAAAAAATGGTCTTACGAAATTGTTAGCCTATTGAAACTGACTATAACTGGCTAAAAAGAGGTTTTATTGTAATTTAATGTGTCCGTTACTGAGCACGGCAAACAAGTGTTGCATACTCTGTGTTACTAAACCACACCTTATTGTCATTTACTTGAAATCTTAATAATTAAAAATGCACGTGTGACACAAGTAACTCTTAAATGATTTCGATAAGATTTGTCCAGAATTATTAATGTAAGTTGAAACTTGTTTCAGATCTGTCATAACAAGTCCGGTGAGATCAACCCGGCGAAGATACAAGCGCTCGTCGAAGCGTACGTGAAAAAGTTTAGAAAAAAACATAAACTGGGACTAGTGTAGTAGTTATATATTGTATGTATAGTATATAGGTAGTGTATAGTATATAGATGTATACAGGGCGGGCGGCGCGTCGCCCCTTTTACATCAGATTCTATCAAATATTTGTAATTATAATTTATGTATGGACGAACTGTTTACTTAACTTTTATTTAAATAAATAGTATTTAATTATGAAATTTATTGAATATTGTTTCCATTTTGTTGTACCATTCCTGTATTATATTGTTTAAGTCACAAAATAAAGTATTTTCGACTTTTACATTTTATCTGATCTTATTAAAATAAAATCTTATTAGATGTTCTGAACTCTTCATTATCACATTGTCAAGTTGGTCTCGGTAAAGGACCACAAATGGAACCTTGGGCAACACCCACATCGTCATCATGTGAATAATACCTTACTGCGGTAACATTACTATTATTCATACAAATACAATCATTTGTGTGTGAGAAAATGATATGAAATAAAACTCCATTCATTTGTAAATAAGTATTTATTGAAGAAAAACATAAACAAAATGTCATGGAGTGAGTAGGTTCAGTTGTCATGAGGAGCTCTACACTACACACCGGCTAAACAAAGAGAGGAACAATTCTAACTAAACTATTACATTAACATTACCTACTACTATCAAAGCATACATTTCTACCTTAATTCTTTAGTATAAATTTATTTGTGTGTATGTTGTGTTGTATTTTATTGTCTTTAAATAGTTTCATAATTAATTTTGCTGAACATTTGAACAACATTTTATTATGAAAGAATAGAATAGCACTCACAAAAATACTTAAATCTTTTAATCTCAATTTAAATAAATAAATAATAAAAAAATCTCAATATTTTTTAAGACTAAACTTAGAAATAGCTTCAACAGAGTACACAACTTGTGTACTCTGTTGAAGCATCTTCATATTTAAGCAACATAATATTTTATATGTTCGTATGTATATAAAGTGGATAAAGTATTGTATGTATGTGTATAAACAACAATTGTTCTAGACGGCGGGAGCGAACCCGAGTCTGCGGTTCTGCATGTCGAACTCAGTGTAGTACTTGCCGATGAACACGTCTCCAAGGATCCAGAGAGGACCGTTGGGCGGAGGGATGTCCAGCCCCATGAACCCTGACAGACATACTGTCTTACCGAACTGAGACACCTGCACATACAACAATTTATATATTCGTGTGGTGATGGATTAAAAATACAAGTGTCACCACCCCATCTCCTCCCAGGGTGCTATAAACGCCAGCTAAGGGATGTTGTACACCGATAACATCCTCTATGAGAGAACGTCGAAAATGAACCCTGTGCCAACACGCTTGATGAGCACGGCACAGTAGACCATAGTCCCTCCCAAAGTGGGTGTGGTTCACTTAATGAAACCCCATAAGAAAAAGAAAGGAATGCCTTTAACGGAAGGCTATAACCTTGCCCGACAAATACACCCAAACATTTGCTGATTGCCGATGGCACGATCATAAACTGGAAAAAAAGAAAATGTGGGTGTGGCCAAATACATAATGTTGGCCCTGCTCTCAGGGTGACACGTGACGTTACGAGAGCGGAGTGATCGACATCAGTATGTAGTCTTATTTTGGGACCGTGGACTTCTGGTTGTGGCGGCAAGCAACCAGCAACCGGCGACAACGATGTAGTGTATGTTGTAGACAGTTCAGTACTAACTTTAAGCACGTAGTCGTTCCCGTCCAGTTGGAAGCGTGTGCTCCCTATGGTGAAGGTGACGCTGGGCAGCCCGGGCACCAGGGCACAGTCGAGCGCGTACTGACCGAAGGCCATGGGAGTGGCCCCCAGAGCCTTGTTGAGGGCCTCCACCTCGGACAGGGGCCCCGCTATCAGAGACGTGCCCGTGTCCGCTATGGCTTCGCAACCCTACACACGTACACTCATTACTAACTAATAATGTAAAGGTCTTTTAATACTGGACAAACTAACTACGTTAACTACAGTATTATATTGACCACGACGAGCTCAATCCGTGGCTTACGACACGTGTAACTGGTTTGGAAGGATCCTTTTACGAATATTCAATGGGTCACCATGTTAAGCTCATCACTAACTACACAAAAGTAACAACTTACTCACCATTGACACAATTTGAGGACTTACTTTCATAATCTTGGAAGCTAAGTTAAAATAATATTTTCTAACACTTGCGCGACTCATTTGCTTAAATAAAACTACTTTTTACGGATTTAGACGCGTATATTTGTTTTACATTTTAGCCCGACGTTTCGGAGCCTTTGCAGTCACCATGGTCACGGGTGAGACTGAGCTGTAATGTGTCTTCTACAATCAGTTATTACAGGGTTTACCCACATCCAATTTAATTTTACATTGACCATAGACTTTTACTATAAACTATATTATATTACATTGTGCTCAGACTACTTACATAAAATTAATAACAATATCTTAGTTTCTAAATATATAACAAAATTTTAACAATATAAAGAAAATTTAAATTATATAAAGGTATACATAATTTTATCTTAGATTTTTATCTTTTATCTGGCACCTAATTGGGATCCTGTAATTAGTTTTATAAAATCCAAAACACACTCGGTTTCAAAACAGCAAGACACCGTTAGCACATTTTGCAGACAACAAGACTTAAAACCCCCTTAACTTCACTTTAGAACGACAACATAAACTTAATAATAAATCTAATATATAAAATTTACGTGTCACAGTGTTAGTTACCGTACTCCTTCAAAAGGGCTTGACCGATTTTTATGAAATTTTACATACATATTCAGTAGGTCTGAGAATCGGCCAACATCTATTTTTCAAACCTCTTTTCTTTTTTTTTTTAGCATGGCAAAACAACGTTTGCCGGGTCAGCTAGTCTTATATATAAAATTCACGTGTCACAGTGTTAGTTACCGTACTCCTCCGAAACGGCTAGAGCGATTTTTATGAAATTTTACACGCATATTCAGTAGGTCTGAGAATCGACCAACATCTATTTTTCAACCTCCCCCCCTGACTTTTGTATGACGAAACAACGTTTGCCGGGTCAGCTAGTAATAAATAATTTTGCTTGACTCCCCTTGAGTTTTCTTGCCAGATCTTTCTTAAATGGGACGCGTTCCGATCTTGTGGTAGTATATTAGATAAAATAATAAAAACTAAATTAAAATAAATACTAATTTTCTTTAATTTCAAATAAAATTAACAATTTTTCATTTTAATATAACTAATTAAATCTTAAACCAAAAATTCTCCTTAAATTTCTTGTTATTATGGAAATAATATTGTATATAAGTATATCTTATATATAAAATTCACGTGTCACAGTGTTAGTTACCGTACTCCTCCGAAACGGCTTGACCGAGTTTTATGAAATTTTAGATGCACATTCAGTAGGTCTGAGAATCGGCCAACATCTATTTTTCAAACTTTTTTTTTTAGTATGGCAAAACAACGTTTGCCGGGACAGCTAGTCTGTATATAAACTTAGTTTGTTTGCTATATTGTATACTACCTCTACAAAAATTAAAAAACTTTAAGATAAAATTATGTATGTTTTACCTTTATATAATTTAAATTTTCTTTATATTGTTAAAATTTTGTTATATATACATACAATTAGCGGAACAGAAAAAAAAGTGAGACTGAGATAATAACGCACATATTTGACGAAAATGTAATTAGACACAAAATAACAAATTGATTAACATCTTTTAACAACGACTTTGAAAAGTCTTCGTTATTTTTTATTGAAAAATAAAGAAATTTGAAATAAGTGAAATTTTTAGATGATTATGAACCATCACAAAAAATAAAAAAAAGTAAGCATTAAATGAATTAACAATAAAATTAAAGAAAAATTAAAAAAGAGTGTTTCCCCCTCTTGCTCTGATTACGGTTTCCATTCGTCTGGGCATGCTACAGATTATGTTATCGATGATTTCTTGAGGCAACCGCTCCCACTCCTCAAGTAATGCGTTTCCAAGTTCATTCAGATTGTTGGGGGTGGCATTCTGGATTTAACCCTTCTTTTTAGCAAGTCCCAGACATGCAAGGGGCAAATGGTACAACATGTTCTTCTAAACTGTCTCTGATGTATCGATCTGCTGTCATGGTCCCTCCTGTGACTATCACTAACTCCGTGCGAGCTCCCAAACATATCCCTCCCCAAACCATAATCGAGCCGCCACCATAAGCCACTGTGTGTTCAAAATTATACTGTACGTGGCGTTCTCCTTTGCGTCTCCATATTCGCTGTCTCCCATCGATCTGTTTTAAAAGAACTCTGCACTCATCAGTAAAGAGAACCTGCTGCCATTCGTTCAAATCCCAATGACTATGTCCTCGCGCATAGCTTAATCGGTTTACGCGCTGACGTCTCTCAAGTTTTGGGCCTTTGGCAGGTATATACGACCATAAACCAACTTCTTCAAATCTCCTGCGAACTGTACGCTCACTTACTCGTACTCCTCGAACGTCTTCCAGTTCATTTCGAGCTTGTACAGCCGTTAATCGCGTATTCCTACGAACTCCAAGTTGTAAAAAACTGTCATCTCGCCTCGATGTACATCTTTTTCTACCTTGACCCCTCCTCCTCACAAGAGAATTAGACGATCTGTACCGCTGGATGCTGCGATGAATCGTTGATACTGGTCGACGAAGCCTTGAGGCAATCGATCTGTAGGTGTGGCCATTTCTTCTCATTTCATCCCTAATGATTTCCAGTGATGTTAAGTCAGGCATAATAAAGAGCTTTTAATAAACAAAATTGCATATAGAATAACAAATTTATAAAAAACCATTAAGTACAATTTTTCAAAAAAATTACAATTACGTAGTTATTACTCGAACAAGTTGACAAAACGTATTGTTCGGGAAAATAAAACAAATGAATGAAAAAAGTGTATGTCATCTAATTTTCTATTTTCAAATTCGACAATAAATTAAAAAAATATCATAACTGGCCAGTTCCTCAAGTAAAAGATTTTAAAATCCTGCTTTTTTTGTGTTGCGCTAATTGTGCCGGTGTGTATATTTAGAAACTAAGATATTGTTATTAATTTTATGTAAGTAGTCTGAGCACAATGTAATATAATATAGTTTATAGTAAAAGTCTATGGTCAATGTAAAATTAAATTGGATGTGGGTAAACCCTGTAATAACTGATTGTAGAAGACACATTACAGCTCAGTCTCACCCGTGACCATGGTGACTGCAAAGGCTCCGAAACGTCGGGCTAAAATTTAAAACAAATATACGCGTCTAAATCCGTAAAAAGTAGTTTTATCTAAGTTAAAACTGTAAAAATCTTTATATAAACTAATTTAATCAAGTCTCCTACGAGATATATAGCAGTAGAGATTGTTTCTGTTATTGTATCACTTCACAATAACGTTAGAGCTGTGATGTGAGTACCTGAGCACAGAATGTTTGTCCGTTGACATCGATCTTGTCCATGTGGAACTGCCAGTATGTGGGCTTGTCTACCGGCACGTAGGTGAAGTTCCCCCGGTAGTGTGCCGGGTCGGACCCGCCCAGGATGATCTCCCCGCCCTGCGCCGCGCCCGGGTCTCTGTTCAGGTAGAACGAGAACACGGGCTGCACCAGGCCCTGACCCACCATGTTGTCGAACACTGGCACCACGCCGTCCACTGAGATGCTGCCACACACATACATACACGTCAGAGACACGTAGTCCACATCAGAGACACGTAGTCTACGTCAGAGACACGTACAGTCCACGTCAGGGACACGTACAGTCCACGTCAGGGACACGCAGTCCACGTCAGGGACACGGAGTCTACGTCAGAGACACGTACAATCCACGTCAGGGACACGTAGTCCACGTCAGAGACACGTACAATCCACGTCAGGGACACGTAGTCCACGTCAGAGACACGTACAGTCCACGTCAGGGACACGCAGTCCACGTCAGGGACACGGAGTCTACGTCAGAGACACGTACAGTCCACGTCAGGGACACGTACAGTCCACGTCAGGGACACGTAGTCTACGTCAGAGACACGTACAGTCCACGTCAGGGACATGTAGTCCACGTCAGGGACACGTAGTCCACGACAGGGACACGTACAGTCCACGTCAGAGACACGTAGCCCACGTCAGAGACACGTAGTCCACATCAGGGACACGTAGTCTACGTCAGAGACACGTACAGTCCACGTCAGGGACATGTAGTCCACGTCAGAGACACGTACAGTCCACGTCAGGGACACGTAGTCCACGTCAGAGACACGTACAGTCCACGTCAGGGACACGTAGTCCACGTCAGGGACACGTACAGTCCACGTCAGAGACACGTAGTCCACGTCAGAGACACGTACAATCCACGTCAGGGACACGTAGTCCACGTCAGAGACACGTACAATCCACGTCAGGGACACGTAGTCCACGTCAGAGACACGTACAGTCTACGTCAGGGACACGTACAGTCCACGTCAGGGACACGTAGTCCACGCGACGTGACTCACCTCTTGAACGCCATGCCCAGTATACCGTCGAACTTGGCGGCGACGAAGGCGAGCCCCGGCTCGGACACGGCCTCCGCGAAGGTCTGAGCGCGCACCTTGATCCCGCCCACTGTGACGTCATCAGTAGAGAGGAAGCCCGACAGTGAGCCCGAGCCGTAGTGTATGGCGAACTGCGTCCCGTTGGCGCGGTACGAGGACGACTTGCTGCTGTCGTACTTGTTGTGGAGCAGGCACGCTATGTTGGTGTAGTGGCACTTCTTGGAGGGCACCCACAGGTTCGAGGAGCCCGTGTCGAACACCACCAGGAACGACTGAGGCGGGGACCCGATGGAGATGGGCCCGTAGTACTGCGCCTGGGGACATACAAACATACGTACGTCGATATCGGAACTACTGCACTATTTACATGTCCATTAGGTAATTATGTAAATTATAGGTATTTGACACATTGTAGCCACACTCCAGTACCGATATATATCTTAAGAACTGCAATAAATTTGTAAGTAATATTGAGAGTGAGAACGAAATGTTAGACAAAAAACTAAATGTTTAAATTGGTTCATAGGTGGCTATGCATAAACTAGGGTAATAATGTTAAACATTTATTGCAGCTCTTAAGATAGAGATCGGTACTGGAGTGTGGCTACAACATTAAAAATTAACTCTAAATAAATAAATAAATATTCACGGACATTTCACACAACGTCCTCTGGTCTCAAGCTAAGCTTTATATGCTTGTGTTATGGGTACCAGAATACGGGTAGAATACATAAAGAAAGAATAAATAAAAATAAAGAGATTTAAGATATGCGTTAAATTAAACCAAGTATGAAACCAGTATATTATTATGTATCTCATAAATCCGTGGTATTTGTTTACATCTCATCAGCTGTTACCTTGATAAATACACGCGGAAATAATCGTTTGCTAAAGCACATACCAAAGCATTAGCTTTGGTATGTGCTTTAGCAATTATTTATATAAGTTATAATTATTTATTCGCGTATTTGATACGATTTTGGTTGTATTTACGCTTAGAATAATTGGATAGAATTATATTAGATATTCTGTGTAGTTCAGAATAATCTAAAAAGCCAGTCAGCCAGCGTTATTGTCATAATATACCCCCGACCCTGAATAACGGGATACGGGCAGGAAAATGATGATGACGAGAATTTTGTGTTCAATCATCGTCAGCATCAAGTTAAGTACACACACTAGGAAATCTTTAGCTCCCTAGCTCTCGCCGTTCCAGAGATATAGCTTGGTGACAAACGCACGGACGAACGGATAACGAAATCTCAGTAATAGAGTTCCGTTTTACCTGTTGGTACGAAACCTTAAAAATTATCTCAACAAATGTATATAAGCAGTAAACTACGCTAAAAAATGTCTTATAGTGTGATTGAGAAAATATAACAATATAAGTGCTGTATGTTAGTTGTTGTGTGGTTCATTATCATTGTGTTTGTGTTCGATACGCGCGTTACTGTGACCACTCGGCCACTCGCTCGCCCACAGCCCACTAGCAGACGCAGACCGATATCGTAATCTATGTTATTATTAGTTTATTAACATTCGCAAGGAATTTACGCATTCTATATGATTTATAGCATTGTGGTTGACATTTAAGTGTTTTAAAAATATTTAACATAAGTAGTTCAGTCTTTAAAATGTAATAGATAAATACCTTTAATAAGTATTATGATAAATACCTCATAATATGATAATACATAAACATCAAACTTGGTATTGGGCACATTATTTCTAAAAATATAATACATCTGTTTGTTAATTATATAACATTTTTAACATTTGCCTGTGTACATTAGATTTATTTCAAATTTCGTAAGTGTATTTTATGTGTACAATAAAGAATAAGAACATTGTATGAAATGTTCTTCATTATGTTGTTGTGTTTATGTTTAGTTAATTGACACTCACAGACAAGCCCAATCACTTGACCAATACCTACTAAGTGTACTGTGACCATGTAGAATGCGGGGATGTTGTCTTTATGTGTTTCATCATGCAAAATATTTTGTTTGCATTTTTATATGTAAAACATGACATGATATTTGTTATTGTCATTACCATATTGTTCCTGAATGAGCAAGGTTTAAAAGTCACAATATATATTCCTTTATAGATGATGTAAGTAAAACACTCCATTGTTCCAGACGATCATGTGAGCCCTATCAGCACCAGCGCTCACACTGTGACAGTTCACAGAGGTTATCACACTGCACACACGTACACCACTGACTATGTAAACATCTTAATCTTTATAATTAATATTCTTTTCCACTTTTCTTCAAGAACTATAATCTATACTAAAGAAGCAATGTTTGTCATATTATGTAATGTAATCATAAAACATTTGTCACCATTGTGAAGCTACAGTCTACCTACAATGCAAACAGGCTAAATTATGGTATAAAGGTTAATTATTTTACAATATTTTTTTGGATCATAGCAGATGGTGCTTCAGTCACTGACTACACTCATGATGGGAAAAAAGGCGTGATGTTATGATGATTATTTTACATTGTATCAAAATATATTCCTTACAATATCATACACAATTGATATTGTAATACTAACATCCAGATAATTGGAGAGTGGCTCCGGTGCAGGCCCAGTGGCGTGGTACTTGATGCGGAGCACATTCAGATCAGTCCCCACTTCCTGGAAGTGCTTACGTACTGTCTTCATGCGGTACAGCGGCACTCTGAACATTTATCACAACTTTATTTGTAACATTTACGTTAAACAGGAGTATCTTATCTTCCCACAAATTTACTAACTAGTAAATCTGTGGACAGATCACATATATTTAATTAGAAAAGCTTGTAATACTTTACTAAGTCTCATGAAATAATTTTAAGCGCAAAGTTGTTGACTGTAAACAGCATAGAATAAATTTATAATCATTATTTAGACAAGAAGATATAATATATAACCAAAATAGGTATATATGTATATAAAATCAACATTATATATTTACTTAGGTAAGATAGTTTCGATAAACTACG
Source organism: Orgyia antiqua (assembly GCA_916999025.1). Lineage (NCBI taxonomy): Eukaryota > Metazoa > Arthropoda > Insecta > Lepidoptera > Erebidae > Orgyia > Orgyia antiqua. The sequence continues at coordinate 35,950,496 of OU779866.1, forward strand.
ATAACACTACATAAATAGTGAGATAATTATCGCGGTAGACTTGTACGAGTCGAGACTTGAGAAATTATAATAAATACTTGCCTCTGAAAGCCAACCACAAATGTGACGGCCAGTGCCAGGAAAATTAGCAGTAATTTCCCCATTTTAATTGCAAGTCACGCACGGACTCTGCGAACATAAAAAGAAAAATATATAGACAAAAAATAACAAATAAATTATTGTTTATTTAATTAGTTTTATATACGCACCGCGAAAACAAATCCTATTATTATATTTTTCTACCAATTCCTTTCAAATTTCTTATGATAAAAAATATACGTAGTTATATAGCGTTCACTTTCAGCGAATAAAAGTAATTAAATTAAAATTCACCGGCACAATCTACAACAACCACACAACAACTCATTTAGGAATAATTGACAATAATGTGTTTTTTTTTTTTTTTTTTGGCGCCAGTGTAAACTTTTGCCATATTCAAAAAATTAGGGAAATCAATATTACAAAAATACGTAAAATTTGGAAAGGAATCAGATCAGGAGAGTAGGTAAGAAATAAAATTTAATAACAGATATTTAAAATATATATTATAATTTTTTTTTTTTTTTTTTTAAATACAATGTAAATTTATTATACTATAAAATAAAAATAAATAAATTTATACAATGTAGTTACTATATTATAATATTATAGTTGAATATTATTATTTACAATAAAAGTAGCTAGGCTTGAATAAATAGAAGGATCTAAAGAAGAGAGAAGAATATTAATGTGAGTAGGAAGAGGAACATTAAGGGCAATGAGGCTATTTAGAAGAGAGATATGATCATGAAGGTCACAAGAGAAAAATACATGGTTCAAGTCTCCAAACTCGCCACAAGTACAGTATGGGTCCGGTCGAACTTTTATTCTGGCCAAATGTGATGGTACACAGCAATGCCCGAGACGCATTCTAATGAGGACTGTGGTCGCCCTTTTATCAAGCCTTAGCTTTCTAAAAGCACGACCACAGAACCAAGGTTTTATAGCGATTATAGGTTGCAGAGTTTTATAATATTTCCCTTTGACTTTGGTGGAGATTTCCCAGAGTTTAGCCCAAGAGTCCTTGAGATCAATTCCGGGAAATGCCAACAAGTCTTGGGGAATGATGTAAAATGGAAATTGATCGCCACATTCCACCGCCTCACTTGCCATTCTGTCAGCACGTTCATTGCCGTTTATGCCACAATGACTTGGTATCCATACAAAATTGACTTGTAATCCTGCTTTAGCGCAAAGGAACAATTTGAATCTAGCCTCAAAAATAAAAGGATAATGTTTTTTCATTTTAAATGGAAATTTTGACAAGGTTTGTAGTGTACTCATGGAATCGCAAAATATGACTGTTTTTGACAATTTAAATAATAAGATATACTCCAATGCTTTAACTATGCCGAAACATTCACCAGTAAAAACAGACGTCTCTCTGGGGAACATGACCTTTTGAACAATATCAAACTGCTTATGCACAATGCCCACACCAACCTTGCCCGACTGGCTGTCTTTGGATGCGTCAGTATAGATATGATGCCAACCGTGCCAACGGTCATCAACAATCGAGTTAAAAGATTTGTTGACATAACTTTGATTTCTATCAATGTTTAAATCGAAGCAGATTGTAGGTACAAGAATAAGGCTTTGGTAATTATAGTTGTATAATGCTAACCGTTCAGAAATTAATACAGGTGCCGATAAATTTTTGTGTTTATTAAAGCTATTTACTAAACAGGGAATCATTTTATGTTTCCAATACACAGAAGTGGTTATTTGGTTTGCTAATTCTGCAATTTTATACAAAAGTTGATGATTGGAAAATTGGCAGATGCGAAAAAAGAACCTGTCAGCTAAGTACTGCCGCCTTAAATGAAGAGGTGGATCTCCGCATTCAGATTGTAACGCGTTACAGGGGCTAGATTTCATAGCCCCCAGAACTATTCTTAGGGCTTTATGTTGTATCCTGTCTAGTTTTTGTAATGCCGTAATATTACAAGGTTCCAACAAAAATAGTCCATAGTCTAATACGCTCCTAACTACAGCGTTATACAATAGTTTTAAGGATGTAGGGTGCGCACCCCACCATACACCAGCAAGGCATCTTAGCATATTTAAGTTTTTCTCACACTTAGCGACAACGTACTCACAATGAGCATGTCCAGTCAACTTAGAATCTAATACTACTCCTAAAAATTTTGAATGACTCTTTTCTGGTATTACGATGTTATCATAGTAAATATTTGCACGTGGTGGGTTACGTTGTCGACTATATACGACTGTAGTACTTTTATCCGGTGAAAGTTCTAAACCATGATTATCCAACCATATTTTTAAAGAATTTAATGCTACTGTTACTTCATGTGATGCTAAATTTATAGAACTGCTTTTTGAATAAATAAGTAAATCATCTGCGTATTGCAGTATGTTAGTCGATTCACCAATGGCTGTTACTAGGTCATGGGTGTATATATTATACAGAAGTGGGCTTAAAACCGACCCCTGAGGTAGTCCTTTCCAAGCGATTCGTGTCAAATCAGTACCGTTTAAGAGGAGTTTACGACCTGAGAGTATGTTTTTAATAAAGTTAACCAAAATTATGGGAATTTTGATTTCTATTAATTTTTGGCACAGTATTTCTATCATAACATTATCATAAGCAGACTTTATATCCAAGAATACAGCCACTAATGATTCGTTATTTGTAAAAGCTAGACGGATGTCCGTAACAAATACACTTAAACTATCTATGGAACTTCTGCCCTTTCTGAAACCATATTGCGTGTTTGAAAGAATATTTTGATTTTCAACATACCAGTCTATTCTATTTTTGACTAAATGTTCTACAATCTTTGTGATAACAGGAGATAAGGCTATAGGTCTATACGATGTAGGTTCAGCGGGATTTTTGGATGGTTTCAAAAAGGGCAACACAGTCTGAAGCTGCCACTCTGGTGGAATTACTCCTGTCAGCATGACAGTATTAATAATGTAAACAAAGAAATTTAATGCGTTGTCGCTTAAGTGTGAAAAAAATGAATACGGTATACCATCAACACCTGGTGCAGTGTCAATAGTAGCGGATAAAACACCTTTCAACTCATCTATATTAAAAGCTGCGTCTAGTCCATACGGACATGTGGAAATTGTTTGTATATATGGGGTCATGATTAACTCTTCAGCAGGGGCTGTTGAGGGTGCTAATCGATCTAAGAAACTATTAGATATGGTATTCGACATAGTCGTTATTGAGGATTCACTAACTCCAGTTCTATACCGTTTTATATTCTGCCAAATTATGGATGGATTAGTGGTTGGAGATATAAAATAATGTGTTCTATTGATACAATCTTTGACGTGCCCACGAAGTATAGATACAAGGAGTCCGAACGGTATAGGCTTTTCCATAATATTTCGTGTACACAATAATAAACCCAGATCATAGTTCTATTTTCTGCCACTGGCTGCGCTAGTATTCAGGACGTACCGATGCTATTATAGAATATCAGAATATCTCTTGACCTTCTCTGTATTGTTGGGTTTAAAGCACTCGAAAAATTTCCTGAAACTTATATTTAATTGCACGTTTCTCAGAATATTTTTTTCTACAGGTGTCAATAGTTCAAACGAGTACTTCTTGAAAAATGGCGCGCTCTACCGGCAAAAAATCTGTCCCTTAAATTGAGACCATTCGTTCAACATTACGTTCGGACTCCTTGTATCTATACTTCGTGGACGTGCCAATTAGATTTAAATTTGACATGGCAGTTTCAGTATTGCCCTATCGAAAGATTATCGAATTATCAAAGCTATTGTTTTAATCGATATTTCCAAAACGATAAAGATATTTCTGATGTATTTTAGAGCATTAAGCCAACAGGGGGTGACTTTATAAGGCTATCTACGCTGAAAACGGTACGAGAACAATGATTATATTCATTATGTAGGGACGCTGCCGTCTCTTAGTGTATGAGGCGATATTTGGCGCGGGGCGTTCGTAACCACCAATAAAAATACGCGTGGTTTTCCAAATACAGAGCATACTGACGCTTAATTGGAACATGAATTAGTTTTCAAATGCACCAACAGAGTGCGCTAAGTTCAGTGTTGAAAAAAAAAATACTAAAATAAAATTATATTCACATTATGTGTGGAATATAAAAAAAAAGTCATTGTTTGTACCTTCATCCATACGTATATTTATTTTTTTAACACAGCTTGAATTAACTTTGATTATTTCCAGAAAACTCCGACGAAACGAAACCTTAAAATTTTTTTTAACAATAAATATTACATACTAACGATAATAAATAAATAAAATTTCAATCAATGCCAACTTAAAAAATATTTGTTAATTTTTTGTCACTGAGTTGGTATCGATTGCACGCATAATTTAACAGTAACGTAATTCTTTTACCCGTTAGGGATAACGTACGTACGTTTTTACATGAGAAGTTACCTGGCATTGCCAACTCCTGCTAATGTATAACACACAAAATACAAAATAAAACAAAAAATATATAGGAAACATCAATTTTTTTATTTGTATCCAAATAACTGGTCACCATATCATAATTAAGTAATAATAAAACATTGATAGTTTTGTTTATTCAATACTATCAGTACACATACCTATTACTGAGGTTAGGCCGTGCAGGGAGGTCCACTAACATATAATTAATAAATTACTTGAAACATTCGGAATTAACAAAGATATGTCTTTATTAAATGTATTGTTACATGAACAAACACTAGGTGTATTACCGTAATGTACACACATAACTTATAATTAGTTCACATTCGTAATATTTAACTAAACTCGAGGGTAGTTTGACTGTTAGTTAAGCTGCAACACACACTTAATAATATTAACATCACATTTATATCAGAACTAACATCAAACATTATTACAAAATCTAAATGGTTTTTAAATGAACACTATTCATAAAACATAAAGCCTATGTTTTCGAGACATAATAGTACCAATTCTACGCACACAACTGAACTAAACTTAACAAAAAAATGAATTTTGATTGTGTGGACATCACAATTCGGCGATGTTAACTAAACTTTCTTGTTATAAAAACTGCTTATAATACACTAAAGATTATAATTAATATAAATGTGCACAACTAAATGGCCAATTCATCAAAATACAGCAACAGTTGTTTTCATTTTTTAGTTCAGTTGTGCACATAGAATCGGCACCAATGACGTCACTTTTCAAAATATTACTAAGTACCTAAATATTCCCTCCTTACATTGAAGTAAAACTTCTATAACGAGTTCAACAGTAATTTTTAAAATCGATTGTAGTATTTGTAAATACAACATATGCAATTATCTTTTGTGTATAAACAGTGTGAATGTATTTATTGTATGTTATATGAACAACAACGAGATCACAACACTGAGCTAACAACTATCATGTATCATACACATTAATGTACTCAACAATTATATTCATACATACACACTTAACATTTACTTTGGGTTACTTTGGCCCACTGTACTACTATTTATGTTATATAACTACGAAGAAGGCTAACATAACAACAAATAGTCGACAACTAGGAATCTGACAGTTTCCTTGCTAGTTTCTATTAAACCGAAGATTTGCAATAAAAAAAAATCTTAATAGAGTAAATATTTATGGTCTTAATAAATTAAATTATGGTGGAAAAAGTCCCACTTACAGTAATCACTTTTTCCACCATAATTTAATTTATTAAGTAAAAGGCATAGCATGTCAATTGCAAAATAATAAATTATTTATGGTCTTATTTATAATGACTTATCGAAGGTTTTAACGGAGATTTTATTGGAGAGATAATAAACGTTTTATTGTAAAAAGACTATTATGAATAACAAGTTTTGCCAATTTTCGCAAACCGATTTTAGCGAACTTTTAAACCTCCGATAAGTCATTATGAATAAGACGATGAGAGGGAAAAGCTGGTTTGAATTGTCATTGGTACCAATTCTCCGGACATAACTAAACTTAATTTAAGTAAAAAATGAAAACAACTGGCGTATTTTGATTAATTGGCTATTTCGTTGTGCACAATTTTATTAATTAAAATCGTTAGTCTATAATATAGACTTTATAATAAAAAGTTCTCTTAACATTATCAATTTTCATTTTTTAGTTAAGTTATGCATGTAGAATCGGTACCATTGTCGACCATACACTTATGAAACATCATTATGTAGCAGATGTTTGAAATAATCAATAGCTTCAATATGTACTTACTATCTAAAGTTGCAAGTGTGTAATATTAATATGAGTAATGAAAATTGGTATTTAGGCGGACGAAGTCGCGGACATAATGCTAGTATAAGATATAACACCAAGTTTATACAATGTTTACATTTATAGTTATTAGTTACTGTTTACTGTTCCACTAGTAAACAGATTGACTGTGAGCTTAACATAATGAATTACTTCATACTTGTATCTAATGTTCACATATCAAGTAATCATGATCACATATAGCTTGGTACAACATATCACTATTACATATACAGTATTATGATTATATTGCAATTCCAACATACATGATATTTACTGGAGCACATACAATACATCTATTGATCACATGTTATAATATTATGTATACACAGATAGTATCAACCTGTATCATTCATTACATCTTCTATTAATAATACAAAATGAAGGGAACATCATAATTCATATAATATTTATCATGGTACAACAGAAACATTGATAGTTATTAATGTTTAAAACATTTGCTAGCTTAATATGATGATTGACGGGCCTCATGGTGTAGTGGTTCTGGTAACGGACTGCCGATCAAGAGGTCGCGGGTTCGATTCCCGCTCGGGACAATCATTTGTGTGATTGTTCTAACGGTCCTACAAATGTTTGTACTGCGTCTGGGTGTTTCTATGTATTACAAGTACGTATTTACAAAAGAAAAGTAGTATATGTATTCTACCCGTATTCTGGTACTCATAACACAAGCATATAAAGCTTAGCTTGGGACCAGAGGATGTTGTGTGAAATGTCCGTGAATATTTATTTAATATTATTAACTTACGTGTGTATATGTATAACTTTAAATTATCAATACAAACATATTGTTACTGTCCTGTTATACTTGTAATATAAACAATACATGTGTATGAGCCAACAGCACACACATGGATTAAACTGCACATCAGCACATTTATATTACATTTTCCACACAATACAGTTACACTTCAGTACTCAGTTAGCAGTCGTTGCAATCATACGCGAACAACACTCATAGTCGTCGTACACAGTTAACACTGTTAGCAGTACTCACACATCAATAATAACCATCATCTTAATATAGTCAAATAAACAGCATCTTTCATCCAGGCTATATTACAGTGTTATTATTTTACAAAACCTACGTGTGTACCATTCACTCAGCGGTGCCCACGTAACAGTACATCATTCAATACAAGGTGTGTGGTGTATGCGACTCACTCAACGCGCATACATCTTCTTGGACTTCTGAGATCACTCAACAACTTGGACGTCTAAGACCATACAACATGATTGATATAATACATTATCCTTTTCTTATTACATAAACTGTAATTTTTCAAAAATAAAAATTTTAAATAGCACATCACCTTTCATATATATAAATACTGATAATACATGTATTATTGTTATGTTTAGCCTCACCAGATGTTTTCTATAAAATTTCATATTAAAAATAAACAAAAACTATCAAAATTATTGATTTTATACTTATGATATATAGATGATACTGTTATTTTAATACCAAGTACACCATATATTATTAAATATAATGGTTTATAACTGTTCATACGTACAATATGTTACGTGTAAGGTGAACCCTGTACAGGTAGACAACTGAACACATACAGACAGTAAAACACATCCATTACTCTTGTACTTTATATATCGAGACAGCAAAGGACAATGTGTCATACAAAATAGTTTATTAGAGTGAAATGTTCGATGCATATACTAATATGAATGTTTTGCACTGAGATATTCTAAATTCTTGACAACTACAATACACATTTAAAAAATATAGTACTTATCAGATTTTACGAAACGTCTGGCTTGATATAGAGTATAAATAAACGCGAAGGAGTTTAAGCAAAGTATGGTTTTATGTTAATATAATTACAAGACATTATTAAATTCTGAACAATCTTTTGTAATTATATCAATACAATTGTTAAAGTTAGCTTTAGTTATAGATAGTAAGTAGTCAGAGCACCAGAACAAACAAAGTTTTAATAGTTTCCATAATTTTTGAGATACTTTCATAAAGATAATATAATTCTGAAAATTGTATAAAATATAGATTTGTTGTATCAATGCAAATAGTACATTTACTTAAGTAGTACATTATATACAAATATTTAACATGATATTTTCTAACACTTGCGCGACTCATTTGTTTAAATAAAACTACTTTTTACGGATTTAGACGCGTATATTTGTTTTAAATTTTAGCCCGACGTTTCGGAGCCTTTGCAGTCACCATGGTCACGGGTGAGACTTTAGTTAGACGGGTGAGAATTTAAAACAAATATACGCGTCTAAATCCGTAAAAAGTAGTTTTATTAAATATTTAACATGATTTAGTTTAATACAAAGACAGTTTAAAACTGTAATTGGACAGAAATATTGTATCAAAATAATTACATACAGACAGACATACGTCTTATAGCAGATAGACGGGGAAGAGGCGTGTCTCTCTATATTATACGTAGGTACTAATTACAGATATTACTTAGGATAATATAATAATTATAAAGTATTTACAATTCACACAATATACATATACAATACACTAACATCTGTTTGTGTGTGCGGTGGTCTATCTCAGAAACACACTGTTGTGACTATACAACAATTAATTTGAAAAAATTAAATGAAAATTATATTTAAATAATGTATTCAATACAACTATGAGATTTATATTATGAGAGATATAAATATGAATGGTGTCACAATCAGTGTGTGTGGGAACATTTGAAACTATTTACATGATGGCATTGGAAGTGGCTGTGGTATATAACACATGTTACATTATATTTATTAATATTATTGTACTCGTACGAACAATTAAGATAATGTTAACAATACAAGCCACAACCATTACTTTTAATACTGCTAGTATGTATCTGTTGTGAATGTTGATGAATCTATGGAACAGATCAAATTATGTTATAATACACTGCACTTAACCGTGCGGCTTTACAATTATTTAAGTTGGGGTTGCCCATCTGTTTCATGATTTTATTTATATCGGTTTTTCAAATAGTCAATCTATAACTATTTATAAAATATTATTATTTACAATTACTTGTTGAATAATCTAAGATTTTTACAAGCTGTTCAATAAAATAATGAGATGTTAGACAACCGTAATGTAGAAGAGTGCGACAGTCGCACGTAGTTCAGTTGCGTGTTGTCGGTCGATAGTTCCGTCCCCAGCCTGGAGCTGTCTCGTGGGATCAGCTGAACAGGTCCTCAGCCGCCTCGGCCGCCTGCGCGAACCGCGACGTGTCCCGGGACTTCAGCTTCAGAGAGAAACTGTTCACGGACAGCGTGGGACCACTCACTATCTCCACGTTACCAGAGTTGGCCAGGAACAATGAGGCCAGCATCAGCCTGGACACGTCAGTATGATGTGTGGCCTCCTCCTTGAGCACCTGCTCGAACTGTCGGGGCTGCCGCTCGGCTCCGTCCAGGGCGCGCAGCACCTGGTCGGCCAGCGCGCGCACGTCGGGAGCCCCGCGCGCCTCCGACTGAGCGGCGCGGCGCAGCACGTCGGCGCGCCACAGGGCCAGTGCGGCGGCACGAGCGGCCGCCTCGGGATCTACAGGGGTCGCAGCGGGTGGTGCACCTTCCGAGGGCGGAGCACCCTCCACGGGCGCGGGCACTGCGAGGTCTACGGGCGGACTGTCGGCCAGGTTGTCCTGGTGCGGCGGCGGTCGGCGCGGCACGCCCATCACGTCGTCGTCGTCGCCGCTCTGCTCGAAGAACCCGTCGTCGTCACTGTCGAAGTCGGCGCACGCCTCGCGGAGCGGCAACGTCGCCTCGTGGGCGGAGCACGCCTCCTTCACGCTCCAACCCGGGAACACTGAACCACACAATATAAACATTATAATATAATATAATATAATATAATGTTCCACTCGATGATCAACACAAGGTAGTACTTACTCTTGTCTGGTGGTCTCTCTTGTAACAAACGTTTCCTTTCACTCAGAATGTTACTTTTTCTTTTCTTCACGACTGTTTCTATCCACATCTTGTCTATAGAAAACTCTTGCACTTTTCGTAGTTTTCTTCTCATTTCTGTAAACATAATGAAGATTATTTAAACAAGTTTACAATGTTGGTTAAAAAAGATAAAGAAAAAAATAATATTTAAGTTATAATATTCCAGGACTAACGAATTTTCATGTAATTCCATTCGGTAGATTTTGTGTGAAAACTGTGAATATGAATAATAATTGCTGACAATCATCAGCCTGCCAGGACAATTCTACATAATGTAGTTGGAGAAGCCCTATCAGTCATGCTCCTACACTTGTTTAATACAATAATAATTATGTACATAATTATGTTATTGTTCTAATCATACCTTTACTGATGGCTATATCGAGTGGATCAGTGAACAGTTCATCAACGTTGACACCACTGAACCGCTTCCTGTCCTTCTTGAGCGCGCACTTCTGTGGGGGCGGGGGCATGGGCGGCAGGGGCGAGCCCAGGGGAGTGCTGTGTGCGGGGGGCGGGGAGGGCGAGGACGGCGCAGGGGGCGAGTGCAGCGCGCGGGGCGGCGGAGGAGGGGCTCGCGCTTCCAGCGCCTCCCTCAGCTCCACCAGGGACAGCTCACGTAGAAGGCAGCCCGCCCGAGACGTGCCTCCCTCCAGCTCATCCACCAGCAGACCATCGTGCAGCCTCCAGGTGAGCTGGTAGTCGGTCAGTATACCGATATGTTCCCCGGAGTAGTCGTACAGAGGCATGTCGGGTCCACACAGCACGCGCGGCTCCAGCTCCACGTACTGTCGCGGCAGAGTCGGGGGGGCACGCCCACTCTACAACGTGAGGCTAGCGTCAACACAGTAATGTCCAGATATTGGGTAAGGTACCTCATCAACTTCCAAAATGTATCTGATATGCCACAGTGAACAGTCGTGTTGCCAAAGTTTAGTTTGAAGTTTTCTATTTCTCTCGGAAGATATTATTTGCTTGTAACGTCTCACATGGATGGAAAAGTTCGTAATTTAAAGATAGGGACGGGACATACATACAAAAACAACAACTTAGAGTTATAACAAGTAAAGATAAGTGAACAGTGGGGGGATTGTCTATATTCCATAGTATTAGTGTTTACCTCTCTAGTGGCACCCTCGCACACGTCCAGCTCTATCTCAGCGAAGTCAGGGAGGAGTGCGGCGGACGCCTTGCGCTTACGTCTGGGGACTGTCGGGGTGTGCGGCTCGTCTGGACCTTCCGAGCTGGACGACTCACTGATGAACATTATACATTATACTTACTAACAATACACACATTCATGTTTCACTAGCGACTGGATCATACACGCCCAGTTAATTATGAATCATAGTAGTTTGAAAATCCTAGTGCAAGTAGGTCTTACATCGTACATGTACAGATTATGAAATGGCGCGATAATAATATAAGCAAAAGACTTAATAACGTACACAGTACAGTTCTGTATGGAGACGCAAACTTGCACCACATTCTCGTAGAGACAGTCCACCTTGCGCGAGTAGTTAGCCACTGACTGCTGCAGCACCAGCGCTATCTCCACGAAGTTGGGCAGCTCGCACTCGAGCCGCGCACACTGCTCCTCCTCCGCCGCGTCCAGCACGCGCAGACCTGCCTCCGTCAGGTATTCCTCCAACAACTGACAAACAACACGCTCATCAACTCACCCACCAGACATGTACTAGTGGTAATATATGTAGATTGCGGTTCCCAAAAACACCTAACGAAATTGAAACTTCAGCTGATGATATGGTGAATCAGTTTGTAAGATAACATAGGATTTATTAATGTTTCAACAAAGATACGATAATGAACGATATAGATTTGACATTTAACTTCTAATATGGTTAGTTTAAGCCAGTAGGTGAGGGCCAGATGCGACGTACTAAGTCGGTTCAATAAAGTCAAATTTAGCGACACAGTTCAGTAACAAAGACACACCTCAATGTGGGTCACCTTAAATAGTTTACCCATTTTAGTGTGCAACAATCTAATTGTGTACAATTTATATGAGCGACACTCAGATCACTCTACCTAGATACGTACATACTATTTGTAACAGTTTGCTATTTCGAAACCTACTTCACTTTGCTATTCCTAATACTGTCGCACTGTGTACGGGCGGGAGTTAATTTCGGATTTTTTTTGTTCTGCTCAAATATGGACTGGCACAAAGATGTAAAAGGCGAGAGTAGAACACCCAGATGCCAATTCGGTCTAGTTTTGGTGCTATGCGGTACCAATACCAATGTTTGCTGTTTTTTTGCGGTCCGAAAACGAACAAAACCTGTCAAGAGCGAGGTAAACTCGCACACTTAGGGTTTCGTATCTACTAGACATATATACATAAGTAACTGCATTCAAATAATCATTTAATTAAACTCAAAACAACTCACCAAGTTAATTTTGTAGTTGAAATATAGGGAATCGCCTACATTTCAGCTACTTCATAAGTTGGTATTGGTATAAACACTTTTTTACTTGTGATGTGATGACAAATTATAAGTTTTTGGATTTTTCCCTATATCAGCGCTATATAGACTTGATCTATGCCAAATTTCAAGGCTCTAGGGCAACGGGAAGTAACCTGTGAATTTTGATTCCCTAGCATAAGTCGCAAAATTCTTAAAAAAACGGCCCGCCTGGTGGAAAGCGGTTACCGTAGCCTATAGACGTCTGTAACACCAGGGGCATCACTCGCGCGTCGCCGACCCTGCAGAAATCTCTTCACACCTTTTTTGAAGAACTCCATGCTGTAGTCCAGTGGGAAAATCTCGGCAGGTAGTTCATTCCACATCTTTATTGTACGGGGGATAAAATTCCGAAGTAATCGTACGGTACGTGATGGCATTGGTTCTAGAGTGTGAGAATGAACTCTCTGCCGATGACGAGAGGTGCGATGATAAAAGGAGGCCGTTGGCACCATTTCGAACAGTTCGTCAGAACACAGCCCATTATACAGGCGGTAGAACACACACAGGGAGGCAAAATCTCTCCTAAGATTTAAGGGCTCGATACCGCCGGTAATCACAGGATCGTCGACAATCCTCACAGCGCGTCGTTGGATTGAGTCAAAAGGCCCAAGCTGATATTGCGGTGCGCCCGCCCACAGATGGCAGCAGTACTCCATATGGGGCCGAACCTGCGCCTTGTACAGGGCAAGTCTTTGCCCCGAAGTAAAATACCGCCTTGCCTTGTTGAGCACACCTAGCTTTTTCGATGCCAGCTTGGCCTTATCCTCTAGATGACAACGAAATTGGACGTCACTGGAGATGTCAACTACTAGGATCCCGATGTGATCAGAGATGGTCAGGGCTGTGTTCACGAACTGTGGAGCTACAGCGAATGGAGCTTTTTTAGTGGTGAACGCGCAAACTTGAGTCTTAGTGGGGTTAAATTGGACTAGATTAAGTCGTCCCCAATTGGATATCTTGGCTAAAATAGTCTCGATTTCAGACACAAGTTTGCTCCGACTTTCCTCGACATCGGCACATACACGACATAGCACGGCCCGTGTAGAATGTGTCCCCGGTACTGTCATCTGCATAGCAATGTACACCGTCAATTGACAGCATATCATTGATATGCAGCAGAAACAGAGTTGGAGACAGCACGGAGCCTTGCGGGACGCCAGCATTTATGTTGAAAAGTTCGGAGCAACTCCCGTCGACTACGGCTTTAATGCTTCTGTTCAACAGAAAGCTGGCCACCCAACTGCATAATCCCTCGGGGAGTCCGTATGATGGCAGCATCGAGAGAAGACTCCGGTGCCAAACCCGATCGAACACCTTCGCTATATCTAGGCTGACTGCCAATGCCTCGCATTGACTCTCGATGGCGGTTGCCCAACGATGCGTAAGGCACACTAGCAGATCACCTGTGGAGCGACTGTGGCGAAAGCCGTACTGTCGGTCGCTGATCAAGTCGTGTTCCTCTAGGTGCCCCATGAGGCGACGATTGATTATTCGCTCCATTACCTTCGAGAGAAGGGAAGTTATAGCGATAGGCCTGTAATTCGATGGGTTTGATCTTTCCCCTTTTTTAGGTACCGGATGCACGTTAGCAGTCTTCCACGAAGACGGAACATGCCCGCAGTCGTAGGAAAGTGCGAAGAGACGCGTTAATATCGGACACAGCTCAGGAGCACAGTGCTTAAGCACCACTGCTGGGATGCCATCTGGCCCACTCGATTTATTGACGTCTAAAGAACGCAGTTCCCGCCGGACATCCTTTTGAGTGAAAGAAATTTCCGGCATGGTCACGTTGGACGGGGGGATAGTAGGTGGTTCCGCGTTTCCGTCATTTAGAGTCGAGTTAGACGCAAAGAGAGTGCCTAGAAGATCCGCTTTCTCTTTAGCGCTATGGGCCAAGTTACCATCTGGCTTCAGCAGTGGTGGCAGGGACGACTGACAAAAGTTTCCCTGGGCAGCCTTGGCAAGCGACCAAAAGGCACGGCGCTTACCAATTCTGCCAACGAATTCGTATTTAGCTCTGGCGATGGCTTTTTTACTTGATCTCGAGACAGCATTCAGTTTCCGTTTCACATCAGAAACATTGGTCGTAATTCGGTTATATTTTTTTAATGCGTAGAGGTGAAAGGTTGACTGTATTTTTTGCAGCAAGGGACCGCATAGATCTACATATCGTATGAGTTTCAAGTTGATACCTTCAGCCGTTGCTGAGTAAAAAAAGTTTGACAGACGGACAGACAGACACCGGAGTGATCCTATAAGGGTTTGTACGAAACCCTAAAAATGATATTTCTTTTAAATTATTTTTCTAATAATTACATATTTGATAGTATCTGATAGCATATTTAATAATGTATGTTTGAAGATTTTTTTCTATGCAATAATGTCAATATTAGGGCTAAAAAAGTGAATTTTTGTTTAGCAGATTTTATTTTTTTTCTTTAATGTTACACATTTTTGGCATCTAGTTTTTACTTTAAAATGAAGGTAAACAATGATTCTATGCACACAAAAAAAACTAGATGCCAAATGCGTGGAACTTTTGAGAAAATTGAGATAATGCAATTTACAAACTTAAGTGTCAACAGGGCTATCGAATAGAAAAATGCGAAAAAAAGTTACGACGATATTGGCCTGTTATGCCTTGTCCGAGAAGAACTAGACTAACTACTGATATGTAATTTTAACTCATGGTAACAATGTCCCTTAGTATGTATTAAAAGTAAATAAAAAAATCATAGCTACTAGCTGGTGAATGTTGCCATGTAAGGTGATTGAGGATTTTCCATCACATTTACACTGTACTGATCGTTTCTAACAAAGATAAGAACAATTAAATACGAAATTTTTATTTTTATTGCTTAGTTAGTTGGCAGGGGCTCAACACATCTCGCGTGGTGTCAAACCTAGTACATACATATTTTCAAAATCGTATATCACAAAAGTTCTCTTCCTGCACGTAATTTTTTTTTTGGGCTTCGATTCTAAACGAAGACTAGTTGCCAAAATGTTGTACCTTTGGAGAAAAAAAATATCAGAAAAATAGAAAATGCCTGTTTATAGGCTAAACATTAACGTAATAGCTTAGCAAAAAAGCCTAAAATATAGCTTATTAAGTAAGTAATGTGATATAATACAAGATTAAATTGTTAAACAGATAATTTCAAAGAAATATAACTTTTTCGTGATTAAGTCGCAAAAAAACGGCGAACTTTGGTACGCATAGCATCAAAATTAGACCGAAATGGCATCTGGGTGTTCTACTCTCGCCTTTTACATCTTTATGCCAGTCCATAACTGAGCAGAACAAAAAAATTCCGAATTTAGCTCCCTTCCGTACACAGTGTGTCGGCCGTGTCGGGCTGGTTGGTGTTAAGTCTTCATCCAACTACAGATTTAAAATGACCTAACATTGAACATATTTAATTGGTGATGAAACTTTAAAAGTAATCTGATTTATCTAAGTGATATATGCGACGCGAATATCCCTTTGCTCAACATCGGATTAGAGATGATGACAATACAGATAATTAATTGGAATAATCACGTTAATACTATCGTAAATTTTTCACTTACAAAACAGTGGATAGAGGTGTTTTTTTTTTCAAAGATATTATACATTTGTCACTTTTCTTACTGGCCCATCATCTAACTGGCTATCGCCAGCCACTAGAATTGATATTCTTTAAGAGAGAGGGCAAACCCTTGGGATAGATTGTTGTCAAAGGACCTTGTGAATACTGGCTAAACAACAACCACCACTAGAAGACCATACAGCATCACATGTGGTCTGTATCAGTCACACAATCATTAGAATATAACTGTACAGCAAGATATATACATATAGAGGACAAGGTTTATGTGTGTAACACTGACCTCACTAATGACTACTGTTTACTTACACATTTCATATTGTTGACACACACACACACACATAGATACACATGTATGATAACTTTTTGCAAATATATTTTCAATGAGATGTTACATTTTGGACCTAATTTAAACTCCTGTACATTATTTTTTCTTTTTTGTCTTGCCATCAGCGATCAGTCTTTTGACTATAAACAGATCTGTTAAGGGTCAGATAACAGCAAAGGGAGGGTCTCATCATGGGAGACATCTTCTCCTTTATTTAGTTCTCTTCATCGTCAAGGTCGGAGTATAACACGTTTTTTTTAGCGTGTTCTGCTGCTGACTTGTAGTACTAGTGTAACTGGACTGCTAATTCATTGGGATGATTAGCGAGTCTCTTTTTGTATTTGTATTGTGTGACATTCAATTTCTTCACGCACAGTTTTAACATCCAGTTTTTTGTGTATTTCAACATTAGTAATGAACCAGAGGACGTTTGATATTATTCTGAGAATAATGGTTTGAAGTCTCTGTATTATGTTGATGTTTGAGTCACTAGCACTAACCCCACAACTGTACGCCGTACATCCAACTTGTTTAAGGATATTCTCACATATCAGTAGTTTATTGTCTGTGGAGAGTTTTGAATTTCGTCCTAGCACCCAATATAGACTCCTGTAGCGTATATTGAGTAATGTGCTCTTTCCACGTCAATCGTCGATCTAGAGTCATTATAATAATAATAATAATAAACCCCTCTGGGCTAGTCGTTACTTCACCATGAGACTAACGCAAAACCTGGAGGCAAATTATAGGCTTTCGAAAATCTTGTGGTATAAACGAAAAATGTATCACAGGACCTAGGGAAAGCTTACAGACCGCAGGGCAGCTTGTGGCGAGCTGAATGTGAGTGGCGACACAGCGGTCCCGAGTACCCCAGAGAGTCGGTTGTGGCCTCGCCTTCGGCTTGCCTTTGTTGGCTGGCCGAACTGGAAACCGAGAGTGCCTGGACTCTCGCCTCTGTCTTGCCTTCACCGACCGGACAGAGTGGGGTCGCCAGAGCTATATGCTCCCGAGCATACACAAACATTGACACTTCCACCGGGTGGAAGTGTCAATTTCAACGGCGTAATTACGGGGAAACCAGCTCCGGGTCTCGGCCCGCGATGTTGAGTATAACCGCTTAGATAAATAATTGGCTTATAGAGTGGACCTTACATTCTTGATACAATGCAAAAGTGGGATATAGGTAAGGCTTGAAGAAGGCTACTTTCAGTAAAGCTCGCTGGGCAATTTCAACAGGTTTAATGTTGGTTTTAGGTGATCCTCCCCATATTAATATGCCATAGGTGCAAATTAAATTACGAAGTATCTGACTGTATCCTTCTGTGGTAGTATCTCGCTGTCGAGACTGACTGGAGGGCAGTTTTTCCGTCTCAAGGAGAATGTTACTTGTACGGATCTATTGGCAGTGGCGGATTTGCAGTCTCGGCCGCCCTAAGCCCCAAGCCATTAGCCGCCCTAGGCCCCAAGCCATTAGCATTAGCACCCCTTTCTCAGTATCCACAAATTGATAAATAGATTTAGAAATTTAGGAGAAAAATTCAGTTTTATTTCGCAAAAATATTCTGTTTTGTTGTAAATAAGAAGCTTTTTTGTAAATCACCGCCTCTAAATCTGGTCACCCTAGGCCTGGGCCTACCAGGCCTTAGGGTAAATCCACCAACGTTTATTGGCACTGGCTTTCGTCCGCCATTTCTGTAACCAACAACTTATCTCGTCTAAACCTTTTTGTAGGGTTCGCGATCCCTGGTTTGAGTTTGTAGAAAGGCGAGGTCGAAGTACAGTGACAGGCATGTTGTCATCAGAAAGTAATAAGAGTGAGGAATATACTGTTTTATCTTACAAAGCAAGCCACTATGCCAGACTTAATCGAAGGCTTGTTTTATATCTATAAAAGCCGATGAGCAATATTCTTTCTGTTCAAAAGTATTTCGAATTCTACGGCACACTCTATGTACCTGTTCTACAGTGGAGTGGCTCTGTCTGAACCCGATTTGGTGTTTTGGAATTATATTATTTTTGTTAAGTAGTTGTCGTTCATGAACCGATTTTAATGCCTCTTTTTTGTTGCAAAAAAGATGTTTCAGAGGTGGTTCTGTGATAGGGAAATTAGGTTTTCCTGATAGAGGTCCAGGGAATTAAATGACAACTTTAAAAAATCATAGGTTTGAGGTCGGTTTTTAGGGTTCCGTACCCAAAGGGTAAAAACGGGACCCTATTACTGAGACTTCGCTGTCCGTCCGTTCGTCACCAGGCTGTATCTCAAGAACGGTGATAGCTAGAGAGTTGAAATTTTCACAGATGATGTATTTCTATTGCCGCTATAACAACAAATACTAAAAATAAAATAAAATAAATATTTAAGGGGGGCTCCCATACAACAAACATGATTTTTTTACCGTTTCTTGCTCGATACTAATAACGTTGCCTTATGTTGCATAAATAATGGTACGGAACCCTTCGTGCGCGAGTCCGACTCGCACTTGACCAATTTTTTATTGTTAAAAGCTATGATATGCAAGAGGATAAATTTTGTAATATTAATGTTTATGTACGGATTATCTCTGAAAATATTATCTGTGGTGACGTATTAAGAATACAAGCGTCACCACCCCCATCTTCCGCGAGCAGGCGGCTCGCCGAGGCGGTCCTCCTAGTCCTCGGGACTGGGTCGAGGCAAAGCACCGGGATCAGACGTACCGCCTCACCCAGCTCCTCACGGGTCATGGCTGGTTCGCCAGGTGCCCGGAGCTGGTTATTATTGAGTATGATCCCGAATGCCACAATTGTGGAAATGAGGCCGTGGACACGGCGGAGCACACTCTCGCCGTGTGCACGGCCTGGGACACCCAGCGCGTCGATCTCGTCGACGTACTCCCGTCGCCTCCTTCGCCAGGGGGAGGTGATGGTGGCAAAGAGGTAGGTCCTGCGGGAGCTCGAACGCGCTGGCGATACCTTGCCACCCCGCAGGGCCCTGGACAGGGATCGATGGCACGCAATAGGCAGCGGTTTTCTCCGACGAAGTGTTCCCGTGCATTTCTGAGTACTGATTCACCGCGACATGTAGCTGTCGGCCACGACAACATGACGGGGGTCCTAATGTTTCCCCCGCTGGGACCGGATTAACGGGGCCACCCTGGGCCGGGTCATGGTGAAGCTCAAGGCATCATTATGGCCCGGCAGGGCAGAAGGCGGTAATAAAAAAACAAAAGAAAAACCACCCCTATCTTCTCCCCAGGTTGCTGTAAAAGCCAGCTATGGAATATTGTGCACAGATAATATCCTCTATGAGAGACGGAAACCTCGAAAATAAACCGTCCCGTCAACCATTCTTCATCAGATATTAGATGCTTAGTAAAAATAGCGATAAAATTTCAATATAAAAAATTATAACTATTACCAGCCTTTAACAGCATTACCTTCCGTCAGTCAGTACTTTCGTTAAAAGCTTCAAAGGTTCCAAAATATTTTAATAACTTGTTTAACTTACAGTTATTATATTAATCTTACAATTAACTTTATTATATATTCGTATATAAATTTACTGTAGTTACCCCAAACAGCGCAAAAATATAAGCCCCTATGAGATTGTCGTATTTGTGGCAAACAACCATTTTTGGCACCGACTTCAAACTGATGTTGGTAAAGTAGGTAATATTTTATGGGCCGCCGTTACCTCATTGACAATTCGCATTTTGTTAACCTATTTTGACATACCTACAGCTGATTTAACGGGTACAGTGTTGCAGACTCTAATAGCTTTAATTAGCTACATTAAGTGTCGGTTGTAAATGTATTTTAAAAATGTATTTTGAAGCCTAAAGTAATTGAAATACAAATTACAAATAACTTTGATGTGTGGTAATTGAAATACAAATTACATTTTAAGGTAGTAATTGAAATACAAATACAAAATACGTAATTGTATTTAAATTACATATTTCTAATACATGTAATTGAAATACTGCCCAACCCTGGCCATAACATTATAGCCGTAACCTGGTATTGTTCTTCTCTAATGAACACATAATAGGTGCTGAAGGTAAAAAAAAAGTTATACAAAGCAATTTAATTAGTAGCACCCAGGAAATGTTAAGTTTTTCTATTGTTATACCTACTGCTTTACAATTTGCAATATTATAATATTGTTCTTGAATAATTATAACTAATTTAAATTCAATGTCTTATCTAACGAGTTCCTGAATTATTGTTTATTTTTTAGCAGCTAGCAACAAGCACTCGGAGTGTTAAACTGTATTCATTAGGTACAAACAACACAAGCACTATGTGTATAACACAAATATTATAATTTTGCCAATCAATCATATCAATATCATGAGGTCTTACACACAGATGACACAATCAAAATGTGCCCACACATTTACAAATTAATTATGTAACAACAAAGAGAAAAGTATATAAATATGTGTAGCATTTAGAGTAGTTGAATGTAGCTCTGTAGATATTAGGGGAATTAATCAACTTGTATGTAAACAATATTATATTGAGGTATTAAATAAATCATACTGAGAACAACATGCAACAGGGGGGTGAAATAAACTATAGTTAAATATTTTTACACAATTTATTAGACACAGAAACGGTGGAATGAGACGCATGCGCGCTCTTGAAAACAATCCTGAAAATTTTCTCAACAAATATTTGCTAATATGAAACAATCCAGGACAGGTATATACAAAAGTAAACATTAACTTATTTTAATAATTGAAATGAGAATTGGCGGGCCGGCGGCCGCATGTGTATCAACAACTTACCGCGCTTTGATCAGTGTCGAAACTTCGGCGGTTGTCTGTGCTGATGGGTTTCATCATCTGCGCCAAGATAGTCTCCAGCCTTTGCGAATTCATACTCCAGCGTTTCTCGCGTCGGGATAGCAAAGATTCCCTGCAAATAGGGATCCTTTATTACACATACCTCGAAGCGACACCAAGAAACACTAGCAGAAAGCTGGTGCTCTACCAGTGGCGGGAAATTTTCTGTCATCGGCTCTCTTTTCAATTTTCATGCAGATATTAAAATTTTTTTCCACTCCTTTGAAATCTCTAACAGCGTTAGCTACCTTGGACTATCTATCCAGTCGGCGTCCATTTTATAAACACTAAATTGAACAAATAGGAAGAACGTAATACCAACGGTGGCCATTTATTTATGTTTTTAGTGGAGACATTCCGCGTAGCTGTCAAACATTGCTCGCTCTCCAATCGGCGTAATGGAACTCCCCCTAATAAAATTGTCTATGACTTTGAAGGCTACTTATACACTTGTTCTAAAGTGCTCTACAGTGCTATGGTTAATTATTTCCAATATTAGGAATTTTGTAGAATTCTTAATTTACGTTGATATAGGTACTTTGTCTAGGTACTTATTGTCAGTCCTATTAATTAAACCCATAGATTTAGTTACTTTATTATCCTAAATTATACCCAAGTATATTTTAAAGTAAATTAGTTGGATGCGTTGGAATTTTAATTTTTGTTCTTTGTTTTGAATTCATTCATGCTCTTGGTTTTAACATGATTTCAACCAAATTTGAACCTTTTGCAATTATTTGCTTCTTGTTTGGATTTCGTATTTATTTTATACTAGCTTCTGCCCGCGGCTTCGCACGCATTATAGTCTGTCAAGCGAGTCTAGTCCCATGAAAAAGGCGGCAAATTCAAAAATCTTTCAGGTGTCAACACTGATATAACACGCTAAAAACTTATTGATACTTGAATTTTTAATAAAAAAAAAACATATTTGAAATAAATAAAAAAAAAGGATTTCAATGTAAGTATTTATTTGTCACAATCAGAACTAAAATCAGAATCAAGAAATTCAATGCATTCATATGAGAAATCACTGTCAGTATCATCATTACGCACAGAAATGATAAAAGGTTCCAAACTCAGTTTTGGATATCCTGTCTCTTACTTTATATTTGTTTGCTTAACTAAATCATGAATTGTGCTTTTTATTAATTCATCATCCAAGGTGGCTGAAAAAAATGACAACAATCTTTATAGTAGTTTTCACTTAAAGATGCCCCAGTAAGTTTCAAGGTAATGAACACGACGTCTGGATCTAAACCAAAACGGAAATCGTGATCACATCACAGTAAAATAAAAAAAGTTAGACAATTGTGCTAAAAGTATCAACACGTTGTTGCCAACCTACCTGATGTTGAAACGATTTCATCCAAAAGTCGTCGCTTTTGCGATAACACGTCGTCAGATTCACTCTGTATACGATTATATTTATTAATCATTGTAAACAACAAGCTCCTGACACTACTATTAATAGGTTTCGGCATTATAACATTAAAAAACTCAACAAAAACCGGATTATTACGAGGTTTCAACAGAATTTGTGACAATCTGTTTGACAGATCATAGTATTGCCATTATAAGAAATCAGTAAAAGGGTTGTGGACTCGACTCGCTTGACAGACTCTAGTGGCCGAATCGAATTTGAAATCAAACCTAAAATAAAAACTGAAATGGGAACTGAAATCAATAGAGACTAAAATCATTACTGAAATCCGTAGCAAAATTTATATCTGTAGGAACACATTGTATGAATTCATTGTTTGCAAGTAGACGTAATGTCAACAGGTCTACGAATGCATAGAGACCATTGTGCTAGCCACCCAAGTTTTAATAAACAAATATATTTATTACAGTATGTATGGTCCTATTGTTTGCTCGACGCCTAAATTATTGTATACAAATATATTATGTATGAATTCATTGTATGCAACACTCAGCGTATCAGCAGTTTTAGGAATATATAGAAACGATTGTTCTCCTTAACTATATAAGCTAATATTATATTAAATATATTGAGTCGCAAATAAACGCCATGCAAGTCCGGACGTATTTCATTATATCCTCTAACCAGACCACACGACATATACACCTAAATATCAATCAATAATCGATACAAAAAACCTCTGAAATTAATAGAGAAAACTGATCCACATGTGTTTACCATAAACACTTACCGAGCAGGTGCTCAAGTCCACTATTTTGGAACAATTGTCATACCGGCACAATACCGGCACGATACCGTTGCAATTGAAGTCAAATATCCGTAGTCTGCTATATGCCGTCATAACGGTCTTTCAATGGTAATAGAATTGTCGATCTCTTTTATCTATGCATTGAATTTTCGGTCTCTTTTATCTATGGATTGTGTTAGAATGGTATGTATGTGTTGCCGTTTTTAAAAAATGCGTTAGATGAAGTGATTTTCGAAAAACTACTAATAAATTTAAACATTTAATCATGCTAGACTTCGTTTAAATATATTTGTACATACTATTTATTAGTATAAAAAGCAATGTGAAGTTTAGGAGATTAGTAAATTGCAATAAATTACAAAGAACAATTTCTAATATTTCTATCTATCTATTTTTTATTTATGGCAATCTGTCGACACAGGACAATTTAAAAATATTACTGTCAAATTCAAAATAGCAGACTACCGAAACATTTCAGTCATTGAATTGCAATTGTGAAGCAGTTGTGTACGAGACTAGCAATTTATGTCACTTTGACAATTGTAAGACAATGATGAAGTCGTTATGACGACACATTAATAGTAGACTACCAAAAACTTTACTATTGCACCATAATGGTACAATAATGGTACAGTTGTGACACCGTTGAAATACCCGACTCAGGGCCCAGTCATTGGGATAGTAGTTCTTCCTTCATAACCATGGAGACTAGAAGTAAGGAGGAATCGGATCGGATCGGCAATCGGTTTTTTTAGTTAACCATTTACCCAATTTATTCGAAGATGTGCCCCTGAATATTTTGAGAGATATGTGCTTTCAACAAGATGGCTGCCCAGCGCACTATAGCCGCTCAGTTAGAGAACATCTAAATCAAGAATATCCGGGCAGATGGATAGGGCGATCTGGTACGATCTCGTGGCCAGCCCGCTCACCTGATTTGAATCCATTGGATTTTTTTTATTGGGGAGCAGTAAAACAAAAGGTTTACTCAAAATCAATCGAAAATGAAGCTGAGCTCCGAGAGAGAATTACGGAGGCAGTTGATTTTGTCAATAATGGAAGATTCGCCCGCCTGATATCAAGATCTTTTTTAAGGAGATGTCGTGCTTGTATTGCAACTGGAGGAAAACAGTTTGAACATCTTTTGTAATAAATGTTGCGATTGAAACGGAACTGTTTTTTTATTATTTTTTACTACTAGGATCCTTATTTGCTTCTGTGACTCATAAGCGTCTCTATCTTTCTCTCTTACCCTCTATGGAATGACTCGTTCGAACAAGAATTTGAAATTTGAGGTCTTAAGGAACACTTTGAGTTCACTAGAATCACTTTTAGTAAAGTCAAAGAAATTATTCAAAACCGACTTTCCTTGAAAAAATATTTTTTGTACCCGATCTAAGAAATAATTTAATAAGTGTTATACCACTTTAGAATCCTTATTAAATGCGCTAATTTTTTAAGTTACTTGCCAGACTTGCGTGGTATAATTTTTTTTCAGGACCGTCAGTTAAAGTAGAGCGAAAAACTGATTTTCAAAACGTGGTTCTGCAAAAAATGACATCTTCTTTCAAGTTGGATCAGTTAGCTCAGATTTTAAGGTTACAAATTACAGAAGCACTATTCAGGATGAAATAAGTAAAAAAAATGGCAAAAAGTTAAGATTTGTAGCAACAGGAAGGTAAAAACTGTTACAGGCTGTACATTTTCCCGAATAAAATGTTTTTTGCTATAATTTTAAATATACTAGACATAATTTTTTTTTATATTTTTCTGATAACTGTTATGACCTTACCCATCATGCGATTTCAGCTTGACGTCGACTTTTGGGACATCCTGTATAGACAAACATGACTATGAAATAAATTTATATTAATTATTATTATAATCATACGGTGTTTTTAAGTACCCCAAATATTTGTAAATAGCAAATAGAAAATAGTATTAAAGAATTACCGCAACAGTAGCACACTTCACTCTGCTTACAACTGCTACATTCATATAATTCATCTTGCTACACTAGCGCTATTTCGGTGAGTGTTATTTGCTGTTTACAAGTGGACACTTTTTGGACTGATCCCCATACAAGATATTCCTCCTTACTTCTAGTCTCCATGTTCATAACCACGAAGTATAGATACAAGGAGTCCGAACGTAATGTTGAACGAATGGTCTCAATTTAAGGGACAGATTTTTGCCGGTAGAGTGCGCCATTTTTTAAGAAGTACTCGTTTGAACTATTGACACTACTGGAAAAAAATATTCTGAGAAACGTGGATATAAATATAAGTTTTAAGAAATTTTTCGAGTGCTTTAAACCCAACAATACAGAGAAGGTCAAGAGATATTCTGATATTCTATACTAGCATCGGTACGTCCTGAATACTTGCGCCGCCAGTGGCAGAAAATAGAACTATTATCTGGGTTGATTATTGTGTACACGAAATATTATGGAAAAGCCTATACCGTTCGGACTCCTTGTATCTATACTTCGTGTTCATAACAATCAAATAAAAGAAAAAGAAATGTCAAACTCTAATTGTGTCAATTATGTCATAATTTGTGTCAAGCTGTCAAAGTGGCGTTGAACTTTGGGGAGTTTTAAATTAATGTTTTTAAATTGCGAATTAAATGTTGAAAAATATAATAGTTTCTCTGTGTTTTTATTGGGGTATTTCATTGTGACTTCAACACAGATATATTGTATTTTTTTTTATAAATATAAAATAAGTGATCGACGCCATGGGGATGTCTCGGTGCTACTCCCTAATGAAATGCTTGTTGATAATATTTAATATTATATTTTTGGTAAGTTTACAATACGGTAAGCATTGCTACATTATTATTTGATTCTTATAAGAATATTTCGGACTATATTATGACGGGCTTCGTGGTGTAGTGGTTTATATTGCGGACTGCCGATCAAGAGGTCGCGGGTTCGATTCCAGCCTCGGACAATCATTTGTGTGATGTTTATAAATGTCATACAAATGTTTGTCTTGCGTCTGGGTGTTTCTATGTATTATAAGTATGTATTTACAAAAGAAATGTAGTTTATGTATTCTATCCGTATTCTGGTACCCATAACACAAGCATAATAAGCTTAGCTTGGGACCAGAGGACGTTGTGTGAAATGTCTGTGAATATTTATTATTATTATTATTATATTTGACCATAATTATGAATGGTGTGACTAAAAAACTATATATAAGTAAGTGATCTTTAAGTTATAAAAAAAATTTCATTTATACGTCTTACTAGTTAAGCGGAAGTTGTTCTTGTATAGATTTATTATTGTTATTGTGTAGTGTAGTTAACATGAATAAATAAGTGTAAACTGACTTTGATTAAATTGATATTTTTATGAGTGGAGACTGAGCTGTAAAGTGCCCTTTGCCATAATATAAATTAAATAAATATTTACTAGTGTTAGAGAATATTATAAAGTTTCCTGTCCTGTTTGGACGATCTGACAATAATATTTTGGACTCATGGTGACTGAAGCTTGGTTAATATGAAATAACTAAAGAAAAGTAAAAATTCTAGTCTTCTTATTATTTATTTATTGCAGTTTGAAATATTAACAGCTATTAAAATTAAAACATACACGTCATGTTAAAAAATCTTCACTTTTAGATTTCTAAGCTACTGTCTGTTTGTCAGCCTTGTGAATTTTTGGCTAAATTAGTAGAGCAATTTGTTGGGTTATAAATACCGGGTGCTTCAAAAAAATGTATACACACTTTGAACTTCCATAGAAAATTTATTTACCGTTCTACAAAGTTAAATTTCAGGAAAATAGAAAGCTGAAAGTCCAATGTAAATGAAACATAAATAACAAATGTTAATACTGTTCAAATTGGTGACCTGCAGCATCAATACAATTCTGAGTACGAGTCACCACTGATTCTGTACATCGTATCAAAACGTCCAATGAGATTTCTCTACACACTGCTTGAATCTCATTCCAAAGAATGTCTAGGTTACGTGGTTTACGTTTGTACACCTCATCTTTTACTGTGCCCCACAAGAAGAAATCCAACGGTGTAAGGTCTGGAGAGCGTGCTGGAAACTCGATTGGCCCCCTGCGTCCTATCCACTGGCCTTTTCTTGTGGGGCACAGTAAAAGATGTAACCTAGAACCTATTTTCTTGAAGCACCCTGTAGTGTTACATGATTTTCTCTTATAGTTATGTACAGATTTACATTTATATGTATACATGTGACTGTTTTAAGTGTTATTACATCTAACTATCTTGATGGATATCACTGACAAGATGAGAGACTGCAGAGTGCATGTACGGAACTGGTGATAGGAAAAAAAATTGGACTTAATTTATAAGCAAAATTTTATAAAATATTGTGCCTACATGAATAGTTAAGTGATTTTAATTTTCAAGAGTATACATCTTTCCCAGGCATCTACTCCCAAGGTGTTGTGAACAATTAATTGTGGTGCTTGCCTGAACAATCCACATAACATACTTTGAATCCATCTCTGTTCACTGCTGCAGCTGCCCTTATTATGGATGTTGACATCTCTCTTGTTGTTTGCACTTTGCTGAAATGTGTAACTTTGTTCATGAAATATAAGTTCTTAAAGACAGGGTGGGACTCGGCTAGAAGGGTCTACGTGGCCAACCACAAGTCTGGGCCAAGCAGGAGCTCAATGCTCAAGTGCCATTTGTAGTTGATAGTGTCCATGATGTTTATATAGCGGTCTGCGGTAGTGTTGTGATACTATATGTTGTCAGTGTGTGGGGTGTGGGGCGTGCGGCGTGGGCGTGTGGGCGCTGTGGGACGGGCGCGGCGCCGAGGCGGCGGCGGGGCGCGCGGCGCTGTGTGCGCTGGCTGTCTGGGGCCTCGCCCTGGCGCTGGGCGCGCTCCTGGCGCTAGTGGGCGCGGTGCGAGGCTCGGCGGCGCTGCTGGCGGGCGCGCTGGCCCTGCTGGCGCTGGCGGGTGCGGCGGAGGCTGCGGCGGCGTGTTGGGGCGCGGCGCACCGGCCGCAGCTGTCGCTGGCGCTGCGTGACGCGCTGCTGCACACTGTGCGCCACGAGTACGGGCGAGTACACGCGCGTACACAACTACTGGACGTGTTGCAACATGAGGTCAGTCATCACATCTCATCACATCACACTAACAACCGTATACACTATCATATATGTTACACTTATGATTGCAGGTACACTATTATTATGGTACCTACTAATTAAACCACATTGTCAGGTGATATTGTGTTACATCAAAAATTGAGGAAGAAAAGACTTTTCCACCTGCGACTGTGCTATCATTACTGTAGCTCAGTACTAACCCGATTTGTAAACTCACCTTGCTTCAACTAAAGGAAAATTTAATAACCTGGTTGCGATCCCTAAACGATGATACCGAATAAATTATTAAAATTTTGTCCTGATTTAATAGTGACTTAAACTCTCCTGAATTCAAAAAAAGAATGTGGTGTCGTGGGACACCAGGTAGGAACGAAGTTCCTTCGGCTAATGTAGAATCGACACAATTTGCAGAAAAAGAAAGAAAGAGAAAGGTATTATACACTACTCGTCTGTGTATGCGACTGTCGCGCCTGCGCACGTCTCATTTAACGGTTTTTTTCCACGCATTTTTCTTACGGTTTTACTATCACTTTTTTTTCTGTTCGGTCACGCAGCGAAATCCCTATCCCCTCCAAGCTTGCCGTAAGGAACTTCGTTCCAATATTATATTATGATATTCAGTACAATGTTCATGTCGCGGGAATTACTGATCTTCCTGAAGTGTGTCGATTTAGATAGTTATCTGTCAGTAGTTTACTTCGTTACTTCCAGTATCGAACTGTTTTAAATTCAAAATGGCATTTGCCAGCCGGGCCCCACCTGGCGTAGGTGAGCGAGAGCTCCCCTAGCACCACCATCATTTATGGAGATGATGAGATGGGCCCCAAACTTGTCAACCATTAGGTCGCTTCTGGCTCAGTTCGACTCTGTTTAGGACAATCATTACTATAGTTATCTTCTCTACAAAATGCATCAACCTGTTAGGGTCGACAACTGCTTTATTTATTTTACAATATCTGAATATATGATTTCTTAGTTTGTGTCCCAAGAGCGAGTAATGATATTTTCTCTAAGAAAAACATTTGTCTTTAAATATTAAGTTTAAAGTAAATAGTAGTACTAGTAATATTTACTAACTATATTAAGTTAAAGTAGTTAAGTTAATTTTGATTAAGTTTCGTCTTAAAACGGGAACTTATATTACCCTTTATCATGAAATATCTATCTCGCCATCTCCCGGTTTGCTGGCAGAAAATTCATCTATGAATTAAGCTCACCTCTGTACATAATATATTAACTAAAATGTAACTTTCTTTTATGTAATTTCTGTGTGGAATACAAGAACTTTAGTATATACAACATGTAACCTCAAATGATTGTAATAAGGTCATACAGGTAGTGTGATAATCCGGCCGGTCAGTTTAAATCTTCTTTGTTAAAAAATAGAATATAATAATAGAACAGTTGTTGCAATGTTGTTTCATTATACAGAAGCGTATTTTAATAATGACCGCCCTGGGCTATTTGATTTGACACCTCATAAATTATTAGAAAACGAGCAAAATATTAAACTCGTACTCAGGCTGGCCGCCCCCATAGCGCTAGGGTAAATAAGTACACCTTGTCACTATACGAGAGTCGGTCGTCACATACAAGTATCGTGTGGTCGTACAGTTGCAGTGTTGCGGTGCGGACGGGCCCCGCGACTGGCAGCAGGCCGGGTGGGCGAGTGCGCCGCCCCCCGGCGAGGTGCTGGACCTGTCGGTGGGTGCTGCGGGCGGGTACTACTGGGCGCCCGCCTCGTGCTGCGTGTCCGCGTGCGAGGGCGGGGTGCGCGTGCCCAGCTCGTCGGGTGGGGGCGGCGTGCTGCACGCGGCGGGGTGCGCCCCCCGGGTGGTGGGGGCGCTGGGGAGCGTGGCGCGGGGCCCGCTCGCGCTGGGGGGCGCGCTGCTCGTGCTGCACGCGCTCACACTGCCGCTCACACTCACACTCTGGATACACGCACACAACACTGTACAGTACAAGGCGTAGACACTGTAGCTGTACACTTGATATGATCACTTCAACATATACATATCGCACATTGATAAGCAGACAGACTTTATACAAAAAAGCTGTTTTTTCAGTAGAAGCATTTAAAGTTATACCAAACAGTAATTGCTATTTTCACACGATAAACAGTATTGAAATCATATTTTATTATGGTTTTTATTGTAGAGGGTGACAAGCATGTCAAAAAGGTGTATTTGTTTAAATGAAAAAGTGTATTTAAATGACTTTTTTTTTCAAAAACTTTTTTTAGTGACATTATTCCATTAATCAAAAAGTACGACATTTTCTAGTTAACAAAAACCTATTGACACAATTACATCAGAAAATTTTAAATTATAGAAAGAAAAATCAGTTTTTATTTGGAAAACATATTTATTATAAATTCTGTCATATGACACTGATATCATTGAACCTATTAGTTACTCTAATGCCTAGGAAATGCACAGTTTAATGAATAATTTCAGGCTTTTAATAGAATTCAATAGTCATAAAAAACTTCAAACGGATTATGTCACTATGAAATAAATTATTTAACACAGTTTGCGTTGGCTTCCCAGATTCCCAGTCACGAATGAAAAAGTGGCGGTCTGCCGTTACAGTGCGAGTCAAATACGTCGATAAAGCAGATCGACACTACGCCACCTAGCGTAATTTAATAGAGTTACGAAAATATGATGTTTTGCAAAAATGTAGATTGTTCCGCGCGCCAGTAGATGACATTAATATCTCAAAAACACCAATTTTCGTATAGTGACGGTCTTCTTATCAATGTGCGATATATATTCAATGTATCGTTATCAGTTTAAGTCTACCTTACTTTCATTATTTAATGAACTAATCTATAAACAAAGTGTGAATCTATCGAGCAAGCCGCGCGTCGGTCACTTTTAAATAACATACTAATATACATAGTTGTTGTCTGTCTGTGTGTACTAACACTAGTTCCGCGCTGCTGCTGTACCTCACCGTAACATTTCACTTGAGACTGATTTTTGTTCTACTTATATGTTAAGTTGTAACTGAGTACAAAATATTATTTAAGATTATTTGCGTTATTTAAACATTCTCTTTACAATATATTACGACTGATTTTATTTTTTGTAGTATTAAGTATTTAGTTATGTTGCACCGAGCACACTCCTCTGATCACGTCACGTGTATACGCACTGGCGACACTAACACACAACTCATATATAAATATGTGTAACACTTTACTTTATGTTAAGATAGTTATAGTGCGACAGTGACAGTTTATAATGTGAAAATTGTTGCTTTAAATATGTGTCTGAACATTTATCAACATAATTCTCACCCCTTACTTACCTACTTTCGAGACCGGCCTCTCTCTGCAGCTTTTTGTGATTTTAACTAAAAATAACTTAAATTACACTATTCACGTAATTGCATAAGCAACATAAACATGAATGAAAATGTAACATTCAGACGCATAAGACGTCGTTCACTGTCGTTACAAGAAGTATCTAATAGTACATTGATCCTACAACGGAGACAAGTCTTGTTGCGAGGATCTGCAATGTAAGGTCGATACTTTGACCAAAAATCTGGTAATAGCTACGAATGAAATTGATAATCTCCTTACAGAAATCGGTGAATTAAAAATAGAACTAATGAAATGTATGAAAATAATAGAAGCGTATAAATCCTTGGACGCTAATCCGTTGACTGCCAACTCCAATAGAAATAAAAAAAAGGTTATACATCCATGATAAAAATCGAGCTCATATGAATACTCCTTCTCTTATTAAATCCTCTACATCAATGGAAATACTCCATATAAGTGCTACCTAGACTATTGTGTCCCCAACCTATACTACAAGGAAACTGAGTGAAATTGAACTGTGAATCGCATGGCATGTCACTGGATACAAATTCACAACTACACATTCCTCAAATACAGAAAAGTTCAACTAATCATTCTACCACAGCGGCATCTTAAATAAATGTTACACAGAAAAAAAGGTTATTGTAATTGCTAATGACCAAGGGCGAAGTATCCGTCACACCTTGCAAAAACTTCTGGGCAGCGGCTTTCAAGTAATATGTTTCTGGAAACCTGGCGCAAAGTTATTGGATGTACTGCATTCTTTGAAACCTGACGACTTTATATGACTATGTTACAATATTATCTGGGGTTAACGATAAGAATCCTCTGGATTTTCAAATTGATCTTAGTGTTTGGCTAAATAGTGTAAAAAATTCAAAAATCGTAGTTTCAGAAATACCATATAACAACTATCTAAATGTAAATAAACTTAATCATATATTGAATCATCTATGTTGTAAATACAATTGTAATTATGTAGACATGGGATATAGTCGACATGTACCTAGATACTCTTAACTGAGTGTTAATATCTGTAGACACTTGCTTAGGGAATTGTTGCGTTTGGAGTATGAACTTAAGTTTAAAACATTCAACGACCGTAAATACGTATTTTCTGGGAGCAAAACCGACAAATCTACACAAACATTCGGTTTACTTGAAACGCCTACACGTTTGGGTATTAACAGTTTTAATTGGGACTTAAAAGCGGAGTTATCGGGATCTCATGCGCGAGGAAAAAGGACTTCAGCAAGAAGAGGCACAATTCCATTTTATTTTCCTTCAATAAGCAGAAATAAGAATAACGCAGAGGAAAGAAGCTCTGGCGTGCGGCAAGGTAGGAATAAATTATCGTCAAACCCTCCAAAAGACTTATTTCGTCAATAATGTAAAGGTATGCGAGAAAACAATAAATAGTAATAGAAAATTCACATTATTTCACCAAAACATAGCAGGTATTTTGAATAAATTAGAGATATTTGAGCTAACATTAAAAGATCTTTATAATAAATTTGGCCATATCGATTTTATTTGTCTTACGGAAACTTTTGTAAAATCAGGACTTGAAGTTAATTTGAGGTTACATGATTACAGACTTACTCAAGAGACTTGCAGAAACGTGGTGGCTCATGTATTTTAGTGAAGGATGATATAGCTTTTAAAGAAATGTTACAGGTTAAAGAACTATCTCTTGAACGTAGTTTTGAATGCTGTGGAATAGAACTCATTAATTGCAGTATTATCATAGTATGTATCTACAGGGTTCCAGACTCAGATGTTGGGATATTTTTAAGCAAACTGAAAGAATTACTAACGAAAATTAATAAAAAAACAGTAATTATTTGCGGTGATTGGAATATTGATGTGCTTAAGATTAATTCACAAACAAAAGAATTAAATTCTCTTCTTATGAACTTCGATATACGGTTGCACATTGACGTCCCTACAAGAAAAACCACGAGCCTGGACCAAATAGCCTCCAATATTCCTGCAAGAAAAGTAAATGCGAGAACACATAATTTGGCACTATCAGACCACAATACGTGCCAGTCTCTCACATTCACTGGTACTCAATTTAGCAATGTAGCACGGAAATTAAAATTTTGGTATCAAATGAAGCGAGATTTCTCTAAAGACAATATAGACAAATTTAAACAATGCATATCAGCGTTATCGTTCCAAGAGGTTTACGAACAAAAGGACTGTAATCAATCATTTAACATATTTCATGATTTGCTTACATTATTCTTCAAACTTTGCTTCCCAGTGATTCGCATTAAAAAGAGTGAAAAAATAATTAGAAATAAATGGATCAGTAAAGGTCTTAAAATATCCTGTATAAGAAAGAGCTTATTGTATTATAGTTATGTTAATGAAGCGATTAACAAAAAACACCATAAAAACAAATATGTATTCTATTCAAAATTATTACAGAAATGTATTAAAAAAATCTCAAAAAATAAACAATAAAAGATGTATAATGAATTCTAAAAATAAATGTAAGGCGACATGGTCAGTTATAAAGGCTAAAGTAAGTTCAAATAATGTAGCGCGTGACACAAATGAAATTAAAATAGATAATAAATCCATAAGTAATCCAAATGACATAAGTAACTGTTTTAATAATTATTATATTGAATTGACAAACAATTATACAATTAATGTTTTTAAACTTTCGCGGCTTTCACACATATTAATATATAATGACCGGGTCTACTCCGCGGGAAATATAATTTATTTTAGGTACGATACCTGTTTTGTCCCGACGTTTCGGTCGACTTGTATCGACCGTGGTCACGGGTGAACTGAATATACAATTTACAGTGATAGGGACATAAATGACATAAATATTAGTAATAAAATGGAATCAATGTTTATCACCCCTGTTATGTACCAAACTTAACTTATCGTATAAATACGCGGGAGTACGGCCCTTGCGCGGACGCAGTCCGGCCCCGCGCGCGACGCGGTTGTCGAGCGCCCCTCAGTTGAAAAATCGAGTTGAAAGCGAGTTGACGTTCGATTGTGACTAGTTGTCACGTGTTCTCGCAACGTTTCTTAAAAGTTAAAAATTGTCACTAGAATTAATTGTTGATAAAACTAATTATCCTTGTTGTGTGAATCGATAATTACCATTGAAAACAAAACCTTGAAATGTCACCGCGAAATGTAATCTTCGCCAAATTGTTGGACATAAATGTGTTATAAAAACTAGTGAATTTTGTGTCTCCATACTTAATACGATTTGTGTGTCTATATTTAATGCTATTTAATGTAAATTGAACTATTTTGAAATTGAACTATAATTGTGATAGTGTAATTGTATTGGGACGATTGATGTCATCAGGAGCCCGTGGTCTACCCGTGTTGTGTTGTTGAATAAGCTAGGTAAGCTTGATTATTTATTTTAATATTGGCCAATATTTTAATCGATAGTTATGCAATAGCTAGGGTGACACGGTGAAGACATTGTTGAAGAACAAAACAGGGTAAGTTTGTACTATTGTAAATTTGTAACGCTGTGATATACAGTATATGTTCGTTCCTCTCGCGCCTGAGAGATATCACGCTTCCACAAAACTAATAAATTATAAATCCCAGGTTGAACGCAACATATTTTTGGTACCCAGAGCGTGGTTTAAACTCCGTTTCTCGAATGTTCCATGTTGAACAAACTATGCCCTCATTATTTGTGAAAATTGATTTAATTAATTTAATTAATTTAATTTGATTAATTTAGTTGTTTGTTTGTTTAATCTAAATTGTTGGTATAGTTTTTAAATAATTAATTTGAGTACTTGAATTGGCAATTAGATTTTAAAGGGTTTGATAATTGTTTGTGCTATTGCTAATCGTATTTGTTGTTACTCAGGTTATTATTTAATATAAATTATTATTTAATTATTGTCTAATATTGAACAACGTTATAGTTAAATTGTGGCGTTGTGCGTTTGTATAATACAACATTTATTTTATACGTTTGTTTGTTTTGTTGGTTACCTTAAAATAAATAATTTAAGTCTTAAATTAATTGCACATTGGCAAGGAATTGTTTTGTTTGTTTGATTTAAAATATTTAAGATTTGATATTTGTTTAGAGTAATAGCGGCTTGTCTCATTGAAAGATATTTTGTTTTTCGCTATTGTAATATTGTTTGTTTGTGAAAGATATTTGTTTTTTTTTGTGTTATTATAAGATTGTTTGTTTCGTGCCGTTTGTGCTTTGAAGATGTCTGCCGCCGCGTATAATGTTGTCCGCGAATCATATTCCGGGATTGCGACTCATTTGAGATGGTTCACGTCAGCTGCCGCCTTGGTGAAAAGGGAGAACCGAATCGAGGCATTGTTGGACAGGCATGAGAAATGCCCTACACGACTTCAGGAGGTGGAGGCGCTTTACCAGCGCTTCATCTTGCATCTGGATGATGTGCCCCTGGAGTCGTTTCCCCAGGAGCGACGGGACAAAGTCCACGAGGACTACCTCCAAATGATGGACCTTGCCGACGACATCGCCCAGCGCGCGCGGGAGATTTTAGCCTCGCGCGCCGGAGTACCGGCTCACCGGGCCCCCTTGAAGACTCCCGTGGGCCTTTTGACCAGGTTACCCAACTTGGATCTTCCACGTTTTGATGGTCGACTAGACATGTGGATGGGATTCATTGGTTTGTTTGAGAGCCTTGTGGACTCGAGGGACGATTTGGGTCCGTCTCAGAAACTGGCCTATTTACTCTCCGTGCTTGATGGAGAGGCGAGGGGCTTAGTACAGCACCTCCCAATATGTGACGGGAGCTATGGGATCGCGCGGGCGTTGCTCACCAAGCGCTATCACAATCAGCGCTGTCTGGCAGATACCCACGTTGACCAGATCTTGAACCTTCCCGTCGTGAGCAATGCTGCCCAGTTGAGGACCGAGCTGCTGAACCCCCTCCTAATAGCCACCAATTCGCTCAACCGCTTAGGACTGCCGGTTGCCAAGTGGTCTTACCTACTGGTGCGTATCGTACTCAAGCGATTGCCGGTGTCTTTGAGGGCACGTTTTGAACAGGGGCACACTAGGGATGAGGCATCTGCTCTCCCTACCTTTGACCAGCTCCTGACGTTCCTGGAGGACGAGTGTCGCATGGGTGACGTCATGGTCGCCGACACGCCGGTGGAAGCATCACGTCCCAGACCCACCAACCAACGGCGCAATGCTCAACCTGCACCAAGAGGAGGTACGGCCGCCCGCTTCGCTGTCGCTCAAGCTGCGCCACCGGACTGCCGGTTTTGCAAGTCGCAGGGACACCAAACGGCGCGGTGCCCAGACTTCGCGGTCCTGCACGTGGCCGCTCGTAGGCGTATTGCCCAGGCCCGCGGCTGGTGTTTCTCTTGCCTAGGGGACCATTACCAGCGCGCCTGCCCCGACACTCACCCGTGTCCTATTTGCGGAGGGCACCATTTGAAAATCCTGTGCGCCAACGCGAATGGCCGTCGCGACCACGCGGGGTCGCCTTCGGGCGGGTATGCCAGTGGACACCGGGACCAGTCCCGCAATTTGGAGTCCGGCTCATCACCCCCACGCCGCGCAGACTGTGCTGCCATCGATCGCCGAGTTGGTTCGGCGCGCAGCCCCACGGGCGGGTATGAAAGCGGGCCCCGGGTTCAATCCCGCACCTTTGTGTCCCGCTCGCCCTCCCCGCTTCCACGTGATCAAGCGAGATCACCTCCGGTAGTGTACCACGATTACCGTGACGCGCGTCCGGTACCACTACCGTCCCCCCCTCTGGCGGAACGTCCCCGTTTGGAGACGCGCAACCCTCGGTACGGACGCTCCAGGCGCTACGAACCGCCGACTATGGCTCGTGGCAGTCGTCACCGAGAGGAGGCCGAGTTTAGGCACTACCCGCACTTTGATTTGCCGTCTCGGGACAACGGCGCTCAGTCGCCGCCACGCCAACATTAGGATGTTGGCGTCTGCCCCCGCTATGCACCGCCCCCTTTTGAGACCGTCCTCTTGCCTACGGCCCATGTCAGGGTCTGGGGACGGACGGGCGCCTCGGTTGTAGTCCGAGCGATATTGGACACAGGCTCACAGGGGTGCATAGCCTCGTCTTGGTTGGTAGGGCAGACTGGCCAGACTATTGAAAAATATTCAGATGTAATAAGGGGTGTCGGGAACGCCCCCGTGGCCACGGTAGAGGGCCGCGTTTGGTTTGAGTTCTCCCCCTCAAATTCTCCACGTCCGACGTTGGAATCGTCGGCCATTGTGATGGAGAATATCTTGGGCAATCACCCGCAAGTTCGTTTGTCTGCGGATGCGGTAAAATTGACCGCGGATTTGAATTTGGCTGACCCTAAATTTGACCTGCCTGGCACGGTCGATTTGTTGCTTGGTGCCGATGTTTTGGGTAAAATATTACTCGGCAAGGATCGTGTTTTGCAGCCAGGTGGCTTGGTAGCCCTCCGGACCATATTTGGGTTCGCACTGATGGGGCCTGTATTGAGGACTCCCCCCCCTGCCGAACTTGGAACGGCCTTGATGGTGGGGTCCGCCCTTTCTGACGCCGTGCAGAGATTCTGGGAAGTGGAGGAGCCACCACAAGCTCCCCGCTCTGATCCGGAGCATGAAGAGTGTGAGCAGTTCTACAAGACCAACACCAGTTATCTCCGTTCTGGCCGGATCATGACAAGATTGCCATTTCTCGCCGTACGTCCGCCACTTGGCGTCTCGCGGCCTATTGCAGAGAAGCGTTTGTTGGCGATGGAACGCCGTATGAGCAGGGACCCACTACTCAAGGAGAAGTATATTGACTTCATGCGGGAGTATGAGGATTTGGGACACATGTCTGTGTCAAAATTGGATTGGCGTTCGACGGAGCACTTCTTTCTTCCGCATCATGCTGTAATAAAACCATCCAGTGGTAAGCTACGCACAGTATTTGATGGTTCTGCGCAGACTACTTCAGGAGTGTCATTGAACCAGTGTCTGCATCCTGGTCCCAAATTGCTGAAGGACCTTTGTGACGTCATCACGCGGTTTCGACGTCATCAATTTGTTTTTGTGGCTGACATCAAGATGATGTTCAGGCAAACGGTAATTCACCCGGATGATCGCCGATACCAGCTGATATTGTGGCGAGAAAACCAGCAAGATCCCATGCTTGTCTACGAGCTCAACACGAACACCTACGGGCTGCGGTCTAGTCCCTTTTTGGCTATACGTTCGCTTTGGGAGCTCGCGGATCGAGAGCGTATGTCGTTTCCTCGCGCAGCCGCCATTTTGAAGGAGGACCTATATGTTGACGATGTGTGCACTGGCGCGGCCACGGAGAGAGAGGCCCTGCTCTTGCGTGACGAGTTGATTGGCATTCTAGCCTCCGCAGGATATGAGTTGCGTAAATGGATCTCCAACTTACCTGCGCTCTTGGACGGGCTACCGGATGACCACCAGCAGGATCCTCACCTATTTGAGAACCGTGACAACCCTACCATGATGTCAGTGCTTGGAATCCAGTACAGACCAGTCCAGGACATCTTTACATTTAATGTCAATTTGGATTCGCATCACACTTGGACGAAACGACTGGTTCTGTCGACTGTCGCGAGAACCTTTGATCCCAATGGCTGGATATGCCCGGTCATATTCTGGGCCAAATGCTTCCTTCAGAAACTTTGGACTGCAGGTCTTGGATGGGACGAGCCACTTCGCGAAGCTGTTTTGAAGGACTGGCTCCTATTTGCTTCCTCATTGCCTGCCATCAATAGGATATCGTTACCCCGTGCTCTGCTTCCGCCAGGGAAGCACACCGCGTCCCTTCATGGTTTCTCGGACGCTTCGGAACGTGGGTACGCAGCAGCTGTATACTTGCGCACCGTGACCACAGATGGTCAGGTGAAAGTGTTGTTGGTCATGGCGAAGAGCAAGGTCGCGCCTCTTCGAACTGCCTTGACAATCCCTAAGTTAGAGTTGTCAGGGGCGGCCCTTCTTGTTCGCCTTTTGAATCACGTCATGTCCACCTTGTGCACGTCAATTGACATTTCCACGATATATGCATGGACTGACAGTCAAATTGTGCTATGTTGGCTGAAGACGTCAGTTCACACCTTAGAGGTGTTTGTAGCAAATCGTGTCTCTCAGATACAGAAATCGGAGACCCCGTTGGTTTGGAGGCATGTGCCTGGCGAGGTCAACCCTGCTGATTGTGCGTCACGGGGATGTATGGCCCCCCTTTTAGTTGAGCACTCTCTGTGGTGGGGACCTGAGTGGTTGACCAGATCAGAATCTAATTGGCCGCGAACTCCGGCCTTAGACATTGTCGCACTGCCTGGGTTGCGAACGCTTGCGCTCGAACGGCAGGACCGTCCGTTCGACCCAGATTTCTTACTTAATCGTTACAGTTCATTGGACAAATTGTTGAGTGTCACCGCTTGGATCAAGCGCTTCATGAGAAATTGTAGACATCCACAGAACAAATGTTTGAAGGCCTTCTTATTGCCACAAGAGCTCCAAGATGCTCTTCTTCACTGGATTCGTTCTGTGCAAGAGGCACATTTTGAAGACGAGATTGACATCTTGAGGAAAGGCAAATCCAAACTGTCTGGAGCCATTTGTAAGCTGAACCCCTTTTTGGATAGTGAGGGTCTTTTGCGTGTCGGAGGGCGTCTTAGGAACGCAAACCTCCCTTATGGATCTCGTCACCCCCTCTTATTGCCCAAGAGTGGCCACTTGGTGAACCTGTTGGTGACTGATCGTCACATCAAGAACTCCCACGCCGGCTGTAATGCCTTATTGGCCATTTTGCAACGGGAATTTTGGATTTTATCGGCCCGCCGGACGATCCGTAGTGTGGTCTTTCGTTGTATGCCTTGCTATAGGCTCAAGGCCCCTACCATGCAGCCTATCATGGGCGACCTTCCTTCGGATCGGGTCACTGAGATAAGGCCCTTTGCTGGAGTTGGTACGGACTTTGCAGGCCCCTTTTTTGTTAAGACCTCGACCCTCAGGAACAGTAAAACTGTCAAGGCTTATTTGTGCGTCTTTGTCTGTCTGTCCACCAAGGCGGTACATTTGGAACTCGTCTCAGCCCTCTCGACAGAGGCATTTGTTGCGACGTTAGATAGATTCGTGTCACGACGAGGACTACCGTCCTTGATTCGGTCGGATTGCGGTACCAACTTCAAAGGCACAAACAACTATTTAAAAGCGATGTATGATTTTTTGTCGGCTAACGAGACTGAAATTGCGTCTAGACTAGCTACACGTAGAATAACTTGGAGGTTCAGTCCCGTGTCATGTCCCCACTGGGGAGGAATATTTGAAAGCGTAGTAAAGGTTGCTAAGACACATTTGCGACGGGTAATTGGCGAGTCTGTATTGACCTTTGAAGAGCTCGCAACTGTGTTTTGCAAAATCGAGGCCGTTTTGAATTCACGCCCGTTGTGCCCGATCTCTTCAGATCCTAACGACTTGGAAGCCCTCACGCCGGGCCATTTTTTGATTGGACAGCCACTGAACGCCCTGCCGGAATATCCCCTTGTTGATGTGAGACCTAATCGTCTCTCGCGGTTTGAATTGGTCCAACAACTCACTCAGAGCTTTTGGAAACGTTGGAATTTAGAATATTTGCACATTCTCCAGCAGCGCGTTAAGTGGACTGACAAGACTGATCCACCTCATGTTGGTGACCTCGTTCTGGTTAAGGACGCTAACTCACCGCCACTGTGTTGGCGCAGGGGGCGCATTCTCAACCTCGTCTTTGGAGCAGATGGAGTGCCCCGTTTTGCTGAGGTCCGGGTGGACGGTTCAATTTTGAAGAGAGCTGTATCAACCTTGTCGCGACTGCCAGTAAATTAGCGGCCAGGTAGTCCTGGCCGAGGCGGGTAGATGTTATGTACCAAACTTAACTTATCGTATAAATACGCGGGAGTACGGCCCTTGCGCGGACGCAGT
Organism: Orgyia antiqua; assembly: GCA_916999025.1. Taxonomy (NCBI): domain Eukaryota; kingdom Metazoa; phylum Arthropoda; class Insecta; order Lepidoptera; family Erebidae; genus Orgyia; species Orgyia antiqua. Next base: position 35,992,588 of record OU779866.1, read on the forward strand.
CCGGCCCCGCGCGCGACGCGGTTGTCGAGCGCCCCTCAGTTGAAAAATCGAGTTGAAAGCGAGTTGACGTTCGATTGTGACTAGTTGTCACGTGTTCTCGCAACGTTTCTTAAAAGTTAAAAATTGTCACTAGAATTAATTGTTGATAAAACTAATTATCCTTGTTGTGTGAATCGATAATTACCATTGAAAACAAAACCTTGAAATGTCACCGCGAAATGTAATCTTCGCCAAATTGTTGGACATAAATGTGTTATAAAAACTAGTGAATTTTGTGTCTCCATACTTAATACGATTTGTGTGTCTATATTTAATGCTATTTAATGTAAATTGAACTATTTTGAAATTGAACTATAATTGTGATAGTGTAATTGTATTGGGACGATTGATGTCATCAGGAGCCCGTGGTCTACCCGTGTTGTGTTGTTGAATAAGCTAGGTAAGCTTGATTATTTATTTTAATATTGGCCAATATTTTAATCGATAGTTATGCAATAGCTAGGGTGACACGGTGAAGACATTGTTGAAGAACAAAACAGGGTAAGTTTGTACTATTGTAAATTTGTAACGCTGTGATATACAGTATATGTTCGTTCCTCTCGCGCCTGAGAGATATCACGCTTCCACAAAACTAATAAATTATAAATCCCAGGTTGAACGCAACAACCCCTGTTAGTGAAGATGATGTTATCAAAATTATTCAAGATTTAAATAATACAAATGCAGCGGGATATGATGAAATTAATACAAAAGTAATTAAAATGATGGCAAAAACAATAGCAATACCATTGACCTACATAATAAATAAGTCATTTGAAGAAGGAATTTTCCCGACTAGTCTAAAGATGTCACTGGTAAAGCCATTATTTAAAAAAGGTGATTCGACTATTATGAGTAATTATAGACCTGTGACGCTGATACCTATAATATCGAAGATAATGGAAAAAGCAATGTATCTGAAGATGACTAGTTTTATAAATAAACACGAGATTTTGATTGATAATCAATACGGCTATCGACGAAACAGGTCCACTACATTGCCTGCTTTTTCGTTGGTGAAACTAGTTACTGAGGCATTAGACAGAAAGATGACGGTTTTATCAGTATTTTTAGATATGAGCAAGGCTTTTGATTTTGTGTCTCATGAAAGGTTGCTTGCTAAGCTGGAAAAATACGGCATAAGACGTAACGCTCATAATTGGATAAAAAGTTACTTAGGAGACCGACAACAGCGCACTGATTACGAAGGTCGTAAACAACACGGAGGTACCATACCTATCAGATATAAAAATAAATCGTTGTGGGGTGCCACAGGGCAGCATACTGGGGCCGCTGCTATTTATAATATACATAAATGACCTAAGTAGCTGTCTTAAGCATGAATGTATACTATTTGCGGATGATACAACTTTAGTAATTAAATGTGAAAACAAATATGAAATTGAAAGAGAGACAAATAATGAAATACAAAAGATATTAGAATGGTTAGGGAAAAATAAACTACAAATTAACGCGGCTAAAACAAAAATTGTACAATATAACACGTGTAAAGGTAAAACTACAATATGCGACCTAAATATCGAAGTGGATAATTCTAAAATAAATATAGTAAACGCAGCGCCGTTCCTTGGTTTAACAGAAGATAAAGAACTAAACTGGAAGGAAAATATTAATATAATTTGCACAAAACTAGACAAATTTGTATTTGCTCTCAGAAAACTTAGGCAGACGGTTTCTAAAGAAACTGCCCTCATTGCATACAATGGTTATGTCGCGTCGTTGCTTCGCTATGGGATAGTGATTTGGGGAAACTCTGTAGAAGTGCAAAGGGTATTTATAGCGCAAAAAAAGTGCGTACGTGCGGTCTACGATGCTGAATATTTAGCGCACTGTAGACCGATATTTAAGGATTTAAAAATTCTAACACTACCAGGCTTATATCTATCTATGAAATTTGCTTATTTATTCGAAAAAATCCACACTATTTTCCATAACATGATGAAATTTAAAAAAAGTAAATAGTAGATATCCCACTAAGTTGTATACGCCTCGTCATAGACTTCACTTGTACAGCAGAAATGGTTCTTGTATGGCTATTACTCTATATAATAAACTACCAGCTCAATTGAAAACACTGTCATTCAATAAATTTTGGAAAAATTTGTACAGCTGGTTGGTAGACAAATGCTTTTATACAGTGAAGGAATATTTGTCACACAGATAATACTTTATGTTTATGTATTAATTTATAGTAACTGATGTTGACAACATGCTAACTAAGCTTATGCTGATTATTATAAGTTTAATTATATTTCTACGCCGGCTTACGGTAGAATATGTGTGACTGCAATATGCACCTATATGTAAGAATCTATTGTACCATATTCTTGGAAATAAATGACTATTCTATTTTATAGGTAAAAGCGTTCTCTGCTACCATATTTCAATTCCAACCTAATAATTAATTTTAATTATTACTCATTTTGTTATTTATAGATACTCATTAGTGATAATTGAAAAAATAATTGAGTGGATTTACGACGATATTTAACTAATTATTGATTTATGTACTTGGATCGTACACACACCACGTGACTTGTTCATTCACTACGGCGCGGCGGAGTAGTGACGGCAGCTTCAGTTATTACCAAAGATATACATAATAATATATTATATTAGATAAATATTAAAGCTCTTTATTATTAGAAAATACTTTTATAGAGTTAGAGGGTAGTCGCACGTAATATACTTAATTGAAAGTTGTTGCATATTAAAGGGGTATATATATTCTCATATTATAGAGAATATAGGTCACGTGGTCTGGATATGTTCCTCACAGTATTTCATAGAGTTTGCCAATTAGTTTAACTATTTATACAGGGTGTGGCGTAATTAATGGATAAGCCTGTGCCTGTGGATAAGCCTCCTACTGCGCTATACGAATATGTATATTTTTAATTAATCCTATGTATGGTCTTGAAAAAAATGGCATAAGTCATGTTTTTCATAAAATGACTACTTTCACTAACCAATTCTGCTACTGTTGCCACAATTTTCAAAAGTTTTGCTTTCTGTTTTTTTTATAATACAGCTTAAGAGTTGAATTATTGCAAGCAATAAAGAATTCCCTATTCGTAATACAAATTTTTTGAAAATTATGCATGAAATATCAAAAAAGGGTTATTGATTATTCAATTTGTTGACTTTGTACATCGTCTAGCTTAAAAAATCTTTATGGGAGTTGATTTGCCCAATATCTTAAAAACATGCTTGTTTTATGCAGTTTCCGAAATGGTATAATACTTATTATAATACTTATTAAGTTTGATGTGATATTAAAGAACCAAATGACACTCGTAAAAAAATGTTCTTATTGTGATTTAATTAATCAAATTAATACTGTTAACTTAAACAAACTGTCAGTGGTATTTTAACTTATCTGTCTGAGTTTACCAGTGGGAATGTTAGTCGTTGAAAAAAAATAACAACTTATTTTATTTTTTTTATTCTAAAGATGCAAACACTACATAAATTTTATTTTACAAAAAATGTTCGAAATGGCGGCCACCTGCGGCTATGCAGGCCCTGCATCGACGGATAAATGACCGCTTTAGGCGTCGGATGAAGCCGGAGCTCTTGATTTCATCAGCGGCTTCAAAAATCAGGGCCTTTAGTTGTTCCAGGGATGCTATTTCTTTTTATACACTTTTTCTTTTAAACACCCCCAGTAAAAAAAGTCTAGAGGGTTCAAATCAGGGGACCTTGGTGGCCACAAAATGGGACCCAAACGACCTATCCACCTCTCATTGTACTCATCATTGAGGTAGTTCCGTACAATTCGTGCGTAGTGAGCGGGACAACCATCATTTTGTAACCAGTAGTTTTCTGGCACATTTAAACTTTGTAATAGTTCCGGCAACGTATTTTGCAGAAAATTTAAATAATTGGGACCTGTTAGTGTCTCGGATAGTTCGACGGGCCCAACTATTTGTCCATTTAAAATTCCTGTCCAAAGGTTCACTTTAAACTGGACTTGAGCTCGGTCTTGCCTTATGTTTCTCGGATTGGTTGCCTGCCAACTATGAAGATTGTGCATGTTGACGTAGCCATTTCTTTTACATGATGACTCATCGCTCCACAGTATTTTGTCAAAAAACGCCGAATCTTCGCGTATTTTTCGCAACATGACGCGACAAAATTGGACTCTAGGCTCATAGTCTCGTGTCATTAGTGTTTGCACCCTTTGATAGTGATACGGGTGAAGCTCATGCCTGTGCAGAATTCTGCCCACAGTACGCGTATCTACACCGGTTCCTCTACTTAACTCACGAATTGATAACTCTGGATTAGCACGCACAGCTTCTAGAACTTCGTCATCACGATGTCGTCGAGGTCTGCCTTCCGAAGCACCACCAACACCGGTACCAGGCATTCGCCCTTCGCTAAAAGCGATGTGCACACGTGTAAACACCCGGTAGTCTGGGTGTCGCAAATCGGGGTATCTTCGACGATATTCGCGTGCAGCTTCATTTGCATTGCAGTTACACAGGCCGTAAATAAGATAAATATTTGCATACTCTTGAGGAGTGTACGTATGACGCGGCATGATCAGTAGTCCAGGGATATGTAGAAGTCGTCGATAATATCACAATTGTCCAATTCGTATAGCAAAAACAGAGTCCGTAGTACATAAGCCAAATTCACGTCACAATAACAAACACGATAGAGCAAACGATATGTGCGCAAGAGACGATAGTCAAAAGAGCACTAACTTTGTTAAACAAGTTCAAAAGCTGTTTTGTTGTTTGTGAGAATAATAAAAATCTATCTCTGTCGCACAACTGTTATTTACCTGACATCAAAATGCTTTGTCTCTGTCTTATGATAAGACTAACCGTCTGGATTTGCCGTGCGATAAACAACCACAAGTAGTTGACTTAGAGTCGTTATCTGCTTACCCTATTCATGGTGGATGACTACCTGCTCCCGAGCACCCAAAAAAGGGTCCATTGTGAATGACTACCTGCTCCGGAGCACACAAAAAAGGGTCCATTCAAACTGTTTACAAAGACATGTTTAAGATAAATTAATAATTCTGTTAAAGAAAATTAGGGTATTTTTTTACAACTGTCGTTTTTTTTAAAACCTCGTGAAATGTAATAAGTATTATACCATTTCGGAAACTGCATAAAACAAGCATGTTTTTAAGATATTGGGCAAATCAACTCCCATAAAGATTTTTTAAGCTAGACGATGTACAAAGTCAACAAATTGAATAATCAATAACACTTTTTTGATATCTCATGTATTTTTTCCCAAAATTTGTATTACGAATAGGGAATTCTTTATTGCTTTCAATAGCTCACCTCTTAAGCTGTTTTATAAAAAAAACAGAATGCAAAATTTTTGAAAATTGTGGCAACAGTAGCATAATTGGTTAGTGAAAGTAGTCATTTTATGAAAAACATGACTTATGCCATTTTTTTCAAGACCATACATAGGATTAATTAAAAATATACATATTCGTATAGCGCAGTAGGAGGCTTATCCACAGGCACAGGCTTATCCATTAATTACGCCACACCCTGTATGTACTTAACTACATACCTCTATTGAATTATTATAATTTAAAATCAATGTACAAAATCAGACAGTGTGTTCTCATTAACTCATTGTCCGTGTTTGTCAATTAACTATATGAAAAGTATTGAGTTACATTAAAATAATTTGTCTGTCTGTATATTGTTAGTTAAACCCACCGTTATGTTGTAGCAAGTAGTCGCTAGGATAAGTGTGTGTGTGTGTGTGTGTGTGTGTGTGTGTGTCGGTTGCAACATGTTTGTGTGTATCGTTTATTGATGTAATAGTGCCGCGCTCACCGCCACGCGCAGGAGTGTGTTGATCTGAACATGTAGGCAGTATCTAATAAATATTTCAATAAACCACTGCCACGATACAGTTGCCTTAATGTTCTAGTCGTGAATGAGTCATGTACTACACAATTTGTAATAATATACGCTAATGGTCTTATTCGTAATGACTTATCGGAGGTTTAAAAGTTCGCGAAAATTGTCAAAACTTGTTATTCATAATAGGTAGTCTTTTTACAATAAAACGTTTTTTATCTTTCCGATAAAATCTCCGTTTAAACCTCTGATAAGTCATTATGAATAAGACCATAATAATATAATATATAAAAAACATTTCGGAGTCATTATATACTTGTTTACTATAATAATCGCACGTAATGTATACGTGTATGTGTGTGTGTGTGTACTTCTCGTAGTTGTAGAACATTATTATTGTGTTATATCGAACACTAATATATCTCTTAATGTGTCACTTTGTGTTTCATTGTGTCCCACTACCATCACATGTTCACCGTCCACTATTGGACACAAACAGATCGGTCACATTATGTTCAGTTCCGTGCCACATTGTTTTATTTAACAAGTAGGTACCTATAACAGGGTGTAAGTAGGGTTCTTATTCTCTTGCACGTGTCGCTCTGAAATAATATCATCGTTGTTCAACGCTTAAAGAAGCTCATAAATATAAAAAGTTACAAATAACTATAGTTTATTTATTTTTAAAACTAGAGCATCTCGTATCAGTTGTGTGCCACACTCGGAGCATTAATACAACACGAGCTGACATAACGTAAGATAACCACCACAGAAAAAGGTACGAGAGCAATACACATAAGTCCTCAGTGAGTACGGACACTGTCATCACTTAGTGTGTGCGTACTAATAAAATTACGTCATATTGCTTGTGTGCGGTATTTCGGCTCCCACCGATGCGGTAACATATGTATATTTGTCAAGAAGTACAGTGTGCTTTACTACTCCTGTTGGTTATTACTGTGAGCGTCCACGTCACCACGTGTACTTGTGTGTGTGTGAACTATTAACTAACAATAAAGTTTGTCTGTAAGACATAACGCGGCGAGTGAACGTTCACCTCACATTCCATAATTTATGACTATTTTGTTAGTGCTCTTACTAAATACTTAGTAAGGGACGTCCGTAAATTACGTCAACAAACTCCTATTACTACAGGAAACCTTATCTATTTTCTGTTTTGACGCCTGGTAACTTGACGTATTGTAGAATTTGGTCATCAATAATAATATCATTAATATAGCATACTTTGGTAGTTGTTAGCTAAATAATTGCTTAGTCAGGTTGAATACATATCAATGCAACTTGGCAATTCCTTTGGTTGCAAATTTATAGATCGCAATGTTCTTACTAATATTGTTGTAATTATGTGTGTCATCGAATAAGGCTGACACACAAAATCTCACCAATACATGAGTTGAGATAGATCAATGTTATGTAGCGACCTTAGACAATGTAATTACACGGCTACAGTAAGTGTAACATCAGTTATCTTACTGAACTAGCACCATGTAATACTTGGTGATTGTTGTACAACACTCGACAACAGGTAGATCACAGCTTGCAATACAACTCGACGCTAACAAGACAGCCTCTACGCGGTGACGCGTTGTCGGCAACCTAAAGATGTAAAGTTGCCTGGAATGAACGAGGTCGCGGGTTCATTTACCACACACGATGACTTGGATGAAAAACCTGCCAAGTATGAGCGGGACCCGCGCACAAATGTTACCGTACCGTTATTATCATATTATATTCGTCATCTCATACCGAACCCTAATAGCGAGACTCCAAACAATAGGATGAGGACAGGAGAATAATAATGGTGAGTATTTGTTGCTGTAACTATAATGTGTACCGTGTAGAATGTGTAGATGAAGCTGATAACTAATATCAAAGATGACTTTTACCTCTTTGTTAATATACACAAACCATAATCAGCTCTCTAGCTCATCACCGTTCCAGAGATACAGCCTGGTAATAGACTTACGGACAGCCAAATCCCAGTAATACGGTACCGTTTTACTATGATTTTTATATCTGCAGTAAACATACATCATCTGCGATAACTGAAAATGTAAGTCGAACAAATGACACCTACATAGTTACTACTTGTATAATAGTAACCACTACTGAGCGCTGTCGTATTTACCGCGCCTCGTGTCAATTGATTTTAATTGGCATTGTTCATATTTTTTATAAACTCTTAATTCAAAAACCATTTCGGGGAATAGAGTTTCTGTTCATGATCCATTAGTTTTTTTCGGAAAATTTGCTATATAAACAATTATTTTTCCAAAAAAGCAAATGATCTCTATTTGCCCTTGAAATGAAGGACTTAAAATATTAAGGCGTTCTGAGGGATATACTACTCTGTGGTGGAGTTGGAATTGGTCTATTATATCAACTTGGCAACTTTGAAAAGATGTATTGCAATCTGTCTTAAGTCTATCAGGAAAAGTCAATACACAGATTGCGAACAACGATGACGTCACACCATTTAACATATCCTTAAGTATTTTTTAAAAATTCTATATAGTGAATATTTCAATAATATTTAAATTAGTTGCTTAAAATAGTCTATATTTTCTAAAAAAAATATAAAAACTGCAGGTCAAAAATTATGAAAATGCGAATTGGAAGAAATTACACAATTTTTTCAATTCACACATCAAAGATTGCTCTCAATATTTGATGTCTTATGATATAGATATACATAATAACATTAGACACAGTTTGGACGTGTCCTCCTCCGAGTGGCTCTAAGGCTGTTCGCTTCAAACAACAATAAAAGGTCACCTATTCATAGCTCGAGCCCAGCCCAACTCATCTGCTAGATACCTACCGAAGATAGCGCCTGTCTCATAAACATGGTATGTACCTACTGTAAGGTGCACCAAGGAGAATATCATTTAATTAACAATCTTAAGAAGGAGGTCGTCTATGCTTTGAAGTGTTTTTCGAAATACGAATATTTTGGCAGTTGTCATTGTTTGTGTTGAATTTATAAAAGTAACAATAACAACTATTATAGAAGATTCATAAATATTTGATAATAAATGTATAATAATGATACTGGAAGTATACTAGTATTATTTATTTGATGATGAGTTACCCCTTTTACTACGTAGTGTTATATGTATGCAAGTGACGATATAAGCTTATTTAAGTTATTTTTATATTAAGTCACGTTCCAAGTAATTTCACAGGATCATTATTACTAAGTTCGTGGACTCGTTCCGATTCCTTTTGGTACATGACATGATGACACCGGTACTGTTTGATTAGCACAGATAATAACCTTGTAACCGTTCAATTTGGAACACCATCTGTTCCTTAAACATCTAAGCAATTTTGGTAGAAACTTTAGTCTTTTTCCAGATTTTCATAATATGCTGTTGTTCTCCTTGTTGTACCCAGTACCCATGTAGGATGTGTGAGCACAGTGAGAAGTAGATAGGTAAGTTAAGTATTATATTGAAGAGGAAGTGTCGGTTAAGACGAGAGTGGTCCCACGCGTGGGCGGCACGTCCTCGCTAATTGTAGCTGATTGTCGACTCATTGGTCGCCGTCACGTATTGAGTCCAATGAAGCGGCTCAATGAGCGCGACCTGTCGATATTAGGCAATACCGCTCTAACGCTGACTGGATTCATACTTACAACCAACAATAAAATTATACTAAACATGCTATTTTTATTTCCTGATCGTGGTAATAAAAACCAACCCTTTCTCACAGAAGATTTTTTATGTCCATAGTCTGAAAGCCAGCATTTGTCAAGCCCAGAGGTACCCTCCTGCGTCTGTGAAAAGTGATCACTTCGAACGACAGGTTCTACTGCGAGTGGAAGCACTGAGCTTTCCACACATATATTATGTCTTAGATCATAGTCAAAGTCAGTTGACTGTATCAAAGGTCATCACCCTACAAATGATATTACTTAAACAAGTACCTACTTAGTGTTACAATAAATACCATCAGTATGGTGATGAACTATGTTATAGATACAAATATGTTCTTACGGTTTATCAATTCCAGTGTATCGATTAGATTGATTAGAAGGTCAAATTGATTCGTCAGTTAATAACACTATACGTACAGACAAACAATAACCAGTACCTAGTTATTAGTGCGGCTCACGTCATAACGGTATCTCATCATTATTGATACATGTAGTACTGGATGTCTGTCTGTCTGTACCTAGTGGTAGTGTGGAGGTGACACGTACATCACTCGCCACTCGCACGTGACGTCATGAGTCGATACACTACTTGTTTTATTGTTAACTAAGAATTGTAAACTTATACAAAGTACAGTGTGATTACAATATTGAGGCAATCAAATAGCAATTAACTAAAGCACTCTACATAGAGTTACAGACCGATGATGCGATGATAAACAACAGTATAGCATATGTGTTAGGTTAGCTATAAATCGACAATCAATTCAGCAGTATACGCGTGAAATATTACCAATATGCAAACAATATTTTAAGTCTTTTGTATGTCTACGTCAATAACGTCAAGGTAATAGCTTCACTTCACTTCACAGCATGCTATGAGGATTCATTATGCTTCTGTAGAAGACACAGATTACTCGAATACCTAAGAAAAAGGGTTAACTTGTATTCACATTTATGTTCATTTCTAGTTTTATTATCTGTAGTACTTACATATAACAGGAGGTACTATGTACCTATAATATTAGACATAATTTAACATGTAAAATGAATATCTTCTTGTATTAATGTTGATGATGTTGTTATCTCACGTTGACGACATGACCCACAGTGATCCTCTGTGTGGTGAGAGACAGCCTGTTAGTGTGTGTGTGTGAGCTCATCTCTCAACAACACAACTACCTGGATCTGAACCTGGGACACGACACACCGACATAGGCGACATACCTACTAACACTAACTAACAAAACTGTTACTTTTACAACATGAACATAATGATCATTTCATACACAAAATATACAAAACTTACCAATGGGGAAAAATATGATACACATACATTTATATACACAACATACATTTGGAAGTGTTTCATGTTGATTATGTGTGAGTGATATAAATTGACACCAAATATTCGTTATTCCTGTTAAGTATTATCGGCAGTAGCAGTATATCTTCTTTACTTATTATAAAACAAAGTTTTAATTACTAAGGAAGACTCAAGAAATAAAGTGAAGAGGAAGGACAGAGAAGATGATGTAAGTGAGGAAGAGGAATTTATAACAGTTGTTAGAAGAAGGCCTAAGCGACTCATTATAAGTGATTCTGCAGAAAAACAACAGGATATGCGGGTAGATATAAATAAAAATGCAAATTATCAACTGCGAAATGTAAACAAGTGTGAAGTTTGTGTTACTTCATTGGAGGATTTACCAAAACAAATGGCTCTGGCAAAACTACTGAGGTCTGAGAATATTATGGGTATTACAAGAATAAAATATAAAACTCTCAACAAAGTGTTACTACAATTCAAAGGAGAAGATGATGCAAGTAAATTATTTAATTGTCAGAAATTAAAGGAGATGGGTTTCAGATGCCAAAAGGTGAATGAACTGTCCCTATCTTATGGAATTATAAAGGGGATAGATATAGATCTGAATGAAAAAGAATTAGAGAGCATTATAGAATGTCAAACGGAGGTTATATCTATAAAACGACTAAAAAGATTGAATTTCGAGGGGCATTGGGTCGAAAGTGAGTCTGTAAAGATATGTTTTAAAGGAAATATCCTTCCATCCTACATTTATGCCTATGACTGTCGTTTTAGAGTGGATCCCTACGTATTTCCAGTCACTCAATGTTCGGGGTGTTGGCAGTTTGGTCACATATTTAAATTTTGCCCAGGAAGGAAGAAGTTGTGTCCAAAATGTGGAGGTGACCACGAAAATTGCGAAGTGACAGATTTTAAATGCTTAAATTGTAAAGGGCCTCATCTTGTGTTGGACAAATCTTGTCCACTATATTGTAAGGAGCGAGAGATAAGAATAATTATGAGTAGGGAACAGGTTCCATACCGTAAAGCAATCCAGTTGTTTTGTGAGAAACGTGAAAAGGAGCAGGCTTCCCAAACAACTCAGCATTTTTCTTCAAATTCAACCCAGGATAAGAAAACATACAGTTACATGGTCACTAAAGCTCAAGAGAATCAGGATACAAAAACAAAGAAAGTAGATTTTATAGATCATTCTTATGGGGAAAGGTGTGAGGATGCTGAAAGGATATCACAACCGACAGAGACTCGGAAGAGAAAGAAAAGGGCAGATAGTCCATCCACAGAGCAGGAGACGGAAGAAGATAAATCTAGAAATTCACAGTACAATGAGACTGAATATGGTAACAAAAAAAATGAAGATGAGTGGTATGGATTTAATTTAAGAAAAATTCTTTGTAAGTTAAAATGTATTATTATGTCAGGGGATTCTTTTGAACTTAAATCGGGGTTGGTTATGAAAATGTTGTGGGAGGTATTAAGGCAGTTTCTTACAGTTATATTTTGTAATGGAGATTATATAGAAAGATTTTTTAGCTTCTTTAATGGATAGTAATATACATAGTAATATACGCATCAACATTTTGCAATGGAATGCTCAAAGTTTATATCCTAAATTAACATCTTTTAAATCACTTTTGGACCAAGAAAAAATTCATGTAGCAATCCTTAGTGAAACTTGGTTAGACGATGAGGTCTACATTGATATCAATGGTTATAATGTATACAGAAAAGATAGGCCCGATTCTTATGGTGGTGTCGCAATTATAGTACACAATTCTATTAAATCTTATTTGTATCCCATTTGTTCCAAGAATCCAGGAATAGAAATATTGTGTGTTAAATTAGTAAATTGTAGTAATGTAGACCACGTTATAAGTATTTATTGTCCTTCTTCAGTTCGGACGGAGGCCTCAGATTGGGATCAAATATTTTCCTATTTTCCTAATGCCACAATAGTAGGGGGTGATTTTAATGGACATCACACCAACTGGTCTGTCAAAACGGATACACGGGGTTTGCATATTATGGAGTCAGCTCTAGAAAATTCATATATATCTATTAACAATGGGAACTCTACCCGGGTTAGACTGGTTGGTGGAAGGCTGCAGCAGACCTCTCCAGATGTCACATTTGTGTCAACCGACATCGCGATTAAATGCAATTGGCAGGTTTTGAATGAAAATATAGGTAGTGATCACTTAATAATTAAGATGTCAATTAATATTCCGAACAATTTTAACACTATTAAAAAACGAAATTACAGGAAAGGTAATTGGTTAGAATATCGTAAAACGTTGCGAAATGAATTTATAAGAGAAAACAATGCATACGGTTACAACAAAAATGTTGAAGAAATGTATAACTATTTCGTAGACCAAGTTTATACTGCTAGTGATAAACATATTCCGTTTATCAAATGTTGTTCCAATCCCACAAATAAATTCAAACCAAAAGATTATTGGACTCCGGAATTATCAAAGGTAGTTGCGGAAAGGAGGTTAGCCCTTTCGAACTTCCGACGTAATCCTATTCCAGAAAATTTACAAAAACTAAAAGAAAAAACAAAAGAATCGCATAAACTAATTAAAAAGGCAAAAGCCCTAAGTTGGCAAAAATTTTGTGATTCTATTGACGAAGTAGTTTCAGTGACTGAGATGTGGCGTCGGATGAAATGGATAAAAGGCTCTAGACAATGTAAACCTCAACCTCCCACTGATAAACAAAGAGAATTGTTGTTTTCTCTTACTCCAGACTATGCTTTAAATACTATGCCTCGATTTGCGTCAAAAAATGAAATTCTAGAAAGTGAATTCAGTATCCAAGAGCTCGAATATTGTATAAAAAAAAAAGATTCAGCTCCAGGTGAGGATGGGATCTCATACTCTATGATTTATAATCTCCCCGAGGAATGCAAAGTATTTTTACTTAAATTATATAATGAAATTTTTTATTCCGGCGTAGTACCCCATCAGTGGAGAAATATTACAATAATTGCTATACCTAAGCTTAATAACAATAATTCCGAATGTAAGCTGCGACCTATTTCGTTAATATCTTGTTTATGTAAAATTTTTCATTCGATGTTATATAAGCGTTTGGAGTGGTACACAGAAAATAAAGGTATCCTGTCGCCCTATACTGTAGGATTCAGAAAATCTCATTCGTGTTTGGATGCAATTGCTCGATTAGTTACTCATGTACAAATAGGACTCTCTAAGAACTTGCCCACGGTAGCTTGTTTTTTAGACATAGAGAGTGCCTATAACAATGTTTCAGTAGATGTGGCGACAGAGATACTGGACAAACTGAATGTAGGTTCAAAGTTCTGTGCATATCTTTGGTCATTCTTGAGTAAAAGACAGCTAAATATCAATCTGAGTAATGATGGTGACACAGTTATGTCTAGATGGACAAATATGGGCTTGGCTCAAGGAGACCCTTTATCGCCTCTAATTTTTAATCTAATTACAAATAGTTTACGTTTAAATGATGACGTGGTCATGTCGCAATATGCAGACGACTATGTGCTGTATATAACAGATAGAGATATACAGAAATGTGAAAACTTAATGCAAAGAGCACTTGATACCATAACTGACTTTTTGGGAAATCTCGGGCTGCAGTTATCTCCGACTAAATCCAATTTCTGTGTATTTAGTAGAGGACGAAGAAGAATTATACCGTCCTTACAAATAAAAGGGTGTTGTCTAGAAATGTCTGAATGCATTAAGTATCTAGGTATGTGGCTGGACAGAAGTTTACGATGGGGTCAGCATATCAATGAGATAGTTAAAAAATGTTCAAAATATTTAAATATATTAAAGGTACTTGCGGGTAGTTCCTTTGGTGTTCATACAACACATCTGCGAAAACTATACATTTCGTTAGTCAGGAGTCGAATAGATTACGGCTGTTTCCTTTATGACTGTAGTGCAAGATCACACGTTCAGAAATTGGATAGGTTACAAAATCAAGCTTTGAGAATAATAGGCGGTTTTATAAAAAGCTCTCCGATTCATGTTATGGAAGCCGAATTAAGTATATTACCCCTAGCCTTGCGTAGACAATATTTAGGATATAAATATAATTTAAAAACCATCTCCTTTTCCAACAATATAACAACTAGTTTGATCTCGAATCTGAGGGACCTTTGTGACATTAGATATTGGAATAGTAAAAAAAAACCGCTCTTGGTTAAAACTTCCAGTGAGTTAAATCAAATTTCTGTCAATTCGTGTAGTATTCCTGGTATGTTCGATATGGATAAATGGGTGACAAGTATTGATATTAAAAATGTAATCCGTACACATATTGAAAGTGTTCAGTCCTCCAAAACCGTATATGATCCTGACTTGCTATTGAATGAGGTAAGGGCGGAATTGCATAAGTCGTATGGAGACTGGCATTGGGTTTTTACTGATGGATCTAAAGGTAATCAGGGTTGTGGAGCGGGTTATTATGATGAAACATTGAATTGCAAAGCAGGAGTCAAAGTTGATAGCGATATATCTGTTATGGTGCTGGAGCTCATTGCAGTTGATGAGGCATTATCTTATTCAATCGTCCGAAACTTGAACAAAGTGGTTATCTACTGTGATAGTAAAGGTGCTTTACAACACGTGGCCCGATGCGCCTCTGGCCGCAGAGGTGCATCGATAGCCTACGACATTTTAAGGCGAATAATTACTTTTAACGAATCGGGTAAAGAGTTGAGATTGCAATGGGTTCCAGCACACATTCATCTGAAGGGCAATGAGGAGGCTGACCGTGTAGCTAAATTAGCAGCAGTAGACGGAAATTTTAAAACGTACCACCTAGATTATTGGGAGCTAATGCCTAGATTTAAAGATAAAATATTTGAAGAATGGCATAAGCAATTTGTAAACCAATCTTTGAACAGAGGAATTTGGTATAGGACCATACAGGGGGAGCTTCCTCGTGTACCATGGTTTGACGGCGCTAATTTGCATAGGAATTATATAAAGTTGATGCTTAGGCTTAGATCTGGACACATTCCGTCAGCAAAATTTGCATACTTGATGAATAAAGCAGATACACCAAACTGCACTACCTGCAATAAAATAGAAGACGTACAGCATTTGCTGATGGAGTGTACCAGAAATGGAGTGGAACGCGATTCATTGATGAAGGATCTAAAGCTAAATAAATTTGATGTAGGCCTTGTTCAGAGTATCTTAGCTGAGCCCCAGTCCATAGAGGCAAAAAAAATCGGTAGTTTGGCAATGATACTTCATCGGTGAACCGCATCTGAACTATCTAACCAGAAAGGAAACAATTGTAGAAAAAGGTACAATGGGGTTGACATGTCCTTGTCGGATAAAAACCCCTTTCACAAAGTAGATAAAAAAAAAAAAAAAAAAAAAAAAAAAATAAAACAAAGTCGTTATTTTTGTATGTATGTCCCTATGTGAGCTTATATCTTAAAAACTACGCAACGGATTATGAAGCGGTTTATTTTAATAGATAGAGTGATTCTAGAGGATCACATGTTTGTATAATTGTTAAGATTTGGTTCCTAAATTCCAGGCGTCTGACGCCGACGTACGTTGTGTTGTGAGCAACACTTGAGTGTTAAGAGGGTACTGTATTCCTCATTTAGGTAATTGCCTTAGGTATTGCTATCCCTATTTCCGAGCGCCGCGCTGAAAGGGACAAATATAGATGAAGCGGAGTTTACCTACAAATTCTTTGAAAAAAGACGTTTCGTACTACCGTTTTTTTAGAAGCATAGATATACTCTTTATCTATAATATAACGCAAAAACTATTAAAATCGGTTTAACTTTCGCAGAGGAAAAACGGAAGTACGATACCCTTACTTTTGTATGGAGCATAATTTGGTATCGTACCGTCTTAAATCTATATTTTAAATTATTATATATAAATACTAGCCATATGCCATACTAAAAAAAAAATTTTGAAAAATAGATGTGGCCGATTCTCAGACCTACTGAATATGTATGTAAAATTTCATAAAGATCGGTCTAGCCGTTTCGGAGGACTACGGTAACTAACACTGTGACACGTGAATTTTATATGTAAGATAAGATAATGAAAGGTTTTGTGACACACAGAGCTAAGCGAATAAACCAACTATTCATAGTATGACATGTGATAAAGTATTGCTGTATTCTTATCATCAGTAGTTACAATGATTCTTATTGAAAGAGATCACATAGTTAACTTATTACCTACTTTCATTATTCATTGATCAAATACGTACATTCATTTTATTGAGCTAATTAAAGATATCATTAAGATATATACTTAGATAAAAAGATGTCTTGTATGATATTATGTATTAGTACAGATAATAATCATACAAGACATCTTTATATATAAATACTAGCTGACCCGGCAAACGTTGTTTTGCCATACTAAAAAAAAAGATTTGAAAAATAAAAGATCACACAAATAAAGATTATGATTATTATTATTAAATGTTGGCCGATTCTCAGACCTACTGAATGTGCATGTAAAATTTCATAAAAATCGGTCAAGCCGTTTTGGAGGAGTACGGTAACTAACACTGTGACACGTGAATTTTATATTTAAGAAGATATCTCAACGATATCAAGCTGAAGAATTTGTTTGTTTTAAACGCGCTAATGTCAGGAACCACTGGTCCAATTTCAAACATTCAGCGTTCGATAGTAAATTATCGAGGACCGCTATAGGCTATATATCATTACGCTGCGAATTAAGTATAAAGAAGAATGTTGCAAAAACGGGGAAAATTTTCTTATTTTCACGCGTACGAAGTTGTGGGCAACAGTTAGTGCTATGATATAATGTAATGTATGGAAGGTTCAAGTGTAGCCTGTTGCGTGAGCTCGTCCAGTATAAAGACGCTCATTATCGTGTCACCGCGCACCGTGCCGCCATACTTATGGTCCGGGAGCCAGGTACATTTTTGGTCAATGATTTCTTCTCGAGTGAAACTTTGTAAAATGCATAAGGGACTTATACTATGAAGACTCGCGACCGTCAGCTGCGACTTCATGGGTGGGGTGGATTATACGTCAGCCGGCTACTTGAACATGAAAAAAAAAAAAACATTTTCAATGATTTCCTCTCAACTAAAAATGTACCTGGTGATTGTTTATATACATGGAAATTAATGTCAGCTTGCTGTATCTCAGTGGAAAGTTTGTCAGCTGGTACCTTGAATGAAAGGTGTAACGCAACAGCTTTAGATTGAGAAATTTACACGTACATACGAGTATATGTAAATAGCTCTTTTATTTATTCTATTTATTCTGATCGGACTTTTCGTTTAATATCACGGTCTGATTAAATAGCAAAAATATGATTTGCTATTTAATCCGACCGAATCAACAATTTTACCCGTAACTAGCTGTTGCCCTCGACTCCGTCCGCGTAAAATTTAGGAAGTTTTCCCCGTTTTTGCAACATTTGTAACTACTGCTTGAGTGAGAGTATTATAAACGTAAGAGTAAACAAATATAATCGTAATGCTCCGAACTGCTAAGCTATCAGGAGTTACACGTGTTATTGTGAGTCAACCATAAAATATAGATATATGCTGTTCCGGGATATTTTTTAGACAATTTTATGTAGAATATTTCCGTCATACATGATTTCTATGTAACTTTAACCATTAAGGCTGCACTCGCGACTGAAGCTTAAAAAATGGAGTAACTGCCCCCGTTTTCCCAACATTTCCCTTCACTACTCTGCTCCTATTGATTGTAGCATGATGAAAAGTATACTATAACCTGCCCAGGAGTATGAAGAATAATTGTACCAAGTTTCGTTAAAATCTGTCGAGTAGTTTTTGTTTCTTTAAGGAACATACAGACGGACAGACAGACAGACAAAAATTTTACTGATTGCATTTTTGGCATCAGTATCGATCACTAATCACCCCCTGATAGTTATTTTGAAAATATATTTCATGTACAGAATTGACCTCTCTACAGATTTATTATAAGTATAGATAATTCTAGGGATCCTCCCTCTTCCAGAAAAATATAATATTGAAGACAGCTGATGCCATCTATACATATAATAAATCTGTTCTGAGAATGAGGAGGTGACATGATCACTGATCACTGCTGTTCGTGTGTTTAATACAGTTCCGGTAACTGCGGGGATCACACGAGGATGTTAACAACACAGAGGTACTTACATTAAATAAAGCTTAGTATAAACTTTATTGTGACATGTTATATTATAAAATTGTCATCATCAGTAGGTATTGAACTGGACAACGAGGCTCTTTTGCGTCGTGCTTCGTGCAGCAGACGATGTGTCTATGTCTGTCTACTGTTTACTAGTGTCAGTCAGTAGACTAGTAGAATTCAAATGATTACCTGGTGACAGTAGACAATTTTTCCATGTGGTGACGGATTAAGAATACCTACAAGTGTCACCACCCCTTTTCCTTCCCAGAGTGCTGTAAAAGCCAGCTAAAGAATATTGTACACAGAAATTCTGTGGAGCGCAATATATAAGGTGCAGAATCACCTGCGGTATAGGTACACCTGCAGCAGCGCAGGTGATCACACTATCAATAAATACCACGGCTTCATCTTGCTCTGCGGGAACTAATCAATGTGTATATTGTTATATGTTGCTCTATATAGTAAAAGTATGTGTGTAAGTAAGTACATAATAACACATAAGAACTACCTATCATCTAATTACAGCATCTAACCTAAATATATCTCATCGGTCTATGCAATATGTTTTATGGTAAGAAGGTACGAGTTCAATAGTACATATTTGGCCGGTTTTTATAAAGATTCTCACTGAAATGAATAGTTAATGTAAATCTCCTGACACGATTAGTGATTTGAGACTGAGTGCAAACTGTGCAAAGCTTACAGATGTTGCATGCAGCCGTATATTATCCGTTGCCCGCGAGGCTGCAAGGCGGGGAGCGCGGCGCGGTCTGACAGCTGGCAGAGTGCGCCGCGCCGCCGCCCGCGGCCCGCCAGTGCCTTACCGGGCGCCTCCCCGAGCGCACGTGCCCGCTGTATCTCAGATATGTAGTGTAGAGTGCGAGCGCGACACATTCTTCTATAGTTAGTGTGTGCCAGCAGACAGCTGACGACATGGCCTGCACCAGGGGACTCTGCACCGCAGACAAGATATTCATCTTCATCAACATCGCGTTCGCGGTCAGTCTTATTTTATTTAACAAAATTAGACATCTCAATTGCTATTCACAATTGACAAATCTGAAAATGTAACCATCGAATTATGCATGACCGTGTAGTATTTCCACAAGTATTTCATAGAAATATGTAGAAAAGAAAAAAGAAGACACTACGAAGTGAATTCTTGAATGAAAGTATGAATAAAAAAAAAAGCTTCCAACAACCTAGCCCAGAACAGTTAGATTGAGCAAGTTACTTTAGTTTTTCTACTAATAAGTGATAACGTACAAATAATATAAATAAGTAGGTAGCAAGTTGATCGTGTTGTGCTTAGTAGTGAGCGTTTAAACGAAAAGCTTAAAATAAGCAAAAAAGCACGCTGCCGTTTATAAGCAATCCTCGCTTAATGCTTATCTTAAAATTGCAACACAGTTGTGAGAATATTTTCAAAATGTTGGTAAAAAGAGAAGAGGAAAATGTAAAAAGAGATGTAAGTGTAAAATTTTTATTTAAACGGTAAGCAAATTTTTAGCAGACAACGTAAATTAAGTTCAGTTAAATGTTTTAACGAAAAAGTTAAAAAGCATAAAAGCTAAACAGTAAGCAAACAGCATATTATGAAATTTAAGCAGTCTACAAAAATTAAATTGAGTTAATTTTCTTAACGAAAAAGTTAAAAAGCATAAAATAGCTGCTTATAAATAAGCAACTTTTTAAGCAGCTAACTTTTAAGGATCTCGTTTAAATTCGTTTAAAATTTTAAGCCGTTATTCCCATTTCTGGACTTGTGCTGCACGGCCAGTATGTTCTGTTCGCGCGTCATGTACCTACATAATGTAAACAATGCCCCCTCGACTTGCAAGAAGCGGGTCGAGCCCTCGCGATCAAGCTTCATAAAAAAGTAGCCCGGATAGTGGTCGCTGGTCGCGCTCCGTTCAAGTTGGTCGTGCGACGGGTATCGGGATACAAGTTATCGTTTACCTGCTCACTCACTCACTGACACACGGTAAATACCGACCGATAAAACTAACATTGTGTTAATGGAGCTTGAACTTTATATACTTTTCTGTTTTCTTCTAAGCACGATATTATTAGTCATCATGTCTCATGTCCGCATCATCATTATAACATAACTTAGAGCAGGTGCGCTCTGGAATAGAATATTATCATAATTCGTCAGCGGAAGGCGTAATTACTTAAGCGCCAAAACTGCATTATTGGGAAATGGATTTTAAAGTTTTATTAGGTATTCAGAAAAAAATTCGTATAAAATTTTGTATTCCGTATGCTATACTGAACATAAAATTGTATACAAATTTAAAAAAAAAAATATTTCTAATAATTTCCCAGCAATGCAGTTATGGCGCATAAGTAATTTTGCCTTTCCGCTGACAAATAATTAATGTAGGTTGTATGGCTACCCTCATAGGAAAATATTTTATAGAGTTATGTTTATACATGTCATATACGTTACGTTATGTGTTATACAGGGTGTGGCGTAAATAGTGGTCCACCGTTCAGGGTTAGGTACATCAGGTAGGTACCTACACCATACCAAAATTTTAAACCGGTCCGCCGACTGGTTACGGAAAAAAAAATATTTTTAATTTTTTTCAAGAAATTCCCATTTTCATTACGAATTTGACCACAGTTTCAACAAAAAACATTATTTTTGATTTTCTATTCGTGTTTATTCATGTTGAATGTATGAGCTATCATAAAAAAATAAAGATTTGTATTGAAATTGTAGCCTTTACGAGAAAAAGTGATTTCTTCTCAATTCTTAACCTAAATTTTATCGCATCACTCATATTCAGGAGCGTTTTTTGAAAAAGAAATGTACTACACTGTTAGTGCCCATGCATTTAAAAATATGCTCATGATGTACTGATTATAAAATGGTATAATAGTACCGCTTTTCAAAAATAGAAAAAAAAATACTGCATTTGTAACTGAAAATAAGTAAGTCTTCCTGTTACCATTTTCGCAACATAATATTGAAACAAAAATTTCGTCTACCTTATTTATGTGCCCATTCTTACTGTAAACTTGGTCATAGTGACAACGACAATATTATTATTGTAATTGTATTGGCAAATGAGAACACAAAAGTTACTACAGACAGGGTATTAAAAAAAAAACAACTTTGACATCATAATTATTTATTTATTGATTAATACAATCGGTGCTCAAAATGGCCCCCATTCGCAGCTATACACGCTCTGCACCGTCGAATAAAGGAGCGTTTAAGACGTCGAGCAAACCCGCTTTCATTGATTTTTCCAGCTGCTGTCAGAATCCTGGTCCTTAATTCTTCAATATTATTTATTGGTCCCTTGTATACGTCTTCCTTTAAGCATCCCCAATAAAAGAAATCCAAAGGATTAAGGTCTGGGGAGCGTGGTGGCCATAGTATTGGGCCTAACCGCCCTATCCATCTGTTTGGATAGGCCACATTAAGGTGCTCTCGTACCCTTACTGCATAGTGAGCGGGACAGCCATCATTTTGTAGCCACATGCTGTCTCGGATCTCTGTAGGGACACTTTCTAGAAGTACGGGTAAATCTGTCTGTAAGAACCCAAGATACCTTTCTGCGGTTAAGGTTTCTGGCAGTTCTAATGGACCAATTATTTGTCCGTTAATAATGCCGACCCAAAGGTTTATTTTAAATTGGTATTTTTTTTTTTTTTTTTTTTTTTTTAACTCTCCTTCTCCTGCAAGCTGTCGTTTTGACATTTAGCTGGATGTTAAGTATTTGCATCAACTATGGCGTGCATGGCGCAATATCCATCAATATGCCCATGTTATTTCCTTGTCATTCTTGTCTTAAAGGATGTCCTGTGGAGCATGCCGCTTCAATCTCTTGAACGTTTGGTTTGGTTGTGTCTCCATCAATCCTCTGGCCAGTCTGTTAGGATGCTTTTGTATTCTCTCAGTATATGATTGTAATGAGTCTTTGATAACTTCTCTAACAGTTTTGATGTTCAGATCATGATGTAAGTGTCTGTTTGTAACATACCATGGTGCTCCAGTAATCATACGTAGAGTTTTTGATTGGAAGCGTTGTAGTATTTCTGTGTTTGATGTGGATGCAGTTCCCCATAGTTGCAGGCCATAAGTCCAAACCGGTTTGAGTATGCACTTGTACAGAAGGATCTTATTCTCAAGCGTAACTTGGGATTTTTTACCCATGAGCCAGTATAATTTACCAAGCTGCAAGTCTAGTGATTTTCGTTTAGTGGTTATATGTTTTTTCCACGTTAATCGTCTGTCCAAATGTACACCCAAATAACGAACTTCATCTGCCTGGGGTAACTTGATCTGATTTAGTTCCACCTCGGGGCAAGTATCTCTCCTCAAAGTAAATGTGACATGCACCGACTTCGATTCATTAGCCTTTATGCGCCAATCCTTCAACCAGTCTGAAATGTCATCCAGGCTTTGTTGCAATTTAGCTGATGCGCCATCGGCAGTTTCGTCAACGGCCAATACTGCTGTGTCATCAGCAAATGTTCCAGTCATAACATCTTCTCTATTCGGCAAGTCAGATGTGTATATAAGGTAAAGCATAGGTCCCATCACGCTACCCTGAGGAACACCAGCCTCTATTTGGTGTAGCTTTGTTGTACTGTCGCCATATTTTACATAGAAGTGTCTGTTGGTAAGATAGGACTTGATAAAAAGATAGTAATTTATTGGTAGATTTTTATGAATCTTGTACAGAAGACCATCATGCCAAACGCGGTCGAAAGCCTGCGAGATGTCCAAGAAAGCAGCTGAACAGAGCAGCTTCCGTTCAAAAGTGTGATTAATTTTTTCAACCAGTCTATGTACTTGCTCTATTGTGCTATGGGCTTTTCTGAACCCGAACTGGTGGTCAGGGATAAGATTTTTGGCAGTTGTTTCGGGAGTAAGACGTCTAAGCAAAAGTATTTCCAGAATCTTGGAAGGTATCGGGAGAAGGCTGATTGGTCGGTATGATTTGACATCAGTCGGGTCTTTACCTGGCTTATGGATGACTATTACTTCAGCGACTTTCCACTGTGGTGGGACAAAGTTTCTGCGTAAACACGCGTTATAGATGTAAGTAAGTAACGCAAAGCCGACATCTGGCAATTCGCGCAAGATCTTAGCCGTGATTAAATCATATCCGGGTGCCTTGTGAGTGTCAAGCTTTTTAATAACATTTATCACTTCCTGTTTTGTTGTGTATTCAATAGGTCTGTCCAGTTGGTGTGGTTGATCAAGTGTTGATTGTATTAAGCCGGTTTTGCTAGAACCCTGGTCAATATTTGGCATAAAAACGTTTGCCAGGTGTTGAGCAAATACGTTTGCTTTTACATCGTCGCTTTTAGCCCAAGTACCATCCGCTTGCACAATAGGGGAACTGTGATTTACTGGTTGCTTACATTTTCTAACAGCTTTCCAGAGGGAGTAATCTGTGGCCTGGGAAGTATCAAGATTCCTTAGATAAGTTTCCATTGCTGCATTTCTATTACATTTCAGGGCATATTTTAGTTTGTTTGATAACCTGTTATATATTGTTTTATGTAATGGATATTTGGTTTCATGCCACTTTTTTCTGGCCCTGCGTTTAGAATTTACCAGCTCAAGAATATATTTAGGCAAGGAATGGATTTGCTTATGCTTATCAATTTGCAGTGGAGTTGCGCTCCACGCTGCTTTTTGTATGGTTTTGTTAAAGTACTCGATGCCGTCAGTGATGTTTTCATCCGTTTTGAGCGGTATTTTGCAGTCTAGAGACAAGTCAACAAGGTCACGAAACAAAGGCCAATTTGTTCTTTCAGTATGTAACTTGCAACTGCCTTTGACACTCATAACGTCGGTGCCTACTAGCGCAATGACGGGTGAATGATCTGAAGACAACTCAAAACAAGAAATGCATCTTATTGATGATCGGGGTATTCCTTTGCTTATATAAAAGTCTATGAGGTCGGGTTTTTTATTGATATCCGCGGGCCAATATGTTGGTTCGCCTGTTGAATTTAGTGAAAGCTGTAACCTGCTGGTGGCTTGCAGTAATTGGCGTCCTTTTGATGTGGTTAATCGAGAGCCCCATATTGTGTGCTTCGCGTTGTAATCACCACCAGCAATAAAACGGTGTCCTAAGGTTTTAAAAAAGGTACAGTAATCTTCAACTTTCATATTGTGTTTGGGAGGCATGTATACAGCGGATAATGTTACCTCTCCCTTAGAATCAGAAACTACTACATTAGTAGCTTGTATTTTATCAGTGCAGTAGGGAGTTGCTCCATAGTGCTTTAGTTTCTGTTTGATTAGGATAGCCGTGCCACCGTGCGCTGTTCCATCTGGATGCAAGGTGTAATATAATTTATATTTTGGAATATTAAAGTAAGTTAGCCTAGTAAAATGAGTTTCTGTTACTAGTAGGATGTCTACGTCTTTTGTTTCAAGAAAAAGTTTAACTTCATTGAAGTGTTGTGGTAAGCCATTGGCATTCCATAGGACTAGTTTGAGCTGGTTGAATTTTTAGATATCATTGACATTAAATTTGTGAGTAGATTTGTTAGTATCCCCATTTGGTTCATCATTTGTTGGAACATCTCCATTAGTTGTTTCATATCCCCTGATTGTTCATTTAAACTATGTGACTGGTGTATATCATGTTTTTTGTTCAACAGGGCTTCTTTATAAGTCTTTTTATCCGTATTATTTGTGACTGTATGTTTCACAGGGTCCTCTATATCTTTGGTCTTAATCTGATGATCAGTGTTTTTGTAACGGAGTGGTGGAAATGTTTGTTTTTGTAGGTCTTTATATACAGTGCATCCTTTATAGTTGGCTGGATGGTTGCCTCCACATAGGACACATTTGACTAAGTCAGAACGTTCTTTTCGTGTACAGTTCACAGACAAATGATTACCAGCGCATTTAATGCATTTCGGTGACCGTCGACAGTATGTCTTTGTGTGTCCATAATTTTGACAATTTGCACATTGGGGTATACTGCGTGTTGGTCTTGGTGGTTCAACTTTTATGCGAAGATGTAATAGACTTGTAATCTGGTAAATGTCTTTGTTGTTATCTTTTGGAAGTAATTCGACAATAAACATAGGTAGTGGTTTTTTAGTTTTTTGCTGCTTTATGTTCCATATATTAACTGTAACGTGACCAAGTTCTTTCAGGGCGTGGTCAATTTCGTCGACGTCAATAGAGGGATGGATATTTTTTAGGACAACCTTAAAAGGGCGTTCTTGCTTGGGTTTGTAGGTGTAAAACTCAGTTTTTTTGCCTTCTAGTTGCTTTACCGCCTCTTTAAAAGCATCCGGTGTCAAGGTTTGAATTTTTACTCTATTATTGTTCAGAACCTTTATCTCATAATTGCCTGAGGCATGTTCTTCCAACAGTTGTTTTAGCGGTTTTGTGGTCCTGGGTGAACCTTCCCAGAAGCACAAGCCCTGTGCTGCCACACGCGTCGCAGGTTGCGGATAGCGGACGGCCTCCAGATATGGAGGTTAGCTGCATAGCAGTCGCGGACAATTGGGCGGTCCATACGGAGGGGTGCTGGGGTTGCTCATGGCGGAGCAACGTCTAGAAAGTAGCACTAAACCCAATGACGTATGGATGACAGTGGCGAGTAGGAGCCGCCACTCTAATTAAAGCTCTGACCCGGGAAGACCAATCTCGTCAGCCTTGGATGGCAGTTGGTCTAGGAGAAGGTACTCCAATATAAAACCAAACGTGCTGCCTTGCACGGAGGTGTTGGCTCACCAAAGGCTAGGTCGCTTACCCGATACGTAAGCCATAAAAATGAAAAATGAAAGCAGGATCCGAAAACACAATTCCCCAGGAAGGTACCAGCAACGCTGGAGAATCCTTCTCCGAGAAGAGCCCACAGGGCAACTCGGACAGCCCCACCGTATCTGGGGGGGGCAAAATTTTGCTTACCCAAAAGACAACACAAAATCAAAATGAACAGCACAAAAAGATAATGACTCAGCAAGTTCTCCATAGAAGCTTTTTCGTTAATAGATCTCGGACTCAATCACTAAGTGATGATCCGCCTTATAAACCACAACAAATAGAACTCCTCAAAAGTCCTGATTTAACTACACCTGGTGAATCAGAAGCTCAATGGAAAGAAGTGAAGGAAAGAAAGCGCCCAAGAGAAAGCCCAGACCATAAAAACGGCCAAGCACAAAAACAGACCAAACTTAATAACTACTGGCTTAGCCAACCAGTTCCAACATCAAATAGATTCGAGGAACTGAACGCATTTGACTCTGGTGACGATAATTCTTCTCAAGAAAAAGAGATAAAGAGAATCCCTAAACCACCTCCCATTTTTGTTGATATGGTTGAAAATCTTCGACCGCTAAAACAAATTGGTATTGCGATCGATCTTGTCTCATGACGTGCGGATTTTCTAACTGCCAGCTGTGCAAGTTGTGTAAATTTAAATATCCATCTTTTCTGCAAGATGATTCGTCACTCCAAAGTATTTTATTAAAAAATTGCTCGTCCTCTCGTATTCTACGCAGCATTTCTCTGCAAAATCTCACTCGCGGAGGATAGTCCCTTGGTAACAGAGTCTGTACCCTTGTATAATGGTAGGGATGTAGCTCGTGTCTTTTTAAAATGCGATGTACGGTTCTGGTAGATATCCCCGTTGTGCGAGATAAGACTCGGACTGAGGTTGTAGGATCTTGTTCTGCCAAATTCAGTACCTGATCATCGGCATGTCTCCGTGGGCGTCCTTCTCTTGCACCGCCTACGCCTGAGCCGGGTATCCTCCCTTCGGTGTATGCATTGTGGACTCGCCCAAACACCCTGTGGTCTGAATGTCTGCGATCGGGATATCTCTCCCTGTAAAGCCGAGCCGCCTCTCTGCCGACTCCTCCACATTCTCCGTAAATAAAATGCATGTCAGCATATTCGCGCGGTGTATACTGAGACATTTTTGTTATCACTGCACTGCACGTTTGTCCAAATCGTTATGCAAATCAGAGTCCGGTAAACGTAAGCAAGATTATTAGATGTCACCAAAACGACAAGTCCAAATCACTTAGGCAATCAACCGGAGTCCAGGGGAATAGCAAGAAACAGCGGAGTTAAACACAAATGAAACGAAACGTATACGATGCACGGGAGCGTAGATCGTACTAATTGTTTATGTACCATTTCTTTCCGATCTCAATTGCTAGAAAGGAAAGGGACAACAACAACAAACTACATCCTTTCCTTATCACTATCCTATTGTTTAGTTACTCCAGCTACGTTACGCATTACAAGAGTGTGCGCACTTCAATAGGTCTTTTGTTATGGTTCAGGTACAGAGCGACCTTTTTTTATAGGACACGACATGATGTAGAATTATTTGGAGACGTGGAGTCAAATATCAGTTGTAAGATTGAGACTTTGTTTTATTTAATTCCATATTTAAATGGGTAAAAACAAAAAGACAACATTTTTGTTTAAATATTATGTTGCGAAAATAGTAACAGGAAGACTTATCCGTTTTTAATTACAATTGCAATAAAAAAAAATCTATTTTTGAAAAGCGGTACTATTATACCATTTTATAATCAGTACATCATGAGCATATTTTTAAATGCATGGGCACTAACAGTGTAGTACATTTTTTTTTCAAAAACCGCTCCTGAACATGACTGATGCGATAAAATTTAGGTTAAGAATTGAGAAGAAATCACTTTTTCCCGTAAAGGCTACAATTTCAATACAAATCTTTTTTATTTTATGATAGCTCATACATTCAGCATGAATAAACACGAATAAAAAATCAAAAATAATGTTTTTTGTTGAAACTGTGATCAAATTCTTAATGAAAATGGGAATTTCTTAAAAAAAATTAAAAATATTTTTTTTTCTGGAACCAGTCGGCGGACCGGTTCCAAATTTTGGTATGGTGTAGGTACCTACCTGATGTATCCAACCTTGAACGGTGGACCACTATTTACGCCACACCCTGTATAAACACGCTAGATAAGCTTCTGTTATTATATCGATAACATAATTATTATACTATAGTTGTATATGTAGTAGAGTTACAATTATGTTAATTAATCGAGTGTCAAAGTACAACCACTATGTTACTGAGTTGAGGCACACAAACAAACTAACAACTACCACCTTGTGACTTGCTAGTTTTTTATTACCTATTAATATTTAAGAATAGCTATCGACATAAAAAGTATAGTTAATATTTTTTTGTAGATATTATTATTAAATTTAATTGTTTACCGTGTGTTGAGACTACAGTAGGTACCATACTATGTGTTGAGACTACAGTAGGTACCATACTATGTGTTGAGACTACAGTAGGTACCATACTATGTGTTGAGACTACAGTAGGTACCATACTATGTGTTGAGACTACAGTAGGTACCATACTATGTGTTGAGACTACAGTAGGTACCATACTATGTGTTGAGACTACAGTAGGTACCATACTATGTGTTGAGACTACAGTAGGTACCATACTATGTGTTGAGACTACAGTAGGTACCATACTATGTGTTGAGACTACAGTAGGTACCATACTATGTGTATGCCTGTACTTTATGTATAAGCTCTTTTGAACCATTCTGTTGTTAAAAAACGCATCAAAATCCGTCTTTCAGTTTTAAATATACATATAAAAGCTCATATAAGTAGAAACATACAAAAAAACGACTTTGGTATTGAATAAGTAAATATAACTGACTAACTGAACAACCAACTTAAGAAACAATAATTATTAGTATTAAAACAGTATATTCATTACCTAAGTTATTGTTAATTGTTACACAACAAATATTATGCACATTTATTCTTAGAAATAATCATGTTGTTCAGCACAACGCGCGCTCTCAGTAACCGCAACATGATAAGAGCGCGCCCTGCACACTACAATAATAAGGATATAACAAGACACATGCCACCACCCCACGTCTTGTCATCTTAACTTGTTGTTAACACATGATAATGATGATGATGCGCCATGACTTAAACACTAAGAAATGTTGTCCATTAACACTAAGTAATAGCTCGTGTCACAATATAATATAAGTAAGATATCGGAAGTGATCGTTGATAACGCACGACTCAACCAACAGGTCAAGGACACCACGCCACACCACTATAAGGAGCCAGTTCGCACTCAACAAAATCTTTCTAGTCAATCATTATTTAAATACGTCCGGTAGTATTTTTTTATTTTAGCCGTTGCCCGCAACTTCGTACATGTAAAATCTAAAACCCAGACCTTAACAAATTAGTTAAACAAAAAGCTATCCTCATAAATCACTGTATCTGTTAAAAACAGCTTCTGTTGCACTCAAACAAAAATAACGACTTTTTTATAATAAGTAAGAACAAACATACAAAAATACAAATATAATATTAGTAGGCAGAGATATTCTTATCTTTCACGTGCCACAGTGCTAGTTACCGTACTCCTCCGAAACGGCTGCACCGATTTTTGTGAAATTTTACATGCGTATTCAGTAGGTCTGAGAATCGGCCAACATCTACTTTTCAAACTTTTTTTTTTAGTACTTATGGCAAAACAACGTTTGCCGGGTCAACTAGTCTAATATATAAAATTCTCCTGTCGCGATGTTTGTAATTATACTCCTCCGAAACGGCCCGACAGATTTTCGTGAAATTTTGTGTACACATCCGTTAGGTCTGAGAATCGAACAACATAAATGTTAAGGGTGGTCCACACCTGACATTTGTATGGCAAAACAACATTTGTCAGGTCAAATAGTATTAATATAATATGGTCGTTATTTGTTTGTGTACGTCCACATGTACACTAATGTAGCGCCTGAGCTCACAACAACACAAAGGACAGGTTTAAAAATCTTTACAAAGAAAGAAAACAAAGGGAAACAAGGGCAAGTCTCCGTTGTGCGATATGAGGGGACAATTAAACTATATTAGAAACATGTTAGTAGTTGATACAAGTGGTACCTTTTATATATCAGGTCGAGGTTTCGTAACACACGCAACACAAATATATGAACATTATTGAATCCATTTAGTTAATAATATGTTAACTATATTAAGATTAGTAACAACTACATACATATACAAAGAACAGTAAATATAAGGTAAGTGCACACATCCGCTGTGTTACTAAACTTATACAATAACTTGGTGACATCATCATCATCATCATCATCATAACATCACGCCTTTTTCCCATGGGGGTAGGCAGAGACTATAGAGCGCCATCTGCCACGATCGAAGCACACTTCCTTGGCTTCATCCACACTCATACATCTGGTCATACATGCCCGACGGTTGTAAGTGCTACGCACTTGCCCCTTTTGGAGTATCCCGGCGATGACATCGGAGTATATTTTTCTCGGGCGTCCTCTCCCAGCATTTCCACTTACTTTCGCCGTGTATATGCCTTTCGTTAAGCGTCTCTCATCCATCCTCTCCACATGACCAAACCACCTAAGCATACTTTTCTCCACCTTAGTCACTACATCCTCTTTCAGACCACAACGTTCTCTTATAACTTCATTTCTTAATCTCTCTTTCAAAGTCACACCACACATACTTCTCAAAGAGCGCATCTCTACAGCATTTATTCTACTTTTGTGCTTCTCCTGCCACACCCAACATTCGCTTCCATACATAAGCGTAGGTAACAACACGCCATTGTGGATCGCCATTCGAGCCTTTTCAGTAATCGCTTGGTTAGCCACAATAGCATGCAAGGCACCATTCAGCTTATTTCCCGCTAACACCCTTCTTTCCACATCAGCATCAACCTTACCATCTCTTGTAAAAACACTTCCCAAATAAACAAATTCTTGTACCTGTTCCACACTTTCATCATCTATTTTAATATTACATGCAGACATACACTCCTCTTTTTCAAACACCATAACTTTCGTCTTGTTTACGTTTACTTTCATTCCTTTTAGTCTAAATGCTTCATTCGTTCTAGTTACCATATCTTGCAATTCTTCCGCAGATGGTGCAAGTAGAACTTGATCATCCGCGTAAAGAAGACACTTGATAGGCAGCTCACCCATAACCAATCCATCATCACTCTCTCTCAAATCTACCAGACAACTATCCATGTATAGATTAAACAGCCATGGTGACGCTACACATCCCTGTCTCACACCCCTAGAGATACTAAACCAGTCAGTATATGCCCCATTTATCCTGACACAGGCTCTAGAATCCCTATAAAGAGATTTCAGTGCCTGCACCAAGCGCCCGTCAACTCCATACATAGATAGTGTCGACCACAATTCGTCCCTCCACACGCTATCATATGCCTTCTCCAAGTCTATGAAAGCGCAGTATACTTTCTTGTGTTTAGCCAGGTGTTTTTCGGCTATACACCTTAGGGAGAAGACCTGATCCACACATCCCATTCCCTTCCTGAATCCTGCTTGTACATCCCATAATTTTTGATCTGTCATACTCATCACTCTATTAATTAATACCTTAGCGTACAATTTGCCTACAACACTTAAAAGGCTAATGCCGCGGTAGTTTTTGCATTCCTGCTGTGAACCTTTTCCCTTATACAGTGGAACTATAACAGTGTTTCCAGCGTCTTGTGTTGGTGTTCACTCGGTCACAGTGAACACGCACTTACAGAACAGAACATGTGTGCGTGTGTGTGGAGCTGTTAATAATTCAACTAGTGTTATGTTCATCACATATTTTATACGACTAGGGTGACATACAAGTATACGGCTCGCCTGATGGTAAGCGATTACCGTAGCCTATGGACGCTTGCAACACCAGAGGTACCGTTTGACGCCCTTTTTGAAGAGCCCCATGCTGTACTCCTGTGACCGGCAGTTTATTTTCATAAATGGCCATTGAATATTGACGATGTCCTTTAATATATTTAATGTATTACACAATATGTTTGTGTTCACTTAACACTATGATGTATGTCAATGTTACACCGGGTAGATACGCGCTAAGTGCTAGACGAGTACACACCAGACGAGTCCAGCGTCTTGTGTTGGTGTTCACTCGGTCACAGTGAACACGCACTTACAGAACAGAACATGTGTGCGTGTGTGTGGAGCTGTTAATAATTCAACTAGTGTTATGTTCATCACATATTTTATACGACTAGGGTGACATACAAGTATACGGCTCGCCTGATGGTAAGCGATTACCGTAGCCTATGGACGCTTGCAACACCAGAGGTACCGTTTGACGCCCTTTTTGAAGAGCCCCATGCTGTACTCCTGTGGGAAAACCATGGCAGGGAGTTCATTCCACAACCTGATCGTACGTGGGATAAAGTAGCGCTCGAACCGTACAGTACGGGATGGTAACGGTTCTAGGGTGTGACAATGAACTCGCTGCCGAGTAGTTGTAGTTTACCTATTGATATGATACAGTGAGGTTCTAGAGCGGAGTACCTGCATGTTATACTGAGGAACTGTCACATGAGACGTGATGAGTGAGGGGAGGGACCAGCAGTGTGACGTCACGTGTCGTCTTATTGTTCATCGACCAGTTGATTGACCGAGACACACTCACACAATAGACCTGTTCATATTATCATAATGTAATGTACACAACACATCACACCACGAGAATACTGCTGGTAATAGAGCTCCTAATCAAAGAAAAGTCAGGCATTTATATGATTGTGTATTTATATAATAATGTACGAGTCATTCAATTATAATGTGTCTCTCACTTATCATTGTCGAGCAGGTTTAGAGTGATCCTTACTTACACAGTTACATGCTGGATAATTAAGTTTATGTAACTATTATGTGACGGAGTAAGAATACAAGTGTCACCACGCCATCTCCTCGCGAGGGTGCTGTAAAAGTCAACTAAGGGATATTTATTGCACACAGATAATATCCTCTGTGAGAGATGGATAACTCGAAAATAAACTGTGTGCAAAGACGCGTGGTTAGTGCGGCCGCGGCACAGTGGAGCATAATCCCTCCCGGAGTGGAGGAAGACGCGTGTCAGTGCGGCCGCGGCACAGTGGAGCATAATCCCTCCCGGAGTGGAGGAAGACGCGTGTCAGTGCGGCCGCGGCACAGTGGAGCATAATCCCTCCCGGAGTGGAGGAAGACGCGTGTCAGTGCGGCCGCGGCACAGTGGAGCATAATCCCTCCCGGAGTGGAGGAAGCGCGTGGTCAGTGCGGCCGCGGCACAGTGGAGCATAATCCCTCCCGGAGTGGAGGAAGCGCGTGGTCAGTGCGGCCGCGGCACAGTGGAGCATAATCCCTCCCGGAGTGGAGGAAGACGCGTGTCAGTGCGGCCGCGGCACAGTGGAGCATAATCCCTCCCGGAGTGGAGGAAGCGCGTGGTCAGTGCGGCCGCGGCACAGTGGAGCATAATCCCTCCCGGAGTGGAGGAAGACGCGTGTTTCAATTAATGTGATTTAAATTAATAATAATTGTTATTAACTAGCTGTTGCCCGCGACTCCGTCCGCGTGACTACTGCTTCGCCTCTACTGGTCGTAGTGTGATGTTATACAAGCCTATAGCCTTCTTCCTCGATAAATGAACTATCCAGCACTAGAAGAATTTCTACATTAATTTATAAATATTTTGCGATTAACACGCTTATGGTTATCATTATTTCCATTATAATTTAGTTTGTTTACTAAAAGAATTTTTCAAATCTGACCAGTGGTTGCTGAGATTAGCACGTTCAAA
Organism: Orgyia antiqua; assembly: GCA_916999025.1. Classification (NCBI taxonomy): domain Eukaryota; kingdom Metazoa; phylum Arthropoda; class Insecta; order Lepidoptera; family Erebidae; genus Orgyia; species Orgyia antiqua. Next base: position 36,027,316 of record OU779866.1, read on the forward strand.
CAAACAAACAAACTCTTCCGCTTTATAATATTAAGTAGGTACTAGAGATAGGTAATTGTTTAATATGTGTATTATTGTGTATAATACCGGTAGGTACATATTATAATAACATATTATTATTGTTAGTTTCGGTATATAATTACCTAACTAATATTGAATATAAAGCTTAGCAAGTTAATTGCAACATATTTAAATCAATTTAAATATACGTGCTTGTATAAAATTGGTGATTACAGTTATGATGTACCTACTTGAATATAGATTAGATCCAGGCGTCACTTGTTACTCATGAGGAATTGAGACCTTCAACATGTCATATAACGGAGTACGGTGATGTCCACGTTCTGTGGGCGTGTCCACATCAGTACTAGTGTACTAGTGTTGCCATAGTAACGGTGTGGTCAGCTCTGTGTGCTGTGTGTATCACATTGTTACATACAACTAACTGTATGTATAGTCTGTACCTGTACACTGTGTACTGTGTATAGTCTGTACCTGTACACTGTGTACTGTGTATAGTCTGTACCTGTACACTGTGTACTGTGTATAGTCTGTACCTGTACACTGTGTACTGTGTATAGTCTGTACCTGTACACTGTGTACCTGTACACTGTGTACTGTTAGTGGTGGAGTTACCGATTGTATTGGGCGAGGTCCCACCAATGTGATTACATGTATTTATAAATAATTACATTGGTAAGACCTCCAATAAGTGATAAGGAAGCTCTTGTAATGATTTACAAAAGCTTCCTTATCATTTGTTCTATTATACTTGATTGTTACAAGAAACTAATCCGAGTGTCTGACTAGAACATAATAAACAACCCGCAGGTGTGCGTGTGCTGACTCACTATATTCGATAGTTATAATATGTAACATAATATTATATTAGGTAATGAAACAACAGCTGCTCATGTATAGTAATCAGTTTCTGCAACATTTTACACTGCAGCTTCACTCCTGTTAATAGCAGCGTGATGTTATTATAGCCTTCCTCGATAAATGTACTACTATCCAACAATGAAATAATTGTTTAAACCTGACCAGTGGTTCCTGAGATTAGCGCGTTTAAACAAACAAACTGTTTAGCTTTGTAATAGTAGTGTGAATTAGTTTCAGTGCATAAAATAATTGATGTTTTTCTATTACAAGTAGGTACCTGGACCTGGCCTGGTACATACAAGTAGGTACCTGGACCTGGCCTGGTACATACAACTACAAGTTGCATCATTAATAATTGTATGTGTAGCTTTACTCTGTGTTTGTTTCATCACAACTACATATTATATCTCTATCCTTTAGATATCTTTCTTATTCTTACATATAAAATTCACGTGTCACAGTGTTAGTTACCGTACTCCTCCGAAACGGCTGCACCGATTTTTGTGAAATTTTACATGCGTATTCAGTAGGTCTGAGAATCGCGCAACATCTATTTTTAAAATTTTTTTTTTAGTATGGCAAAACAACATTTGCCGGGACAACTAGTCTAATATATAAAATTCGCGTGTCACAGTGTTAGTTACCGTACTCCTCCGAAACGGCTTGACCGATTTTTATGAAGTTTTACATGCATATTCAGTAGGTCTGAGAATCGGCCAACATCTATTTTTTGACGCGACGTTGAATTGTAATCGTTGAACTTAACTGTGATGTGCTTCACTCTTTGTTATACATACATATATGTGCCGTCTGCTCCGTCTACGGTACACTTCAACATAAATTAAAGTAAACGAGAAAAATAACATTAATTATGATTTTATTAAGACAACGTCGAGTCTTAACTGACAATTATTACCTGTAGGTAAGTGATGGAGCTACTTTACAATACAGCTAGTTTTTGTTTGTGACGCAAACTCTATTGAACGAAATTGCACGAAAATTGGTACAGAGATAACTTATAGTCCTAATATTATTATTTCTATAACAAGTCTGTACGTGATTATAAATGAAAACGTTTGGCAAATAGGTATCGTACAAATATTACTTATCTTCGCCTTTTTAGGGTTTCGTACAAACCCTTATAGGATCACTCCTATGTCTGTCTGTCTGTCAAACTTTTTTTACTCAACAACGGCTGAAGGTATCAACTTGAGACTCATACCAAATGTAGATCTACGCGGTCCCTTACTTCAAAAAATATAATCAACCTGATTTCTCTACGGAATAAGGAAATATTAAAAAAAAATGAGGAGCACATTAGCGCCGTTTGACTAGTTTTCGCCGCAATTCAGGAATCAAAATTCAGGGCCTTCTACCGATACTCTAGAGACTTGAAATTTGGCTCAGAGTTAGACTAGATACTGGTGATATTATCCGAAAACTTTGAATTTCTTATGACATTACGCGAAAACATTATTTTTCAAAGGTCATATTTTTCCAGGATCAGCACATGAAATTTGGAAAAGCGCCATCTAACACGTAACAACCACAACATAGCGCACGTCGACGCCCATTTTCCACTTTTGTTTACAAAAATTTTATTATATTTAGAATTTTGGAACTAAAGTGCTATTAAATTGTTAATGAATTAATTGTTATTATTGAGATAGAAAATACATTTACATAATATGGGATTTCATGTTCAAAGAATTCCATTTTTTCGTTTGTACTCTGACGTCACTTCAATTAAAGTTAAAATATATACATATTTCCTATGTAGATGGCGCTAATTGATTTAAATTCTCGCTATTAAAATGTTCATTGTGTATTTAGTAGGTAATTCTACTGCATTTTAGTATTCTGGCATTTACCTACGTATTAGAACTACACAAATAAAGGATTTTATTTAGTTAGCTGGCAATGACACGAATGTCACGAACCTCTATTAGATGAATGGCTTTTGTAAACACAATAATATGAATGCAGCTAAATGTATCCGCCACCCGCCACATTTACAACGCCAAAATTAACTGTAGTTTATAATTTATCTACACTTTTCAATCTACATAATATGGTCTTATTCATAACGACTTAACGGAGGTTTAAACGAAGATTTTTTTTTTTAAACATAATTTACGCGTACCGATTTTAGCGAACTTTTAAACCTCTGATAAGTTAATATGAATAAGGGCCGATTTTTCAATCCCCAGATAAACAGTCAGGTAGTACTTATTAGATAGATAACAAAATATTGCATTTTTCAATCGTCAGTTAAGCACGATGTGGTCAATAACAGCCCTAACTGAGGAATGAATCTATCTACCTCTTGGACCGGCAGATAAACGTTTATTCAATAGATACAACTAGATTCCTTTATTGAAAGTATTAATATTTCATTGTAAATAATAATATTGTATAAATTCTGTATTGTAAATAATAGTTTTTAGTAATATTAGTTTAAACAAAACTACTTTTCATGGATTTAGACGCAAATCTTTATTTGTAAATCCGTGAAAAGTGGTTTTGTTTAAACGGATGAGTCTTGCGCGACTCATCCGTTTAAACGTGTTAGAAAATATTAGTTTATTTTATTTTATTAATTATTTACTGAAACCTCTCCTGAGTTGATCCTATCTTTCCAAATTAAACGTTAAAATTTTATAAAACAATTCTTTTCCTAATTTTTATATGGTAAAAGTTAATGTCAAAAAGAGAAAAAAAGATTCCAATATATAATAGCAAAATAATAACAAATCACTGACAATAAATGAAACTAACCTACAAAATCACCACACGAGAAAGAGAAAGTTAACAAATTTTATTTATCCATAAACGTAAAATAAACGAGTGTCAACACATTTGCTATCCTCTTTTATCACACAGTACACCATACGCGTGTCTCGCTTCCACAATATTGCAGTGAAGTTGGCAACATAAAAGTCACAGAAACTATTCGCTTGTTAGCTAGCCATTGAAAAATGCAACAATTTTATTTGTCCTTTTATCAATCAGATAAGTTAATTCTCTTGTTAGTTATTCATTCAGTTATTCGATGATTGAAAAATCGGCCCTAAGACCAATAGTAGATACGAAACCCTCAGCGTGCGAGTCCAACTCGTACTTGACCGGTTTTTATTTGTTTATTGAACAGTCGTTGTGCGGTAAACCTTCAAGTGTAGTCAGCAGTATTGGACGTGTTTATAGGAAGCGTAAGATGGATCGCTAAATGATTATTGCACTGCTGTTATTGTTTAATAGTTACAAAAGAAAAAGAAGATTCAAGGTTCATCCGTTTATTACGATTTTGAACTCTGAAGGGAACTATTTCACTTGAAAGTACTATGGGTTGAAAACTGAACAAGATACATTATGTATTTGATTATTTTAGTATGAGCATGTTCAGCAGCAGCTTCATTTGTCTCAGAGCGGTGACGTAATATCGCAGATATTTGCGATGCGATTTCACGGTTTTGTTCTGGAACTATATTAGTAAAGTAATACTGTATATTATTATAAAGTGTGTATATAATTACACTTTAGTCTCTATAACTGCCCTGTTATTGTTATATGACTCTTCTTTTTATTGTTGATAGTTTTCAAGATATTCAGTATTGATTTGCTCCTGTAAACTTGTCATTCTGCTGTTACTATTTTGTTGGTCGGAGACGGCGATATACTATGTGTTGTGTTCGTTCATACTGTGTACTATTGTATACTGTATTTGTATGTAGTTATATGACGACTATACAGTTTTGGTGTGAGTTGTAGTGATGAATCCTTGTAAAGTCAACTGTGTATCACATACACAACACATACATACTACGTACAACGTTACAGTAGGTAACTAACACTATGATATACATACATATAAGATAATTTGATGACATCATTTTAGGTTTTATTAATTCATTTATTTATTTGATTATTAAAAAAGAAAGTTGTTTAAGAGATGAGTGAAATCTCTTGTTGAAGTGTTGTATTAATTGTTGTAGTCACAGGTTGTAGTAGACTGTTAGTTATCACCTTCACCTACTTGTGGATACATTATGTATACAAAGTGTTCCAAGTTAACATTTTATACATTACTTGTAATTGTTTTGTGTTGTACTCTTAAGTAAATGTAGAATAGTTAGTCCTCATATAACACAATGTTACAGTTTGTTTGTTTGTGCGCTACACTACACGCTATCACCCGCGCACAACATTGGTTCACCACGCGGTGATGTAGTACTGATATACTGATCATCATCATACTGAACACAACAACATCATCAGAATGTCCATGTTGTATGTAGTACCTAGGTATACCGCAGTGACGTCACGCTATACACTCCATCACCCGACTCTGTCTACCTATACAAGACGCACCTACTTGAAGCAGTGGCCACCATACATGTGAGCTAGTGGGGTGGCGACATGCGTGTATACCCACAGACTTGGTAATAAACACACAACTAATTATACATTTCCGTGAAATAACCCATTGTTAAACATTGAACATAAAAAATAAGGAAAAAACCACAAGATGATTGGTTCAATATAAAAACTGTGTTATTCTGTCGACTCATGGAACTGGCTGTTATACATCTCCTAGCTAGCACTTGTGTATGGTGCTGCCATCTTACAACTATCAACATATCACCAAACTACTATGTACCTGCCTAGATGATTGTTCAGTACCTGAGTGAACCAACTCGCGATACACTCCATTAAACATGTAGGTACATAACTAACTTAGTATAATATGTAGGTAATTGTATTATAGTTCAATTCATTCATTCATTCATGATACCCGCACCTACACCTAGACTAGTATTACAAAGCTGAAGAGTTTGTTTGTTTGTTTGAACGCTATGATCTCACTAACAGCTGGTCTGATTTGGAAAATTCTTACATTGTTGGATAGTACATTTATCGAGGACGGCTATATAACATCACGCTGCGACCAATAAGAGTGAAGCATCAGTAATAAATGTTGTAAATTGCACGCGTACCAATCAAATGAAATGTAACTTGTATTAGTGTAAGTGGCGGGTAACAACTTACCTCGTCACGTATCTAATAATGATTCATGTGTTCCTCGAATGTTAATATTTCCTTTAATACTAAACCTCCATAATTGCTCATAATACGAGACACAAGACAACAACTTACATACAAACATTAATGAATATTTATACTTATAATAAATCTGTAGAAAAACAATTTTGAGTAGGTACATTGAATATATTTAAAAAAAACCTGTTAAGGGCCTACATCAATATTATCGTATATCATCGCCGACACGTACATATTAACACAGCCATTAGGCACAGAAAATGAAGAATTAGGGATACTTTTCCTATTTACTCAAAATCTACTAAATATATTTTAATTCTGATTTACGTGTTTCTATATATAATAGTTACTTATGTTTTGAAAGTTATTTCATTAGTTAATACGCGATAATAGACCGACAAATGAAAAAAAAAAAAAATTTGATAGGTTGTTTCGCTAAGATTTTCTATTGAGAAAACTTTTTTCAATCGCGTTTCTGAGTTTATGCGATCCTAGATCATATATTGAAAAAACATATACTTAAATATTAGAGCTCTAGCCATTCAATCTAAAGAAACAATGAAAACTTCGTACATAGAAAAATGCACGAAGCTATTTTGGTATCCTCGCACCTCGCAGGTAAACTCGCACACTTAGGGTTTCGTACCTACTAGACTTATAAACATAAGTAACTGCATTCAAATAATCATTTAATTAAACTGAAAACAACTCACCAACTTAATTTTGTAGTTGAAATATAGGGAATCGCCTACATTTCAGCTACTTCATAAGTTGGTATTAGTATAAACACTTTTTTACTTGTGATGTGATGACAAATTATAAGTTTTTGGATTTTTCCCTATATCAGCACTATATAGACTTGGTCTATGCCAAATTTCAAGGCTCTAGGGCAACGGGAAGTAACCTGTGAATTTTGATTCCCTAGCATAAGTCGAAAAATTCTTAAAAATGGTCGTTATTCGGTTATATTTTTTAAATGCGTAGAGGTGAAAGGTTGACTGAATTTTTTGCAGCAAGGGACCGCATAGATCTACATATCGTATGAGTTTCAAGTTGATACCTTCAGCCGTTGCTGAGTAAAAAAAGTTTGACAGACGGACAGACAGACAGACGGACACCGTAGTGAGACTAAGGGTTTATACGAAACCCTAAAAATAGTCCGATGGATAACCAAAAGAACCCATTTCCAGCATTTTTAAAATTTTTGTCTATTTGCCTGTTTAGATGTTTGTCTGTGCCACATCACATAAAATGTACAACATTACAGATATAAATGTTATAGGTGAAAATTGTACACAACTCAAGGTATTACTTAGTCTTTGTTTCATCGCAATCGGTCCACACAATCAAGAGATATTTAAATAACACAATTATTTTTTATGTAGTTACTTGCAACGTTTCTAGCGGCTAAAAAAGGAATAAAAAAATTGATTGGGTCGATCGATAAAAAATCGATCTACGCGTACGGAGCCGTAGCCACAGATAGTTATTAATATTTTACTATATAATATATAAATGTGAAATTTGTGAGTATGGAGCTTTGCACGTTTGTCACTCTTTCACGCAAAAACTACTGTAAGCATTATGCCATGTTACACTTACAATAAATTGACAAATTAATAGTCTCTAAATCTATAAAACTACTGAATGGATTTTATTTTTATTTTATGAAACTTTACCAGAGGACGCAATTTTATTTTTGAAACATTGGGGGTCAATAGAAGCTTAACTTGAATTTTATTGGGGTCGCCACCCTTGTCACCCGGCCGCCATCTTGAAAAAAGGTGTGAAACTCGGAAACTATGCGTCTTACAAAAAAATTGTTTTGACATAATTTGTAGCAAATTATCTTGCCTACAATTCCTACAAATATGTTTATAAAACTTTTTGCCCTAAATTGAAAATCAAAGTAGTTATAAGCGAAAAAGTGAGAAATTTTATATGTATTTTTTTTTAATTTCATCCATTTAGAACTCTGCGCTTTTACAGCGCTCCAAAGTTGACCGGGTTCCTCAATGTTCATGAGAATCCGATCAAAACGACATTCTGAACTTATTTTCTTATGTGAGCTTATCTTTTTTTTTTTTTAAAAACTACACTGGATTTTGATGCGGGTTTTTCGTTTCGTTTCGGGACTGAGTTCAGGAGAGTGCCTTTTTTGTATAATTTGTAGTGATAGCTGCTCACTTGACCATTCAAGTGAATAGCTATTACTACTTCTGTTCTGTTTTGAATTTTTGTTTTATTTACAAATTCTATTTCTTTTACTTTTTTGTTTCTTAATTGATACTGTCAAATAATGAGGGGATGAACTAGCACCTGCAACACAGTTTTGACTAGCGCGGGTGCTAGGGTGTCCATAAAATGTGGTACGAGTATGTGTATCTTATATCTTATATCAATAAAGAATTATTATTATTATTATTTTTGATTTGTTTTTGATATCGTAAATATATTTTTACAAAATTTTTGTTAAATTCGTATAACTTTACTATTTATTTCGTTCCAGAAATAAAATTGCGTCCTAAAAGAAATGCAAAGCTCATGTAACATTTCAATGGCCTACGTAGTGACATGATACAAACACTCTGTAACACACTCACAGGCAGTGGCGTGCTCAGGAATATGACACAGGGTATGCGGCGCTGTACTCAGTCACAAAAACTTTTTCTTTTATAGATTTTTAGCATAGCCACGCGACGGATCTCTAAGTCGGAAACCATGCCAACAGAACAAATTTAAATCTGAATATCCCGAATCAGTCCACACTGTACTAGAATTACTAAACAATAACTACGTACGTACATACATACGTACATGTACGTATGTACATACGTTTCATAATTTTTAACATGAAATTTTCGAGTTACATTACCTTTTTGCTGGCTTACTTGTCGTAACTCGGGTACACAGAATCTTTTCACTGAATGACAATTGTGAGACCTTGTTATTTTTAATTTTTAACAAACACACACTATCAACACACATTTCACAATCAAATAACATTTTAAAATCAACAAACGAAAATCCATACAATTATTAAATTATAGAAACTCAATATTAAACAGTTCAATGAATCACATGAAAAAATAAAATGTCCTCCGTCGAACCAAAATATTTCTGCTATTTAAATAGATAAAACTAAAAATGCATAGTGTTCATACGTGATTTATTAGACTTCCGACTATTATATTTATTCGGATTATAGGTAACGAACGAACGCCGAATACTCGCGGAAACATCTGATCGCCAAAGCATGCCGCATGAGATACGGTACAAGGCGTCTTCAATATGCAAGCCTGTGTGCGTTTGTAAACTGTGCACGGACACCAAAATTTCTACACACATATGAACTCATGGCATGGTGTCGAGCTTATTTTCGTCCGTCTGACCAATATTATTCCTTCGCCAAACGCCTGGTAAAAAGCACCAATTTGCAAGCACATATTGGTGCTATTTATGAATTATTAGGCGTTTTTAAGTTATAATATTTTGTTTAATAAATAGTAAATAAATGAATAAAGTCATCTAAAACATACGAACGTTTTATTAAAATATCTGTGAATGGCAAGTAAAGCAGCGCTTTTCTGCCTTTATGGAGCGCACGCCCCTGCTCACAGGTCCTGTGTAGATATAGTTAGATGTACGGAGACATAGTAGAGTGAGACGAGACAAGATTCATGTTTATATGATATTTGAAAGTAAATTCATAGACTTACTAGAACCTCCTTGAGTAAACTTGGACACGAATTAAGCTTCAATATGTATAGGTTATTGAGGAGCAACACACCTGTCTGTGTGTGTGTATAGGTGAACAATAATATAATATCAATGTTTGTTACAAAGTACCTACTAAATAAAGTACCTTACATGTAATCATAATTTACATGTAACATAATTAAAGTACAACATAATATACAGCAGTTAGTTGCAGGTCGGTCGCGGTTGTATCACGCTCACTACATTACATTGTGTAGTCACAGACGTACCTGTAGCTGTAGTTGTTGTATCAGATGTACGCGGGCGCGCTGCTGGCGACTGCCGCGCGGCTGGCCTGGGACCCGAGCACGTACACGTGGTTCAGGTTCCTGTGTGCGGCCCAGTACCGCGCCTCGGCCGCCTACGTGCTGTGCGCCGGCCTGTGGCTGAGCGCGCTCGTCTACGTGTGGGCGGCGGCGCGCGCGCTGCGCCTCTACGCGGCGGGCGTGGCGCTGCTGCTGCTCAGCCAGGTGGTGTACGGCGCGTGGATGGGCGCCTCGCTGGCGGCCTGGTGGAGGGACGCCCCCCAGGCCGAGCTGGCGCGCCGCGGCGTCGACCTGCTGCACGACCTCAAGCCGGCGCTGCTCGCGGTCGAGCGGTACCGCGACGTGGCGCGCCCTCTCTACGATATGATAGAGGTATACCACTCACCCCGGCTCCGGCACCTGACTGTACTCGCTCACAGACAGACGGACGCTCACCCTCGTGCTGCTGTTCCAGGAGGTGGAGCGTGAGGCGCCCAACAACGCGTACGTGATCGTAGTGTTCGGAGTGGTGGCGCTAGTGTTGCAGGTCAGTACTACCTGCATACCTGTGTATAGTGTTGTGTTAGTGTTGGTTGTATGGAGCCAGGTGTTATCTGTTAACTCCACGTGCAGGTGGCGGCTCTTGTGATGTCCTGGCGCATGTCGCGACGCTCGGAGGGCGCCTCCCTGGTGCGGGGCGGGCCGGAGCCCGGCGCGGACGACGACAGCGAGGGAGCCGACCCGCCCGCCTCGCCCGGCTGGAGGAAGAAGGCCAACCTGCGCATGTACACCATACTCGACAAGATTTTCTAGCAGGTACCACCTACTATACCTCCTACCTACTATCACTGTATCCATCACGAACCTGGATAACGGATATCGTTTTGTTTATTTTATCAGTAGAGGTCTTTGAATTCCATGATTGAGCGGACATACATTTAAAATGTTAATCTATCGTTTAGTAAGGTTTTAGCAAAAAAGAAAGTAATAGAAGCATGGATACACTCTTCATCTATATGGCGTTAAAATTTTAAAATCGATTTAATCTTCACGAGGAAAGCAGCGGACTACGAAACTCCTTATTTTTCAAAAATTTTGTAGATAAAATCTAGCCTTTCGGCTTGGCACTCGGAAATAGGAAATGAAATGAAATGAAAAATCATTTAGTAGTCATAATTTTTTACAAAAAAATATGTGCTATGACATGTCCAATTTTTGTTCCCTACCACCAGTTTAGGACGCAGTCTGCTGAGAAGAACCTGCGTAAGAAACTCAGCAGAGCTTTTAATTAAATCAATATTTTTTTAAATTAAATGTTAATTATACTTACAATGCTAATAAAACTTTACAATATAGAATATGTATTGCTCCAGAGTAACCTACTCCCAAGCTTTATCATCTTTAATATAATCAGAAATTTGATAATACCTACGCCTTTTTATTCGAAGCGACCTTTATAATATTTATGTCTTTGAATTTCTCCCTTAGAGAATCCCGCGGACCTAGGTTATATATAGCTCTAACAGCGCGTTCCTGGAGCACAAATATCCGATTAATGTCCGCACAGCTTCCCCAAAGAAGAATCCTATAGCACATTACACTGTGAAAATAACGAAAGTAAACCATTCTAGCCGTATCTACATGCGTTAATCTTCTTCTAATTGTTTTCACCGCATATGCCGCAGAGCTACGAGTATGTTTGCCAAACATTTTTTCAATTTGTAGGCCCCACTGTAACTTCGAATCAATAGTGATTGTAATGTTTGTTATACTTATTGTATTTTCTACTTTTTCTTGAAATTTTGTATATAGATTCTGTAGTATAATTTAAGTATGTTTTATGTATCTTATTACCTTTCTTTGTGTTTCTTTTATACTATTTTGGTCTTAAAAATGTGTAAAATTTTGTTTATATTATTGTGAGTGACAAATGTCATGTCACAAATCTTTTACTTTTTTTTAATTAATTTATTTATTCTTAAAACGATAGAGGATGAATGACATTTGTTAACCTTATATTTTTTTTGTCCTCCTCTTAAAATTTGAATTGTAGAATTCTGGTATGGAATTAAAGATTTAAATTTAAAAATTGAAATTCGAAAACTTTGATGGATCTCGAGAAGAAATTCATTCAGCTAGAGGAATTGAGAGAGAACGGTAGACTGTTGGAATTCTAAGGTTTCCTGTGGATACTAAAAGGCATTCAGCTAGAGGAATTGAGAGAGCACGGTTGACTGTCCGGATTCTAAGATTTCCTGTGAATAGTGGATTGTGAATCATTTTAGAAAGGTCAGTGACTTAATCTTTAAACTCTGCAATACTTGAACTCTCCAGGCCTAACTACACTTAAGGTCTTGGACTTACTTTCTGAGTGGATTGAATCTCAATAATATAGCTGACTGCCACCACCTTGCTCTTGGGGAGCCTTTGCCGTTACTGCTATCATTGACTAATACCGCCTGCTGCCGTTGCCACTATTGATGAGGTTGACGAACTGAGTTGAAGACCTAACGAATTATTGCTCAACCGCCATACCAGAATCCCAACTAGATTGATTTTTTTAAACCCCAAATAGATTAATTTACGTTTACCTTTCCTTTTTTTTTATTTAAAGTGTGTTTTCCTTTTCTAATATAAACTCTAAATATTATCTTAATTCTTGTATTTTTTTTGTTACTTGTTAGGGTCCTAATAGTACCTTACAAATTAACAATTGTGACTTGCCTCTTTCTCTCTTGAAGGAGTGCAACGTTACATGATTCCTAAAAATATAGTTGACTGAACTGGTTCCAATCTTGCACCACTCAAATGTACATTGGTCTCTACTTGGGTAACATTAGGGATAGCAATACCTAACACAAATACCTATATTGTGAATTGGCTGGCTTTTGGGCTTGTGGGCTCTTAGCCCACTACAGAGCCAGGGTTACAGAGTTAGGTTTTATTATTTGAAACAAAAACTGTTGCTTATCCTATAACAAATAGACATACACCATCGCACACATTACATAAAGAACCATTTTGTAAACCGTTGCTATTTTTCGCAGCGCATGAAAAAAATATAATTACGATAGAACAAAATTTTTTTCTACGATTATAAATTTTTTTTTCTACTTTTTCTTTCTCTTTATAATATTAGTATAGAAGTATTGATATAAAATCTAATATATAAAATTCGCGTGTCACAGTGTTAGTTACCGTACTCCTCCAAAACGGCTCGACCGATTTTTATTAAATTTTACATGGATATTCAGTAGGTCTGAGAATCGGCCAACATCTATTTTTCAAACCTTTTTTTTTAGTGTGGCAAAACAACGTTTGCCGGGACAGCTAGTAATATATAAAAATATGGATAAAATGATAAAATACAATTATTGAATGTTGACATTCCAGGACGAGACGAGCGGTGACATTCCGCCGGTGAGAAGGGGCGCGCGGGGGAGGGGCGTGCGGGCCAGCCGCCGGGGCAGGGGGGCGAGGCGGCGCAGCGCGGGGGGCGGGGAGGGGGGACAGCTTTGTGCACGCGACGTGGCGTGGGGCGCCGTGCACGCGCAGCTGAGGGCGAGGCTGCCGCCCCCCGCGCCGCCCCCCGCGCCGCCCCCCTCCGCCCCCGCCGCCTCGCTACTGCTGCACCACGACGTGTAGACAACACGAAACACTGCTGCTGTTGTTTGTTCTGTTGTTGAGTTCAGAGAACAGGTCTACACTTACGTCGTCGTTCAAATGAAGCTCAAATACACTAAAACATGTCGCAGTCATGTTTATTTATATAAAAAAACTCCATTAAGTTTTGTCTCGAATATACATAATTATAAATGATGTTAATTTGTAAAAATATTTCAAACTCATTATGTTGTAATAGTTTAACTTTAGTATTTAGATGAATACTGTTTATTGAACACGAACACAATAGTACTACGACTACGAGGTACTCGCTCAACATGTAGATGTGTATGAGCACACAGCTCGCCGCAGCTCGGCGCCGAGCTGTGTGTTGCGCGGGGCCTGCCGCGTGCTCTCCTAGGAACCTATCATTATATTATGTAATGTAACGTTTAACGAACAGACTGCCATATTATGTAGATAGTTGTTAACGTAGCGCTAAGTGAGGCCATCTTATATTCCTAATTAGTGGTTAATATCAAACGGTGCATAGTTTATATATCACTAACACGTTAAGTATACCTACTTGTAAGTTTATATATTTATGTGATGTGATAGTGTGCGTGTACTGTACCGACATGTTGTCTGTAGTAGTGCCAACACACGGGGCGGTCCCCCGCTACTCCTGCGGGGATGTCACCTCGGTGGTGAGCCCCCCCCCTTCCTCTAGACAATAAGCGAGTGTACGCACACCACGTACACAGCACACTGGAGTCGCTCTTGTTAACTCAACTTAATAAATAAAATATACTTATATTATATTAATAAAGTGATATTTTTGTACAAGTCTGTTTTATTTCACCGAGCACATACACAGCCTGGAGTGGCACGGACCTCAATCACACTCACCATTTATTGCCACACATACTAGCGACCCGCCCTGACTTGGAGCGACCAGTGTTCCTCCTCCTAACCTAATCATAATAATAAAACTATTGCAAATAATAACGGTCGCCTGCCTTCAATACTTCTTGAACAGTGTTATTATTATTATTATTTATTTATTTATAATTTATGGAAAACTTACAGCTTACTATACATGAATAACAGTGTTACAATAAGTAGCATAAAGCCAATAACAAGTTTTCACTTATAGAACTATGATAGACATGAAAGAAGAAAAAGAAGTGTGAACATATAAATAGAGTACAGGTTAAAAGATTGTTACATACCACTTTATAAGTATAAACACAGTATCTATATATGCTGATATAGGTAATTAGCTACTGAAAGAAAGCTGAGCTCAAACATCTTCTAGCCGACGAAACGCTGACGGAATATGAATCAATATTGCACTGTTTGCATAGCTTGTTGTACGTTCTGATAGCTCTCACTAAACAACTATTTTGCCTATAATTTGACCTCACATATGGAGTGTTGTAGCGGGTATGTTTGCTCGGGATGTTAAATGATATTTTACTCAGCAATTCGGCACTGTCAATTTCCTTGTTCATTATCTTAGAGTTGAACAGAAAGTCGCCTATTTCGCGACGAGTACTAAGAGGCAAGAGATGATATCGCTTGCAAAGTCTAAGATATTTAGCGGACCTGTAACGCACCTTCTGGTGAAAGCAAAGATATTTGATAAATCTTTTTTGGATTCGTTCTATATGGTCGACATATTTGTGGTAGCATGGGTTCCTTAAGGAAGACGCATAATATTCTAAATTGCTTCTGACAAAAGTGCAATAGAGAATTTTTAAAGTTTTTGCTTCGGTGAAACAACTTGAAACACGCATCAGAAATCCAAGCGCCTTGGAAGCCTTACCGATTACAGCATCTACGTGCTTATCAATCATTAGTTTTGAGTCATATATTACACCAAGATCCCTAGCACAGTCCAACCTAGACAAAGTTTGACCGCCTAAGATATATTTAGTAACAACGATGTTTTTAGTTCTGCTGTAGGTGACTACAAAACATTTTGATGTATTTAAATTTAGTTTGCTTTTGCATTAAATCAGCCTGTAACGCTAGGGCATCATTAGGAGTTGTTATAGATGAATAGATTTCCATGTCATCTGCGAAGGACAATAATTTGGAGGAATGCAGACAAGTCTCAATGTCGTTAACGTACAATATGAACAAAAGTGGACCGAGCAGCGAACCCTGAGGCACACCACTGGGAATAGAAACCCACCTCCACATGTGGTTGTTGTATATGTATATGTATAGGGAGGTTCTGTTATACATTGTTCACTCAATTCATTTCTGTTTCTTAGAGAACTGATGACACATACACCCACACTGGTCGCTGTATGTGTGTGTGTGTTATCACGTTCAATATGAAACATTTCTCCAATCTTATTTATTATCAGTAGATACGAGGAGCACACAACTAACTGCCATCACTCTGTTACTGACTGCACGTCTGGTCACTCTCGTACTACACTATTATAATAAACTTGTATAATAATTAATTACTCAGCGGGCTCTTGTGACTGTGTGCGTGTTAGAGGAAGCAAGTGTATCAGTACATACACTACCAGGTATACACCCACATTGTAACATATGTTTCTGTATCGCGTCTTGTTCACAATCACTTATATTAACAACACGCTGTTTGCTACGTTTTCTTACGCGTGGAATTCAGAAAATTTTCCCCGTTCTTGCAATGTTTTCACTGATGCTTCGCTCCTATTAGTCGCAGCGTGATGTTATATAGCCTACAGCCTTTTTCGATAAATGTACTATCCATATATGAAAGAATTTTTCAAACCGGACCAGTGGTTCCTGAGATTAGCGCATTCTAACAAACAAACGAGATTAGTATAAATATGTTATGGAATGTTATATTGTGAGCTCCCTGTAGAGCTGGTTGTTTGGTGACACCGGCGCACTCTCTTGTAGGGGGGACACCCGCGGGGAGGGGGCACTACCGGGGTGAGGGGAGTCATGGTGCGGGGGGGTGAGGGGGACATGTTTGATAATCAGTTATCACTTGATTAGTGATACGAGGGGGGGGGGGGGAGATAACACACACACCGCGTGTGCTCACAGTACAGAACAGACGAGGGGCCCCGCTACTACGAGAGGCAGCTGGACGGTGTGCCGGGGGCCCGGGCACCATGGCGCGGCGCTGGGCCGCCTGCTCACTGACGCACGTCAACCTGCTGCTGACCGTGAGTGACCGCTGACTCGTTACTCACTCGTTTATAAGAAATCTGATGCATTTTTATCTATTTACAAGTAACGTATCTATGAGACACCGAGCAGATATAAATAAAATGAAGTGACAGGCACACACACACATTGCTATATTGTTGTTTACTTGTATACACCACGTTATAATAAAAGTTAAACATGAATGGTTACTGATATAGTTTCTTATCGTATTATCTTACACCTAGTTAATATGCAGTTCTATAATCAGGTCGACGATTTACAATCAACTCATTTCCCAACCTAAGCTCCGGGGCTTCCGAGGAGCTAGAGCATAGGCTCGCATAATGAGGGTTTTTATTATACCACGATAGATGGCGTTGCTGGTATATTATCCGCCTCTCGCCGCCAGGCCGCGCTACTAGTGAGCAAATTTTATTTTCTGCAAAAAATCTATTCATAATCTTGTATTATACTGTAAAGCTTTATCTTTACATTAATTTATAATAATAATTTAAAACACATTTAAGATAAGATAAGATAAGATAAGATAAGATCATTTATTTGTATGAATATGTGTACAATGGATGTTAGTAATACAATGGTTCAACATATTCTGTCCCATAACAGAGACGTACAAATTGTTAATAATTTAATGATAAAAATAAAATGGATAAAGTAACATGCCAAATACAAAATAATAAAATACTAATAATAAAATTCTAAGTCAATATTCAGCCTCTAAAATTGAGTCGTAACAGTATTTACATTATGCATACTACATATATAATATAATTTCCTAGAATAATTTTTAATGAATGAAATAATGAATACCATAATTAATAATCAACGTGTCAATATGAAATGTCAAGTTATATGAATAATAATACAAAATCATGTCAATATAATAAAAAAGTTCATTAAAATGGGTCAAAGCGAAGTTAGTATAAGTATAGATTATTTTAAAAGTTCATCAGCAAGGAATTCTTTAATTGTGTAGTAAGCTTTTTGTATCAAAAAATTTTTTAGTTTCTTTTTAAATATATTATTGTTAAGGTCCTTAAAGGCGTTAGGAATTTTATTGTATATAACTGGTGCCATACAAACAATGCTTTTACCCAAAAGTGCTGTTTTAGCTTTATGTATACACAGTCTATGTTTGTTACGCTGATTGCGAGTACTAACTGCTGATAGTTTCGGAAAAATGTCAGGATTCGTTTTTACGAAAACTGCTATTTCATAAATATATAATGATGTCAATGTCAGAATTTTATGTCGAAGAAAATATGGTTTACAACTGTCCATGACTCTCAAACCAAACATAGCCCTAACACATCGCTTTTGTAATTTAAATACAGTTCTTCTTTCAACTGAATTACCCCAGAATATTATACCGTATCTGAGAATAGATTCGACTAGTCCATGATATGCGGTAAGTAATGTTGAAACATTTACTTCTGATGCGAGTTTGTACAATGCATAGGAACGGCTACTAATTCTCTTACATAACTGTGAGACGTGAGCTTTCCAATTTAATTTGGGATCTATTATAAGACCGAGAAACCTAGCACTGTCAGCTGTATGAATATTACAGTTATCATATGTAATACAAATTTGGTCATTTTCAGGATTATAGGCTCTTTGACTAAAGTGGATTACTTGCGTTTTGCTAAAATTTATTATGAGATTGTTATTACGCAACCAAGAAATTACTTGAGAAAATGATTGATTGATGTCGTTTTCATATTCGTCAGAATTGCGATTCAATTTGCATGCTACTGTTAGTGTGCTGTCATCTGCAAAAAGAGTCATGGGCTGGTCAATTGTTTTTGGCAAGTCGTTAATATAAATGATAAATAACAAGGGTCCTAATACACTGCCCTGGGGAACACCATAGGCTACGGTGCGCTCCGCTGAAGTAGAAGTGACTTCGGTTTTTGTTTTAAAGTCTATTCTTGTAATTGCCGTGTATTGCTTTCTGCCCGACAAGTAAGAATCCAAAAGATCAAGTACATTACCTCTTATTCCATAGCATTCAAGTTTCGCCTTTAATATGCCATGATGGATTTAATTAATTTGTTATATTTTTTATAATAAAGAAAAACTATTTTACAATCATTTTTCAACATCCTCACTACATGTCCTTTTTCTATCTCCATCTCTAAATTTATTTCTTTTTATTTTCAAATTTTAAATTTTTTATTCCTTTTTTAAAAACAAATCTTAAGTGGCCTGTATCATTGTATAGGTTATATTCAATGATCACAACCTTTACATTCTCCCCCCCTTAGAGGATAAAAAAAAATTTTTTTTTCCAAAAAAAAAAAAAAAATTTTTTTTTTTTTAAGTTACAAAATACTGGACACCCTACCTAAGGTTGGAAAGCATTATAACAAACTAGAATGAACCAGATTAGATCCAGCTAGGACCTAGCTTTTCGAAGCAATACATTTCGAAAAACTTGAAAAGCAAAAAACCAACCAAAAATTGCCTTTCTAATCTTAGTTATCCGAACCACACTAACTACGATGCCCTTATATCATATCACTCTTTTCATAAAATATTAAACTACTTCATCTTTAAAATTGATTTATCCAATAATAAACAAGAGTGATAAGGCATCCTTAAAACTATCACACCAAGACACAAAGCATATATCATCAACAATCAATCAGAAAAATGTTCATCACCAAACAATTAATGCTCTTATAAAAACTATCGAGCTTCAATTATGAGGTCAGCATCATAGATCCGAAAGATATGCTAATTTAACAGCTTTCCAGCTTAATGAGAAAATTTACATAAGAAACCATTATAATTGACAGAATCCAGAGATTATCAAATTAAAATTTAAAGTATGCTCAGATAATACTCAACCTTCTTTTCAATTATTTAGGTATAATTTCTACTAAGTAATTCTGAATGCTCGGGAATGACCAATTTATTCCACATTTAGAATTCCTTCTCGTGAGATAAATTTACCAACCATTCTTCTACCACAAGTAACGTTTTAAATAATCAATCATTCTATTATCTAAGTAATTATAAACTATTCGCTAATCATTATTATCTAACTATTAGCCAATGAATAAAATAAAAATATTATCAGCAACCTCTCACTATAATACAACTTCTTTCAATTTTCAACCTTTCACATTTCTCTCCTAATGAACAAATACTTTACTCTAGCACCTACTTTCCTAAATCCTATCTTATGAGTTCTATCTCTAAAATGCGTGATATCCCAAAACAGGATTCCATGACAAATAGCCTATGGCCTTACCATGTTGCATTCAAAGATATTACCCGTTGATACGACTCATCCAACTAACCCTACCAAGCCACTCCCTTCGACATTATAACTCAATACAACCCATTATTATACCTATTAATCGTTCCACCTTAATACTATAATCATAATCTAGTACGAAATACTTACTATCCAATTACTATGTTAATATATTTATCTCACATTTTTAACTAAACATTCAAAATATAAATATGAAAAAATAATTAAATTTTTGATGTGGTTCCTTTTCATTGCATCTTTCTTATGTACAAATTTGCTGACGTCATTATGAAGTCTCGCCGATCCCGAACAATATGAAACACACCAAAATAAAACAATATTAGTAAATTATAATTATCACTATATATATAACCTTAATCTAATTGAATCACCAAATCAATTTACATCATTATGCAAATAACTATTGCGAACATTCTTGGTAATTTACTTCTTGGAACTCTTCCCTTAGTCTATCAAATACCTCCTGCACGCTTTTGCACGTGTCTTTAATGCCCCGGAAGAAAAGTAAGGCGTTACCCCTTAAAAATGAGGGCAATAGTGATAATTTTTCTTCTTCAGACGAGCATCTCTTGAAAGTTATTAAAGCGTAAAACATTTCTTCGAATTCATCTAGGCACTCCTGTGCGCAACCACCGAAAGTTATCGTGGCTAGTTCCATCTTAGTTATAAATAATTTATAAAAATTTAATAAAAAGATACGGCTACTTCTCTGATAATAAATATTTATCCTGTGTCGACCCTTTGCTCGTCAACACATCCCTGGGCGTAGGAGCTGGTTTACCAATCGGGCCGCTATACCCGGCGCGCCTCTACCATTTGTAAAGCTTCTTCTTTACATTAATTTATAATAATAATTTAAAACACATTTAATTAATTTGTTATATTTTTTATAATAAAGAAAAACTATTTTACAATCATTTTTCAACATCCTCACTACATGTCCTTTTTCTATCTCCATCTCTAAATTTATTTCTTTTTATTTTCAAATTTTAAATTTTTTATTCCTTTTTTAAAAACAAATCTTAAGTGGCCTGTATCATTGTATAGGTTATATTCAATGATCACAACCTTTACAATACATATAAGTTTTTGAATGTTTCCCTGAGTGTCAATACTATATAGGTACACAATTCAATGTGTCTGGAGCTATAGGAAATAAAATAACCGGTGAGACGAGACCGCAGGAGACAATGATACCAACTCTACGCTCATAATTAATTAAAAAATTAACGAAATAATCAATTAATCAAAACACTAGTGTCCGACCGAAACTGGTTTTCCGGTCGAAACCGAAGCCGAAATTCACGTGGTCAAGTATAAAATTTCTTAAAATACTGAATTTTAGTGCATTTTACCTAATTTTGCATTAATTGGGGCATGAAATGGAGACACAGTACTTATAATAAGTTCGTTGGAATCATTTATTTATTATAATTTAAAAAAATATTAATATCTTTTTTTTATAATTTTTTTAAATTTTGTTCTCATAATTCCGGAACAGGGCCGTCAAAGCGTTGCCGCGGGAAACGAAGTTAGGCGAGCATGAGTGTGCGTCAACTGCGACACAAGTATCGGTTTCGGCAAAAGTTTCGGCCGATTTTGCCCGAAACCGAAATTGCCGCCGAAATTTGATTTTTGGACGAAATTTTCGGCCAACCGAAACCGAACATTCGGTCGGACACTACAAAATACAGCATACTTACTCGTATTCGTGTTTTAGTTTAGTTGTACACATAGAATTGGTACCAACGTCAAGGAGCGAGGCCATACTGTAACATGTCTCTGGTAAAGTATCACGCGTCTCAGTCAAAGGAGTCGTAGAAGTAGCGTCTGTTACACGTCACGATACAGCGCGGGACTGTTGTGTGCAGATGTTCGGTGGGGCGGCCCTCGCCACAGCGGCGCGCCTCAAGTGGGACCCGAGCACGTACGTGCTGCTGCGCGAGGTGCTGCCGGCCGAGTACCGCGCCGCCGCCGCCGCGCTCACCGCGCTGGGCGCCGCGCTGCTGCTGCTGCCGCACCTCGCCGCCGCCGCGCTGCACGCGCGCTCGCCGCGCCTGCTCTACCTGGTAGGTAGGGCGCCCCCCGCCCCCTGGTGCGCCCCCCGCGCCGCGCTGTCACTCACTGTCTCCGTCTCGTGTGCAGTACGCGGCGCTGCTGGTGGGTGTGTTCGTGGCGGAGGCAGCCTTCTGCGCGTGGGTGGCGCGGCGCGTGCTGGCCTGGCTGGGCTCGCCCGCCGCCCAGCCCTTCCTCGACGGTATCAAGCTGACCCAGGAGATCAGGCCGCTGCTCGACATACTGAGCCACTGGCACCCGCTGCCCAAGCGCATCGACGACATATTGGAGGTTAACCGCATCTATCGCTAATGTAGTTCTGTAGTTTGGTTCAGTACGACGACGGACAAACATATCTACTGTATTAAGAGAGGCATTATTTTGAATGGTAAAAAATTTAATGTCATGGTACCTAGAGCCTGGGGCCTGAGAGTAATATTCGTAGACACAAGTTAAGCTTACATGCTTGTGTTATGTGTACCAGAATACGGGTAGAATACACATACTGCTTTTAATTTGTAAATGCATAGAAACACCCAGACGCAGTACGAACATTTGTATAACAATTATAAATATCACACAAATGATTGTCCCGAGCGGGAACAGAACCCGCGACCTCGTGATCAACAATGTTACTTGAATCGCTCAACAAGGAGACCCATTGATTTGATATATTATAGAATGTGTAATGTTTCTCTCTCGTTTGTTGAATATATTCATAAGCTGAGATCTGGTGGGCAAGTCGCGTATTTCAATGGTGTCACAATGGCATTACAATTTCTTAAATTCAATATTAAATTCTTAAATCAAAATTTAAAAAAAGATAACTACCAAACTTGATAAAATTCGCCACTAAACAATTAGTTATTTAGTGTTATTGCAAAAAAAAATGCAATAATTGATTGCTTATTGGAGAATTTTATCAAGTTTGGTAGTCTATTGTTAATTTTTTGAGGTTATAATGTGTCATTGTGACACCATTGAAATACGCGACTTGCCACTTGATCACAGATGTGTGTGTGTGTGTGTGTAGGAGGCTCGTGCGGACGGGCCCCGCAACCTGTACGTGTGTGTGTGCGGCGCGTGTGTGCTGCTCGTGTCGCAGCTGATGGGTGTGGGGCTGGCGCTGGTCGCGGCGTCGCCACGCGGCACCAGGTGCGCTCAGGGAGGGTGTGAGCGGGGCGGCCTCTTTTCTTCTTACTAGCTTTCTCTTTTACTCCAGCTCAAAAAGAAAGAGTTAGAAAGGCTACTAAATAGGCTCGTTGTCATTTATTTTTCTTAAACTAAAATAAGAAGCAGGCCGGGTTCGTTGTACCGAGTGTTACGTCTAGATCTATATCGTAAGTCTATGGGTGCGCACCACACACTACTTAATATTCAATCGTTATTTTTGTTTGTATGTCCCTATTTGATCTTATATGTCAAAAACTACGAAACGGATTTCGATGCATACTATGGCGTTCAAATGAGAATGGGATTGAACCCGCGCCATGTGACGTCGTAGCTGTCGATTCGAACAATTTTAGTAGGATCGGCAAAACAAGATATTTTTATAAGTAATATAATTTATTTATCACTTTATCGTTTACTCATTTTCGAGCAGTTAGCGAGATAAATACAATTACAAACAATAGCAAATCGAGACAAATACAAAATAAAAACACTAACAAACAAAAACTGCGACAAATAACAAAATCGTTGCTTAAATTGTTTTATATTTATAGACGGGCCTCGTGGTGGAGTGGTTTATATAACGGACTGCCGATCATGAGGTCTCGGGTTCGATTCCCGGTCACTACAATTATTTGTGTGATGTTTTTAATTGTCATACATATGTTTGTACTGTGTCTGGGTGTTTATTATGTATTATAAGTATGTATTTACAAAAGAAAAGTAGTTTATGTATTCTATCCGTATTCTGGTACCCATAATACAAGCATAATAAGCTTAGCTTGGGACCAGAGGACGTTCTGTGAAATGTCCATGAATGAATATTGATTGACACATAGTAATATGTACTGTACTAACAAATTATAATAAATATGACATGTTATTTAATATGTGTAAGACGTATGTATAAGATGTGGTTGCCTTTAAGAAATGAACACCAGAAATGTAACCTTGACTGTACTCTGTTTGAATTGTTAAGAGGATACCAAAATAGCTTCGTGCATTTTTCTATGTACGAAGTTTTCATTGTTTCTTTAGATTGAATGGCTAGAGCTCTAATATTTAAGTATATGTTTTTTCAATATATGATCTAGGATCGCATAAACTCAGAAACGCGATTGAAAAAAGTTTTCTCGATAGAAAATCTTAGCGAAACAACCTCTCTCATTTTTTATTTATTTCAATTGTCGGTCTATTATCGCGTATTAACTAATGAAATAACTTTCAAAACATAAGTAACTATTATATATAGAAACACGTAAACCGGAATTAAATTATATTTAGTAGATTTTGAGTAAACAAAAAAAATATCCCTAATTCTTCATTTTTAGGGTTCCGTACCCAAAGGGTAAAAACGGGACCCTATTACTGAGACCCTGCTGTCCGTCCGTCCGTCCGTCCGTCCGTCCGTCCGTCCGTCCGTCCGTCCGTCTGTCACCAGGCTGTATCTCAAGAACGGTGATAGCTAGAGAGTTGAAATTTTCACAGATGATGTATTTCTATTGCCGCTATAACAACAAATACTAAAAATAAAATAAAATAAATATTTAACGGGGGCTCCCATACAACAAACATGATTTTTAGGGTTCCGTACCCAGTATCTCAAGAACGGTGATAGCTAGACAGTTGAAATTTTCACAGATGATGTATTTCTATTGCCGCTATAACAACAAATACTAAAAATAAAATAAAATAAATATTTAAGGGGGGCTCCCATACAACAAACATGATTTTTAGGGTTCCGTACCCAGTATCTCAAGAACGGTGATAGCTAGAGAGTTGAAATTTTCACAGATGATGTATTTCTATTGCCGCTATAACAACAAATACTAAAAATAAAATAAAATAAATATTTAAGGGGGGCTCCCATACAAAAAACATGATTTTTTTACCGTTTCTTGCTCGATACTAATAACGTTGCCTTATGTTGCATAGATAATGGTACGGAACCCTTCGTGCGCGAGTCCGACTCGCACTTGACCAATTTCTATACCTACTAGCTGTGTTAATAGGTACATGTCGACGATAATATTGATGTAGGCCCTTAACACATTACTTATAAAATGTCTAAACATAAAAAATATCTAAAACTTTTGAGTGATAATACTTGTCTTGTAAACATTATTAACAAATTGGGATTGTTCATAATTTTTGACCTTTTGTTTATATATTTTTTTTAGAATATAAATACTATTTTATGCAACTAATTTCAATATTATTGAAATATTCACTATATACAATTAAATATAAAAAATATGTACATTATAAAATAAATTAAAATTATATGTATAAATAGACTAGGCATCAAAGTATTCCTCCCCATCGCTGTCGACCGGAAGTGTGCCCAGAAGGCTGGCGGCATTGCCACGTATGGCAATGCTTATTTTCTGTACAAAATAAAGGCCAGCCTTCTGGTCACGAGAGGCGTCGATCAGTCGGCCCGCTAAATCTTTATAAAGATTTCGGGCACTCGGGCCCCATGAGCCTAGCGTTTCGACCCCAAACGGCGCAAAAAGTATTATAGAAAATAGAAAATAAATAGTAGTAGAATTTTTTGCCTTTTCCTGATAGACTTAAGAGGGCACGATACCAAATTATGCTCCATACAAAAATATGGGTATCGTACTTCCCTTTTTTCTTCGCGAAAGTTAAGTTGTCGAGTTTCAAAGCTCGCATATGTTTTTTTTTAAGAGGGTACTGTACTCCTCATTTAGGTATTTGCCTTAGGTATTGCTATCCCTATTTCCGAGCGCCGCGCTGAAAGGGACAAATATAGATGAAGCGGATTTTACCTACAAATTCTTTGCAAAAAGACGTTTCGTACTTCCGTTTTTTTTTCGCGAAAGTTAAACCGATTTTATTAATTTTTGCGTTATATTATAGATAAAGAGTATATCTATGCTCCTATCACTTTCTTTTGTGGTAAAACTTTACCAAATTTGTGTGATAGACGCTGCAACTTTATCTAAAGAAAACCGAAAAAAGCGCCGCCAAACTGGGCGGCACTCCCAGGGCGCAATGTAGCGGTATTGGCCCTGCGCCCTACACCCTGCCCCCGGCAGTACACCAGAGGGCAAGTCTGCTAATACAATGTTGTCACAATGATCAGTCACTGACGCTATTACGGTGCCATAATGGCGTCATTTGTGACAGAAAATTAAGTTTGTTGTCATAATAACGCCATAATGGCGTCATAATGGCAGAATTTTATCAAGTTTGGTAGTCTACTATTAGTTTTTTGTCATAATGACGCCATTATTGCGCCATAATAGCGTCAGTGACTGACCATTATAACAACATTGTAATATGATTGTAATAGCAGAATTAGCAGACTTGCCCTCCCAGGTACCTGTGTTAGTTTTGTGGAAGCGTGACAATTCTTCAGGTCAAGACGAACTAACTTAAAATCTGCGTTTCACAGCGTTAATAAATTTACAATAGTACAAACTTACCCTGTTTTGTTCTTCAACAATGTCTTCACCGTGTCACCCTAGCTATTGCATAACTATCGATTAAAATATTGGCCAATATTAAAATAAATAATCAAGCTTACCTAGCTTATTCAACAACACAACACGGGTAGACCACGGGCTCCTGATGACATCAATCGTCCCAATACAATTACACTATCACAATTATAGTTCAATTTCAAAATAGTTCAATTTACATTAAATATAGACACACAAATCGTATTAAGTATGGAGACACAAAATTCACTAGTTTTTATAACACATTTATGTCCAACAATTTGGCGAGGATTACATTTCGCGGTGACATTTCAAGGTTTTGTTTTCAATTGTAATTATCGATTCACACAACAAGGATAATTAGTTTTATCAACAATTAATTCTAGTGACAATTTTTAACCTTTAAAAACCGTTGCGAGAACACGTGACAACTAGTCACAATCGAACGTCAACTCGCTTTCAACTCGATTTTTCAACTGAGGGGCGCCCGACAGCCGCGTCGCGCGCGGGGCCGGACTGCGTCCGCGCAAGGGCCGTACTCCCGCGTATTTATACGATAAGTTAATAGTTTGGTACATAACATCTACCCGCCTCGGCCAGGACTACCTGGCCGCTAATTCACTGGCAGTCGCGACAAGGTTGATACAGCTCTCTTCAAAATTGAACCGTCCACCCGGACCTCAGCAAAACGGGGCACTCCATCTGCTCCAAAGACGAGGTTGAGAATGCGCCCCCTGCGCCAACACAGTGGCGGTGAGTTAGCGTCCTTAACCAGAACGAGGTCGCCAACATGAGGTGGATCAGTCTTGTCGGTCCACTTAACGCGCTGCTGGAGAATGTGCAAATATTCTAAATTCCAACGTTTCCAAAAGCTCTGAGTGAGTTGTTGGACCAATTCAAACCGCGAGAGACGATTAGGTCTCACATCAACAAGGGGATATTCCGGCAGGGCGTTCAGTGGCTGCCCAATCAAAAAATGGCCCGGCGTGAGGGCTTCCAAGTCGTTAGGATCTGAAGAGATCGGGCACAACGGGCGTGAATTCAAAACGGCCTCGATTTTGCAAAACACAGTTGCGAGCTCTTCAAAGGTCAATACAGACTCGCCAATTACCCGTCGCAAATGTGTCTTAGCAACCTTTACTACGCTTTCAAATATTCCTCCCCAGTGGGGACATGACACGGGACTGAACCTCCAAGTTATTCTACGTGTAGCTAGTCTAGACGCAATTTCAGTCTCGTTAGCCGACAAAAAATCATACATCGCTTTTAAATAGTTGTTTGTGCCTTTGAAGTTGGTACCGCAATCCGACCGAATCAAGGACGGTAGTCCTCGTCGTGACACGAATCTATCTAACGTCGCAACAAATGCCTCTGTCGAGAGGGCTGAGACGAGTTCCAAATGTACCGCCTTGGTGGACAGACAGACAAAGACGCACAAATAAGCCTTGACAGTTTTACTGTTCCTGAGGGTCGAGGTTTTAACAAAAAAGGGGCCTGCAAAGTCCGTACCAACTCCAGCAAAGGGCCTTATCTCAGTGACCCGATCCGAAGGAAGGTCACCCATGATAGGCTGCATGGTAGGGGCCTTGAGCCTATAGCAAGGCATACAACGAAAGACCACACTACGGATCGTCCGACGGGCCGATAAAATCCAAAATTCCCGTTGCAAAATGGCCAATAAGGCATTACAGCCGGCGTGGGAGTTCTTGATGTGACGATCAGTCACCAACAGGTTCACCAAGTGGCCACTCTTTGGCAATAAGAGGGGGTGACGAGATCCATAAGGGAGGTTTGCGTTCCTAAGACGCCCTCCGACACGCAAAAGACCCTCACTATCCAAGAAGGGGTTCAGCTTACAAATGGCTCCAGACAGCTTGGATTTGCCTTTCCTCAAGATGTCAATCTCGTCTTCAAAATGTGCCTCTTGCACAGAACGAACCCAGTGAAGAAGAGCATCTTGGAGCTCTTGTGGCGATAAGAAGGCCTCCAAACATTTGTTCTGTGGATGTCTACAATTTCTCATAAAGCGCTTGATCCAAGCGGTGACACTCAACAATTTGTCCAATGAACTGTAACGATTAAGTAAGAAATCGGGGTCGAACGGACGGTCCTGCCGTTCGAGCGCAAGCGTTCGCAACCCGGGCAGTGCGACAATGTCTAAGGCCGGAGTTCGCGGCCAATTAGATTCTGATCTGGTCAACCACTCAGGTCCCCACCACAGAGAGTGCTCAACTAAAAGGGGGGCCATACATCCCCGTGACGCACAATCAGCAGGGTTGACCTCGCCAGGCACATGCCTCCAAACCAACGGGGTCTCCGATTTCTGTATCTGAGAGACACGATTTGCTACAAACACCTCTAAGGTGTGAACTGACGTCTTCAGCCAACATAGCACAATTTGACTGTCAGTCCATGCATATATCGTGGAAATGTCAATTGACGTGCACAAGGTGGACATGACGTGATTCAAAAGGCGAACAAGAAGGGCCGCCCCTGACAACTCTAACTTAGGGATTGTCAAGGCAGTTCGAAGAGGCGCGACCTTGCTCTTCGCCATGACCAACAACACTTTCACCTGACCATCTGTGGTCACGGTGCGCAAGTATACAGCTGCTGCGTACCCACGTTCCGAAGCGTCCGAGAAACCATGAAGGGACGCGGTGTGCTTCCCTGGCGGAAGCAGAGCACGGGGTAACGATATCCTATTGATGGCAGGCAATGAGGAAGCAAATAGGAGCCAGTCCTTCAAAACAGCTTCGCGAAGTGGCTCGTCCCATCCAAGACCTGCAGTCCAAAGTCTCTGCAGGAAGCATTTGGCCCAGAATATGACCGGGCATATCCAGCCATTGGGATCAAAGGTTCTCGCGACAGTCGACAGAACCAGTCGTTTCGTCCAAGTGTGATGCGAATCCAAATTGACATTAAATGTAAAGATGTCCTGGACTGGTCTGTACTGGATTCCAAGCACTGACATCATGGTAGGGTTGTCACGGTTCTCAAATAGGTGAGGATCCTGCTGGTGGTCATCCGGTAGCCCGTCCAAGAGCGCAGGTAAGTTGGAGATCCATTTACGCAACTCATATCCTGCGGAGGCTAGAATGCCAATCAACTCGTCACGCAAGAGCAGGGCCTCTCTCTCCGTGGCCGCGCCAGTGCACACATCGTCAACATATAGGTCCTCCTTCAAAATGGCGGCTGCGCGAGGAAACGACATACGCTCTCGATCCGCGAGCTCCCAAAGCGAACGTATAGCCAAAAAGGGACTAGACCGCAGCCCGTAGGTGTTCGTGTTGAGCTCGTAGACAAGCATGGGATCTTGCTGGTTTTCTCGCCACAATATCAGCTGGTATCGGCGATCATCCGGGTGAATTACCGTTTGCCTGAACATCATCTTGATGTCAGCCACAAAAACAAATTGATGACGTCGAAACCGCGTGATGACGTCACAAAGGTCCTTCAGCAATTTGGGACCAGGATGCAGACACTGGTTCAATGACACTCCTGAAGTAGTCTGCGCAGAACCATCAAATACTGTGCGTAACTTACCACTGGATGGTTTTATTACAGCATGATGCGGGAGAAAGAAGTGCTCCGTCGAACGCCAATCCAATTTTGACACAGACATGTGTCCCAAATCCTCATACTCCCGCATGAAGTCAATATACTTCTCCTTGAGTAGTGGGTCCCTGCTCATACGGCGTTCCATCGCCAACAAACGCTTCTCTGCAATAGGCCGCGAGACGCCAAGTGGCGGACGTACGGCGAGAAATGGCAATCTTGTCATGATCCGGCCAGAACGGAGATAACTGGTGTTGGTCTTGTAGAACTGCTCACACTCTTCATGCTCCGGATCAGAGCGGGGAGCTTGTGGTGGCTCCTCCACTTCCCAGAATCTCTGCACGGCGTCAGAAAGGGCGGACCCCACCATCAAGGCCGTTCCAAGTTCGGCAGGGGGGGGAGTCCTCAATACAGGCCCCATCAGTGCGAACCCAAATATGGTCCGGAGGGCTACCAAGCCACCTGGCTGCAAAACACGATCCTTGCCGAGTAATATTTTACCCAAAACATCGGCACCAAGCAACAAATCGACCGTGCCAGGCAGGTCAAATTTAGGGTCAGCCAAATTCAAATCCGCGGTCAATTTTACCGCATCCGCAGACAAACGAACTTGCGGGTGATTGCCCAAGATATTCTCCATCACAATGGCCGACGATTCCAACGTCGGACGTGGAGAATTTGAGGGGGAGAACTCAAACAAAACACGGCCCTCAACCGTGGCCACGGGGGCGTTCCCGACACCCCTTATTACATCTGAATATTTTTCAATAGTCTGGCCAGTCTGCCCTACCAACCAAGACGAGGCTATGCACCCCTGTGAGCCTGTGTCCAATATCGCTCGGACTACAACTGAGGCGCCCGTCCGTCCCCAGACCCTGACATGGGCCGTAGGCAAGAGGACGGTCTCAAAAGGGGGCGGTGCATAGCGGGGGCAGACGCCAACATCCTAATGTTGGCGTGGCGGCGACTGAGCGCCGTTGTCCCGAGACGGCAAATCAAAGTGCGGGTAGTGCCTAAACTCGGCCTCCTCTCGGTGACGACTGCCACGAGCCATAGACGGCGGTTCGTAGCGCCTGGAGCGTCCGTACCGAGGGTTGCGCGTCTCCAAACGGGGACGTTCCGCCAGAGGGGGGGACGGTAGTGGTACCGGACGTGCGTCACGGTAATCGTGGTACACTACCGGAGGTGATCTCGCTTGATCACGTGGAAGCGGGGAGGGCGAGCGGGACACAAAGGTGCGGGATTGAACCCGGGGCCCGCTTTCATACCCGCCCGTGGGGCTGCGCGCCGAACCAACTCGGCGATCGATGGCAGCACAGTCTGCGCGGCGTGGGGGTGATGAGCCGGACTCCAAATTGCGGGACTGGTCCCGGTGTCCACTGGCATACCCGCCCGAAGGCGACCCCGCGTGGTCGCGACGGCCATTCGCGTTGGCGCACAGGATTTTCAAATGGTGCCCTCCGCAAATAGGACACGGGTGAGTGTCGGGGCAGGCGCGCTGGTAATGGTCCCCTAGGCAAGAGAAACACCAGCCGCGGGCCTGGGCAATCCGCCTACGAGCGGCCACGTGCAGGACCGCGAAGTCTGGGCACCGCACCGTTTGGTGTCCCTGCGACTTGCAAAACCGGCAGTCCGGTGGCGCAGCTTGAGCGACAGCGAAGCGGGCGGCCGTACCTCCTCTTGGTGCAGGTTGGGCATTGCGCCGTTGGTTGGTGGGTCTGGGACGTGATGCTTCCACCGGCGTGTCGGCGACCATGACGTCACCCATGCGACACTCGTCCTCCAGGAACGTCAGGAGCTGGTCAAAGGTAGGGAGAGCAGATGCCTCATCCCTAGTGTGCCCCTGTTCAAAACGTGCCCTCAAAGACACCGGCAATCGCTTGAGCACAATACGCACTAGTAGGTAAGACCACTTGGCAACCGGCAGTCCTAAGCGGTTGAGCGAATTGGTGGCTATTAGGAGGGGGTTCAGCAGCTCGGTCCTCAACTGGGCAGCATTGCTCACGACGGGAAGGTTCAAAATCTGGTCGACGTGGGTATCTGCCAGACAGCGCTGGTTGTGATAGCGCTTGGTGAGCAACGCCCGCGCGATCCCATAGCTCCCGTCACATATTGGGAGGTGCTGTACTAAGCCCCTCGCCTCTCCATCAAGCACGGAGAGTAAATAGGCCAGTTTTTGAGACGGACCCAAATCGTCCCTCGAGTCCACAAGGCTCTCAAACAAACCAATAAACCCCATCCACATGTCTAGTCGACCATCAAAACGTGGAAGATCCAAATTGGGTAATCTAGTCAAAAGGCCCACGGGAGTCTTCAAGGGGGCCCGGTGAGCCGGTACTCCGGCGCGCGAGGCTAAAATCTCCCGCGCGCGCTGGGCGATGTCGTCGGCAAGGTCCATAATTTGGACGTAGTCCTCGTGGACTTGGTCCCGTCGCTCCTGGGGGAATGACTCCAGGGGCACATCATCCAGATGCAAGATGAAGCGCCGGTAAAGCGCCTCCACCTCCTGAAGTCGTGTAGGGCATTTCTCATGCCTGTCCAACAATGCCTCGATTCGGTTCTCCCTTTTCACCAAGGCGGCAGCTGACGTGAACCATCTCAAATGAGTCGCAATCCCGGAATATGTCTCGCGGACAACATTATACGCGGCGGTAGACATCTTCAAAGCACAAACGGCACGAAACAAACAATCTTATAATACCAAAAAAAAACAAATATCTTTCACAAACAAACAATATTACAATAGCGAAAAACAAAATATCTTTCAATGAGACAAGCCGCTATTACTCTAAACAAATATCAAATCTTAAATATTTTAAATCAAACAAACAAAACAATTCCTTGCCAATGTGCAATTAATTTAAGACTTAAATTATTTATTTTAAGGTAACCAACAAAACAAACAAACGTATAAAATAAATGTTGTATTATACAAACGCACAACGCCACAATTTAACTATAACGTTGTTCAATATTAGACAATAATTAAATAATAATTTATATTAAATAATAACCTGAGCAACGACAAATACGATTAGCAATAGCACAAATAATTATCAAATCCTTTAAAATCTAATTGCCAATTCAAGTGCTCAAATTAATTATTCAAAACTATACCAACAATTTAGATTAAACAAACAAACAACTAAATTAATCAAATTAAATTAATTAAATTAATTAAATCAATTTTCACAAATAATGAGGGTATAGTTTGTTCAACATGGAACATTCGAGAAACGGAGTTTAAACCACGCTCTGCTACCAAAAATATGTTGCGTTCAACCTGGGATTTATAATTTATTAGTTTTGTGGAAGCGTGACAATTCTTCAGGTCAAGACGAACTAACTTAAAATCTGCGTTTCACAGCGTTAATAAATTTACAATAGTACAAACTTACCCTGTTTTGTTCTTCAACAATGTCTTCACCGTGTCACCCTAGCTATTGCATAACTATCGATTAAAATATTGGCCAATATTAAAATAAATAATCAAGCTTACCTAGCTTATTCAACAACACAACACGGGTAGACCACGGGCTCCTGATGACATCAATCGTCCCAATACAATTACACTATCACAATTATAGTTCAATTTCAAAATAGTTCAATTTACATTAAATATAGACACACAAATCGTATTAAGTATGGAGACACAAAATTCACTAGTTTTTATAACACATTTATGTCCAACAATTTGGCGAGGATTACATTTCGCGGTGACATTTCAAGGTTTTGTTTTCAATTGTAATTATCGATTCACACAACAAGGATAATTAGTTTTATCAACAATTAATTCTAGTGACAATTTTTAACCTTTAAAAACCGTTGCGAGAACACGTGACAACTAGTCACAATCGAACGTCAACTCGCTTTCAACTCGATTTTTCAACTGAGGGGCGCCCGACAGCCGCGTCGCGCGCGGGGCCGGACTGCGTCCGCGCAAGGGCCGTACTCCCGCGTATTTATACGATAAGTTAATAGTTTGGTACATAACAACCTGTGTGTGAGCGCGGTGACTTGTTGCAGCGTGTGGCGCCCTCCTCGCCGGCGCCTCACCACGCTCGTCACGATCTATTACAAGTGGGCCCCGCTGCTCCCCCTGGGGCCCCCCCGGCGGGCTCCCCTGCCACCCCCCTGACTGTTTGTCTGTGCAGCGTGGACGCGCCGCTGGTCCGCTACGAGAAGCTGCGCACCGCCTACAAGGGCGGCAGGATCGTCGTGCTGTGACCGACTCCCCGGGGCCCCGCACGCACCCTGGCGGCCTCACCCTCAACTACGGTCGAGTTGAATTAAGTCAAAATGAACCAAACAACGTGGCAGTTAATAATTAGATAGCAACTTGTTTGTTTGTGCTACTACTGTACTGTACTAGTTACATTGAGATGATAAATAATCATTATTGTAAGAACCGAGCACGTGACTGTATACACACAATGAAATGTACGTGAACAAGAGCGAATAAAACGCACGAGCCTCTTCCGTCCGCTGAACAAGTTAAACATGCACAAATACAATAATATATTTGCAATAATACAATAATCTGGTAGTCTACACACAATAAGTTTTCAACGTCTCCAATACAAATACAACCCACGTCAAATCGTTTTAGATTAGATGGAGCGACGATATTGTAACGTTAAATATTTTGAAGGGATTTTTGCCTCTTTGACTACTTCAGTGGGCGGAAGTGCTCTACCAACTTAAACCACTGAGATTTAGCTGCACCTAGTTTTAGCCGACTAATACCTAGGTGCAGCCACACTGCCGCTTTTAGCCGACACATATATAATTTAAGTAATAAAGACAAGTACATAATTAAGTATAGCAAAGAGATTAGAATAATATTTATGTATAAGTAATTTTGTATGTAAATATCTGAACAATGAGAAGTTCACTGACAGAACTGAATAATGAAGTTTTTATAATTCCTTTTTAATTGGAGTTGTTATAACTATTTGAAATTCGTATTTGTGACTGACGACGGAAATAAAGGTTTACGCGTATATATATAGTAGTAAGTAGTGTATGTATCTACCCACTAACCTTGTAAGTTTATAGCGGTTAAGACGATACCAAAATAGCTTCGTGCATTTTTCTACGTACGAAGTTTTCATTGTTTCTTTAGATTGAATGGCTAGAGCTCTAATTTTTAAGTATATGTTTTTTCAATATATGATCTAGGATCGCATAAACTCAGAAACACGATTGAAAAAAGTTTTCTCGATAGAAAATCTTAGCGAAATAACCTCTCTAATTTTTTATTTTTTTCATTTGTCGGTCTATTATCGCGTATTAACTAATGAAATAACTTTAAAAACATAAGTAACTATTATATATAGAAACACGTAAATCAGAATTAAAATATATTTAGTAGATTTTGAGTAAATAGGAAAAGTATCCCTAATTCTTCATTTTCTGTGCCTACTGGCTGTGTTAATATGTACGTGTCGGCGATGATATACGATAATATTGATGTAGGCCCTTAATACACAACAATGATAGACCAAACAGAACAGTGTTGCTTCCACACTCCGCATACAGGATATTCTATCTCTTTCACACACTAATGACACGTCCGTTAGACAGAAAGAGACAATGAACCCTTAGTTGGAGCTGGTAGCGTTACACACAAGACACTACACAACTGGAACAAACTACATAGAACTGTACACACAATAATTATAGTATTGTTCGTATTTATAATAATATAAAGTACTTACTAATAAAGAAAAAATGAATAATTAATAATGACTTTTTATACATTCGTTCCCCTCCTCAGTCCGCGCCCCCCGCCCCCACAGCCTTAGGTCGTCTATAAACAGCCCCCCACAGTCCCATCACTACCGCTAAAGCTAAGCGTGTAACTGTTGCTTGTACAGCGGTACGTAAAAGCCAACTAAGAGATAATACAGTATCCCTTAGTTGACTTTTACACCACCCTGAGGGGGAAGTCGGGTGCTGACACTTGTGTTGTTAATCCGTCAACACACAGACTCTACATAGATATCAATATGTACCTCATCTAGTTTCATAGGTTCAGCAGATTTTGTGTGATTACGACGATCATTAGGGTTCCGTACCCAAAGGGTAAAAACGGGACCCTATTACTGAGACTTCGCTGTCCGTCCGTCTGTCACCAGGCTGTATCTCAAGAACGGTGATAGCTAGACAGTTGAAATTTTCACAGATGATGTATTTCTATTGCCGCTATAACAACAAATACTAAAAATAAAATAAAATAAATATTTAAGGGGGGCTCCCATACAACAAACATGATTTTTTTACCGTTTCTTGCTCGATACTAATAACGTTGCCTTATGTTGCATAGATAATGGTACGGAACCCTTCGTGCGCGAGTCCGACTCGCACTTGACCAATTTTTTTTACATTCACAATTATCCGCTCTTACACAGCGCTGTAGCTGCGGAGTAGACGAGTAGATGATTAGTGGGCGGGTGAGCCCAGGTGAAGAGGTGAAGGGTGATCAATGAAACTACTCAGTGACGATTAGTTCAACATTTATTTAATATACACATGATATTGAAAGTGTCGCTACAGACTGTGCAAAAATATATAACTGGTGCGTGCGCGGACGTGCCGGGACGTGCCGGGACGTGCCTTACACGCCGCGCGCGTAGTCCTTACAACAAACATCATTGTATACATAGAGCTATCGATATAAGAATATCTATCGTATCATTTATATATAATATATTAACAGAATAACAGATCTCGCGTCTACATCACACTTCATGATATGGCCTCGTTCACACACACATACAATACAATACGGCACACCCACTCCAGTAAGACGAATGCGCAGCGACAGTCGCGTTAACAGAAGCAACGAGCACCGCTACGAACAATATTATAGTATAACTATGTATATGATACAAGAAGTAGCGCGGCCGACAACCGCACTTTGTACATGGGACAGAGCTGAGCAGACCGCGCCCGACCGGAGCGGCGCCGTCTACCTGAACGAGGGCGCTGCCTGCTCCGCCAGGAACGGGTTGCTGGGGCGCGGCGCCGCCTGGCCCGGCACGCTCAGCTCGCTCGCTCCGCCGTAGCTCTGTGCCAGAGAGTCTCGGGTCAATCTAACTGTGGCCAGCGGGGGCCCGAGCCTACTCGACCTCCGGCCGGCACCTACCTGCGTGGCTCCGTACGAGTCGTGGTGCGCCAGGTCGTGCAGGCGCGTGGAGGAGAGCGCGCGTGGCAGAGGGTTGGAGGGCACCCCGTGCGGCGCCAGCACGCCCACCTCCGCCACGGGGGGCTCGGCGGGCGCGCCCGGCTCCGCGCCGCCGCGGAAGTTGATGAAAGCGAAGGCGGCCAGCACCACGGTGCACAGCAGCCCGTAGCCGGCGAAGGTGCGCGTGGTGCCCCAGCGCGCCACGGCCACGCCGCCCAGCACGGCGCCGCAGCCCCGACCCAGGCCGTGGTGCAGGCCCTGCAGCACGCCCTGCGCCGACGAGCGCAGGCCGGGGGGCGCGCCGTGTGCGATGTACGAGCAGCAGGCCGCCCACACGGCCGCGTGCGTCACGCCCTGCACGAACTCGAAGGGCAGCACCCACCAGGGGTCGCTCAGCCACGCGATGTACAGGAACCGCAGCACGTTGCCCGCCAGCCCCAGGCACAGAACTTTCACGTGCCCCATCTGCGTGATCAGCTTGAAGCTGAAGAAGTACGCGAATATCTCGGAGATGTGGTTGATGACGGACGCGACGCCGAACAGCGTCGGGGACCCGCCGATGTCCTGCAACAAGGAGACGGCGGCGCGGGTGAGCGGGGGCGGCTAGAGCGAGGCGCGCGCCTGGCGACACCCACCTGTAGGTGCCAGAAGAGGAAGGTGAAGATGAGGCCGATGCCGAAGCCCATGAACCAGGCGACGAAGAGGAAGGAGGCCGCCTTGACGTTGTGGAACTGACGCAGCACCGTGACCCACTCGGGCATCTCACGCGTGGTCTGAGCGAACACCTTAGCGTGCTGTAGCGGCGGTGCTGGTGATGCGGGCGCGGCCGTGTCCAGGCCGGGCAGCTGCAGCTGCTGGGCGAGCTGCTGCTGGAGACGCTCCTCGTGTGTGGGGGACGAGGGCGCGGGGGCCGCCTCCTCCACCACCGCGAACTCCTCGTACTTGAACCGGATCTGTGACACACACCGGACGTATATACAGGGTGTCCCAAAAGTCAACGTCCAACCGAAAACCCAAGCTAGGCCTAGCTGTGGGGGCTCTCAAAAAAAAAGAAAAAAAAATCTATCTCATGTAGTTTCGAAATGACAGCCATTTTTCTTAAATTGACACCCTGTGACGAGTTTACGACTACTGGGGCTACAAATGAGCTCTTTTATAATTTTATTTTTGTGTGGAGTAGTCTTAAGTGATGCTCCTACAAATTCCAATTCATCATTTGCACACAACTTCATTGGAATTTCAGAAAATATCCGTTTTATACCGAACCATGACGTGAAAATGACTACATCACTAAACTTTGACAGTCTGTACTGAAAAAAAATCTACTATGCAATTTCGGCAAGTGCCCTTAAAAGTTGGCGCATTTAATGGGCTTTCCAAAATGGTATAATACTTACTAAATTATTTCTTAGAC
This sequence comes from Orgyia antiqua, assembly GCA_916999025.1. NCBI lineage: Eukaryota > Metazoa > Arthropoda > Insecta > Lepidoptera > Erebidae > Orgyia > Orgyia antiqua. The sequence goes on from OU779866.1 coordinate 36,066,188, forward strand.
GACGAGAAAAAAAAAATTAAGAAAGTCGATATTTAGCTTATTATTAGTTAGTCATAAAACTTTCTCAAAATTATTCTAATATCATCTAGGCGTTCTGTAAGGTGTAATTAAAGAAAGAGACGAAGAAAAGTTAGAGCGGGATAGTGACGCTACTAAAAGAAAGAGACGAAGAAATGTTAGAGCGGGACGGAGAGTGACGCTACTTGGTGTCAGTGAATTTTTGGGATTGTTTAAATAAAAGTCAATTATTAAAAATCGAATGTTTATTTAAATCATATCAAATGTTCAAATTGCTTGCCATCAGCGCGTATGCACGCCCTACACCTTCTTAAAAACGATCGTGTAATCTGGCGGGCGAAACGTCTGGAATTGATGTGATCAGCGGCATCTTGAATTCTCTGACGCAGTTCCTCTAAATTTTCAATTGGTTTTTGGTAAACAATTTCTTTGACCGTTCCCCAATAAAAAAAATCAATAGGATTTAAATCCGGGGAACGGGGGGGCCACGTGATCTGACCGGATCGACCAATCCACCTATTTGGATATTCTTGATTAAGGAATTCTCTCACTGGGCGCGCATAGTGTGCCGGACAGCCATCTTGCTGGAACCACATGTCTCGATAAATGCTAAGTGGCACGTCTTCTAACAAATTGGGTAACTGATGTTGTAAAAAGTCCAAATAAGCTGCCCCATCGAGGTTTTCTGGCAGTTCAAAAGGCCCAATAATGGATCCATTTAAGATCCCAGTCCACATGTTTATTTTAAAGCGGTACTGTGACCTATCTTCGCGCATCAAATGTGGATTTTCGACGTGCCACTCGTGCAAATTATGCAAATTCATGTATCCGTCTTTTTTGAAGGTCGATTCATCAGTCCAAAGAATTTTACGCAAGAATTCTGGATCTGCTCTGTGCCTTTCGAGCATTGATTGACAAAATAAAATCCTGCTAGGATAATCACGGGGTAGCAAAGTTTGTACCCGTTGCATGTGGTACGGATGCAATTCGTTTCTCTTCAGTATCCGATGTGCTGTACTTTTAGGTACCCCCAGACTTTGCTCGATTCCACGTACTGAGATACTCCGGTTCTCTGCAATTGCATTTAGGACATCTTCTTCATAAGGCACGACGGTTCTTCCCACTCTAGTAGCTCGAGTAGGAAGTTGATTTTCTGATAATAAACGGTGCACATTTACAAAAACTCGATGATCTGGGTGACGCTCGGCATTCGGATATCTCTCACGGTAGAGTCGAGCTGCAGCTCTAGCATTGCACCTACATTCCCCATAAATAAGGTGCATGTTTGCATATTCCTCTGCAGAGTACAAGAAAGGCATTTTCTTACAAAAACAGTCCAGGAGAAAGCCAAGTTCGTCAGAAACGGTTCGAAAACAAATCCAAGTCACACGCAATCAAGTCCAGTAAACAGAGCCAAGGTTGTAAGCACGAAATAAATACAAACGAATACAAAAAGATGCGCAGTAAACGAAGGCATGAAACGTACTGAATTATTGTACGTATACCACGCTGTTGTATTAGCGTGCTATCTGTTTCACCCACACTAGCCAAAATGTCAATTTCGTCTCGCTCACACATTGTAGAAAGATTCACTGACACCAAGTAGCGTCACTCTCCGTCCCGCTCTAACATTTCTTCGTCTCTTTCTTTTAGTAGCGTCACTATCCCGCTCTAACTTTTCTTCGTCTCTTTCTTTAATTACACCTTACAGAACGCCTAGATGATATTAGAATAATTTTGAGAAAGTTTTATGACTAACTAATAATAAGCTAAATATCGACTTTCTTAATTTTTTTTTTTTCTCGTCGTCTAAGAAATAATTTAGTAAGTATTATACCATTTTGGAAAGCCCATTAAATGCGCCAACTTTTAAGGGCACTTGCCGAAATTGCATAGTAGATTTTTTTTTCAGTACAGACTGTCAAAGTTTAATGATGTAGTCATTTTCACGTCATGGTTCGGTATAAAACGGATATTTTCTGAAATTCCAATGAAGTTGTGTGCAAATGATGAATTGGAATTTGTAGGAGCATCACTTAAGACTACTCCACACAAAAATAAAATTACAAAAGAGCTCATTTGCAGCCCCAGTAGTCGTAAACTCGTCACAGGGTGTCAATTTAAGAAAAATGGCTGTCATTTCGAAACTACATGAGATAGATTTTTTTTCTTTTTTTTTGAGAGCCCCCACAACTAGGCCTAGCTTAGGTTTTCGGTTGGACGTTGACTTTTGGGACACCCTGTATACGGGACAATTATTGAAAATTCGTCACACACGTCCATGTGATGAATTTAACTTAATAGGAGAGAGATATTGAATCACTAGACACATTGGCTAAGATGTAACATTGCTACTATATAGATAGATATATAGGTGTGGTCAGGGCGGGTACCTGGGTGGCGGTGATGAGCGCGGCGCCCATCAGCACGGAGAAGGTGGCGAAGCAGATGGTGTAGTTCTTCTCGTAACGCTGCGGCCCGCCACACGGGTGGGAGCTGAAGGCCGTGCTGTGGTCCAACGCGATGCCCACGAAGAACATGGCCAGTCCCCAGCCCAGGGAGCCGAACATGCGCTGGTGGCCGTACCTGTCCGCGTCCTCGCCGAGCAGCGTGATCACGGCCGAGTCGGCGAGCGTGATGGCCGGCGCACTGAAGAACTCGCCGATCACGACGAGCAGCAGCAGCAGGAAGAAGGTCTTCTGTATGTCGGCGGTGCGGTACACGATGAAGGAGTGCAGCGGCGTCACCCAGTCACCGTTGTCGGCCGGGTCGTAGTTGAGCGCGTCCGACACGGGCAGCGGCGAGCCCTCGGCGGCGGCGGCGCGCGGCGGGCGGAAGGAGCGCGGGCGCGGCGCCCAGGCCGCGTCGTCGTAGCGCGGCTCCGTTAGGTTGTAGGCGGTGCTGTTGAGCGGCAGCACGCACGACACGGCGGCGGGCTGCACCCAGCTCAGGGGCAAAGTGAACACTATCCAGGCGCCCAGCGAGGCCAGCAGCAGAGTGCGCCCCTTGCGCCAGCGGTCCGCCAGGCCGCCCCAAAAGGGCGCCGACAGGAACTCGACGAAGGGCCGCGTGCCGATGAGCAGGCCGCACTGGCCCGCGTTCATGCCCATCTGCTTGAAGTAGACGCCCATCAGTGGGAACAGCGAGCCAAACGCCGAGTAGAAGAAGAAGTAGAACGTCTTGACGGAGAGCAGCTCGGGGTCCGCCGCGCCCGCGCCGCACACCAGCTCCAGCACGTCGCCGCGCCCGCGCACCGCGTGCGTCGCCTCCCGCGGCGCCGGGTACCTGCGGGGCACCATCCTCCGACTTAACCTAAATGCTATTTCAAGTACGAGTAAATTACTGTTTATTTGACAAAATATTATTTAATGACGACATCGCACGAGTAGATTTTATAAAAAAAAATTACAACCTTGTTCAGTGATGTTTCGCTCCTATTGATTGCAGCGTAATGTTATATAGCCCATAGCCTTCCTCGATAAATGTACTATCCAACACTGAAATAATTTTTCTAATCGGACCAGTGGTTCCTGAAATTAGCGCGTTCAAACAAACAAACTTTTACCTGTCTGTTTAGCTGCCTCTAGCCTCTAGGCTGAGGCAAATAAACAGACAGAATGGAGAGAAATGAAGGTGCAGTCTCAAGCCTCCTGGTCTACCAGGAGGCTGGAGACTGCACCTTCATTACCGCCGGTCCATGAGCTCGAGAGTGTGGTCAGAGAGTTTACTGGTTCTAGGAGCACGGCGGGTCCTGAAGAATTTCGACCCAACCGTGTGCACAGTTTCCACAAACTTGTTCATATCGTCCGCTGTTTCGCACTCGTCTAGGCATTGGAAATGGTTTTGAAGTTCGAGCTGAAAGCTTTCGGGGTTTTCGTACTCGCCAGGTGTAGGGCGTACTGTAGACTTCATCAGTCCCGACCGCTCGGCTTTGACACATATTCAATGTGCCTCGAACCATTCGGTGATCGCTCCCGGTTTTCACCATGTTGATCACTGAGACATCATTGAATATTTGCCGTTTGTCTGACAAGATGAAATCTATTTCGTTCCGTGTCGAACGATTAGGGCTTATCCAGGTCCATTTCCTTTGTTGTGGTTTTTTGAAGAAGGAATTCATCATGAAGAGATTTTCCTTCTCCAAAAATCAGCAAACTTCTGCCCCTCTGGTTTCTCTGCCCGAATCGGAATTGCCCCACTCTCAGCTCACCGCCTTTTCCTTTGTCTAGTTTCGCGTTAAAGTCTCCCATAACCACAGTGAAGTGATTTTTAGACGAGTGGATGGCCTTCGAGATGTCCTCGTAGAGAGCATCCACCATCGTTGGGGTGTGCCGAAGTCGGTGCGTAGACCTGGATTACCTTCAAGGAATACTGTTTGGTTATTCTGAGTATCAGGTACGCTACCCGGACCCCCCTTACCCCAGCCCGCAAATATTGAATTATATGTATAATAAAAAAATACTAATCGATGTATTTTTAATTATTACTTATACATAAAATGTTCGAGCAAAGCTCAAACATTTTCGGAATGGCTGGCGCATGCGCAATACGTTGGTGTGAATGGCATGCTGAATTCCTCAAAAATGATTTTTTAGCTTTTTTGATAAATATATGCTTTTTTGCAATATTTAGCGGTGGCTCAATTACAAATGGCTAGGGTTCAATTTTTTAACATCAATAGAATTTTGATCAACGTAATATTTCTCGAGAAAAAGGTATTTTTCCAAGGTACATATAGCGCATTTCTTTTTTTATTTTTTATTAAAAATCTACGGGGGTGCAATTACAACAAATAGATTATTCGTAATGTGCAATTAAAAATACATCGATTAGTATTTTTTTTATTAAATATATTCAATATTTGCGGGCTGGGGAAAAGGGGGTGCTACCCGGCTCGACACACTCTCAAATTCTCAATCCTCTCCACGTTGGCTACGAGTGACTTGCGGACGATAAACCTGACACCACCCTGCGACAAGTCGTCGCCTTCCCGGTGGTACAGCAAGTTTCCAGACCGGAGGGTTATGGTGTCCTCCCCCTCTCTTCGGACTTCAGACAACCCTACAATGTCCCACTGAATCTTGCTCAGTTCGTCGGTCCTGAGTGTGTGGATGTTGTGTGTTACCAGGGCCAGGGTCTGTTTGGTTTGGTGGCCGGATCTCTGCCGGAGATTCTTCGCACCCCCTACCCCGCCGTTACAGAGGTAACGAGGTGCAATATTCTATGCCGGCACCCCACGGCAGCATTACGTGTGCGAGTCAAACTCGTACTTAACCTTGTGCTGATACAGGTAAAAATCAAAAACGCTTGTAATTTATTTTGTGGTTTAAATTGTATTAGCTGCTTATTTCAATGCAGCATAGTAAAGATAAAACTACAGTCCTAATTTAGGTATAAGTTACCTACTTATTTTGCGTACGCTGCCTAAACTATAAAAGATAGAGCCATAAAATTTTCTAATTAATTGTAGATCTTATAAATATCTACAAAAAAATCTGCGACACACTATACCTATCTATGTCGAGTGAGGCACAACAACCATTTTTTTATTTAAACGCATTTATTTTACTCATGCTATTATTCGTTATCAAAATAAATATTATTTCATCACTAAGTACCTACAGTTTATGTAGATAATATTTGATCTGTGAATGATTAAAATTGGACGTTTCGTTTTAAAGTTATGGCGAAATTAAAATATTACGATTTCTGCTAACGGGCCGTACCGTTGCGAAGTGCTCAGACGCGAGAACGTAAGTTCTCTAAGTAGGTAATCTGTGGCCGCGAGGTCGGCTCCTTACGCAGCGGTCGTGCGCGAAGTATAAAAATTGTCAGGTGATTATTTTTAGATTTCATTCTTAAAACTACACTCTACGCAAAAGTTCTTCTCAGAGCTAAACAGCAGTTCTATTCAGATCCAATCAACAGTTCTTTTCAGGGCTAACCAACAGTTCTTTTCGGAGGTAACCAACAGTGCTATTCAGGGCTAACCGACAGTTCTTTTCAGGGCTAACCAACAGTTCTTTTCAGGGCTAAACAACAGCTATTTTTAGAGCTAGTATATTACACGCTATTAACATTATCTTAAACATTTAAAAATGCCTAAGAGAGCCAGGTCTCAACTTTCTAAACATAATTCTCAAGCACGGGCACGGGCAAAAGACTATATATCATCACGCTACAACAAATAACAGCAAAGCGGAAGTGAAAAATGTTGCAAAAACGGGGATATTTTTCTAAATAATACGCGTACGAAGTCGCGGGCAACATCTAGTAACTAAATAAATTCAGTTGTCCAAATCATCATAGCGGTAATTAAAGAATTATCTCTCTCTTTTCCACCCGTTCAATCCCACTGCAGGGCGTGGGCCTCCTCCACTTTCGGAGCGATTATTGTCTACTCAACCGCGCTGTTCAGGCGTTTTGGGCGTTAGGTCACAAAAGTGAGTCGTCTTGAAAATACTGAGTCTATTACACGATTGGACCCTATTTGAAAGCCTCTGGTGTATACAAAGTTGCGTGGCTCAACTAGTGTAGTAATGTTATATGTACGTGATCGATACAGCCTGTGAGGCGAGATGTCACTACATTATTATTATTATTGTGTAAAGTGGGTCACGTCCGGGCGACCACGACCGCACGACCGCACGAGCCTGCCTACTGATGTCATTGTACGTCTCAGATCTGACTTGATTAATACCAGCGTGCACCACACCGGAACATCTCTGGCGGTTACATTTCTATAATGACGTGTATTTAGTTACAACAACGAACAAAATTATTGTTACATAACCGCAACGTAATTAGTAGTGGCATCGCACACGTCCAGCGTTACTGAATGTGATTGTTTGTGCGATTACTTTACTGTTATGTTTGTTTCGATAGAACAATGAAACACAAAGCGTTCAGCTCATTGTCGTAGAGCCATCACTCCACCTTCATCTAATGTACGCTCGTAGCGACCTCTACGAGACAGCTACGAGGCGGTAGTATATGGTGCCGCACCTGGTGGTGTCCACCTCGCCGTGCTCGTCCGGGCGCACGAGCGGCCTGGCTGCGGGGCCTGGGGGCGCTGAGCCTAGGGGCACGAGGCCCGGGGGCGCGGGGCCTGCAGGCGCGCCGTGCGGCTCCATGGCGCGGCCGAGCAGGACTGACGCCCGGCGCGTGCCCCCGGCCCCTCACGGGGTGCGCGCGCACCACCCCGTATCGACCAGGCGCAGGCAGCCACAGATCACCACTCACAGCTCCTCGTGGAGCACTCCGGCCTCGTTACTAACAGCTCCGTTATATTTTGTTGGTGTCGAGTGTCCTGGTGTGAGTGTCCTCAATGTCTACTGACAGTATATTTAATGAAGGAATTAGTTACTATCCCGTGATTAATTACAGATTACAGTCTATACTTTAAGTTAGATCTCTACCAACATGTCACTGAAAACGGTATTCAATTCGATGGAATAGTTTTAGCGTGATGAGCGTACTAAGTCAGACAGTCAGACAGACGCCTTCAAAGTACAGTCAGCGAGTTTTTAGATTTTTATTTTATACATTATAATAGGTTTAGATAGTTAAGAGATGATAAAAAATTATTACCTATGCGGGACTTGAATCCACGACCACGGAACATCGTTCCGTTGCCCTACCGACTGCGCCATCGTGGCGTTTGCTAATATTGTCAACCTCATTATCTGTAACTTAAGTGTTTCAGAAAAAAACGCTTTTTAGTAAAAGCATAGCAAGTCAATTGCAAAAATTAATAAATTAATGTTACAGAAAAAGTTAAGTAAGCCTTATAAATATAATATATTGTATGTACAGGCAATTGGGTTTCATATTAAGGGTTTCTGAACGATTCAGACTTTCCACCACATATAAAAGATAATACAATTGTTTCGTTCGTAGCCATCTCGAATTTGGATCCACGGTTTGGCATCCCTTTTACAAATGTCATATCGATAGAATTCAAAAGGATATTTGTTAAATCCTTAGATTATAGAACTGGCAACATTTACTTGGACTTTGAAGCCTCCGCAAAACGTCACGATCAATTTGGGTAAATTTCAACAGGTCCAATTATATTTTCATTTCCGTGGATTTTTTATTCTTTAACTTTGAAACAAGCAAAAATAGTGTTTACTCAAGTATTTGATAATATATATATTCTTGCTTATTATCAAGCTGGTAGCTTAAAAAACTAACGAGATATAGACGATTAAAAATTTCGTGCCACGGGGATGAAAGATGCGTGCACGGCAATTAAAGAACTGTGCCACGGGAATGAATGATAGAATCAATCCACGGTAATGAAAATAGAGTACAATCTTTTTCTTTCCTTTGTCTCCTCTTCCGATAGTTTCGTTTTAGGTATCTTGTCTTCCTAAAATAAGCAGTCCACTAATAAATGCAGATAGGTATTTTATTAATCAGGCCGTGGCGATGAAAACATAACGCATGGAAATGAAACAACTGGTCATGGCAATGAAACTAAATTGTTTTAAGACATAGCAATGAAATTTTGTGTCATCGCCGTGTGTTTTTAGGGTTCCGTACCCAAAGGGTAAAAACGGGACCCTATTACTGAGACTTCGCTGTCCGTCCGTCTGTCTGTCACCAGGCTGTATCTCAAGATAAGAAGATCTCTTCTGTAACAATACTTCAACTATTTACGTATCAAATAAAACAAGGTTTTAATATAAATAATCAATAGATTTTTATCAATAACTTATAATTCACATTCAGGTGATGTGTGGACAAACACGGTAATGAAAGATTTCGAGGTTTAATATTTTTTTCTGAGCAGCAATTAATCCTATTTAATTAAATATTTTGTGCTACACATAGATAACTATTTCATCTAACTAGAAAAAAATATTAGAATACTATAACTATGTTTTACAGTACCAATTTCATTGAGGCCACGTAATTTTTGTCCTCGGGAAATTCACCCATTTGATTGACAATCCCTATTTTATCATAATTACCATAAACAATGGACAGATGTAAGCATCAGTAATTAGGGATTTTAAATAAGCTGTCCACAAATATTGAAAACTTACATGACCTTGCAAAATTGTTTTATTATCCACACAGGTCGCTAGTTGTCCGATTGCTGGAACTGTACCACCATAAATGTAAGTATAAGGTCATTGAAGTAGTCACCACTACCAGTAAATAAAGTTCGAGTTGAGTTTTGTATTGTATTTATTACTAAAATACATAACGTGACATCAGTTGATGTACACATGTAAACAAACGAGGATGTTCGCTGGTCGTGTGCGCTACGATCTGGCGGAGGGCGTGACGTGACGCGCCAGGCGCAGGCTGGCTGCGTGCATCGAGGAGCGGCGCCGGGAGCGGGGGCGGGGCGTGCGGGGGGACCGCGACCCGTCCGCCTCGCCCTCCGCCTCGCCCCCCGCCTCGCCCCCCGCCTCGCCCTCCGGCTCCGTGTGGTCGGAGGCGCGCGTCGAGCCGCTCAGCGAGCCCTGCACATGTATGTGGACGTGAGTGTGTGTGTGTACAGGAGGCTAGTGTGTGTGTGTGCGTCTCACCTGCAGGGGTCGCTCGGATCTCTCGAAGCGGAACACGAAGCGCAGCTCGCGGCCGAAGCGCGGCCAGAAGGAGTCGCCGGCGAGACGAGCGCGCCGCCCCGCGCTCACCGCCAGGTCGCAGCACGACAGCACCACGCCCAGCGCCAAGCCCACCACCAGCACCAGGAACAGACCCATGAAGTTCTTCATCAGCAGCTTCTCGCTCTCGTGGTCGTCCACCGGCTGCGACGACAGAGTCGTTAGAGCCCGCGACTGGCTAGCGACGGGACAACAACGGTAAACGGACTGAAGATACCTTGCAGGCGCCGCCTCCGTGCTTCTCCTCCCACCATGAGCGCTGCATCTGTCGCAGCGCGCCCGCCTCCTGCAGCGCCAGCAGTCCCAGGTTCAGCGCCTGCCGGTACGTCGAGTCTACGCACGCAGATATAGCCGGTAGAGTGCTTACTGTATCTGTATGCAGGAGGCACTCACACGGCCAATACTCACTCTTCTTCATGGCGATGCCGTAGCCCTTGCTGTCGAGCAGCGAGCCCACCTTCACCACGTCGCAGTTCCGCTCGATCTCGTACTCGATGGTGGTGGACTCCATCAGGAACGCGTAGTTCTCCTTCATCACCCTGCGTACGCATAAACTATCAGTTATGAGTGGGTTCATTATGCTTATCAGAACTTTCTTCAGTAATTTACAGTACTTCTTCGACTTCGCAACACTTGTTCACCACCCGTCGCTCTACCAGCTGGATCAGGTCTCACTCGTGGACATGATAGTTTCTGCTATAGTTTAATATATTTAATAAAGCGGCGCGACGCTGACGTACTTTTTAATCCCCTCCTCGTTGGTCTTGGGCATCTCGTGCTGCAGCATGTGCCGGTACATGTCCTGGTACATCTTGTTGTCGGAGTGCTGGAAGAAGGTGAATGTGGAGCCGCCCTCCTTGGCGCCGTACTCGATGCCCAGCGTGTTGGTGGCGAGCTCGTTCACGTTGTGGATCAGCTCGTTGTTGGACTTCATGGCGAGCAGCGTGGCGAGGTTAGCGGTGTACGAGCTGGTGATCACCAGCGCGAACAACCACCAGGCGCCCGCCACCGCGCGCGACCCGTACGCCCTGCACAGGGAGCACTCCCGGTTAGAGGACGGGGGCCCTTCCCTACTGCGAGGCGAGCTGCCGACCGACCGGTACGTACACGGGCGCTATCTCGGAGCCCTGCAGCAGCACGGCGCCCAGGTTGAACCACAGCGCGTTGCTGAGCGTGAACTGGTTCTCCAGCGCCACGGGCTCCTCCACGCACGGATACGGGTTCTGCCACTCCTCGTGACACAGCCGGCCCACCACGTACAGCACCAGCGACGTTCCCACGTACGCGAAGCCGAGACACAGCCAGACCTGCCAACACGTGACGTCACTACCTGTCCGCCGAGCTGTACGCCCGCCGAGGCCCGGTACCACTCACCCCGTTTGAGAAGGGATGCAGAAACGCGAACATCTTGGGCTCGGGCTGCTGCGGCGCGCGGAACAGGATGCTGATGCCCAGGTTCATGAAGGGCGTGGTGAAGTCCACCGCGTGCTCGCGCTCCGCCGTGATCGTCAGGTCCGTGATCGCGAAGTCCACGTTCTGTTGACACACAACATGATGTCCAGTGTGCTAGTATCTACCCACAACATGATGTCCAGTGTGCTAGTATCTACCCACAACATGATGTCCAGTGTGCTAGTATCTACCCACAACATGATGTCCAGTGTGCTAGTATCTACCCACAACATGATGTCCAGTGTGCTAGTATCTACCCACAACATGATGTCCAGTGTGCTAGTATCTACCCACAACATGATGTCCAGTGTGCTAGTATCTACCCACAACATGATGTCCAGTGTGCTAGTATCTACCCACAACATGATGTCCAGTGTGCTAGTATCTACCCACAACATGATGTCCAGTGTGCTAGTATCTACCCACAACATGATGTCCAGTGTGCTAGTATCTACCCACAACATGATGTCCAGTGTGCTAGTATCTACCCACAACATGATGTCCAGTGTGCTAGTATCTACCCACAACATGATGTCCAGTGTGCTAGTATCTACCCACAACATGATGTCCAGTGTGCTAGTATCTACCCACAACATGATGTCCAGTGTGCTAGTATCTACCCACAACATGATGTCCAGTGTGCTAGTATCTACCCACAACATGATGTCCAGTGTGCTAGTATCTACCCACAACATGATGTCCAGTGTGCTAGTATCTACCCACAACATGATGTCCAGTGTGCTAGTATCTACCCACAACATGATGTCCAGTGTGCTAGTATCTACCCACAACATGATGTCCAGTGTGCTAGTATCTACCCACAACATGATGTCCAGTGTGCTAGTATCTACCCACAACATGATGTCCAGTGTGCTAGTATCTACCCACAACATGATGTCCAGTGTGCTAGTATCTACCCACAACATGATGTCCAGTGTGCTAGTATCTACCCACAACATGATGTCCAGTGTGCTAGTATCTACCCACAACATGATGTCCAGTGTGCTAGTATCTACCCACAACATGATATCCAGTGTGCTAGTATCTACCCACAACATGATGTCCAGTGTGCTAGTATCTACCCACAACATGATGTCCAGTGTGCTAGTATCTACCCACAACATGATGTCCAGTGTGCTAGTATCTACCCACAACATGATGTCCAGTGTGCTAGTATCTACCCACAACATGATGTCCAGTGTGCTAGTATCTACCCACAACACGATGTCCAGTGTGCTAGTATCTACCCACAACATGATGTCCAGTGTGCTAGTATCTACCCACAACATGATGTCCAGTGTGCTAGTATCTACCCACAACATGATGTCCAGTGTGCTAGTATCTACCCACAACATGATGTCCAGTGTGCTAGTATCTACCCACAACATGATGTCCAGTGTGCTAGTATCTACCCACAACATGATGTCCAGTGTGCTAGTATCTACCCACAACATGATGTCCAGTGTGCTAGTATCTACCCACAACATGATGTCCAGTGTGCTAGTATCTACCCACAACATGATGTCCAGTGTGCTAGTATCTACCCAAAACATGATGTCCAGTGTGCTAGTATCTACCCACAACATGATGTCCAGTGTGCTAGTATCTACCCACAACATGATGTCCAGTGTGCTAGTATCTACCCACAACATGATGTCCAGTGTGCTAGTATCTACCCACAACATGATGTCCAGTGTGCTAGTATCTACCCACAACATGATGTCCAGTGTGCTAGTATCTACCCACAACATGATGTCCAGTGTGCTAGTATCTACCCACAACATGATATCCAGTGTGCTAGTATCTACCCAAAACATGATGTCCAGTGTGCTAGTATCTACCCAAAACATGATGTCCAGTGTGCTAGTATCTACCCACAACATGATGTCCAGTGTGCTAGTATCTACCCACAACATGATGTCCAGTGTGCTAGTATCTACCCACAACATGATGTCCAGTGTGCTAGTATCTACCCTAGTGGCTTATGAAAAACTCAACTAATACCATTAACTGAATTTGGGAACTATTTAATAAAATTTACTAAAAAATACTATCATGATACGTAATCATGACCAACCAAGTATGTATGTGGGATGTGGTAATTACCGGGTCCTCGATGAGGCGGCCCAGCATGCCCTCCCAGCGCTGCGTCGCGTTGTTGTACGCTCCATACGAGCCTGCCACCTGCACCAGGGTGTAGTTGAACGACAGGTGCTGCGCCAGGCGGTCCACCAGCTCTATGCAGAACCCTGGGAGCACAGTCAAACTGACACGCTGTCCACCAGCTCCATGGGAGCACAGTCAACCTGACACGCTGTCCACCAGCTCCATGGGAGCACAGTCAACCTGACACGCTGTCCTCCAGCTCCATGGGAGCACAGTCAACCTGACACACTGTCCTCCAGCTTCATGGGAGCACAGTCAACCTGACACATTGTCCTCCAGCTCCATGGGAGCACAGTCAACCTGACACACTGTCCTCCAGCTCCATGGGAGCACAGTCAACCTGACACACTGTCCTCCAGTTCCATGGGAGCACAGTCAACCTGACACGCTGTCCTCCAGCTCCATGGGAGCACAGTCAACCTGACACACTGTCCTCCAGCTCCATGGGAGCACAGTCAACGTGACACACTGTCCTCCAGCTCCATGGGAGCACAGTCAACCTGACACACTGTCCTCCAGCTCCATGGGAGCACAGTCAACGTGACACACTGTCCTCCAGCTCCATGGGAGCACAGTCAACCTGACACACTGTCCTCCAGCTCCATGGGAGCACAGTCAACGTGACACACTGTCCTCCAGCTCCATGGGAGCACAGTCAACCTGACACACTGTCCTCCAGCTCCATGGGAGCACAGTCAACGTGACACACTGTCCTCCAGCTCCATGGGAGCACAGTCAACCTGACACACTGTCCTCCAGCTCCATGGGAGCACAGTCAACGTGACACACTGTCCTCCAGCTCCATGGGAGCACAGTGACATTACCTTCAAACCGCTCGTTGCCGGTGAGACGCTCCGTGGACTCGCGCCTCATCACGTACGGCTTGTTCTACAACAAACGAATAGATATTGTAACGTGTACACACATGTCACAACGTATATGTGTTGTACAAACTATATTTGTTTGCATGCGTTACTTCTACATCCTACCGACCTGACAGTATCATTAACAAGAGAAAACAGCTCCTGTTGGTTTAATACTCTGAGGTTGTGTGTGTGTGTACCTCGGCGATAAGTATGGTGAAGGTCCTGTTGGTCATGGAGTCGGCGGGTGGTGGTGGTGCGGGCGTGGCGCCGCGCTGCCAGGTGAGCGCGCCGGGCGCCCACGTGGCCACGCGGCGCAGCTCCCCGCCGCGCGCCAGCTCCGCCACCTCCAGGCGCGCCGCGCGGCGCCCGCCGTCCGCCTCCCAGGCGGCCTCGCCCAGCGCGTCCACCTCCCACTCCGCCGAGCGCACGTAGTTCAGTAGCGTGTCCGCGTGGAACGAGCTCGCGCCCGACGCGCAGTCGGCGCCACCCAGCTCCGGCAGCGCCAGCTCGCGCCAGGCGCGCGTCGCCAGCTCGGCGCCTACGTGCGCCAACACCAGCGAGGTGGGCGGCGCCGCGAGTAAACGCGCGGCCTCGGCGGGCGCCAGACGCGCGTATCGGCGCGCCCAGGGCGACAGCGCGGCGCGCACTGCCGGCGCGGCGGGGTCGAAGAGGCGCAACGCGGTGAGGTTGGCGCCGCCGTGGCTGTAGGCGCGCAGGTCGCGCGTGTGCAGGTCGGGCTCCAGCAGCACGTAGGCGTGGCGCTCGCCCAGCAGCCCCACGCGCTGAGCGGCCCGCAGCACGCGCGCCGCGCACTCCGCGCCGCACCACACCACGAAGCGCGTGTGGCCCGACTTCTTGAGCACGAGCAGCAAGTTGCGCAGCAGCGCCAGGTCCTCGCCGGGCGGCAGAGCGCGCGCCAGCAGCGCCGCGCCCCCGCCGCCCGGCAGCAGCGCCGCGGCGCCGCGCCCGCGCGCGTGCAGCAGCACGGCGCTGCTCCAGCCCTTGGCGCGCAGCACGTCGGCGCACGCCTGCACACGTCACGTTTCTTGTTTGTTCGTTTGTCACAGACGAAGGTATTTGTGTACACGGTACGATATATACTGACAATGAAAAGACGTATGTAGCATTTTAAGACGATTTTTTTTTCAAGCAAGGTAAAATATGCCGTTTATACTTTAACCTAACCTTCTATTTACAAAATAAAAAATCAAAACGTAACAGTTAACACCTCCACGGGACCTCACGGAGTTTTACACGACAGTAAATTATTATTTGACAATCATAAAGATACAATAGTTTCAAAAGCATCAAAGGCGTTGGGATTTGTCATGAGAAGCTGTGTCTCGTTTAAAACAATCAAAACATTTATGATCCTGTACTGCATGTTTGTTCGTAGTATACTTGAATATGTTTCTCAATTTTGGAACCCCAGGTATAGCACTTATATCGACCGGATTGAGCGGATCCAGCGAAAGTTCATTAAGTACTTATGTCGGCGGGCAAATATCCAGTACAAGAAGAAAAACTATATACCACTCTGTAGGAAAATCCATCTTCTACCGTTGTCAATGAGACGAGATATAGCTGACACTACTTACTTACTGAAGATTGTTTCACATTCAAGTGACTGTGCAGAGCTTCTGAGTAAAATTAAACTAAATACCCCTATTAAACCCGAGAGACAAAATCCACTAATTAATATTAAACTAGCGAGTACTAACTACAGACAGAATTCTTATTTATGGAGAGCGAGTAATAAATTGAATAACATTAGTAGGCACTCTAATATTGAGCTATTCTGTACAAGTATAGCATCGGCCAGGCGGCTGCTGAGCAAACAATTCTTCAAATAGACTATAGGATGGTGTCTATAAGCAGTTTCATTTTGCATTTTTGTAATTTATATGTTAATTTTAAATAGTTACTACATAAACGCGAACACTGTCTACATTTGTGTTCGTTTACATACTTGTATAGTGTCTTTATCCGTGAGGACCTATAATTGGCTTGTTGTATATTTTTAGGGTTCCGTACCCAAAGGGTAAAAACGGGACCCTATTACTGAGACTTCGCTGTCCGTCCGTCCGTCCGTCTGTCCGTCCGTCCGTCCGTCTGTCACCAGGCTGTATCTCAAGAACGGTGATAGCTAGAGAGTTGAAATTTTCACAGATGATGTATTTCTATTGCCGCTATAACAACAAATACTAAAAATAAAATAAAATAAATATTTAAGGGGGGCTCCCATACAACAAACATGATTTTTAGGGTTCCGTACCCAGTATCTCAAGAACGGTGATAGCTAGACAGTTGAAATTTTCACAGATGATGTATTTCTATTGCCGCTATAACAAAAAATACTAAAAATAAAATCAAATAAATATTTAAGGGGGGGCTCCCATACAACAAACATGATTTTTTTACCGTTTCTTGCTCGATACTAATAACGTTGCCTTATGTTGCATAGATAATGGTACGGAACCCTTCGTGCGCGAGTCCGACTCGCACTTGACCAATTATTTTTAGTTCATAGTGATTGTAAAGCTGTCGGTCTTCCTTGAAATAAATAAATAAATAAAAAGACAATAACATTATGCACATGAGGTGGATATACAGAGCGAGCGGTCAAACATATTCATATAGAGGGGTCACACACACCTGGGCCAGCACAGCGTCGTGCGGGTACAGCTGCAGCAGAGCGGGCTCGTGCTGCGGCGCCGCCTCCACCGCCAGCAGCGGCAGGCCGGCGCGCGCCGCCGCCCCGCCCGCCAGGCGCAGCGCGCGCTCCCCGCCCGCCGCCAGCGCCGCCGCCGCACCGCGCTCCGCCAGCGAGCACGCGCCGGCGCCCGCGCCCAGCGCCTCGCGCGGCTCCAGCGCCGCCGCCGGCACCTCGGCCGCCTCGCCCAGCACCGCCGCCAGCCGCGCCGCCTCGCCCGCCTCACCCAGCGCACCTGCACACGCCGCTATGATCACACCGCGCGCGCGTGTGTGTGTGTGTGTGTACACGTGCCGCGACTCACCTATGAGCGGTGTGTGTGTGTGTGCGCGCCCACCCGCACACACACACACACACACGCACGCTACCAACAACACGAACATGACGCGCGTCTCTGAGCGCGCTCCCACCGACACTGCGCGCGGCGACACACATACCGCGCACTATTTATAGAGACACACTCGACCGACACACTGCTACTACACTCACTGCGGAGCGCCATCTCGAGCCGATATCACTAATACCAGTTTAAGTTTACCTAATACTTATGACGAAACCAATTACACGTGTATTACCCTCGATATTATTACCTTATTGACTCCTTGAACCCTTTGTAAAAAGCGACAGTTATGTCAAAGAACCTGACTTGTTTTGTTTTGAAGTACCTACACTTGGTCAGTGCGAGCATGTTGTATAATATGCAATTTGTGTCACATATATTATTGTTAGTCTAGAGATACTTTAGCTATTATCTTATTCTATATTTCACAAACATTTGTGTTATTATCTCTTACAGAGTCTTTAGTGAAATAATATACAACGTGTTTCAGAAAGGTGTAGTCATATTTGACCATCGTTACACATGGCCGGTGACTAGACACTAGGCATAGATGAAATTACAAATACTAGCTATATTATGACTTTTAAGTGTTCATAAAAGTTTAATTAATTTATTAAATTAATTGATCTTCTTTAAATACAACACTACTATGAGGTCATCTTTTATCGTAAGGTTCAATCGCATTCAATAAACCGTAAACATCTCATAATTGATGCGTTTCTGGTTGTTATTTAATAGTAGGCAATAAACAAAAAAAACTTACCAACTGTATTTTTCTATGTGTAACTGTAATATTTATAATATCTATCTAATGCAACTTTAAATTACGACTACACCTTTCTGCAACATGTTGCATAAAGCCTACTAGCTGACCCGGCTTTCGGCCATGTACAAATGTCAAGGGTGGACAACCCTTATCACTTAGAAGTATGTAAAATAGATAGCAGCTGATTGTCAGACTTGCTTACTGTATATGCATAAAAAATTTCAGAAGAATCTGTCAATCCGTTTTAGAGGAGTATGGGAAAGAACATTGTGCGTGAGAATTTTATACATTACATGTTATTTCTAAAACTATAAATCATCTTCATAATAATTTTTGTGCAATTCCATTAGATAGATTTTGTGTGAAAACATGACACACAAACTCACTTTCATTTTTATATATAAGTATAAGCAGCATTTTTATGTACATACCTAGTTATGTTTTCTGTGAACTGAGTGTACAGACAGTGATTTGATCACTTATTGAGGTCCATTTGCATTGCTATATGAGGAGGATAACAAAATAATATGCCTTGATACAATTGCTAAAATAAAGTCAATTTTCACCAATACTACGAAACTCCTCTCGAGGTGGTTCGATTTCACCTTTACACCCTGTCGACTAGGGACGCTTCTAAACCCAATCCGTGTAACTGCTGGTGTAATCTTACTGTAGAGGGTGTTCTTTGCTTTTCAGCATGGAGTTATATATTCTTTAAATGGTAAGTCGTAGTTAGACTTCGTATATGTGGAGATGTAGACTCAACTCACCGTAAACTCAAGAGTAAGTACCTGGTACCTGGGTAGTAGCTGTAGTGTCAGGATAGCCTCTCGGTGACGAATGGCAACGCTTTTGTGCACAGACATAAGATACTCGCGATGGATGGAACTCACAGGACACGCAGAAATAAGCACAACTGATTATTATAATATAAAGGTACTCACAATATTAATTACATCCGTTACGATTCATTGAATGTAGCATGTGTAATACGATGTTCAAATATAACTTAATAAAAGTAATATTATGATATAAAGACCACAAATCACTAACCAAAGAAATATTAAAACTTTTTCCTTTTTACACGTTCTGTACATTTCAATATTTATTTCGAACTTCTGACGAATGCGCGGGAATGTAGTACCTGTCACTCGGCGGCTAGTTTCTAGTGTTGCCAGATTAGGTCGCCGTAAGGTGTATAGATAGGGCCTAATTTAATTATTAATTGTGAACAAAAATAAACCTATCTTAATGCACGTGTTTTTAAACAATATATAATAAAATTAGTGAAATTTATAACAACACTAGCTGTCCCGGCAAACGTTGTTTTGCCATACCAAAAAAAAAGGTTTGAAAAATGGATGTTGGCCGATTCTCAGACCTACTGAATATGCGTGTAAAATTTCATAAAAATCGGTCAAGCCGTTTCGGAGGAGTACAGACCTACGGTAACTAACACTGTGACACGTGTATTTTATAACTATGATAATATCATAGACACAGTACTAATAAAGATTATCAATTCCCATACTTTGGCATGTTCGCCATAAAATGCACGCTAAATCTAGGTGGCGCTGTTCACTAGCGTAACAACTTGTATAAAACGGACGTTGCAATAAGATACGTTTAGACAGAAAAAAATTAACTTAAATTAAAAGTCTAATACATATTTAATATGTTACATTCAACGAAAAAATACAATAATAATTATTTTCCACTGATTAGTACATGCAAATAACCTCTTACGATAAAATAACCTCTTGCGATAGATGGCAGATGATTCGCTTCAATGATCGCTTTGTTATTTTTAACACAGTTTTTAACTAGATGGCATTTTAATATATATAAATCATTGATTGGTGTTACAAAAACTATTATTATTATTTTAGGGTATTAAATATTAGTAAGTTTTAAGAACAATAATATATTTATAGTTTTATAAAAAAAACAAAAAAAGGTTGAAAAGATAAAAAGTTACAAACTAAATTATCTCATAAAAATCATCAAATTGGTTTATTAAAAAACAGGTAGTATTTATTTGGGTTCAAGGTCAAGCTTGTTAAAACAAATAGTGATGCGCCACTTGATTTCGACGTTTTTAGGGTTCCGTACCCAAAGGGTAAAAACGGGACCCTATTACTGAGACTTCGCTGTCCGTCCGTCAAACAAATTGGTCAAGTGCGAGTCGGACTCGCGCACGAAGGGTTCCGTACCATTATCTATGCAACATAAGGCAACGTTATTAGTATCGAGCAAGAAACGGTAAAAAAATCATGTTTGTTGTATGGGAGCCCCCCTTAAATATTTATTTTATTTTATTTTTAGTATTTGTTGTTATAGCGGCAATAGAAATACATCATCTGTGAAAATTTAAACTCTCTAGCTATCACCGTTCTTGAGATACAGCCTGGTGACAGACGGACGGACGGACGGACGGACGGACGGACGGACAGCGAAGTCTCAGTAATAGGGTCCCGTTTTTACCCTTTGGGTACGGAACCCTAAAAACGATGTTGCTTGTTATGACGTTCAAATAGCGAGTGTATTCTTAGAAATTACATTTGTCGTGTGTGTGTGCGTGTGTGTGTGCGTACGTGCGTGTATGTGTCTGTGTGTGCGTGTGCGCAAATAGTATATTAGCTTTGGGCGATGTATGTATGTAAAAAAATTGGTCAAGTGCGAGTCGGACTCGCGCACGAAGGGTTCCGTACCATTATCTATGCAACATTAGGCACGTTATAGAACCAAATATTCTGTGAATAGTTAAAGCGTCTACCTGTCAACGTTATTATTATTGAGCAAGAAACGGTAAAAAAATCATGTTTGTTGTATGGGAGCCCCCCTTAAATATTTATATTATTTTATTTTTAGTATTTGTTGCTAGAGCGGCAATAGAAATACATCATCTGTGAAAATTTCAACTGTCTAGCTATCACCGTTCTTGAGATACAACCTGGTGACAGACGGAGGACGGACGGACGGACGGACAGCGAAGTCTCAGTAATAGGGTCCCGTTTTTACCCTTTGGGTACGGAACCCTAATGAACTGTCTCTTTCAGCACATCCTCAATGTATAGGTCGTCATCGTACCTACTGAAAATATTTAACAAAGCCTACCGCTTTGTTAAATATTTTCAGTATCATGTAACAAGTAAGCGTAATAATTGAATGAGATATTTTGTTGTGATGAAAAGTAAAAAGGATTATTGACGTCACTCACAATATCAAAAGAAACAAAGTACTTTAATATTTATTAACAGGTTGTTATATTATGATACTAAATTTATTATAAAATAAGTTTTATTCTATTATCAGCTCGGTGAAGGTCGATTTAGGTTCGGATCTTAGACTATAAAGTATGTTGTTATGGTTGATATATGATATCGTCGAGGCCTTTGACACAAGCCGCCTTCGCGGTGATCGGTGTTTTTGAGAATGTTAACAAACAGAATGAAAGCAACCTTATGCCTCAATAAAGAAAGTATATTTTTAAATGTTGTTGTTCCGTTCGACGTTCATAGCAAAAGCAGCTTTGCGTGTTTTATTGTTTCGTCTTCAATCGTCTTTAAGAGGGTACTGTACTCCTCATTTAGGTATTTGCCTTAGGTATTGCTATCCCTATTTCCGAGCGCCGCCGCGCTGAAAGGGACAAATATAGATGAAGCGGATTTTACCTACAAATTCTTTGAAAAAAGACGTTTCGTACTTCCGTTTTTTTTTCGCGAAAGTTAAACCGATTTTAATAGTTTTTGCGTCATATTATAGATAAAGAATATATCTATGCTTCTATCACTTTCTTTTGTGGTAAAACTTTACCAAATTTGTGTGATAGACGCTGCAATTTTATCTAAAGAAAACCGAAAAAAAAAGTTTTCCGGATCGTCATATTTCTTTTAGTTATTATGTTTTGAAAAAAAGAAAGTGAAACGTATTTTTAGGTGTGGTACCTTGGGTATATTTAGAAGTAAGAGATATTGCGTGTTCACGTAAACACTGTTTATTCACGACTAAGACCAAACTAAGACTAACATATGTCTAATCTTACATTCTGCAGGAAAGGTAACGATCCCGTTATGTTCAAGGGACGCGCTACTTGAAGTTGTCAAACCTATGTCATTAACAGCAATAAATTCTTAACTAATATCGATACAAGTGTGAGAGCGAAATGTTAGGCAAAAACAAAATGTTAAAATGTCTACCATGAGTTGATCTATAAGTGGCTGGGCATACATAAAAATAATATATAATGGTACCAATTCTACATGCACAAGTAAACTAAACTTAACTAAAAAATAAATATTGATTATTTCAATAACACAATTCCGCAATTCGGTACTGTTAACTACACTTTCTTATTATAAAAACGGTGTATTAAATAATAACAATTTAAGTTACTGTGAATGTGTATAAGAAAATAGTCAATTAATCAAAATACAGCATAGTTGCTTTTTTATTTTTGGTTAAGTTTAGTTGTGCACATAGAATTGGTACCAATATCTGCTTGACCGAGCGTAACTCTCGATGGATTTTTGTGAAATTATTCTTAATAAGGTAAGTCTCAGTAATAGGGTTCCATTTTACCTTTTGGTACGGTCAAGTACGTATTGGACATGCACGCGAACGGTTCCGTGCGGTTATTATGATGATATATTCGTGACACCAACCACAAATAACACCATATAGCGGACCCCCAAACAATGGGATAAGGGCAGGATGATGATGATGGTGAGTCTGAGTAGGTATTTGTGGTTGTAGTATCATCTGATCTAAGCAAACTGAAAATTTCAGCTCTCTAGCTAAACAGAAAATTTTCATAGTACGAAAACACCGACAAAAAGAAATTTTATAAGTATACATAAATCCAAAATCCCATTTATTTAAACACAGGTATTTAATATACGTTATACATATAAAGTAAAATCACGAAACATGTAAAATATTACAAGCCGCATAGGTATGTACGATGTATCGTGCTGTCGCTAGTCGCGATGGCGATACTACAATCAACTACAAATGTAGGTACAAGAACCTCACGATGCGATAGGCTAAGGAATTGAATGAAACACAACGCGGTAACGTAACGCGCAACGTTGCCAGTTTGACAAACTTGGTAGGTAAGTACTTGATAAGAAGCTTAAAAAAATGAAGTTTGTAGTTTGCGAAAGATATAAATGTATTTACTAATTAACTAAGATATAAATCTATATACTGTAGTAACTAAATTGCCTTTATTTATGTGTTTAAAAATACAAAAAGTGAAACCGCATTATCAAAAATCCACTTTAATTTGAACGCCAGACCTATTAACATTCGTGGCCCTGCTATATATATGCTTTACCCGATACGCCACGGCACTCTTAAAAAATCGTTCGAAATTTATATGTGTATTCTAAGCCGCAAAAGCGTATCTTTACTTTTTATGATAAAAAAATTGTAAA
The DNA here is from genome assembly GCA_916999025.1 of Orgyia antiqua. Lineage (NCBI taxonomy): Eukaryota > Metazoa > Arthropoda > Insecta > Lepidoptera > Erebidae > Orgyia > Orgyia antiqua. The sequence goes on from OU779866.1 coordinate 36,089,570, forward strand.
TTCTATGATAAACATATTAAACTATTCTATGATAAACAAAATTGTGTTCATTTCAATTTTTCAGATTATCTGAGGTAAATTTAAAACTAGTTACGTAATTGATTTATCAAGATTATGAAATAGTGCCATCTGCCATTTTTTTTTAGTACTACCGCTATACAACGTGACGTAGTAAGATTATGAATGATTATTATGACGGGCCTCGTGGTCTAGTGGTTCATATAACGGACTGCCGTTCACGAGGTCTCGGGTTCGATTCCCGGTCAGGACAAATATTTGTGTGATGTTTTTAATTGTCATACAAATGTTTGTACTGCGTCTGGGTGTTTACTATGTATTATAAGTATGTATTTACAAAAGAAAAGTAGTATATGTATTCTATCCGTATTCTGGTACCCATAACACAAGCATATAAAGCTTAGCTTGGGACCAGAGGACGTTGTGTGAAATGTCCGTGAATATTATTATTATTGATTACGATAAATTATGTGATTTGATACGCTTAGTGCCATCTGTAGATTCAGAGTGTAATGATAATTGAGTTTCACAATTTGTTGGGAGGTTATATGTCTTTATTATACTGTGTCTATGATAATATTTTTACAATAGAGAATTATTGTCAGAAATAATTTGTACTAATATTACGAACATAAAGCGGAAGAGTTTGTTTGTTTGTTTAAACGCGCTAATTTCAGGAACCACTTCGTCGATTTCAAAAACTCTTTCAGTGTTAGATAGGGCATTTATCGCGGAAGGCTTTAGGCTATATAACATCACGCTACGACAAGTAGGAGAGAAGCAGTAGTAAAAATGTTGCAAAAATGGGGAACATTTTCTAAATTCCACGCGGACGGAGTCGCGGGCAAACAGCTAGTGTAATATAAACATAAACTTAAAACTATATCCCCTACCCAAAAAGACGGCAAGTAGACACATAATACTAATAATAAAAAAATGGTCAAGTGCGAGTCGGACTCGCGCACGAAGGGTTCCGTACCATTATCTATGCAACATAAGGCTACGTTATTAGTATCGAGCAAGAAACGGTAGAAAAAAAACAGTTTTTTGTATGGGAGCCCCCCTTAAATATTTATTTTATTTTATTTTTAGTTTTTGTTGTTATAGCGGCAATAGAAATACATCATCTGTGAAAATTTCAACTGTCTAGTTATCACCGTTCTTGAGATACAGCCTGGTGACAGACGGACGGACGGACGGACGGACAGCGAAGTCTCAGTAATAGGGTTTCCGTTTTTACCATTTGGGTACGGAACCCTAAAAATTAATGTCCTTGCATACAATAAATGCCGATAAGGACACAATAAGTTCGTAACAGTCAAATACTAGTCAGCCATTTAACTAATAACTGAAATTTTCTTTATTTTATATTTACAAAAAAATATTGTAAATGTCTAAGGGTTTATTATAAGATTCTAAGACCGCATGAGTCCCACAAAAAGAAAAAAATATAAACAGGCTATTCTAGTTAACAAAAGAGGTTAACAACGTATAACATTAGTAATTATGCAGATGTAATAAAGGTTGTCATAAGGTGGGGAAATAGACACCAAATAATAAAGGAAGTAAAAGAAGTGAACACCCTGCAATTATATTACAATAAATCCCGATATTGCATGTAATAAGTTCAGTACAAGACGGATATTAGTAAGTTCGTAAAATTGTTACTTCAAATTTGGATATTTTTTTGTGAACAAAGTACAGCTACCCCAGAGGATTTATTATAAGATTCTAGAACCGCATTAGAATCAGACTTATATAAAAAATTAAAAATTTTAAGCTCATTTTGAGCCATTGGCTCTTATAAATATAATAAAGGGAGGGCTTGGGCGGACTGTTCAAAACATTCAATCCCATTTTACAGCTGACCTATCAATCGTATAGGGTAGTGTGATATGTCGTTGGATAGGTCTTGCAAAGCCCGATCGACCAGTTTATAGCACGATACGCAGCTTAGCTCAGGAAAACCGCAAAATAAAAAAAAAACACAAAATTACATTGAAAAATATTGAAAAACGTCGCATTTTGTTTTAAAAGATGATTGTTATCCTTGACTACTATCGCGAAAGACCACACGAATCAATAGCAGCTTCAACCACAAGACACCGTAAAAATAATAAAGCTTAAAATTTCGAAGGTTATTAAAATATCTGATAAAATGTGCAGGATGACTTTATCTAATCATGGTAAATTTAAAGATAGAAAGTATTCCTTTATAGAACCTAAACATGTCACACCTAACTTTTTGAAACCTAATATTGTAAAACCTAACATTGCGGAACCTAACTATGTGAAACCTAACTATGTGAAGCCTAACCATGTGAAACCTAACATTGTAAAACCTAACATTGCGGAACCTAACATTGCGGAACCTAACATTGCGGAACCTAACATTGCGGAACCTAACTTTGTGTAACCTTACTATGTGAAACCTATGTGAAACCTAACATTGCGGAACGTAATTTTGTGAAACCTAGCATTGTTAGGTTTCACATAGGTTTCACATAGGTTACCTATGTGAAACCTAACATTGCGGAACCTAACTTTGTGAAACCTAACATTGCGGAACCTAACTATCTGAAACCTAACTATGTGAAACCTAACATTGTAAAACCTAACATTGCGGAACCTAACTTTGTGAAACCTAACATTGCGGAACCTAACTATCTGAAACCTAACTATGTGAAACCTAACTATGTGAAGCCTAACTATGTGAAACCTAACATTGTAAAACCTAACATTGCGGAACCTAACTTTGTGTAACCTAACTATGTGAAACCTATGTGAAACCTAACATTGCGTAACCTAACCTAACCTAACTATGTGAAACCTATGTGAAACCTAACATTGCGGAACGTAATTTTGTGAAACCTAGCATTGTTAGGTTTCACATAGGTTTCACATAGGTTACCTATGTGAAACCTAACATTGCGGAACCTAACTTTGTGAAACCTAACATTGCGGAACCTAACATTGCGGAACCTAACATTGCGGAACCTAACTTTGTGTAACTTATGTGAAGGTTCAGGTTAGGTTCAGGTTAGGTTCAGGTTAGGTTCAGGTTAGGTTCAGGTTAGGTTCAGGTTAGGTTCAGGTTAGGTTCAGGTTAGGTTCAGGTTAGGTTCAGGTTAGGTTCAGGTTAGGTTCAGGTTAGGTTCAGGTTAGGTTCAGGTTAGGTTCAGGTTAGGTTCAGGTTAGGTTCAGGTTAGGTTCAGGTTAGGTTCAGGTTAGGTTCAGGTTAGGTTCAGGTTAGGTTCAGGTTAGGTTCAGGTTTTTTTTTTTTTTTTTTTTTTTTTAACGTAGGAATGCTTTTTACGCACTTACCCTCCGGCCGCAGGGGCAGCCTTCGGACGTCGTGTTGGACTCCCGGGGAGAAATCTCGACCCAGCCTACCAACTAAACCTACGGTGTTCTCCTCACCCGTTGCCGGGCCACGGTAGTTACTCAGGTATTACCGCGACCCGACACGGGGTGGCCCCCTAACGGTGGGGGCTCACTGTGACAGGGGTGAGCGGCGTGCCCACCCCCGTCGGACCGTCACCCCTCGCCCGAACACGGGGCGAGAGGTCGTCCGCCACCCTAGCGACAGGCCCCCTGGCCTGCCGCGTATGGCCACGCGGGCCGGGGCCGCCGGCAATTGTGCGCCGACGACCCCTACCCGCGGCCCTGCGGGGGGGCAGTGTTGCGCCCGAGCGCTCACGCTCCCGCAGGGCTTCTCTCTTCGCCGCCATCACCTCGGATGCAAACGAGGCGACGGCGGCCCAACACTCTTTGCTGCCGGCCATCGAAGCGATGACGGCCGGCAGCGACAAATTAACGCCGATTGCGCCAGTGAGCCTGGCGCGCTGGACAGCCCAGGCCGTGCACACGACCAACGTGTGCTCGGCCGTGTCCACGGCTCCAGACGGGCAGCTCTTGCAACCGGGTGCGGCCTCGATGCCCACCAGCTCCCACAGGTACTTGGCGAAGCAGCCGTGACCCGTGAGGAGCTGGGTTAGATGGTATGTAGGCACCCGGTGCGGCGCCTCGACCCACTGACGCAAGACGGGGCGCACGGCGGAAAGTAGCCGCGCGCCCGACGACACAGAGGTCAACCTATCCGCCCACCTCCCGAAGAGGACGTCGCGAAATTCGCCTCTCCAGCGAGCGACCTCCTCGGGGGCGGGCTCATTTCTCGCCTCGATGCGCATCAGAGCCCTCTTTCGGTAAACCCCCGCCAGGACCTCAGCTTCGAGGTCCCAGGGGAGGCTCCCGGCAACGACACAGGCCGCCTCCAGTGACACCGTGTGGTACGCCCGTGCGGCCCTCTGCGCCATCACACGCTGCGCGCGACGCAGCAGCGTGGAGTTCTCGGCGCTGAGAGCCGCGGCCGCCCAAATGGGCGCTCCGTAGAGCGCCTTCGAGCGCACCACCGTGTCGTAGAGGCGACGACCGACACAACCGGCCCCCCCGCTATTCGGGAGCAACCGGGCGAGCATTCCGGCGCACGCCACTAGCTTCGGCGCCAGCGCCCGGAAGTGCTCGCCGAACCTCCACCGACTGTCCAGAACCAGTCCCAGATATTTTATTTTATTTCCGACAGTGATGGAGGCCCCTCCCACTACAATACTGTAGTCTCGGGGGGGCCTCGCCCGAGGCCCGTGGAAGAAGAGGGCCTCGGACTTCTCGAGGGCAACTTCGAGCCCGAGGGCCCTGATGCGTCTTACTATGTGCGCGGTGCCTGCAGTAGCCAGGACACCGGCGTCACGAAAAGAAGGGCCCTGCGCGGTCACCAGGGTGTCGTCGGCGTAACAAATGACGCCGACTCCCCGAAGATTGGCACCGCGCAGGACCCAATCAAACCCGATGTTCCACAGGAGTGGGCCCAGCACCGACCCCTGTGGAACACCACACGACATGTCCCGGCGGACTACACGATCCCGGGCCGGGTAGAAGATGGCCCGGTCCGTAAAGTAGTCCGCCAGGACCCTCCTGAGGTACCACGGAACTTTGTGGTACCTCAGGGCCTCCTTAATTGTCGCCCAGGGGAGGGTGTTGAAAGCGTTAGCAATGTCAAGAGACACTGCCAACAACACCCCCCCCTGCGAAACCGCTTTCTCGACTCGGTCCCTCAGTCGGGACACGGCGTCAATCGTCGACCGCGCGCGGCGGAACCCGAACTGAACGTCGCTCAGGTCCGGGCCCACCGTCTCCAAGTGTCGGACGAGGCGTGCTGCGACGACCCTTTCGAAGGTCTTGCACGCCTCGTCAAGAAGGACAATCGGACGGTAGGCCGACGGAGAGTCGGGGGGTCGCCCGTGCTTTTGGAGCAGCACGAGCTTCCCAGACTTCCACCGCCGCGGGACTCTGCCGGACGCCATGCACTCCGACATGAGGGACAAAATCTCCTCTTCCAGGACCGGCGTCACGCGGGCGAGAACCCGCCCAGGAACACCGTCCGGGCCCGGGGCGCGGTTCCTCTCTTTGAGTTTGAGGACCGCAACCCCCAACTCGGCCTCGGACACGGGCGGCACTTCCTCGCCCGCAGCCGGTCCCTCATCTTGTGTCGCCGCCGCCATCCTCGGCGGCGACCACTCTTCTCTCGCCGGGAAGAGCGAGCTGACCACCCTTTCAACGAAGAGTGGCTCGAGGGTTCTCGTCAGCGGGGGCGCCGCTGGACGGAGTTTCTGCATTACCGTCTTGTACGGGCGCCCCCATGGATCTCGATCCACGCTCTCGAGCCACTCCTGCCAACTCTCGGCTTTGGCGGCCTTGATGGCAGCGGTGAACGAATTTCTCGCAGCCCGGTACGCGGCGAGCAATACCTCCTCTTGGGCGAGGTCTCTATTGGCCCTCCTGCGACTGCGGGTGTACCGGCGCCGAGACATTTGGCACTCGGTGCGGAGGCCCTGAAGATGGGGCCTCCACCAGTACACCTGCTTGCGCGGAGGGGTCGGACCCGCCCGGATCAGGTTAGGTTAGGTTAGGTTAGGTTTTTTTTTTTTTACGTAGGAATGCTTTTTACGCACTTACCCTCCGGCCGCAGGGGCAGCCTTCGGACGTCGTGTTGGACTCCCGGGGAGAAATCTCGACCCAGCCTACCAACTAAACCTACGGTGTTCTCCTCACCCGTTGCCGGGCCACGGTAGTCACTCAGGTATTACCGCGACCCGACACGGGGTGGCCCCCTAACGGTGGGGGCTCACTGTGACAGGGGTGAGCGGCGTGCCCACCCCCGTCGGACCGTCACCCCTCGCCCGAACACGGGGCGAGAGGTCGTCCGCCACCCTAGCGACAGGCCCCCTGGCCTGCCGCGTATGGCCACGCGGGCCAGGGCCGCCGGCAATTGTGCGCCGACGACCCCTACCCGCGGCCCTGCGGGGGGGCAATGTTGCGCCCGAGCGCTCACGCTCCCGCAGGGCTTCTCTCTTCGCCGCCATCACCTCGGATGCAAACGAGGCGACGGCTGCCCAACACTCTTTGCTGCCGGCCATCGAAGCGATGACGGCCGGCAGCGACAAATTACCGCCGATTGCGCCAGTGAGCCTGGCGCGCTGGACAGCCCAGGCCGTGCACACGACCAACGTGTGCTCGGCCGTGTCCACGGCTCCAGACGAGCAGCTCTTGCAACCGGGTGCGGCCTCGATGCCCACCAGCTCCCACAGGTACTTGGCGAAGCAGCCGTGACCCGTGAGGAGCTGGGTTAGATGGTATGTAGGCACCCGGTGCGGCGCCTCGACCCACTGACGCAAGACGGGGCGCACGGCGGAAAGTAGCCGCGCGCCCGACGACACAGATGCCAACTTGTCCGCCCACCTCCCGAAGAGGTCGTCGCGAAATTCGCCTCTCCAGCGAGCGACCTCCTCGAGGGCGGGCTCAATTCTCGCCTCAGTGCGCATCAGAGCCCTCTTTCGGTAAACCCCCGCCTGGACCTCAGCTTCGAGGTCCCAGGGGAGGCTCCCGGCAACAACACAAGCCGCCTCCAGTGACACCGTGTGGTACGCCCGTGCGGCCCTCTGCGCCATCACACGCTGCGCACGACGCAGCAGCGTGGAGTTCTCGGCGCTGAGAGCCGCGGCCGCCCAAATGGGCGCTCCGTAGAGCGCCTTCGAGCGCACCACCGTGTCGTAGAGGCGACGACCGACACAACCGGCCCCCCCGCTATTCGGGAGCAACCGGGCGAGCATTCCGGCGCACGCCACTAGCTTCGGCGCCAGCGCCCGGAAGTGCTCGCCGAACCTCCACCGACTGTCCAGAACCAGTCCCAGATATTTTATTTTATTTCCGACAGTGATGGAGGCCCCTCCCACTACGATACTGTAGTCTCGGGGGGGCCTCGCCCGAGGCCCGTGGAAGAAGAGGGCCTCGGACTTCTCGAGGGCAACTTCGAGCCCGAGGGCCCTGATGCGACTTACGATGTGCGCGGTGCCTGCAGTAGCCAGGACACCGGCGTCACGAAAAGAAGGGCCCTGCGCGGTCACCAGGGTGTCGTCGGCGTAACAAATGACGCCGACCCCCCGAAGATTGGCGCCGCGCAGGACCCAATCGAACCCGATGTTCCACAGGAGTGGGCCCAGCACCGACCCCTGTGGAACACCACACGACATGTCCCGGCGGACTACACGATCCCGGGCCGGGTAGAAGATGGCCCGGTCCGTAAAGTAGTCCGCCAGGACCCTCCTGAGGTACCACGGAACTTTGTGGTACCTCAGGGCCTCCTTAATTGTCGCCCAGGGGAGGGTGTTGAAAGCGTTAGCAATGTCAAGAGACACTGCCAACAACACCCCCCCCCGTGAAACTACATTTACGACTCTGTCCCTCAGCCGGGACACGGCGTCGATCGTCGACCGCGCGCGGCGGAAACCAAACTGATTATCACTTAAGTCCGGGCCCACCGTCTCTAGGTGGCGGACGAGGCGCGCTGCGACAACTCTCTCGAACGTTTTGCACGCCTCGTCGAGAAGTACGATTGGACGGTAGGCCGACGGAGAGTCGGGGGGTCGCCCGTGCTTCTGAAGCAGCACGAGCTTCCCCGTTTTCCACCGCCGCGGGACTCTGCCGGACGCCATGCACTCCGACATGAGGGACAGAACCTCCTCTTCCAGGACCGGCGTCACGCGGGCGAGAACCCGCCCAGGAACACCGTCCGGGCCCGGGGCGCGGTTCCTCTCTTTGAGTTTGAGGACCGCAACCCCCAACTCGGCCTCGGACACGGGCGGCACTTCCTCGCCCGCAGCCGGTCCCTCATCTTGTGTCGCCACCGCCATCCTCGGCGGCGACCACTCTTCTCTCGCCGGGAAGAGCGAGCTGACCACCCTTTCAACGAAGAGTGGCTCGAGGGTTCTCGTCAGCGGGGGCGCCGCTGGACGGAGTTTCTGCATTACCGTCTTGTACGGGCGCCCCCATGGATCTCGATCCACGCTCTCGAGCCACTCCTGCCAACTCTCGGCTTTGGCGGCCTTGATGGCAGCGGTGAACGAATTTCTCGCAGCCCGGTACGCGGCGAGCAATACCTCCTCTTGGGCGGGGTCTCTATTGGCCCTCCTGCGACTGCGGGTGTACCGGCGCCGAGACATTTGGCACTCGGTGCGGAGGCCCTGAAGATGGGGCCTCCACCAGTACACCTGCTTGCGCGGAGGGGTCGGACCCGCCCGGATCATCGCCGCGTCGCAGACGCGAGAGAGCGCTCCAGAAAGCCGCTCGCATCTCGCGTCCACGTCCAGGCCGCTCCCTATATTTACGCCATGGGTCCCATTGGGACCCGCGATCCACCGCTCCACTATAGCCGCCTCGGTGGCCAGCTCTGGGTCCAGGGTGTTAAGCCTCCACCGAGGACCCTCTCCCGGCAGGGGACGGTCCAGCTCGACGGCTGGGGCGTCCGTGGGGGATGGGGCTAGGTCGAACCGGATGTACCGGTGGTCCGACAGCGTCTCCACCCCCTCCTCCACCCTCCACCGCCTCGCGCGGCGGGCCAGGGCGGGACTAACAAACGACAGGTCGACAATTGACCCACCCGTGTGCCGGACGCACGTCAAGACCGTCCCCGTGTTTAATAGTACTAATCCGGTGGACACCGCCCACTCCTCTAGGGTGTCACCCCTGGCATCGGTCGCCGGAGATCCCCACGACCGGGATTTGGCATTGAAATCTCCGGCGACCACCACAGGGGTGGGGTGCACTTCCGCCACGAGGCCGCCCACCTCGGTGAGAAGACGCTCGAACTCGGCGAGCGTCCTATTGGGCGAGAAGTACACGCCGACCACTGCAACGTCGCCCAGCGACGCGAGTACGCACCCGTGGCCCCTCAACACCCTCTGAAAGGGACGGGGGGCAGCACGGCGCCGCCAAGCGACGATAGCCACCGAACCGTCCAGATCGCCCACCCAGTCATCACGGGCTTGGACGCGGTACGGCTCAGCGACTATGGCTACACTTATTTGCCACTGCGCAGCGGTCTGGAGAAGAAGATCCTGAGCCGCTGCGCAGTGATTAATATTCGCCTGCAGTAGTGACACCCTGTTGGCCATTTAATTGGTGGCGGTGTCCATTGCCTCCGGGGCAGCACCAGGCTGAGATGCTACCGAAGACGGGGCGGGGGGTTTAGGATTTACCCCGCCCGTCTTTCTAGTCGCTCTCGGTTTTTTGGCCATCGCCGGGCACTTTTTATGGCCCAGACGATGACCGGAGTCGGCGCCCTCCGACGCGCAGATTGCGCACGAGGGCTCCGCCGAACAGGCTGCCGCCTTGTGGCCCGGTTGCCCGCACCGGAAGCAGAGCGCACTGCGGTCCACTGCGCACGTGTACTGCACTCCTACATGCCCCGGTGCGAGGCAGCGGAAGCAACGCTGCGGCCGCGCGTCCAGAAGCGCGGCTCGGGCCGTCGACCAACCGATGGTGAGATGTCCACCATCGGTGACCTTTTTGGCCGCCGGGACAGGGCACTTGACCCAGACGGTCCCAGGGCGGCCAGGTGGGCGGGTGATGTTGCCCACCTTGACTAAATCGGGGCGGCAGCCCCCCACGTTAGCGACAGACGCGGCCACTAGATCGGCAGTGACCGCGTCTCCCAGACCGGAGATGCGCATCTCGGCGCACTGCTCTGGCCTGGACACTTTGGCGACGTCACCGATGACCTCGCGTATTTTGGTCGCGAGGTCATCGGCCTTTTTAGATTTTTCGGCCCCGGAGACTTCCAACACACGGCCCCCAGTCCGGGCCGTGCGGAATTTAACGCCAGTTATTCCCAAGGCGGAGAGCTGGATGGCGCCCTCGGCCTTGGCCATGACCTCGGCATAGGTCCGAGCACTACCCTGCGGCAGGGTCACGACCACCGCAGCCGTCTTGGGGGCGCGCAATTTGCGAGTGCGCTTCCCCTTCTTCTTATTCTGTTGTTGTTGTTGCTGTTGCGCCGGAGCAGCAGGCGCAGCAGCAGAATTCGCCGGCCGTGGCGCTTTTGGCTTGCGCGCCACGACGTTCCACGCCTCCCTCTGTTGTGTTTGGGGAGGCGGCGTCGGCTCGACGGTGGCCGTGTTCTTCACCGGTTGGACGGCGGTGGCGTTCTTCGCCGGCTGGGACGCGGGCCTTGCTTGAGCAGCAGCAGTAGGAGCGGCTGTCTGTTGGCGGGCGGCCTGCGTTTCCTTGGCTGCCAGGGTCTTCTTGGGTCCTCTCTTCTTCTTCCCCGCGTCTTGAGTTGTAGCGGGGGCGGAGGGGAGCAGCTGTACCGGCTTGGGTGTTCGCAGAGCCGGGAAGTCTTCTTGGACGCTCGGAGCATGTGCGGGAGCGGTTTCGATGCTCAACCTAGCTCTACGAGTGTCTGCCGCCAGTGGAGGGCGGGTGCGCTGCTCCGGCAGGAGGCGGTCATTGATGCCAGCCATCCTGGCATCAATGAAGAACGCTATCTCTTCGCGGGTCATAGATTGTGCTGCGACAGCTTGGGTCTGTGCCTGCAGCATCGTCCTGAGCTCGGCGACCTCGGCACGGAGCGCATCTTCCTGTCGCTTGCGCTCTACGTTCTCGGCGCGCAGTATCTTGAGCTCCTCGCTCTCCTCGCGGAGCTCCGACAGTTCCTTAAAGGAGTCGGCGAGGTCCGCCATGGCCGTCCGCACTAATGCCACATTTTGACACTTCATGCGGGAGGACTTCCGCGCCACCGTTGAGATGGCCTCGAGCGCGGAGTCCACCACACCGCGTAGCTCGTCGACCCCGCGACGCCGCTTGGGGCCAGTTGCCGGCTGCCCTTCCTTCTTCTTCTTGGTGAGGGACTCAAGCCTGTCTCTCTTGGCGGCCACTTCGTCGGAGAGTTCCTTTTCCGCTTGCAGCTCCATCTCGCGCTGGAGCTGCCGGTTGTGATCTTCCTTCGCCTTGGCGAGCCCGACGTACTCGCCGGTGGTCGGCGGGCGCCCACGTCCCTTCTTCGTATTCTTCTCCGGCGATGTCGCATTTTCGAGTGGCCTCTTTCGCCAGAAGCTCGCGTTGCTCGGGTTGTTAATGTTCGGCGAGCAGGAACGCGAGCGGTCATCGACCGACATGCAGCCGCTGCTGTCGTCCGACACGGACAGCCGCGAAGGCGCTCTCTCGTCCAGACAGAGGCGAGTGAGTCTCACCCTCGCCTCACGGTGGCGGCGCTCCGATAGTGGAGTCCGGAACAGTCCAGCACCACCCACGTCACTCACTTCCCCTGCCTCCGAGGATACGTCCGACAGCAAATCGGACAGATCGTCGCTAAGATTCATACCAGTTTTAACGCCAGTTTCACATGTTTTAGATTTATCGGTTTTAAATTTATCGCCATTTGGGTTCGTATTTGTATCATCGTCATTTATTTTAATTTTGTCGCCAGTTTTATCATTTTTCACTTCGTCATCAGTTCGTTTTGGATAGCCAGAGTCGTCGTTTTTGGTTTCGAGTTTGTTTTGGTTTTTGTTAATATTCATATTTATTCCCACGAGTATGGGGGTAAAACGGTCGACGCAAACAGAGCCCCCTGTACTTGCGCAACCCTACATACTTAGGCGAACCTTACGGAGGTCGGGCGGTATCCGTAGGATTTTTACAACTTGTCTGTTGGGTGTTATTGACTTTTCCTTGTCTCAGGCCGGCCGGTTAAGGCAAGCCCCCTGTCCCAGCCATCACGCCGCTAGACATGTTCAACGACACGCAACAGCTGGAACAGGTCGCCCGACGTTGCCCACATTAGGGGGCATCCCCCTGAACACGAGTTAACGCATCCAGGGGGACCGCCGCGCCGCGGGGTACTCCCGCCCACAACCACGTCCCCGAAGGGACCGCTTCCCCGAAGGGAGACGACAAAAGTGGAGCCTGAGCTCCCGAACCAAAAAGGACAAGGGAGTCAGAACTCCAGCACCGAAGAAGTCGGCGCTCGACGGTGCGACGCTAAAACGTCGCCGCCGGCCTAGCAGGCCAGCCATACGACGACCCCCCACAGACATAGGGGTCAGCTCGGCAGGACATCAGTCAACCCCCAAAAACCTACTCGGCACATTAGGGCCGAGAGTTGTTGAAGGCCGTCCAGGACGCACCGGACCCACGGCTTCCGGAAACGGGAAGCGGCGGGCCACACGGGGAGGTTTCCTGCCCTGGCGCCCCAGGTTAGGTTAGGTTAGGTTAGGTTAGGTTTTTTTTTTTTTTTTTTTACGTAGGAATGCTTTTTACGCACTTACCCTCCGGCCGCAGGGGCAGCCTTCGGACGTCGTGTTGGACTCCCGGGGAGAAATCTCGACCCAGCCTACCAACTAAACCTACGGTGTTCTCCTCACCCGTTGCCGGGCCACGGTAGTCACTCAGGTATTACCGCGACCCGACACGGGGTGGCCCCCTAACGGTGGGGGCTCACTGTGACAGGGGTGAGCGGCGTGCCCACCCCCGTCGGACCGTCACCCCTCGCCCGAACACGGGGCGAGAGGTCGTCCGCCACCCTAGCGACAGGCCCCCTGGCCTGCCGCGTATGGCCACGCGGGCCAGGGCCGCCGGCAATTGTGCGCCGACGACCCCTACCCGCGGCCCTGCGGGGGGGCAATGTTGCGCCCGAGCGCTCACGCTCCCGCAGGGCTTCTCTCTTCGCCGCCATCACCTCGGATGCAAACGAGGCGACGGCGGCCCAACACTCTTTGCTGCCGGCCATCGAAGCGATGACGGCCGGCAGCGACAAATTACCGCCGATTGCGCCAGTGAGCCTGGCGCGCTGGACAGCCCAGGCCGTGCACACGACCAACGTGTGCTCGGCCGTGTCCACGGCTCCAGACGAGCAGCTCTTGCAACCGGGTGCGGCCTCGATGCCCACCAGCTCCCACAGGTACTTGGCGAAGCAGCCGTGACCCGTGAGGAGCTGGGTTAGATGGTATGTAGGCACCCGGTGCGGCGCCTCGACCCACTGACGCAAGACGGGGCGCACGGCGGAAAGTAGCCGCGCGCCCGACGACACAGATGCCAACTTGTCCGCCCACCTCCCGAAGAGGTCGTCGCGAAATTCGCCTCTCCAGCGAGCGACCTCCTCGAGGGCGGGCTCAATTCTCGCCTCAGTGCGCATCAGAGCCCTCTTTCGGTAAACCCCCGCCTGGACCTCAGCTTCGAGGTCCCAGGGGAGGCTCCCGGCAACAACACAAGCCGCCTCCAGTGACACCGTGTGGTACGCCCGTGCGGCCCTCTGCGCCATCACACGCTGCGCACGACGCAGCAGCGTGGAGTTCTCGGCGCTGAGAGCCGCGGCCGCCCAAATGGGCGCTCCGTAGAGCGCCTTCGAGCGCACCACCGTGTCGTAGAGGCGACGACCGACACAACCGGCCCCCCCGCTATTCGGGAGCAACCGGGCGAGCATTCCGGCGCACGCCACTAGCTTCGGCGCCAGCGCCCGGAAGTGCTCGCCGAACCTCCACCGACTGTCCAGAACCAGTCCCAGATATTTTATTTTATTTCCGACAGTGATGGAGGCCCCTCCCACTACAATACTGTAGTCTCGGGGGGGCCTCGCCCGAGGCCCGTGGAAGAAGAGGGCCTCGGACTTCTCGAGGGCAACTTCGAGCCCGAGGGCCCTGATGCGTCTTACTATGTGCGCGGTGCCTGCAGTAGCCAGGACACCGGCGTCACGAAAAGAAGGGCCCTGCGCGGTCACCAGGGTGTCGTCGGCGTAACAAATGACGCCGACTCCCCGAAGATTGGCACCGCGCAGGACCCAGTCAAACCCGATGTTCCACAGGAGTGGGCCCAGCACCGACCCCTGCGGAACACCACACGACATGTCCCGGCGGACTACACGATCCCGGGCCGGGTAGAAGATGGCCCGGTCCGTAAAGTAGTCCGCCAGGACCCTCCTGAGGTACCACGGAACTTTGTGGTACCTCAGGGCCTCCTTAATTGTCGCCCAGGGGAGGGTGTTGAAAGCGTTAGCAATGTCAAGAGACACTGCCAACAACACCCCCCCCCGTGAAACTACATTTACGACTCTGTCCCTCAGCCGGGACACGGCGTCGATCGTCGACCGCGCGCGGCGGAAACCAAACTGATTATCACTTAAGTCCGGGCCCACCGTCTCTAGGTGGCGGACGAGGCGCGCTGCGACAACTCTCTCGAACGTTTTGCACGCCTCGTCGAGAAGTACGATTGGACGGTAGGCCGACGGAGAGTCGGGGGGTCGCCCGTGCTTCTGAAGCAGCACGAGCTTCCCCGTTTTCCACCGCCGCGGGACTCTGCCGGACGCCATGCACTCCGACATGAGGGACAGAACCTCCTCTTCCAGGACCGGCGTCACGCGGGCGAGAACCCGCCCAGGAACACCGTCCGGGCCCGGGGCGCGGTTCCTCTCTTTGAGTTTGAGGACCGCAACCCCCAACTCGGCCTCGGACACGGGCGGCACTTCCTCGCCCGCAGCCGGTCCCTCATCTCGTGTCGCCGCCGCCATCCTCGGCGGCGACCACTCTTCTCTCGCCGGGAAGAGCGAGCTGACCACCCTTTCAACGAAGAGTGGCTCGAGGGTTCTCGTCAGCGGGGGCGCCGCTGGACGGAGTTTCTGCATTACCGTCTTGTACGGGCGCCCCCATGGATCTCGATCCACGCTCTCGAGCCACTCCTGCCAACTCTCGGCTTTGGCGGCCTTGATGGCAGCGGTGAACGAATTTCTCGCAGCCCGGTACGCGGCGAGCAATACCTCCTCTTGGGCGAGGTCTCTATTGGCCCTCCTGCGACTGCGGGTGTACCGGCGCCGAGACATTTGGCACTCGGTGCGGAGGCCCTGAAGATGGGGCCTCCACCAGTACACCTGCTTGCGCGGAGGGGTCGGACCCGCCCGGATCATCGCCGCGTCGCAGACGCGAGAGAGCGCTCCAGAAAGCCGCTCGCATCTCGCGTCCACATCCAGGCCGCTCCCTATATTTACGCCATGGGTCCCATTGGGACCCGCGATCCACCGCTCCACTATAGCCGCCTCGGTGGCCAGCTCTGGGTCCAGGGTGTTAAGCCTCCACCGAGGACCCTCTCCCGGCAGGGGACGGTCCAGCTCGACGGCCGGGGCGTCCGTGGGGGATGGGACTAGGTCGAACCGGATGTACCGGTGGTCCGACAGCGTCTCCACCCCCTCCTCCACCCTCCACCGTCTCGTGCGGCGGGCCAGGGCGGGACTAGCAAACGACAGGTCGACAATTGACCCGCCCGTGTGCCGGACGCACGTCAGGACCGTCCCCGTATTCAGTAATGCTAAACCAGTGGACACCGCCCACTCCTCTAGGGTGTCACCCCTGGCGTCGGTCGCCGGAGACCCCCAAGACCGGGATTTGGCATTGAAATCTCCGGCGACTACCACAGGGGTGGGGTGCACTTCCGCCACGAGGCCGCCCACCTCGGTGAGAAGACGCTCGAACTCGGCGAGCGTCCTGTTGGGCGAGAAGTACACCCCGACTACTGCAACGTCGCCCAGCGATGCGAGTACGCACCCGTGGCCCCTTAACACCCTCTGAAAGGGACGGGGGGCAGCACGGCGCCGCCAAGCGACGATAGCCACCGAACCGTCCAGATCGCCCACCCAGTCATCACGGGCTTGGACGCGGTACGGCTCAGCGACTATGGCTACACTTACTTGCCACTGCGCAGCGGTCTGGAGAAGAAGATCCTGAGCCGCTGCGCAGTGATTAATATTCGCCTGCAGTATTGACACCCTGTTGGCCATTTAATTGGCGGCGGTGTCCATAGCCTCCGGGGCAGCACCAGGCTGAGGTGCTACCGAAGACGGGGCGGAGGGTTTAGGATTTCCCCCACCCGTCTTTCTCGTCGCTTTCGGCTTCTTGGCCATCGCTGGGCACTTTTTATGGCCCAGACGATGGCCGGAGTCAACGCCCTCCGACGCGCAGATTGCGCACGAGGGCTCCGCCGAACAGGCTGCCGCCTTGTGGCCCGGTTGCCCGCACCGGAAGCAGAGCGCACTGCGGTCCACTGCGCACGTGCACTGCACTCCAACGTGCCCCGGTGCGAGGCAGCGGAAGCAACGCTGCGGCCGCGCGTCCAGAAGCGCGGCCCGGGCCGTTGACCAACCGATGGTGAGACGTCCACCATCGGTGACCTTTTTGGCCGCCGGGACAGGGCACTTGACCCAGACGGTCCCAGGGCGGCCAGGTGGGCGGGTGATGTTGCCCACCTTGACTAAATCGGGGCGGCAGCCCCCCACGTTAGCAACAGACGCGGCCACTAGATCGGCAGTGACCGCGTCTCCCAGACCGGAGATGCGCATCTCGGCGCACTGCTCCGGCCTGGACACTTTGGCGACGTCACCGATGACCTCGCGTATTTTGGTCGCGAGGTCATCGGCCTTTTTAGTTTTTTCGGCCCCGGAGACTTCCAACACACGGCCCCCAGTCCGGGCCGTGCGGAATTTAACGCCAGTTATTCCCAAGGCGGAGAGCTGGATGGCGCCCTCGGCCTTGGCCATGACCTCGGCATAGGTCCGAGCACTACCCTGCGGCAGGGTCACGACCACCGCAGCCGTCTTGGGGGCGCGCAGTTTGCGAGTGCGCTTCCCCTTCTTCTTATTCTGTTGTTGTTGTTGCTGTTGCGCCGGAGCAGCAGGCGCAGCAGCAGAATTCACCGGCCGTGGCGCTTTTGGCTTGCGCGCCACGACGTTCCACGCCTCCCTCTGTTGTGTTTGGGGAGGCGGCGTCGGCTCGACGGTGGCCGTGTTCTTCACCGGCTGGACGGCGATGGCGTTCTTCGCCGGCTGGGACGCGGGCCTTGCTTGAGCAGCAGCAGTAGGAGCGGCTGTCTGTTGGCGGGCGGCCTGCGTTTCCTTGGCTGCCAGGGTCTTCTTGGGTCCTCTCTTCTTCTTCCCCACGTCTTGAGTTGTAGCGGGGGCGGAGGGGAGCAGCTGTACCGGCTTGGGTGTTCGCAGAGCCGGGAAGTCTTCTTGGACGCTCGGAGCATGTGCGGGAGCGGTTTCGATGCTCAACCTAGCTCTACGAGCGTCTGCCGCCAGTGGAGGGCGGGTGCGCTGCTCCGGCAGGAGGCGGTCATTGATGCCAGCCATCCTGGCATCAATGAAGAACGCTATCTCTTCGCGGGTCATAGATTGTGCTGCGACAGCTTGCGACCCCTACCCGCGGCCCTGCGGGGGGGCAATGTTGCGCCCGAGCGCTCACGCTCCCGCAGGGCTTCTCTCTTCGCCGCCATCACCTCGGATGCAAACGAGGCGACGGCGGCCCAACACTCTTTGCTGCCGGCCATCGAAGCGATGACGGCCGGCAGCGACAAATTAACGCCGATTGCGCCAGTGAGCCTGGCGCGCTGGACAGCCCAGGCCGTGCACACGACCAACGTGTGCTCGGCCGTGTCCACGGCTCCAGACGAGCAGCTCTTGCAACCGGGCGCGGCCTCGATGCCCACCAGCTCCCACAGGTACTTGGCGAAGCAGCCGTGACCCGTGAGGAGCTGGGTTAGATGGTATGTAGGCACCCGGTGCGGCGCCTCGACCCACTGACGCAAGACGGGGCGCACGGCGGAAAGTAGCCGCGCGCCCGACGACACAGATGCCAACTTGTCCGCCCACCTCCCGAAGAGGTCGTCGCGAAATTCGCCTCTCCAGCGAGCGACCTCCTCGAGGGCGGGCTCAATTCTCGCCTCAGTGCGCATCAGAGCCCTCTTTCGGTAAACCCCCGCCTGGACCTCAGCTTCGAGGTCCCAGGGGAGGCTCCCGGCAACAACACAAGCCGCCTCCAGTGACACCGTGTGGTACGCCCGTGCGGCCCTCTGCGCCATCACACGCTGCGCACGACGCAGCAGCGTGGAGTTCTCGGCGCTGAGAGCCGCGGCCGCCCAAATGGGCGCTCCGTAGAGCGCCTTCGAGCGCACCACCGTGTCGTAGAGGCGACGACCGACACAACCGGCCCCCCCACTATTCGGGAGCAACCGGGCGAGCATTCCGGCGCACGCCACCAGCTTCGGCGCCAGCGCCCGGAAGTGCTCGCCGAACCTCCACCGACTGTCCAGAACCAGTCCCAGATATTTTATTTTATTTCCGACAGTGATGGAGGCCCCTCCCACTACGATACTGTAGTCTCGGGGGGGCCTCGTCCGAGGCCCGTGGAAGAAGAGGGCCTCGGACTTCTCGAGGGCAACTTCGAGCCCGAGGGCCCTGATGCGTCTTACTATGTGCGCGGTGCCTGCAGTAGCCAGGACACCGGCGTCACGAAAAGTAGGGCCCCGCGCGGTCACCAGGGTGTCGTCGGCGTAACAAATGACGCCGACTCCCCGAAGATTGGCACCGCGCAGGACCCAATCGAACCCGATGTTCCACAGGAGTGGGCCCAGCACCGACCCCTGTGGAACACCACACGACATGTCCCGGCGGACTACACGATCCCGGGCCGGGTAGAAGATGGCCCGGTCCGTAAAGTAGTCCGCCAGGACCCTCCTGAGGTACCACGGAACTTTGTGGTACCTCAGGGCCTCCATAATTGTCGCCCAGGGGAGAGTGTTGAAAGCGTTAGCAATATCGAGCGAGTGCGCTTCCCCTTCTTCTTATTCTGTTGTTGTTGTTGCTGTTGCGCCGGAGCAGCAGGCGCAGCAGCAGAATTCGTCGGCCGTGGCGCTCTTGGCTTGCGCGCCACGACGTTCCACGCCTCCTTCTGTTGTGTTTGAGGAGGCGGCGTCGGTTCGACGGTGGTGGTGTTCTTCACCGGCTGGACGGCGGTGGTCTTCTTCGCCGGCTGGGACGCAGGTCTTTCCTGTACAGCAGCAAGTGGAGCAGCCGTCTGTTGGCGGGCGGCCTGTGTTTCTTTGGCTGCCAGGGTCTTCTTAGGTCCTCTCTTTTTCTTCCCCGCGTCTTGAGTTGTAGCGGGGGCGGAGGGGAGCAGCTGTACCGGCTTGGGTGTTCGCAGAGCCGGAAAATCTTCTTGGACGCTCGGAGCATGAGCGGGAGCGGTTTCTGTGCTCAACCTAGCTCTACGAGCGTCTGCCGCCAGTGGAGGGCGGGTGCGCTGCTCCGGCAGGAGGCGGTCATTGATGCCAGCCATCCTGGCATCAATGAAAAACGCGATTTCTTCGCGGGTCATGGACTGCGCTGCGACAGCTTGGGTCTGTGCCTGCAGCATCGTCCTGAGCTCGGCGACCTCGGCACGGAGCGCATCTTCCTGTCGCTTGCGCTCTACGTTCTCGGCGCGCAGTATTTTGAGCTCCTCGCTCTCCTCGCGAAGCTCCGCCAGCTCCTTAAAGGAGTCGGCGAGGTCCGCCATGGCCGTCCGCATTAATGCCACATTCTGACATTTCATGCGGGAGGACTTCCGCGCCACCGTTGAGATGGCATCGAGCGCGGAGTCCACCACACCGCGTAGCTCATCGACCCCACGACGTCGCTTGGGGCCAGTTGCCGGCTGCCCTTCCTTCTTCTTGGTGAGGGACTCAAGCCTGTCCCTCTTGGCGGCCACTTCGTCGGAGAGTTCCTTTTCAGCCTGCAGCTCCATTTCGCGCTGGAGCTGCCGGTTGTGGTCTTCTTTCGCCTTTGCGAGCCCGACGTACTCGCCGGTGGTCGGCGGGCGCCCACGTCCCTTCTTCGTACTCTTTTCCGGCGATGTCGCTCCTTCGAGGGGCCTCTTTCGCCAGAAGCTCGCGTTGCTCGGGTTGTTGGTGTTCGGCGAGCAGGAACGCGAGTGGTCATCGACCGACATGCAGCCGCTGCTGTCATCCGACACGGACAGCCGCGGCGGCGCTCTCTCGTCCAGACAGAGGCGAGTGAGTCTCACCTTCGCCTCACGGTGACGACGCTCCGATAGCGGGGTCCGGAACAACCCAGCACTACCCACGTCACTCACTTCGCCTGGATCCGAGGATACGTCCGACAGCAACAGATCCGACAGATCGTCACTGAGATTCACGCCTTTTTTGGATTTATCAGTTTCAGTTTCACATTTTTCGCCATTTGGTTTCATTTTAGTATCACCGTCATTTTTAATATTATTGTCGCCAGTTTTATTGTTTTTGTCATCGTCATCAGTCCGTTTTGCATAGCCAGAGTCGTCGTTTTTGGTTTCGAGTTTGTTTAGGTTTTTATTAGATTTCATATTAATTCCCACGAGTATGGGGGTAAAACGGTCGACGCAAACAGAGCCCCCTGTACTTGCGCAACCCTACATACTTAGGCGAACCTTACGGAGGTCGGGCGGTATCCGTAGGATTTTTACAACTTGTCTGTTGGGTGTTATTGACTTTTCCTTGTCTCAGGCCGGCCGGTTAAGGCAAGCCCCCTGTCCCAGCCATCACGCCGCTAGACATGTTCAACGACACGCAACAGCTGGAACAGGTCGCCCGACGTTGCCCACATTAGGGGGCATCCCCCTGAACACGAGTTAACGCATCCAGGGGGACCGCCGCGCCGCGGGGTACTCCCGCCCACAACCACGTCCCCGAGGGGACCGCTTCCCCGAAGGGAGACGACGAAAAGTGGAGCCTGAGCTCCCGAACCAAAAAGGACAAGGGAGTCAGAACTCCAGCACCGAGGAAGTCGGCGCTCGACGGTGCGGCGCTAAAACGCCGCCGCCGGCCTAGCAGGCCAGCCATACGACGACCCCCCACAGACATAGGGGTCAGCTCGGCAGGACATCAGTCAACCCCCAAAAACCTACTCGGCACATTAGGGCCGAGAGTTGTTGAAGGCCGTCCAGGACGCACCGGACCCACGGCTTCCGGAAACGGGAAGCGGCGGGCCACACGGGGAGGTTTCCTGCCCTTAGCGCCCCAGGTTTTTTTTTTTTTTTTTAACGTAGGAATGCTTTTTACGCACTTACCCTCCGGCCGCAGGGGCAGCCTTCGGACGTCGTGTTGGACTCCCGGGGAGAAATCTCGACCCAGCCTACCAACTAAACCTACGGTGTTCTCCTCACCCGTTGCCGGGCCACGGTAGTTACTCAGGTATTACCGCGACCCGACACGGGGTGGCCCCCTAACGGTGGGGGCTCACTGTGACAGGGGTGAGCGGCGTGCCCACCCCCGTCGGACCGTCACCCCTCGCCCGAACACGGGGCGAGAGGTCGTCCGCCACCCTAGCGACAGGCCCCCTGGCCTGCCGCGTATGGCCACGCGGGCGAGGGCCGCCGGCAATTGTGCGCCGACGACCCCTACCCGCGGCCCTGCGGGGGGGCAGTGTTGCGCCCGAGCGCTCACGCTCCCGCAGGGCTTCTCTCTTCGCCGCCATCACCTCGGATGCAAACGAGGCGACGGCGGCCCAACACTCTTTGCTGCCGGCCATCGAAGCGATGACGGCCGGCAGTGACAAATTAACGCCGATTGCGCCAGTGAGCCTGGCGCGCTGGACAGCCCAGGCCGTGCACACGACCAACGTGTGCTCGGCCGTGTCCACGGCTCCCGACGAGCAGCTCTTGCAACCGGGTGCGGCCTCGATGCCCACCAGCTCCCACAGGTACTTGGCGAAGCAGCCGTGACCCGTGAGGAGCTGGGTTAGATGATATGTAGGCACCCGGTGCGGCGCCTCGACCCACTGACGCAAGACGGGGCGCACGGCGGAAAGTAGCCGCGCGCCCGACGACACAGATGCCAACTTGTCCGCCCACCTCTCGAAGAGGACGTCGCGAAGTTCGCCTCTCCAGCGAGCGACCTCCTCGAGGGCGGGCTCAATTCTCGCCTCGTTGCGCATCAGAGCCCTCTTTCGGTAAACCCCCGCCAGGACCTCAGCTTCGAGGTCCCAGGGGAGGCTCCCGGCAACGACACAAGCCGCCTCCAGTGACACCGTGTGGTACGTTCGTAGGAATGCTTTTTACGCACTTACCCCCCGACTGCAGG
Organism: Orgyia antiqua; assembly: GCA_916999025.1. Classification (NCBI taxonomy): domain Eukaryota; kingdom Metazoa; phylum Arthropoda; class Insecta; order Lepidoptera; family Erebidae; genus Orgyia; species Orgyia antiqua. Next base: position 36,111,851 of record OU779866.1, read on the forward strand.
GGCAGCCGAAGGACGTCGTGTTGGACTCCCGGGGAGTAAAATTTCTCTCGACCCAGCCTACCAACTAAACCTACGGTGTCCTCCTCGCCCGTTGCCGGGCCGTGGTAGTCACTCAGGTATGACCACGACCCGACACGGGGGGCCCCCTAGCGGTGGGGGCTCACTGCGACGGGGTGGGCAACGTGCCCCCCCGTCGGACGGTCACCCCTCGCCCGAACACGAGGCGAGGGGTCGTCCGCCACATTGGGCGCGACAGGTCCCCTGACCCGTCGCGCGTGGCCTCCTCGCGGGCCGGGGCCGCCGGCTATTGCGCGCCGACGACCCCTACCCGCGGCCCTGCGGGGGGGCAATGTTTGGCCCGCGCGTTCGCGCTCCCGCAGGGCCTCTCTCTTGGCCGCCATCACCTCGGACGCAAACGAGGCGACGGCGGCCCAACACTCTCTGCTGCCGGCCATCGAGGCGATGACGGCCGGCAGCGACAAATTCACGCCTATTGCGTCAGTGAGCCTGACGCGCTGAGCGGACCAGGCCGTGCACACGGCCAGCGTATGCTCGGCCGTGTCCACGGCTCCGGACGCACAGCTCTTGCAGTCGGGCGCCGACTCTACTCCCACCAGCTCCCACAGGTACTTGGCAAAGCAGCCGTGACCTGTGAGGAGCTGGGTCAAATGGTAGGTCGGCACCCTGTGCGGCGCCTCGACCCACTGACGCAATACCGGGCGCACGGCCGTGAGAAGCCGTGCGCTCACCCTACTCTCCTCTAATTTGAGTGCCCACCTCCCGAAGAGGTCGTCGCGGAATTCGCCCCTCCAGCGAGCGACCTCGTCGGGGGCGGGCTCTACTCCGTCTTGCCGCATCAGGGCCCTCCTTCGGTGAACCCCCGCCAGGACCCCAGCCTCGAGGTCCCAGGGGAGGCTCCCGGAAATCACACATGCCGCCTCCAGCGACACGGTGTGGTACGCTCGTGCGGCCCTCTGCGCCATCACACGCTGCGCGCGTCGCAGCAGCGTGGAGTTCTCGGCGCTGAGAGCCGCAGCCGCCCAGATGGGCGCTCCGTAGAGCGCCTTCGAGCGCACCACCGTGTCGTAGAGGCGGCGGCCGACACTACCGGCCCCCCCGCAATTCGGGAGCAACCGGGCGAGCATTCCGGCGCACGCCACCAGCTTCGGCGCCAGCGCCCGGAAATGCTCGCCGAACCTCCACCGACTGTCCAGCGTCAGCCCCAAGTATTTCAGCTTGGAGCCGACGGCGATGGAGGCCCCTCCCACTACAATACTGTAGTCGCGGGGGGGCCTTGCCCGAGGCCCATGGAAGAATAGGGCCTCGGACTTCTCTAGGGCCACTTCTAGCCCGAGGGCCCTGATGCGGCTCACCACTTGCGCAGTGCCCGCCGTGGCGCGGACACCGGCATCCCGGAAATTGGGGCCCCGCGCGGTGACCAGGGTATCGTCGGCGTAACATATGACGCCGACTCCCCGAAGATTGGTACCGCGCAGGACCCAGTCAAATCCAATGTTCCACAGGAGTGGGCCCAGCACCGACCCCTGTGGAACACCGCACGACATGTCCCGGCGGACTACACGATCCCGGGCCGGGTAGAAAATGGCCCGGTCCGTAAAGTAGTCCGCCAGGACCCTCCTGAGGTACCACGGAACTTTGTGGTACCTCAGGGCCTCCTCAATTGTCGCCCAGGGGAGGGTGTTGAAAGCGTTAGCAATGTCGAGAGACACTGCCAACAACACCCCCCCCTGCGAAACGGCACTTTCCACTCGGTCCCTCAGTCGGGACACGGCGTCGATCGTCGACCGCGCGCGGCGGAACCCGAACTGTAGATCACTCAGATCCGGGCCCACCGTCTCCAGATGTCGGACGAGGCGTGCTGCGACGACCCTTTCGAAGGTCTTGCACGCCTCGTCAAGAAGGACGATCGGACGGTAGGCCGAAGGACAGTCGGGGGGTCGCCCGTGCTTCTGAAGCAGCACGAGCTTCCCGGACTTCCACCGCCGCGGGACTCTGCCGGACGCCATGCACTCCGACATGAGGGACAAAACCTCACCTTCGAGGACCGTCCTGATCGCCCACCCAGTCGTCACGGGCTAGGACGCGGTACGGTTCGGCGACTATGGCTACATTTATTTGCCACTGCGCAGCGGTCTGGAGAAGAAGATCCTGGGCCGCTGCGCAGTGATTAACATTCGCCTGCAGTAGAGACACCCTATTGGCCATTTAATTGGCGGCGGTGTCCATGGCCTCCGGGGCAGCACCAGGCTGAGGTGCTGCCGAGGACGCGGCGGGGGGGTTAGGTTTTCCCCCGCCCGTCTTTTTCGCCGCTCGCGTGGACTTCTTAGCCACCGCTGGGCACTTTTTATGGCCCAAACGGTGACCAGAGTCGACGCCCTCCGACGCGCAAATCGCGCAGGAGGGCTCTACCGCCGTACAGGCTGCCGCCTTATGGCCCGGCTGCCCGCACCGGAAGCACAGTGCACTGCGGTCGATCTCGCAGGTGCACTGCACGCCAACGTGGCCCGGTACGAGGCAGCGGAAACACCGCTGCGGCCGCGCGTCGAGAAGCGCGGCCCGGGCCGTAGACCAACCGATGGTGAGTCGTCCACCATCGGTCACTTTCTTGGCCGCCGGGACTGGGCACTTCACCCACACGGTCCCGGGGCGGCCAGGTGGGCGGACAATGTTGCCCACCTTGACTTGATCGGGGCGGCAGCCCCCCACATTAACGACGGCCGCGGCCACTGCCTCACCAGTGACCGCGTCCCCCAGGCCGGAGATGCGCATTTCTGCGCACTGCTCCGGTCTGGCCACGCGAGCTACGTCGCCGATGACCTCGCGCATTTTGGCCGCGAGCTCATCGGCTTTTTTCGCCTTGTCGACGCCTGACACTTCCATTATACGGCCCCCAGTTCGGGCCGTACGGAACTTGACGCCTGCGATCCCCAAGGCCGAGAGCTGGATGGCGCCCTCGGCCCTGGCCATGACTTCTGCATAGGACTGTGTGGTGTCCGGTTGCAGGGTGACCACCACCGCAGCGGTCTTCGGGGCGCGCAATTTGCGAGTGCGCTTACCCTTCTTCGCCTTCTTTTGTTGTTGTTGTTGCGCTGGCTGTGCTGGAGCTGCCGGCGCAACAGGTTTGGGCGCCTTAGCTTTGCGAGCGACAACATTCCACGCCTCCCGTTGTTGTTGTTGGGGAGGCGGGGGCGGCGGTGGTGGCTGGACCGCGGAGTTGGACGCCGACTGGGACGCGGGTCTTGCCGGAGCAGCAGGAGGAGCGGCCGCCGTTTGTTTGCGGGCAGCCTGCGATTCCTGTGCCGCCAACGTCTTCTTTCCCCTCTTCTTCTTCCCCGCGGCTTGGATTGTGGCGGGGGCGGGGGGGAGCGACTGCACCGGCTTTGGTATCGGGAGAGCCGGGAAATCCTCGACGCTCGGAGCGGATGCGGGAGCGCTATCTGCGCTCACCCTCGCTCGACGAGCGTCCGCCGCCAGAGGAGGGCGGGTACGCTGCTCCGGGAGGAGCCGGTCACTGATGCCTGCCATTCTGGCATCTATGAGGAAGGCGATCTCCTCCCGGGTCATTCCCTGACTGGTGGCAGCTTGGTTCTGTGCGTCCAGCCGGGATCGGAGCTCCGCCATTTCAGCGGTGAGCCTCTCCGTCATCCTCTTGTGCTCCGCGTTCTCGGCGCGCAAGAGCTTCAGCTCCTCGCTCTCGCTTTCCTCGCGGATCTCAGCCAGCTCCTTGAAGGAGTCGGCAAGGTCAGACATGGCGATCCTCACCGACGCCACGTTTTGGCACTTCATCCGCGAGGATTTACGTGCCACGGAGGAGATTACCTCCAGCGCAGAGTCAACGACTCCGCGCAATTCGTCGACCCCGCGACGTTTCCTGGGGCCGGTTGCTGGCTGCTCCTTCCTCCTGGTGAGGGACTCCAGCTTGTCCCTCTTGGCGGCCACTTCCTCGGCCAGCTCTCTCTCAGCCTGCAGCTCCATTTCGCGCTGGAGCTGCAGGTTGTGTTCCGCTTTTGCCTTCGCCAGACCGACATACTCTCCGGTCGTTGGCGGGCGCCCGCGTCCCTTCTTATTGGCCTTCTCTGGAGAGGTTGCTTCCTCCAGCGGCCTTTTTCTCCAAAAGCTCGCCTTGCTCGGGTTGTTTGGCGAGCAAGACCGCGAGCGATCCTCCACAGACATGACGCTACCGCTGTCTGACTCCGACAGCCGCAGCGACGATCTCTCTCCGAGGTACAGGCGAGTAAGCCTTACCCTCGCTTCCCGGTGTTTGCGGGCCGAAGCCCGGGCCAGTTCTTCGTCATCAATGGCCGACGAGGAGTCGGTCATTGCCAGATCATCGATCAGGTCATCATTTTTTGTAGAATCGTCGTTCCATTTTTCAGAGCCAGTGTCATCATTTTGAATTTTATCAGTCCGTTTTTTAGTATTGCCAGAGTCGTCAATTGTTTTATCCGTTTTGGTTTTTATTTTAAGTTTTAGGTTTTCCATAGTAAATCCCACGAGTATGGGGGAAAGGGTGGTCGATGCAAGCAGAGCCCCCTGTACTTGCACAATCCTATATACTCAGGCGAACCTTGCGGACAGTGATGGAGGCCCCTCCCGCTACGATACTGTAGTCTCGGGGGGGCCTCGCCCGAGGCCCGTGGAAGAAGAGGGCCTCGGACTTCTCGAGGGCAACTTCGAGCCCGAGGGCCCTGATGCGTCTTACTATGTGCGCGGTGCCTGCAGTAGCCAGGACACCGGCGTCACGAAAAGTAAGGCCCCGCGCGGTTACCAGGGTGTCGTCGGCGTAACAAATGACGCCGACTCCCCGAAGATTGGCACCGCGCAGGACCCAATCGAACCCGATGTTCCACAGGAGTGGGCCCAGCACCGACCCCTGTGGAACACCACACGACATGTCCCGGCGGACTACACGATCCCGGGCCGGGTAGAAGATGGCCCGGTCCGTAAAGTAGTCCGCCAGGACCCTCCTGAGGTACCACGGAACTTTGTGGTACCTCAGGGCCTCCATAATTGTCGCCCAGGGGAGAGTGTTGAAAGCGTTAGCAATATCGAGCGATACTGCCAACAACACCCCCCCCTGTGAAACTACATTTACGACTCTGTCCCTCAGCCGGGACACGGCGTCGATCGTCGACCGCGCGCGGCGGAAACCAAACTGATTATCACTTAAATCCGGGCCCACCGTCTCTAGGTGGCGGACGAGGCGCGCTGCGACAACTCTCTCGAACGTTTTGCACGCCTCGTCGAGAAGTACGATTGGACGGTAGGCCGACGGAGAGTCGGGGGGTCGCCCGTGCTTCTGAAGCAGCACGAGCTTCCCCGTTTTCCACCGCCGCGGGACTCTGCCGGACGCCATGCACTCCGACATGAGGGACAGAACCTCCTCTTCCAGGACCGGCGTCACGCGGGCGAGAACCCGCCCAGGAACACCGTCCGGGCCCGGGGTGCGGTTCCTCTCTTTGAGTTTGAGGACCGCAACCCCCAACTCGGCCTCGGACACGGGCGGCACTTCCTCGCCCGCAGCCGGTCCCTCATCTCGTGTCGCCGCCGCCATCCTCGGCGGCGACCACTCTTCTCTCGCCGGGAAGAGCGAGCTGACCACCCTTTCAACGAAGAGTGGCTCGAGGGTTCTCGTCAGCGGGGGCGCCGCTGGACGGAGTTTCTGCATTACCGTCTTGTACGGGCGCCCCCATGGATCTCGATCCACGCTCTCGAGCCACTCCTGCCAACTCTCGGCTTTGGCGGCCTTGATGGCAGCGGTGAACGAATTTCTCGCAGCCCGGTACGCGGCGAGCAATACCTCCTCTTGGGCGAGGTCTCTATTGGCCCTCCTGCGACTGCGGGTGTACCGGCGCCGAGACATTTGGCACTCGGTGCGGAGGCCCTGAAGATGGGGCCTCCACCAGTACACCTGCTTGCGCGGAGGGGTCGGACCCGCCCGGATCATCGCCGCGTCGCAGACGCGAGAGAGCGCTCCAGAAAGCCGCTCGCATCTCGCGTCCACGTCCAGGCCGCTCCCTATATTTACGCCATGGGTCCCATTGGGACCCGCGATCCACCGCTCCACTATAGCCGCCTCGGTGGCCAGCTCTGGGTCCAGGGTGTTAAGCCTCCACCGAGGACCCTCTCCCGGCAGGGGACGGTCCAGCTCGACGGCCGGGGCGTCCGTGGGGGATGGGACTAGGTCGAACCGGATGTATCGGTGGTCCGACAGCGTCTCCACCCCCTCCTCCACCCTCCACCGCCTCGTGCGGCGGGCCAGGGCGGGACTAGCAAACGAGAGGTCGACAATTGACCCGCCCGTGTGCCGGACGCACGTCAGGACCGTCCCCGTATTCAACAATGCTAAACCAGTGGACACCGCCCACTCCTCCAGAGTGTCACCCCTGGCATCGGTCGCCGGAGATCCCCACGACCGGGATTTGGCATTGAAATCTCCGGCGACCACCACAGGGGTGGGGTGCACTTCCGCCACGAGGCCGCCCACCTCAGTGAGAAGACGCTCGAACTCGGCGAGCGTCCTATTCGGCGAGAAGTACACCCCGACTACTGCAACGTCGCCCAGCGACGCGAGTACGCACCCGTGGCCCCTTAACACCCTCTGAAAGGGACGGGGGGCAGCACGGCGCCGCCAAGCGACGATAGCCACCGAACCGCCCAGATCGCCCACCCAGTCATCACGGGCTTGGACGCGGTACGGCTCAGCGACTATGGCTACATCAGTCTGCCACTGCGCCGCGGTCTGGAGAAGAAGATCCTGGGCCGCTGCGCAGTGGTTAACGTTCGCCTGCAGTAGAGACACCCTATTGGCCATTTAATTGGTGGCGGTGTCCATAGCCTCCGGGGCAGCACCAGGCTGAGGTGCTACCGAAGACGGGGCGGAGGGTTTAGGATTTCCCCCGCCCGTCTTTCTCGTCGGTTTCGGCTTCTTGGCCATCTTGGCTGGGGCGTCCGTGGGGGATGGGACTAGGTCGAACCGGATGTACCTGTGGTCCGACAGCGTCTCCACCCCCTCCTCCACCCTCCACCGCCTCGCGCGGCGGGCCAGGGCGGGACTAGCAAATGACAGGTCGACAATTGACCCGCCCGTGTGCCGGACGCACGTCAGGACCGTCCCCGTATTTAGTAACACTAATCCGGCGGACACCGCCCACTCTTCTAGGGTGTCACCCCTGGCATCGGTCGCCGGAGATCCAGCGATCGGCTCAGCGACTACGGCTACATCGATCTGCCACTGCGCAGCGGTCTGGAGAAGAAGATCCTGAGCGGCCGCGCAGTGGTTAACGTTCGCCTGCAGTAGTGACACCCTGTTTGCCATTTAATTGGCGGCGGTGTCCATAGCCTCCGGGGCAGCACCAGCCTGAGGTGCTATCGAGGACGAGGCGGAGGGTTTAGGTCTTCCCCCGCCCGTCTTTTTCGTCGCTTTTGGCTTCTTAGCCATCGCTGGGCACTTTTTATGGCCCAGACGATGGCCGGAGTCAACGCCCTCCGACGCGCAGATTGCGCACGAGGGCTCCGCCAAACAGGCTGCCGCCTTGTGGCCCGGTTGCCCGCACCGGAAGCAGAGCGCACTGCGGTCCACTGCGCACGTGCACTGCACTCCTACGTGCCCCGGTGCGAGGCAGCGGAAGCAACGCTGCGGCCGCGCGTCCAGAAGCGCGGCCCGGGCCGTCGACCAACCGATGGTGAGACGTCCACCATCGGTGATCTTTTTGGCCGCCGGGACAGGGCACTTGACCCAGACGGTCCCAGGGCGGCCAGGTGGGCGGGTGATGTTGCCCACCTTGACTAAATCGGGGCGGCAGCCCCCTACGTTAGCGACAGACGCGGCCACTAGATCGGCAGTGACCGCGTCTCCCAGACCGGAGATACGCATCTCGGCGCACTGCTCCGGCCTGGACACTTTGGCGACGTCACCGATGACCTCGCGTATTTTGGTCGCGAGGTCATCGGCCTTTTTAGATTTTTCGACCCCGGAGACTTCCATCACACGGCCCCCAGTCCGGGCCGTGCGGAATTTAACGCCAGTTATTCCCAAGGCGGAGAGCTGGATGGCGCCCTCGGCCTTGGCCATGACCTCGGCATAGGTCTGAGCACTACCCTGCGGCAGGGTCACGACCACCGCAGCCGTCTTGGGGGCGCGCAATTTGCGAGCGCGCTTCCCCGTCTTCTTTTTCTGTTGTTGCTGCTGTTGCGCTGGAGCAGCAGGCGCGACAGCAGAATTTGCCGGCCGTGGCGCTCTTGGCTTGCGCGCCACGACGTTCCACGCCTCCTTTTGTTGTGTTTGGGGAGGCGGCGTCGGTTCATCGGTGGTGGTGTTTCTCACCGGCTGGACGGCGGTGGCCTTCTTCGCCGGCTGGGACGCGGGCCTTTCTTGAGCAGCAGCAGTAGGAGCGGCTGACTGTTGGCGGGCGGCCTCTGTTTCCTTGGCTGCCAGGGTCTTCTTCGATCCTCTCTTCTTCTTCCCCGCAGCTTGGGTTGTGGCCGGAGCGGAGGGGAGCAGCTGCACCGGCTTGGGTGTTGGAAGAGCCGGAAAGTCATCTTCTTGGACGCTCGGAGCACTTGCGGGAGCGGTTTCTGTGCTCGTCCTAGCTCTACGAGCGTCTGCCGCCAGTGGAGGGCGGGTGCGCTGCTCCGGCAGGAGGCGGTCGTTGATGCCAGCCATCCTGGCGTCAATGAAAAACGCTATTTCTTCCCGTGTCATGGACTGCGCTGCGACAGTTTGGGTCTGTGCCTGCAGCATTGTCCTGAGCTCGGCGACCTCGGCACGGAGCGCATCCTCCTGTCGCTTGCGCTCTATGTTCTCGGCGCGCAGAATCTTGAGCTCCTCGCTCTCCTCGCGAAGCTCCGCCAGCTCCTTGAATGAGTCGGCGAGGTCCGCCATGGCCGTCCGCACTAATGCCACATTCTGGCATTTCATGCGGGAGGACTTCCGCGCCACCGTTGAGATGGCATCGAGCGCAGAGTCCACCACGCCGCGTAGCTCGTCGACCCCGCGACGCCGCTTGGGGCCAGTTGCCGGCTGCACTTCCTTCCTCCTGGTGACAGACTCAAGCCTGTCCCTCTTGGCGGCCACTTCGTCGGCGAGTTCCTTTTCTGCCTGCAGCTCCATCTCGCGCTGGAGCTGCCGGTTGTGGTCTTCCTTCGCCTTTGCGAGCCCGACGTACTCGCCGGTGGTCGGCGGGCGCCCACGTCCCTTCTTCGTGCTCTTCTCCGGCGATGTCGCTTCCTCGAGCGGCCTCTTTCGCCAGTAGCTCGCGTTGCTCGGGTTGTTGATGTTCGGCGAGCAGGAACGCGAGCGGTCATCGACCGACATGCAGCTGCTGCTGTCCGACTCGGACAGCCGCAGCGGCGCTCTCTCGCCGAGGTAGAGGCGAGTTAGCCTTACTTTCGCCTCACGGAGGCGGCGGGCCGAGGCCCGGGACGTTTCGTCCCCACTCCCTAAACTTGCATCAGCAGAAGATGCGTCCGACAGCATCAAGTCAGTGCTGAGGATATTATCGCCATTTGGTTTTATTTTAGAATCACCGTCATTTTTTATATTATTGTCGCCAGTTTTTGTTTTGTTTTTGTCATCGTCATCAGTCCGTATAGCATAGCCAGAGTCGTCGTTATTTTGTTTTCCAGATCGGTTTGTTTTTTGTTTTAGGTTTAAAGTTTCCATATTAATTCCCACGAGTATGGGGGTAGGACGGTCAACACAAGCAGAGCCCCCTGTACTTGTGCAACCCTATATACTGAGGCGAACCTTACGGAGGTCGGGCAGTTTCCGTAGGATTTTTACAACTTATCTGTTGGGTGTTATTGACTTTTCCTTGTCTCAGGCCGGCCGGTTAAGGCAAGCCCCCTGTCCCAGCCATCACGCCGCTAGACATGTTCAACGACACGCAACAGCTGGAACAGGTCGCCCGACGTTGCCCACATTAGGGGGCATCCCCCTGAACACGAGTTAACGCATCCAGGGGGACCGCCGCGCCGCGGGGTACTCCCGCCCACAACCACGTCCCCGAAGGGACCGCTTCCCCGAAGGGAGACGACAGAAGTTGGAGTCTGAGCTCCCGAACCAAACCCCCAAAAAGGGGAAGACAAGGGAGTCAGAACTCCAGCACCGAGGAAGTCGGCGCTCGACGGTGCGGCGCTAAAACGCCGCCGCCGGCCTAGCAGGCCAGCCATACGACGACCCCCCACAGACATAGGGGTCAGCTCGGCAGGACATCAGTCAACCCCCAAAAACGTCCCGGTTGCTCCCAAATTGCGGGGGGGCCGGTAGTGTTGGCCGCCGCCTCTACGACACGGTGGTGCGCTCGAAGGCGCTCTACGGAGCGCCCATCTGGGCGGCTGCGGCTCTCAGCGCCGAGAACTCCACGCTGCTGCGGCGTGCGCAGCGTGTGATGGCGCAGAGGGCCGCACGAGCGTACCACACCGTGTCGCTGGAGGCGGCATGCGTGATTGCCGGGAGCCTCCCCTGGGACCTCGAGGCTGGGGTCCTGGCGGGGGTTCACCGAAGGAGGGCCCTGATGCGGCAAGACGGAGTTGAGCCCGCCCCCGACGAGGTAGCTCGCTGGAGGGGCGAATTCCGCGACGACCTCTTCGGGAGGTGGGCCTCTAAATTGGAACTGAGTAGGGTGAGCGCACGGCTTCTCACGGCCGTGCGCCCAGTATTGCGTCAGTGGGTCGAGGCCCCGCACAGGGTGCCGACCTACCATTTGACCCAGCTCCTCACAGGTCACGGCTGCTTTGCCAAGTACCTGTGGGAGCTGGTGGGAGTAGAGTCGGCGCCCGACTGCAAGAGTTGTGCGTCCGGAGCCGTGGACACGGCCGAGCACACGCTGGCCGTGTGCACGGCCTGGTCCGCTCAGCGCGTCAGGCTCACTGACGCAATAGGCGTGAATCTGTCGCTGCCGGCCGTCATCGCCTCGATGGCCGGCAGCAGAGAGTGTTGGGCCGCCGTCGCCTCGTTTGCGTCCGAGGTGATGGCGGCCAAGAGAGAGGCCCTGCGGGAGCGCGAACGCGCGGGCCAAACATTGCCCCCCCGCAGGGCCGCGGGTAGGGGTCGTCGGCGCGCAATAGCCGGCGGCCCCGGCCCGCGAGGAGGCCACGCGCGACGGGTCAGGGGACCTGTCGCGCCCAATGTGGCGGACGACCCCTCGCCTAGTGTTCGGGCGAGGGGTGACCGTCCGACGGGGGGGCACGTTGCCCACCCCGTTGCAGTGAGCCCCCACCGCTAGGGGGCCCCCCGTGTCGGGTCGTGGTTATACCTGAGTGACTACCACGGCCCGGCAACGGGCGAGGAGGACACCGTAGGTTTAGTTGGTAGGCTGGGTCGAGAGAAATTTTACTCCCCGGGAGTCCAACACGACGTCCTTCGGCTGCCCCTGCAGTCGGGGGGTAAGTGCGTAAAAAGCATTCCTACGAAAAAAAAAAAAAAAAAAAAAAAAAAAAAAAAAACCCCCAAAAACGTTCTCGGCACTTTAGGGCCGAGTTTTGTTGTTGGAGGCCGTCCAGGACGCACCGGACCCACGGCTTCCGGAAACGGGAAGCGGCGGGCCACACGGGGAGGTTTCCTGCCCTGGCGCCCCAGGTTAGGTTAGGTTAGGTTAGGTTTTTTTTTTTTTTTTTTTTTACGTAGGAATGCTTTTTACGCACTTACCCTCCGGCTGCGGACGGTGCGCAGACGGTGGGCTGCGTATCCCTCTATTTAGTAGAGGGTACAGCGAAGACCACGAGTGGCCTGGCCACCGTTGTTAGGCTCCGTCGGCGTCTCGGCCTTATGCTGAGTAGCGGCGACGGAGGAGTGGGGACAGCGAGGTCACAGTGGCCTCCCCGTCCCCGGTGACGTGGGCTGTACAGCCCGAGGGGCGACGGGCCTGCTGCTCGCATAGCGGGCGGCGGGCACGGTTCTCGTAGAGACCACCGTTTCGGCCCGATCCGTAATTCTGGCGGGAGTCAGAACCGGAGGTCTTCGGACCGCGGGGAAGAAAACCCCTATAAAAAATTACCCGAATCCCAAGTTTGGCCGCTCGGCGAGGGGATGCATGGCTGAGGAGAGCTCAGTCGCGAGGGCGGCAAAGTCGAAGGACTTTAAACTTAAATCATGGCGGACAGTCTAAAGACAAAGAGTCCTCGGGAGGGTCCCCGATGCAACGCGTCGGGGGAATCCCTCACGGAGGCGAACGACGGAGAGCAACGTAGCTCACCGTCGTTTGCCCCCGTCTGCCCCGTGTATACGAGGGGGGCAACTGCCGCTTCAGGCGATAGAGAGAAGGAGGATGATGGGCTGAATCTGCCACCGCGTAGCGCGAAAGGCAGATTCATGAAGAAAAAGGGGAAGAGGACTTCGGCGACGGACACCTCGGCGGCCAGTTCGGCTGCGGAGATGTCTGCCGCAGAAGGGAGCGACGTCGATTCGAGGGATGCCTCCCTCGAATCAACGAAGAGGAAGCTGGCGCAGAGAAGCGACGCGACGGACTCCGACGCGGACGCATCTCAGCGTCAGCCTTTTAAGGTGCCAGCGGTGGGTCCGGCGAGTGGCGTGGCGGCGGCTGGGAGAGGCAAGTCTCGGCCTCAGTCTCGGCCTCCGCGCACTGCAAGCCTACCGCGCTCCGGTAGCCTGTCGAGCGCGGAGCGCTCGGAGCTCACCCTCCGCAGGATGCAGGAGGTGGAGCAAACTGCGGAGGAGCGCCTGAGCGTGCTGGCGGCGCAACTCGCTCTGCCATTTGACGGGCCGCCGACGTCGGCGGAAATGGAGAGGCGAGCAAGGAGCAGCGTGGCCATCGTCGAGACGGTGGCCGCGGGCTCCAAAAACCTGAAGGGGAGTTTCGTGCGCTGCTTAAAGGACGCAGCGCACGAAATGGAGCTGTCGCTCGAGCGCCTCATCGAGCAGAACAAGCGCCTCGAGGAGCAAAACGCGCGCCTCGAGGCTACCAACAGACGGCTCGATGAGGCCAACCAGCGCCTGGAGGCCCGGTTGGCGGAATTGGAAAGGGGGCAGGCCGGAATGCGGGTCGAGCTCGGGCTCCCTGCGGCCGCCCCCTCAGCCAGCCTCTCCGACGCGACGATCCGCGAGATCGTTGACCGCGTTAGTGCGGTTCACGGTCCGCGGATCGAGGCTCTGGCGGCGAGGTTGCCACCAGAGCCGAGAGTCCGGCCGCCGCTAGCGGCCGACAAAAGTAGGACGGCGCCCCCCACGGCCACGGCATCTGCACCTGCACCTTTGCCGTGCCAGGGGGGACGCGTAACGACGTACGCCGCAGCGGCGGCCGCAGCGCCGACCTCCACGGCAGTGGAGAAGAAAAAGAAAAAGGGGAGGAAGAAGAAGAATGCGGAGGCGGGACAAGCCTCGAGGGGTCAGCCCCGAGAGGAGTTTCCGCCTCTGACTCGCACTGCCCCACCGCAGCGTGCGGCGGCGCCGGCTGCTCGGGGTTCAGTCCCCGCTGCCGCCGCACCCGCCAGAGAGGGATGGCAGGTGGTGGGGGGCAGAAGGTCCCGGGGAGTAGGTCGCAGCGCCGCCGTCGAACGCGAGGCGGCGCCAAACTCTAGCCGAGGGCAGCCTAACCCGCCGCCGGCCCAGAAGAAAAAGAAGCCGCGCAAACTCCGCGTGCCCAAAGCAGCTGCGGTGGTTATCACCGTGCTGCCGGAGGGCAAAGAAAAGGGCCTGACGTATGAGGCCGTCCTCAAACGCGCCCGACGGGATGTCGACGTCTCCGACATCGGAGTCGTCGCCGCGAGGACCCGTCAAGCCCGCACGGGGGCCCGAATCTTGGAGTTCCCCGGTGCTGAAGGCGCGAGGATGGCCGATGCGATGGCCGAGAGGTTGCTGGGCCTGTTTCCAGTGGAGAGTGGTGTCCGGGTCGCCAGGCCCGTGAGATGCGCCGAATTGCGCATCTCCGGGCTGGACGACTCTGTGACGACGGATGAGATCCGGGAGGCCATCGCCTCGAAAACCGGGTCTCCAGTAGACACCGTCCGGGTGGGCACCATTCGTCCAGGCCCAGGTGGTGTAGGTGCCGCGTGGGCATCGTGTCCTGTCGCGGCGGCCAAGTCTCTGGCTGCCGCAGGTAGACTCCTGGTGGGCTGGAGCGCTGCGCGGGTGACCGTGCTGGAGCCTCGGCCCGCCAGGTGCTATAAGTGCATGGCGGTCGGTCACACTAGGCCGCTGTGCACTAACTGCTTCGACTGCAGCGGGCTCTGCTTCCGCTGCGGTCAGGCAGGGCACCAGGCGGCAACCTGCACCGCTGCCCCGTTCTGCCCCGCGTGCGCGGCGGGCAATCGCCCGGCCAAGCACTGCATGGGGCGCAACGGGTGCAGACCTCCGGCGTCAGGTCCGAGGAGGGAGGTGGATGGCAGCCAATCGATCCCGGCTGCCCCACCTAGCGCGGCTCAACCGCCGCAGCAGCGGGAGGCGATGGACACGGTCTGATTATGGACCGTGACACCATCGTCCTCCAAGGGAATCTCGGCCGCTCCGCCCGGGCACAGGACCTCTTCCTGCAGTCCACGGCGGAGTGGTCGGTCGGTGTCGCCGTAGTCGCGGAGCCCTACTCCATCCCGGATCGCCCGAATTGGGCGGGCAGTCGGGACGGCTCCGTGGCGGTCGTCGGGTCGACGGCGCCGTGTTCCCCGCCCTTGTCGGTCAAAGACAAGGGCGTAGGATACGTGGCGGCCAAATGGGGAGGGGTCACGGTGTATGGCGTGTACTTCTCCCCTAATCGCAGTCTGGCGGCCTACGAGGTCTTCCTGCACAATTTGGAGACCTCGATACGGCGTGCACCGGGTCCCGTGATCGTGCTGGGGGACTTTAACGCCAAATCCACGGCGTGGGGGTCCCCTCGCACGGACGCTCGTGGTGCGGCGGTTGAAGAGTGGGCGGCGGCAGCGGACCTCGTCCTGTTAAACAGGGGGTCCGCACAAACGTGCGTGCGGCGTTGGGGTGGATCGATAGTGGACCTTTCGTTCGCTAGCCCCGGTGTCGCCGCACGGGTAAGGGAATGGTGTGTCCTGGAGGAGGTTGAGACCTTGTCCGACCACCGCTACATCCGGATGGAGGTCTCCCGGTCCCTCCGGGCACCCATTGGGGGTCGCGCGGCGGACAGAGCTCCCGCTTTTCCGCGATGGGCTGTGGGTAAACTCGATCGGGACCTACTAGTGGAGGCGGCCATTGTTCAGTCTTGGCTGTCTCCCCCCCCGGCGGAGGACGTGGGCGCCGAGGCTGGCCGCATTCGCGGCATGCTCGCGCAGATCTGCGATGCGGCCATGCCCCGTGTACGGCGTCCGCCCCAACGGAAGGGGGTATACTGGTGGTCCCCGGAGCTGGCGGACCTCCGCGCGGCCTGTATTCGTGCCCGGAGGTCCTACACCCGCAGCCGACGTCGCAGAAACCGCGACGAAGAGCGGGAAGGCCAGCTGTACGCGGCGTACAACCACGCGCGTGCCGCGTTGAAGCTGGCCATCTGTCGCGCCAAAGACGCGAAGCGGCAGGAGATGCTGGACGGTCTAGAGCGCGACCCCTGGGGGCGTCCGTATCGTGCGGCGCTGAACAAGCTCCGCACTCAGGGCCCCCCCCTTACTGAGACCCTCCAGCCGAGCTTCCTCACTGAGGTGGTCGAGGGACTTTTCCCTACACGGGTGGCGCACACGCCCCCGGTAATGGCTCCGCCGGACGACTACCGGGAGGCCAACGACGAGGAAAGTGTGCCGCCCGTGAGAGAGTCGGAAATAGGGGTGGCGGTGACGCGAATGCGGAATGGCGCTGCCCCCGGGCCGGACGGGGTGCCCGCTCGGGTGCTGGCCCTGGTCCTCGACCACTTGGAGCCTCGCCTCAGGGGACTGTTCGACGCTAGCCTGGTGTCCGGACGGTTCCCTGACTGCTGGAAGGAGGGGAAGCTCGTGCTCCTGCCGAAGCCGGGACGGCCTCCGGAATCAGTCGCGGCCTACAGGCCCATCGTGCTGCTGGACGAGGCGGGCAAGCTGTTGGAGAGGGTGGTTGCCGCTCGCATCGTCCAGCACCTCACGCAGGTCGGCCCCGACCTGTCCGACGCCCAGTTCGGGTTTCGGACGGGACGGTCGACGGTCGACGCCATCCTGCGTCTGAAGGCCGCGGCTTCGGAGGCCGTCGCCTCGAAGGGAGTGCTGTTGGCGGTGTCTCTCGATATCGCCAACGCATTCAACAGTCTGCCATTCGGCTGCATCACGGAGGCGCTCCGGTTTCATGGAGTGCCCCTCTACTTAAGGCGGCTGGTGGCAGACTACCTCGACGGCCGCGGCGTCCTCTTCGTTAACCGGGAGGGGGACGTCGTCAGGAGGCCCATGTCGTGCGGCGTCCCACAGGGTTCTGTTCTTGGACCGCTCCTGTGGGACATCGGGTACGACTGGGTCCTGCGTGGCCGGCTTCCCCCCGGGCTGGGCGTAATCTGCTACGCCGACGACACTCTTGTCACAGCTCGGGGCGGGACCTTCGAGGAGGCGGCATCCCTGGCCACCTCGGGTACCGCGGAGGTGGTCAGGAGAATCGAGGCGCTGGGGCTTAGGGTGGCCCTGGACAAGTCTGAGGCCCTGCTCTTTCATGGGCCTCGACGCGGTCCACCCGCCGGCGCCTCGATAACGGTTAATGGTTCTGTGGTCGGTATCCGGGCCCACATGAAATATCTGGGCCTGGTTCTCGACGGAAGGTGGTGCTTCGACGAGCACTTCCGCCGACTGGCGCCGAGGCTCGTCGGCACGGCGTCCGCCCTCGGTCGTCTTATGCCGAATTTGGGCGGACCGAGTTTAACGTGAGACGTCCACCATCGGTGACCTTTTTGGCCGCCGGGACAGGGCACTTGACCCAGACGGTCCCAGGGCGGCCAGGTGGGCGGGTGATGTTGCCCACCTTGACTAAATCGGGGCGGCAGCCCCCCACGTTAGCGACAGACGCGGCCACTAGATCGGCAGTGACCGCGTCTCCCAGACCGGAGATGCGCATCTCGGCGCACTGCTCCGGCCTGGACACTTTGGCGACGTCGCCGATGACCTCACGTATTTTGGTCGCGAGGTCATCGGCTTTTTTCGACTTATCGGCCCCGGAGACTTCCATCACACGGCCCCCAGTCCGGGCCGTGCGGAATTTAACGCCAGTGATTCCCAAGGCGGAGAGCTGGATGGCGCCCTCGGCCTTGGCCATGACCTCAGCATAAGTCTGAGCACTACCCTGCGGCAGGGTCACGACCACCGCAGCCGTCTTGGGGGCGCGCAGTTTGCGAGCGCGCTTCCCCTTCTTCTTTTGTTGTTGCTGCTGCGCCGGAGCAGCAGGCGCAGCAGCAGAAGAATTCGCCGGTCGTGGCGCCTTTGTCTTGCGCGCCACAACGTTCCAAGCCTCCTTTTGTTGTGTTTGGGGAGGCGGCGTCGGCTCGGCGGTGGTGGTCTTCTCCACCGGCTGGACGGTGGTGGTCTTTTTCACCGGAGGAGCAGCTGCCTGTTGGCGGGCGGCCTGCGTTTCTTGGGCCGCCAGGCTCTTCTTCTTGGTCCCTCTCTTCTTCTTCCCCGCGTCTTGAGTTGTAGCGGGGGCGGAGGGGAGCGGCTGCACCGGCTTGGGTGTTGGAAGAGCCGGGAAGTCTTCTTGTAGGACGCTCGGAGCGCGTGCGGGAGCAGTTTCGGCGCTCAACCTTGCTCGACGAGCGTCTGCCGCCAGTGGAGGGCGGGAGCGCTGCTCCGGGAGGAGACGGTCATTGATTCCGGCCATTCTGGAATCAATGAAGAATGCAATTTCCTCTCTGGTCATCATCTGCGAGGATGGAGCTGGCTGGGGTGGGGTCAGCAGCATTTTTCGTAGCTCCGCTAATTCGGCGCGGAGCATCTCTTCGTTCTTCTTGCGCTCCGCCAACTCGGCGCGCACAAGCCTCAGCTCCTCGCTCTCCTCGCGGAGCACCGCCAGCTCTTTGAACGAGTCGGCGATGTCTGACATGGCGACTCTTACCGACGCCACGTTCTGGCACTTCATACGGCTGGATTTGCGTGCCACCGCCGAAATTACGTCTAGCGCGGAGTCCACCACTCCGCGCAATTCGTCGACCCCGCGATGTTGTTTGGGGCCTACTGACGGCTCCGCCCTCTTCTTTCTTGTTACGGCCTCGAGCTTATCTCGCTTGGCCGCCACTTCATCGGCGAGCTCCCTCTCGGCCTGCAGCTCCATCTCCCGCTGGAGCTGCCGGTTGTGTTCTTCTTTGGCCTTTGCGAGCCCGACGTATTCGCCGGTGGTCGGCGGGCGCCCACGTCCCTTCTTCCTGTCCTTTTCCGGAGACGTAGCTTCCTCCAGCGGCCTCTTTCTCCAGAAGTTCGCGTTGCTCGGGTTGTTGGTGTTCGGCGAGCAGGAACGCGAGCGGTCATCGACCGACATGCAGCTGCTGCTGTCATCCGACTCCGACAGCCGCAGCGGCGCTCCCTCGCCAAGACAGAGGCGAGTGAGCCTGACCCTCGCCTCACGGTGGTGGCGGGCTGAGACCGGAGCCCGGAAGAATTTGACGCCACTCACATTGCTCACTTCACTTGCATCAGAAGATGCGTCCGATAGCATTAAGTCGCTGCTGAGATTAACGCCAATCATTTTTTCGCCAGTTTTGTTCGTTTTATTGGAAGAATCGTCAATTATTTTAACATTATCGCCATTTTTGTCATTGAGAGAATCATTGTCAGTCAGTTTTGGATTGCCAGAGTCGTCGTTATTTTGTTTTCCAGATCGGTTTGTTTTTTGTTTTAAGTTTGAAATTTCCATATTAATTCCCACGAGTATGGGGGTAGGACGGTCAACACAAGCAGAGCCCCCTGTACTTGTGCAACCCTATATACTGAGGCGAACCTTACGGAGGTCGGGCAGTTTCCGTAGGATTTTTACAACTTATCTGTTGGGTGTTATTGACTTTTCCTTGTCTCAGGCCGGCCGGTTAAGGCAAGCCCCCTGTCCCAGCCATCACGCCGCTAGACATGTTCAACGACACGCAACAGCTGGAACAGGTCGCCCGACGTTGCCCACATTAGGGGGCATCCCCCTGAACACGAGTTAACGCATCCAGGGGGACCGCCGCGCCGCGGGGTACTCCCGCCCACAACCACGTCCCCGAAGGGACCGCTTCCCCGAAGGGAGACGACAGAAGTTGGAGTCTGAGCTCCCGAACCAAACCCCCAAAAAGGGGAAGACAAGGGAGTCAGAACTCCAGCACCGAGGAAGTCGGCGCTCGACGGTGCGGCGCTAAAACACCGCCGCCGGCCTAGCAGGCCAGCCATACGACGACCCCCCACAGACATAGGGGTCAGCTCGGCAGGACATCAGTCAACCCCCAAAAACGTTCTCGGCACTTTAGGGCCGAGTTTTGTTGTTGGAGGCCGTCCAGGACGCACCGGACCCACGGCTTCCGGAAACGGGAAGCGGCGGGCCACACGGGGAGGTTTCCTGCCCTGGCGCCCCAGGTTAGGTTAGGTAAGGTTTTTTTTTTTTTTTTTTAACGTAGGAATGCTTTTTACGCACTTACCCTCCGGCCGCAGGGGCAGCCTTCGGACGTCGTGTTGGACTCCCGGGGAGAAATCTCGACCCAGCCTACCAACTAAACCTACGGTGTTCTCCTCACCCGTTGCCGGGCCACGGTAGTTACTCAGGTATTACCGCGACCCGACACGGGGTGGCCCCCTAACGGTGGGGGCTCACTGTGACAGGGGTGAGCGGCGTGCCCACCCCCGTCGGACCGTCACCCCTCGCCCGAACACGGGGCGAGAGGTCGTCCGCCACCCTAGCGACAGGCCCCCTGGCCTGCCGCGTATGGCCACGCGGGCCGGGGCCGCCGGCAATTGTGCGCCGACGACCCCTACCCGCGGCCCTGCGGGGGGGCAGTGTTGCGCCCGAGCGCTCACGCTCCCGCAGGGCTTCTCTCTTCGCCGCCATCACCTCGGATGCAAACGAGGCGACGGCGGCCCAACACTCTTTGCTGCCGGCCATCGAAGCGATGACAGCCCAGGCCGTGCACACGACCAACGTGTGCTCGGCCGTGTCCACGGCTCCAGACGGGCAGCTCTTGCAACCGGGTGCGGCCTCGATGCCCACCAGCTCCCACAGGTACTTGGCGAAGCAGCCGTGACCCGTGAGGAGCTGGGTTAGATGGTATGTAGGCACCCGGTGCGGCGCCTCGACCCACTGACGCAAGACGGGGCGCACGGCGGAAAGTAGCCGCGCGCCCGACGACACAGAGGTCAACCTATCCGCCCACCTCCCGAAGAGGACGTCGCGAAATTCGCCCTTTTTTTTTTTTTTCGTAGGAATGCTTTTTACGCACTTACCCCCCGACTGCAGGGGCAGCCGAAGGACGTCGTGTTGGACTCCCGGGGAGTAAAATTTCTCTCGACCCAGCCTACCAACTAAACCTACGGTGTCCTCCTCGCCCGTTGCCGGGCCGTGGTAGTCACTCAGGTATGACCACGACCCGACACGGGGGGCCCCCTAGCGATGGGGGCTCACTGCGACGGGGTGGGCAACGTGCCCCCCCGTCGGACGGTCACCCCTCGCCCGAACACTAGGCGAGGGGTCGTCCGCCACATTGGGCGCGACAGGTCCCCTGACCCGTCGCGCGTGGCCTCCTCGTGGGCCGGGGCCGCCGGCTATTGCGCGCCGACGACCCCTACCCGCGGCCCTGCGGGGGGGCAATGTTAGGCCCGCGCGTTCGCGCTCCCGCAGGGCCTCTCTCTTGGCCGCCATCACCTCGGACGCAAACGAGGCGACGGCGGCCCAACACTCTCTGCTGCCGGCCATCGAGGCGATGACGGCCGGCAGCGACAAATTCACGCCTATTGTGTCAGTGAGCCTGACGCGCTGAGCGGACCAGGCCGTGCACACGGCCAGCGTATGCTCGGCCGTGTCCACGGCTCCGGACGCACAGCTCTTGCAGTCGGGCGCCGACTCTACTCCCACCAGCTCCCACAGGTACTTGGCAAAGCAGCCGTGACCTGTGAGGAGCTGGGTCAAATGGTAGGTCGGCACCCTGTGCGGCGCCTCGACCCACTGACGCAATACTGGGCGCACGGCCGTGAGAAGCCGTGCGCTCACCCTACTCGATTCCAATTTAGAGGCCCACCTCCCGAAGAGGTCGTCGCGGAATTCACCTCTCCAGCGAGCGATCTCGTCGGGGGCGGGCTCCACTCCGTCTTGCCGCATCAGGGCCCTCCTTCGGTGAACCCCCGCCAGGACCCCAGCCTCGAGGTCCCAGGGGAGGCTCCCGGAAATCACACATGCCGCCTCCAGCGACACGGTGTGGTACGCTCGTGCGGCCCTCTGCGCCATCACACGCTGCGCGCGACGCAGCAGCGTGGAGTTCTCGGCGCTGAGAGCCGCAGCCGCCCAGATGGGCGCTCCGTAGAGCGCCTTCGAGCGCACCACCGTGTCGTAGAGGCGGCGGCCGACACTACCGGCCCCCCCGCAATTCGGGAGCAACCGGGCGAGCATTCCGGCGCACGCCACCAGCTTCGGCGCCAGCGCCCGGAAATGCTCGCCGAACCTCCACCGACTGTCCAGCGTCAGCCCCAAGTATTTCAACTTGGAGCCGACGGCGATGGAGGCCCCTCCCACTACAATGCTGTAGTCGCGGGGGGGCCTTGCCCGAGGCCCATGGAAGAATAGGGCCTCGGACTTCTCGAGGGCCACTTCTAGCCCGAGGGCCCTGATGCGGCTCACCACTTGCGCGGTGCCCGCCGTGGCGAGGACACCGGCATCTCTGAAGTTGGGGCCCCGCGCGGTAACCAGGGTATCGTCGGCGTAACATATGACGCCGACTCCCCGAAGATTGGTACCGCGCAGGACCCAGTCAAATCCAATGTTCCACAGGAGTGGGCCCAGCACCGACCCCTGTGGAACACCGCACGACATGTCCCGGCGGACTACACGATCCCGGGCCGGGTAGAAAATGGCCCGGTCCGTAAAGTAGTCCGCCAGGACCCTCCTGAGGTACCACGGAACTTTGTGGTACCTCAGGGCCTCCAGAATTGTCGCCCAGGGGAGGGCGTTGAAAGCGTTAGCAATGTCGAGCGACACTGCCAACAACACCCCCCCCTGCGAGACTGCTTCCTCCATTTGGTCCCTCAGTCGGGACACGGCGTCGATCGTCGACCGCGCGCGGCGGAACCCGAACTGGTTTCCGCTTAGATCCGGGCCCACCGTCTCCAGATGTCGGACGAGGCGTGCCGCCACGACCCTCTCAAAGGTCTTGCACGCCTCGTCGAGAAGGACGATCGGACGGTAGGCCGACGGACAGTCGGGGGGTCGCCCGTGCTTTGGAAGAAGCACGAGCTTCCCGGACTTCCACCGCCGCGGGACTCTTCCGGACGCCAAGCACTCCGACATGAGGGACGAAACCTCACCTTCGAGGACCGGCATCACGTGGGCGAGGACCCGCCCAGGGACGCCGTCCGGGCCCGGGGCGCGGTTCCTCTCTCTGAGTTTGAGGACCGCAACCCCTAACTCGGCCTCGGACACGGGCGGCACTTCCTCGCCCGCAGCCGGTCCCTCGATTCGTGGCGCCGCCGCCATCCTCGGCGGCGACCACTCTCCTCTCGCCGGGAAGAGCGAGCTGACCACCTGCTCCACGAAGAGTGGCTCGAGGGTTCTCGTCAGGGGGGGCGCCGCTGGACGGAGTTTCTCCATCACCGTCTTATACGGGCGCCCCCACGGATCTCTCTCCACCTCCTCGAGCCACTCCTGCCAAGCCTTGGCTTTGGCGGACTTGATGGCAGCGGTGAACGCGTTTCTCGTGGCCCGGTACGCGGCGAGCAGTACCTCCTCTTGGGCGAGGTCTCTGTTGGCCCTCCTGCGACTGCGGGCGTACCGGCGCCGAGCCATTTGGCACTCGGCGCGGAGGCCCTGAAGATGGGGCCTCCACCAGTACACCTGCTTGCGCGGAGGGGTCGGACCCGCCCGGATCATCGCCGCGTCGCAGACGCGAGAGAGCGCTCCAGAGAGCCGCTCACATCTCGCGTCCACGTCCAGGCCGCTCTCCACATTCGCGACGCGGGTCCCATTGGGACCCGCCATCCACCGCTCCACTATGGCCGCCTCGGTGGCCAGCTCTGGGTCCAAGGTGTTCAGCCTCCACCGAGGACCCTCTCCCGGCAGGGGGGCCCCTTCTTTTTCTTCTGCTGCTGCGCCGACGCAGCAGGCGCAGCAGCAGGCTTCGCCGGTCGTGGCGCCTTCGGTTTGCGCGCCACGACGTTCCATGCCTCCCCCTGTTGGGTTTGGGGAGGCAGCGTCGGCTGGACGGTGGTGGTCACCGCGGGTTGGGACGCGGGCCTCGGAGCTGGCGGAGCGGCGTTTCTGGCGGCCTGCGCTTCCCGGGCCGCCATGCTCTTTTTCGCCCCCCTCTTCTTTCCCGCGGCTTGAGTCGCAGCGGGGGCGGAGGGGAGCGACTGCACCGGCCTCGGAGTTGGGAGGGCCGGGAAGTCCGCGTCGAGACGGTCACTCGGAGCGCGTGCGGGAGCGGTTTCGACGCTCACCCGCGCTCGACGAGCGTCCGCCGCCAAGGAAGGGCGGACGCGCTGCTCCGGGAGGAGGCGGTCACTGATGCCAGCCATCCTGGCATCAATGAAAAAAGCCACCTCCTCGCGGGTCATCCCGACGTTGGCGGAGGCAGAGGCGGCAGTCCGGCTCTGCACCTCCAGCCGGACCCGGAGCTCCGCCAGTTCGGCGCGGAGCTTCTCCGTTTGGCGGTTCTGCTCCGCATGTTCAGCGCGGAGCAGCTCCTCCTGCCTCCTACGCTCCGCCAACTCTGCGCGCAAGAGCTTTAGCTCCTGGCCCTCCTCGCGCTGCTCCGCCAGCTCCTTAAAGGAGTCGACGAGGACAGACATGGCCCCCCGCACTGATGCCACGTCTTGGCACTTCATGCGGGAGGCCTTCCGCGCCACCGACGAGATGACGTCGAGCGCGGAATCAACCACGCCGCGCAACTCGTCGACTCCTCTGAGCTGTCTGGGGCCAACCCTTTTTTCGGCCGCCAGATCCATTTGCTCCCTGGTGGTCAGGGGGCGCCCGCGTCCCTTCTTCTTCTCCTTTTCGGGAGACGTCGGTTCTTCGAGTGGCCTCTTGCGATAGAGGCTAGGGCCACTCAGTTTGCTCGGGTTCCTCGGCGAGCAGGACCGCGAGCGGTCCCCAACCGACATACAGCTGCTGCTGTCAGACTCCGACAGCCGCAGCGACGTCTTCTCCTTCTCACCGAGGCAAAGGCGAGTGAGCCTCTCCTTCGCCTCCCGGTGGCGGCGGGCCTGTTCCCGGAACGCTTCGTCGCCACTCTCTCCACTAGCATCCACAGCGGATGCATCGGTCACCAGATTGATTGCCAGGTCGTCATTAGATTTCTCAGAGTCAGTCCGTTTTTTGCCAGAGTCGTCGTTTGTTTTAGTTTTCGGTTTGGTTTTTATTTTGATTTTTAGGTTATCCATATTGAGTCCCACGAGTATGGGGGAAAGACGGTCCATGCAAGCAGAGCCCCCTGTACTTGCACAACCCTATATACCTAGGCGAACCTTGCGGAGGTCGGGCAGTTTCCGCAGGATTTTTACAACTTATCTGTTGGGTGTTATTGACTTTTCCTTGTCTCGGGCCGGCCGGTTAAGGCAAGCCCCCTGTCCCAGCCATCACGCCGCTAGACGTGATCAACGACACGCAACAGCTGGAACAGGTCGCCCGGCGTTGCCCCCAATAGGGGGGCATCCCCCTGAACACGAGTTAACGCATCCAGAGGGACCGCCGCGCCGCGGAGTACTTCCGCCCACAAACCACGTCCCCGAAGGGACCGCTTCCCTGAAGGGAGACAACAAAAAGTGGAGCCTGTGCTCCCAAACCAAACCCCCGAAGGGGGAAGACAAGGGTGACAGAACTCCCGCACCGGTCACGGTGCCCCAAATGCCGCGTGGGCGGCAACCCCGCTCACCGGTCAGTTCTGATCGCCAGAATAGTACCGGGAGCAGGGCGACCGCGCGGCACACGCCGTGCACGAACCGCGCACAGCCGCCGGCCTTGCAGGCCGGCCATACCACGACCCCCCGACATGGGGGTCAGCTCGGCAGGATATCAGTCAACCCCCAAAAACCTACTCGGCACTTTAGGGCCGAGAGTTGTTGGAGGCCGTCCAGGACGCACCGGACCCACGGCTTCCGGAAACGGGAAGCGGCGAGCCACACGAGGAGGTTTCCTGCCCTAGCGCCCCAGGTTAGGTTAGGTTAGGTTAGGTTAGGTTAGGTTAGGTTAGGTTAGGTTGCTATGGGGTGCAATGTCGGGATACCTCCAAGAGTGCCCTGCTGGTCCGGATGCTGGCGGGGACGGTGCACCCTGGGCAACGTTGGCCCGTGCCAACGGCCGAATTCCGACACCTGGGCGGGCGGTCCTGTCGACCGCGCCGCAGACGGTGGGCTGCGTATCCCTCTATTTAGTAGAGGGTACAGCGAAGACCACGAGTGGCCTGGCCACCGTTGTTAGGCTCCGTCGGCGTCTCGGCCTTATGCTGAGTAGCGGCGACGGAGGAGTGGGGACAGCGAGGTCACAGTGGCCTCCCCGTCCCCGGTGACGTGGGCTGTACAGCCCGAGGGGCGACGGGCCTGCTGCTCGCATAGCGGGCGGCGGGCACGGTTCTCGTAGAGACCACCGTTTCGGCCCGATCCGTAATTCTGGCGGGAGTCAGAACCGGAGGTCTTCGGACCGCGGGGAAGAAAACCCCTATAAAAAATTACCCGAATCCCAAGTTTGGCCGCTCGGCGAGGGGATGCATGGCTGAGGAGAGCTCAGTCGCGAGGGCGGCAAAGTCGAAGGACTTTAAACTTAAATCATGGCGGACAGTCTAAAGACAAAGAGTCCTCGGGAGGGTCCCCGATGCAACGCGTCGGGGGAATGCCCACCGTCCGCCGGAACAGCCTACCGCGACGGTGCGACGCCCAAGTGCGTCCGGGCGTCGCACGGGTGCGAGGGTGCCCGATGGGGCTGCCGCCTGCGGGCCACGGAGAAACGTACGCGGTACCCGTGGTCCGCCTTGTGAGGGCGGGTGAGGTCGCACGGCGGGTTGTTTTAGTGGGTGAGGGCCCCACACTACCCCGCAGTCTCCCCGGACGCGGGGTGTGCGGTTAGGCATTTTTTCCCGCCAAAACAAAAAAAAAAAAAAAAAAAAAAAAAAAAAAAGGTTAGGTTAGGTTAGGTTAGGTTAGGTTAGGTTAGGTTAGGTTAGGTTAGGTTAGGTTAGGTTTTTTTTTTTTTTTTTTTTTTTTCGTAGGAATGCTTTTTACGCACTTACCCCCCGACTGCAGGGGCAGCCGAAGGACGTCGTGTTGGACTCCCGGGGAGTAAAATTTCTCTCGACCCAGCCTACCAACTAAACCTACGGTGTCCTCCTCGCCCGTTGCCGGGCCGTGGTAGTCACTCAGGTATGACCACGACCCGACACGGGGGGCCCCCTAGCGATGGGGGCTCACTGCGACGGGGTGGGCAACGTGCCCCCCCGTCGGACGGTCACCCCTCGCCCGAACACTAGGCGAGGGGTCGTCCGCCACATTGGGCGCGACAGGTCCCCTGACCCGTCGCGCGTGGCCTCCTCGCGGGCCGGGGCCGCCGGCTATTGCACGCCGACGACCCCTACCCGCGGCCCTGCGGGGGGGCAATGTTAGGCCCGCGCGTTCGCGCTCCCGCAGGGCCTCTCTCTTGGCCGCCATCACCTCGGAGGTTTTTTTTTTTTTTTTACGTAGGAATGCTTTTTACGCACTTACCCTCCGGCTGCGGGGGCAGCCGTCGGACGTCGTGTTGGACTCCCGGGGAGTAAAATTTCTCTCGACCCAGCCTACCAACTAAACCTACGGTGTCCTCCTCGCCCGTTGCCGGGCCGTGGTGGTTACTCAGGTATTACCACGACCCGACACGGGGGGCCCCCTAGCGGTGGGGGCTCACTGTGACGGGGGGTGAGCGACGTGCCCCCCCCGTCGGACTGTCACCCCTCGCCCGAACACGAGGCGAGGGGTCGTCCGCCACATTGGGCGCGACAGGTCCCCCGACCTGCCGCGCGTGGCCTACTCGCGGGCCGGGGCCGCCGACTATTGCGCGCCGACGACCCCTACCCGCGGCCCTGCGGGGGGGAAGAGTTTCCCCCGAGCGTTCTCGCTCACGCAGGGCTTCTCGTTTTGCCGCCATCACCTCGGATGCGAAGGAGGTGACGGCGGCCCAGCACTCTTTGCTGCCGGCCATCGAAGCGATGACGGCCGGCAGCGACAAATTTCCGCCAATTACGCCAGTGAGTCTGGCGCGCTGGACAGACCAGGCCGTGCACACGACCAACGTGTGCTCGGCCGTGTCCACGGCTCCGGACGAGCAGCTCTTGCAACCGGGTGCGGCTTCGACGCCCACCAGCTCCCACAGGTACTTGGCGAAGCAGCCGTGACCTGTGAGGAGCTGGGTAAGATGGTATGTTGGCACCCGGTGCGGCGCCTCGACCCACTGACGCAATACGGGGCGCACGGCAGAAAGAAGCCGCGCGCCCGACGTCACCACTGACAACCTCTCGGCCCACCTCCCGAAGAGGACGTCGCGAAATTCGCCTCTCCAGCGAGCGACCTCATCGGGGGCGGGCTCTATTCTCGCCTCACTGCGCATCAGGGCCCTCTGTCGGTAAACCCCCGCCAGGACCCCAGCCTCGAGGTCCCAGGGGAGGCTCCCTGCGATTACGCATGCCGCCTCCAGCGACACCGTGTGGTACGCCCGAGCGGCTCTCTGCGCCATCACACGCTGCGCGCGTCGCAGCAGCGTGGAGTTCTCGGCGCTGAGAGCCGCAGCCGCCCATATGGGCGCTCCGTAGAGCGCCTTCGAGCGCACCACCGCGTCATAGAGGCGGCGACCGACACTACCGGCCCCCCCGCTATTCGGGAGCAACCGGGCGAGCAATCCGGCGCACGCCACCAACTTCGGCGCCAGCGCCCGGAAGTGCTCGCCGAACCTCCACCGACTGTCCAGGACCAGTCCCAGATATTTCATCTTTTCTCCGACAGCGATGGAGGCCCCTCCCACCACGATACTATAGTCGCGGGGGGGCCTTGCCCGAGGCCCGTGAAAGAAGAGGGCCTCGGACTTCTCGAGGGCCACTTCGAGCCCGAGGGCCCTGATGCGGCTTACGACGTGCGCGGTGCCTGCAGTTGCCAGGACACCGGCGTCACGGAACGTAGGGCCCCGCGCGGTCACCAGGGTATCGTCGGCGTAACAAATGACGCCGACTCCCCGAAGATTGGCACCGCGCAGGACCCAGTCAAACCCGATGTTCCACAGGAGTGGGCCCAGCACCGACCCCTGTGGAACACCACACGACATGTCCCGGCGGACTACACGATCCCGGGCCGGGTAGAAAATGGCCCGGTCCGTAAAGTAGTCCGCCAGGACCCTCCTGAGGTACCACGGAACTTTGTGGTACCTCAGGGCCTCCTTAATTGTCGCCCAGGGGAGGGTGTTGAAAGCGTTAGCAATGTCAAGAGACACTGCCAACAACACCCCCCCCTGCGAAACCGCTTCCTCGACTCGGTCCCTCAGTCGGGACACGGCGTCAATCGTCGACCGCGCGCGGCGGAACCCGAACTGAACGTCGCTCAGGTCCGGGCCCACCGTCTCCAAGTGTCGGACGAGGCGCGCTGCGACGACCCTTTCAAAGGTCTTGCACGCCTCGTCGAGAAGGACAATCGGACGGTAGGCCGATGGAGAGTCGGGGGGTCGCCCGTGCTTTTGGAGCAGCACGAGCTTCCCGGACTTCCACCGCCGCGGGACTCTGCCGGACGCCATGCACTCCGACATGAGGGACAAAATCTCCTCCTCCAGGACCGGCATCACGCGGGCGAGGACCCGCCCAGGGACGCCGTCCGGGCCCGGGGCGCGGTTCCTCTCTTTGAGCTTGAGGACCGCAACCCCCAGCTCGGCCTCGGACACGGGCGGCACTTCCTCGCCCGCAGCCGGTCCCTCGTCTTGTGTCGCCTCCGCCATCCTCGGCGGCGACCACTCCTCTCTCGCCGGGAAGAGCGAGCTGACCACCCTTTCGACGAAGAGTGGCTCGAGGGTTCTCGTCAGCGGGGGCGCCGCTGGACGGAGTTTCTGCGTCACCGTCTTGTACGGGCGCCCCCATGGATCGCGATCCACGCTCTCGAGCCACTCCTGCCAACTCTCGGCTTTGGCGGCCTTTATGGCAGCGGTGAATGAATTTCTCGCGGCCCGGTACGCGGCGAGCAATATCTCCTCTTGGGCGAGGTCTCTATTGGCCCTCCTGCGACTGCGGGTGCACCGGCGCCGAGACATTTGGCACTCGGTGCGGAGGCCCTGAAGATGGGGCCTCCACCAGTACACCTGCTTGCGCGGAGGGGTCGGACCCGCCCGGATCATCGCCGCGTCGCAGACGCGAGAGAGCGCTCCAGAAAGCCGCTCGCATCTCGCGTCTACGTCCAGGCCGCTCCCTACATTATCGACATGGGTCCCGTTGGGACCCGCGATCCACCGCTCCACTATGGCCGCCTCGGTGGCCAGCTCTGGGTCCAAGGTGTTCAGCCTCCACCGAGGACCCTCTCCCGGCAGGGGACGGTCCAGCTCGACGGCTGGGGCGTCCGCGGGGGATGGGACTAGGTCGAACCGTATGTAGCGATGGTCCGACAACGTCTCCACCCCCTCCTCCACCCTCCACCGCCTCGTGCGGCGGGCCAGGGCGGGACTTGCAAAGGACAGGTCGACAATTGACCCGCCCGTATGCCGGACGCACGTCAGGACCGTCCCCGAGTTCAACAACACTAAGCCAGTGGACACCGCCCACTCCTCAAGGGTGTCACCCCTGGCGTCGGTCGCCGGAGATCCCCACGACCGGGATTTGGCATTAAAGTCTCCGGCGACCACCACAGGGGTGGGGTGTACTTCCGCCACGAGGTCGCCGACCTCGGCGAGAAGACGCTCGAAATCAGCGAGCGTCCTATTGGGCGAGAAGTACACGCCGACTACTGCAACGTCGCCCAGCGACGCGAGCACGCACCCGTGGCCCCTCAGCACCCTCTGAAAGGGTCGGGGGGCAGCACGGCGTCGCCAAGCGACGATAGCCACCGAACCGTCCTGATCGCCCACCCAGTCGTCACGGGCTAGGACGCGGTACGGTTCGGCGACTATGGCTACATTTATTTGCCACTGCGCAGCGGTCTGGAGAAGAAGATCCTGGGCCGCTGCGCAGTGATTAACATTCGCCTGCAGTAATCACCTCGGAGGTTAGGTTAGGTTTTTTTTTTTTTTTTTTTTTCGTAGGAATGCTTTTTACGCACTTACCCCCCGACTGCAGGGGCAGCCGAAGGACGTCGTGTTGGACTCCCGGGGAGTAAAATTTCTCTCGACCCAGCCTACCAACTAAACCTACGGTGTCCTCCTCGCCCGTTGCCGGGCCGTGGTAGTCACTCAGGTATGACCACGACCCGACACGGGGGGCCCCCTAGCGATGGGGGCTCACTGCGACGGGGTGGGCAACGTGCCCCCCCGTCGGACGGTCACCCCTCGCCCGAACACTAGGCGAGGGGTCGTCCGCCACATTGGGCGCGACAGGTCCCCTGACCCGTCGCGCGTGGCCTCCTCGCGGGCCGGGGCCGCCGGCTATTGCGCGCCGACGACCCCTACCCGCGGCCCTGCGGGGGGGCAATGTTAGGCCCGCGCGTTCGCGCTCCCGCAGGGCCTCTCTCTTGGCCGCCATCACCTCGGACGCAAACGAGGCGACGGCGGCCCAACACTCTCTGCTGCCGGCCATCGAGGCGATGACGGCCGGCAGCGACAAATTCACGCCTAAGGTTTTTTTTTTTTTTTTTTTAACGTAGGAATGCTTTTTACGCACTTACCCTCCGGCTGCAGGGGCAGCCGTCGGACGTCGTGTTGGACTCCCGGGGAGAAAATCGTCTCGACCCAGCCTACCAACTAAACCTACGGTGTTCTCTTCGCCCGTTGCCGGGCCACGGTAGTCACTCAGGTATTACCGTGACCCGACACAGAGTGGCCCCCTATCGGAGGGGGCTCTCTGGGACGGGGGTGGGCAACGTGCCCGCCCCCGTAGGACCGTCACCCCTAGCCCGAACACGGGGCGAGGGGTCGTCCGCCACCCTAGCGACAGGTCCCCTGACCTGCCGCGTATGGCCATGCGGGCCGGGGCCGCCGGCTATTGCGCGCCGACGACCCCTACCAGCGGCCCTGCGGGGGGGAAGAGTTTCCCCTGAGCGTTCTCGCTCCCGCAGGGCTTCTCTCTTCGCCGCCATCACCTCGGATGCAAACGAGGCGACGGCGGCCCAACACTCTTTGCTGCCGGCCATCGAAGCGATGACGGCCGGCAGCGACAAATTGACGCCGATTGCGCCAGTGAGCCTGGCGCGCTGGACAGCCCAGGCCGTGCACACGACCAACGTGTGCTCGGCCGTGTCCACGGCTCCAGACGGACAGCTCTTGCAACCGGGTGCGGCCTCGATGCCCACCAGCTCCCACAGGTACTTGGCGAAGCAGCCGTGACCCGTGAGGAGCTGGGTTAGATGGTATGTAGGCACCCGGTGCGGCGCCTCGACCCACTGACGCAAGACGGGGCGCACGGCGGAAAGTAGCCGCGCGCCCGACGACGCAGAGGTCAACCTATCCGCCCACCTCCCGAAGAGGACGTCGCGAAATTCGCCTCTCCAGCGAGCGACCTCCTCGGGGGCGGGCTCATTTCTCGCCTCGATGCGCATCAGAGCCCTCCTTCGGTAAACCCCCGCCAGGACCTCAGCTTCGAGATCCCAGGGGAGGCTCCCGGCAACGACACAAGCCGCCTCCAGTGACACCGTGTGGTACGCCCGTGCGGCCCTCTGCGCCATCACACGCTGCGCGCGACGCAGCAGCGTGGAGTTCTCGGCGCTGAGAGCCGCGGCCGCCCAAATGGGCGCTCCGTAGAGCGCCTTCGAGCGCACCACCGTGTCGTAGAGGCGGCGACCGACACCACCGGCCCCCCCGCTATTCGGGAGCAACCGGGCGAGCATTCCGGCGCACGCCACTAACTTCGGCGCCAGCGCCCGGAAGTGCTCGCCGAACCTCCACCGACTGTCCAGGACCAGTCCCAGATATTTCATCTTTTCTCCGACAGCGATGGAGGCCCCTCCCACCACGATACCATAGTCGCGGGGGGGCCTTGCCCGAGGCCCGTGAAAGAAGAGGGCCTCGGACTTCTCGAGGGCCACTTCGAGCCCGAGGGCCCTGATGCGGCTTACGACGTGCGCGGTGCCTGCAGTTGCCAGGACACCGGCGTCACGGAAGGTAGGGCCCCGCGCGGTCACCAGGGTATCGTCGGCGTAACAAATGACGCCGACTCCCCGAAGATTGGCACCGCGCAGGACCCAGTCGAACCCTATGTTCCACAGGAGTGGGCCCAGCACCGACCCCTGTGGAACACCACACGACATGTCCCGGCGGACTACACGATCCCGGGCCGGGTAGAAGACGGCCCGGTCCGTAAAGTAGTCCGCCAGGACCCTCCTGAGGTACCACGGAACTTTGTGGTACCTCAGGGCCTCTAAAATTGTCGCCCAGGGGAGGGTGTTGAAAGCGTTAGCAATGTCAAGAGACACTGCCAACAACACCCCCCCCTGCGAAACCGCTTCCTCGACTCGGTCCCTCAGTCGGGACACGGCGTCAATCGTCGACCGCGCGCGGCGGAACCCGAACTGAACGTCGCTCAGGTCCGGGCCCACCGTCTCCAAGTGTCGGACGAGGCGCGCTGCGACGACCCTTTCGAAGGTCTTGCACGCCTCGTCGAGAAGGACAATCGGACGGTAGGCCGACGGAGAGTCGGGGGGTCGCCCGTGCTTTTGGAGCAGCACGAGCTTCCCGGACTTCCACCGCCGCGGGACTCTGCCGGACGCCATACATTCCGACATGAGGGACAGAACCTCCTCTTCCAGGACCGGCATCACGTGGGCGAGTACCCGCCCAGGAACACCGTCCGGGCCCGGGGCGCGGCTCCTCTCTTTGAGTTTGAGGACCGCAGCCCCCAACTCGGCCTCGGACACGGGCGGCACTTCCTCGCCCACAGCCGGTCCCTCAACTTGTGTCGCCGCCGCCATCCTCGGCGGCGACCACTCCTCTCTCGCCGGGAAGAGCGAGCCGACCACCCTCTCCACGAAGAGCGGCTCGAGGGTTCTCGTCAGGGGGGGCGCCGCTGGGCGGAGTTTTTGAGTCACCACCTTGTACGGGCGCCCCCATGGATCTCTATCCACACTCTCGAGCCACTCCTGCCATGACTCGGCTTTGGCGGCCTTGATGGCAGCGGTGAACGAATTTCTCGCGGCCCGGTACGCGGCGAGCAATACCTCCTCTTGGGCGGGGTCTCTGTTTGCCCTCCTGCGACTGCGGGTGTATCGGCGCCGTGACATTTGGCACTCGGTGCGGAGGCCCTGAAGATGGGGCCTCCACCAGTACACCCGCTTGCGCGGAGGGGTCGGACCCGCCCGGATCATCGCCGCGTCGCAGACGCGAGAGAGCGCTCCAGAAAGCCGCTCGCATCTCGCGTCCACGTCCAGGCCGCTCCCTACATTTGCGCCATGGGTCCCATTGGGACCCGCGATCCACCGCTCCACTATGGCCGCCTCGGTGGCCAGCTCTGGGTCCAGGGTGTTAAGCCTCCACCGAGGACCCTCTCCCGGCAGGGGACGGTCCAGCTCGACGGCTGGGGCGTCCGTGGGGGATGGGACTAGGTCGAACCGGATGTACCTGTGGTCCGATAGCGTCTCCACCCCCTCCTCCACCCTCCACCGCCTCGCGCGGCGGGCCAGGGCGGGACTAGCAAATGACAGGTCGACAATTGACCCGCCCGTGTGCCGGACGCACGTCAGGACCGTCCCCGTATTTAGTAACACTAATCCGGCGGACACCGCCCACTCTTCTAGGGTGTCACCCCTGGCATCGGTCGCCGGAGATCCCCACGACCGGGATTTGGCATTGAAGTCTCCGGCGACCACCACAGGGGTGGGGTGCACTTCCGCCACGAGGTCGCCCACCTCGGCGAGAAGACGCTCGAACTCGGCGAGCGTCCTATTGGGCGAGAAGTACACGCCGACTACTGCAACGTCGCCCAGCGACGCGAGAACGCACCCGTGGCCCCTTAACACCCTCTGAAAGGGACGGGGGGCAGCACGGCGCCGCCAAGCGACGATAGCCACCGAACCGTCCTGATCGCCCACCCAGTCATCACGGGCTTGGACGCGGTACGGCTCAGCGACTACGGCTACATCGATCTGCCACTGCGCAGCGGTCTGGAGAAGAAGATCCTGAGCGGCCGCGCAGTGGTTAACGTTCGCCTGCAGTAGTGACACCCTGTTTGCCATTTAATTGGCGGCGGTGTCCATAGCCTCCGGGGCAGCACCAGCCTGAGGTGCTATCGAGGACGAGGCGGAGGGTTTAGGTCTTCCCCCGCCCGTCTTTTTCGTCGCTTTTGGCTTCTTAGCCATCGCTGGGCACTTTTTATGGCCCAGACGATGGCCGGAGTCAACGCCCTCCGACGCGCAGATTGCGCAGGAGGGCTCCGCCGAACAGGCTGCCGCCTTGTGGCCCGGTTGCCCGCACCGGAAGCAGAGCGCACTGCGGTCCACTGCGCACGTGCACTGCACTCCTACGTGCCCCGGTGCGAGGCAGCGGAAGCAACGCTGCGGCCGCGCGTCCAGAAGCGCGGCCCGGGCCGTCGACCAACCGATGGTGAGACGTCCACCATCGGTGATCTTTTTGGCCGCCGGGACAGGGCACTTGACCCAGACGGTCCCAGGGCGGCCAGGTGGGCGGGTGATGTTGCCCACCTTGACTAAATCGGGGCGGCAGCCCCCTACGTTAGCGACAGACGCGGCCACTAGATCGGCAGTGACCGCGTCTCCCAGACCGGAGATACGCATCTCGGCGCACTGCTCCGGCCTGGACACTTTGGCGACGTCACCGATGACCTCGCGTATTTTGGTCGCGAGGTCATCGGCCTTTTTAGATTTTTCGACCCCGGAGACTTCCATCACACGGCCCCCAGTCCGGGCCGTGCGGAATTTAACGCCAGTTATTCCCAAGGCGGAGAGCTGGATGGCGCCCTCGGCCTTGGCCATGACCTCGGCATAGGTCTGAGCACTACCCTGCGGCAGGGTCACGACCACCGCAGCCGTCTTGGGGGCGCGCAATTTGCGAGCGCGCT
The DNA here is from genome assembly GCA_916999025.1 of Orgyia antiqua. Taxonomy (NCBI): domain Eukaryota; kingdom Metazoa; phylum Arthropoda; class Insecta; order Lepidoptera; family Erebidae; genus Orgyia; species Orgyia antiqua. Next base: position 36,147,073 of record OU779866.1, read on the forward strand.
TCCCCGTCTTCTTTTTCTGTTGTTGCTGCTGTTGCGCTGGAGCAGCAGGCGCGACAGCAGAATTTGCCGGCCGTGGCGCTCTTGGCTTGCGCGCCACGACGTTCCACGCCTCCTTTTGTTGTGTTTGGGGAGGCGGCGTCGGTTCATCGGTGGTGGTGTTTCTCACCGGCTGGACGGCGGTGGCCTTCTTCGCCGGCTGGGACGCGGGCCTTTCTTGAGCAGCAGCAGTAGGAGCGGCTGACTGTTGGCGGGCGGCCTCTGTTTCCTTGGCTGCCAGGGTCTTCTTCGATCCTCTCTTCTTCTTCCCCGCAGCTTGGGTTGTGGCCGGAGCGGAGGGGAGCAGCTGCACCGGCTTGGGTGTTGGAAGAGCCGGAAAGTCATCTTCTTGGACGCTCGGAGCACTTGCGGGAGCGGTTTCTGTGCTCGTCCTAGCTCTACGAGCGTCTGCCGCCAGTGGAGGGCGGGTGCGCTGCTCCGGCAGGAGGCGGTCGTTGATGCCAGCCATCCTGGCGTCAATGAAAAACGCTATTTCTTCCCGTGTCATGGACTGCGCTGCGACAGTTTGGGTCTGTGCCTGCAGCATTGTCCTGAGCTCGGCGACCTCGGCACGGAGCGCATCCTCCTGTCGCTTGCGCTCTATGTTCTCGGCGCGCAGAATCTTGAGCTCCTCGCTCTCCTCGCGAAGCTCCGCCAGCTCCTTGAATGAGTCGGCGAGGTCCGCCATGGCCGTCCGCACTAATGCCACATTCTGGCATTTCATGCGGGAGGACTTCCGCGCCACCGTTGAGATGGCATCGAGCGCAGAGTCCACCACGCCGCGTAGCTCGTCGACCCCGCGACGCCGCTTGGGGCCAGTTGCCGGCTGCACTTCCTTCCTCCTGGTGAGGGACTCAAGCCTGTCCCTCTTGGCGGCCACTTCGTCGGCGAGTTCCTTTTCTGCCTGCAGCTCCATCTCGCGCTGGAGCTGCCGGTTGTGGTCTTCCTTCGCCTTTGCGAGCCCGACGTACTCGCCGGTGGTCGGCGGGCGCCCACGTCCCTTCTTCGTGCTCTTCTCCGGCGATGTCGCTTCCTCGAGCGGCCTCTTTCGCCAGTAGCTCGCGTTGCTCGGGTTGTTGATGTTCGGCGAGCAGGAACGCGAGCGGTCATCGACCGACATGCAGCTGCTGCTGTCCGACTCGGACAGCCGCAGCGGCGCTCTCTCGCCGAGGTAGAGGCGAGTTAGCCTTACTTTCGCCTCACGGAGGCGGCGGGCCGAGGCCCGGGACGTTTCGTCCCCACTCCCTAAACTTGCATCAGCAGAAGATGCGTCCGACAGCATCAAGTCAGTGCTGAGGATATTATCGCCATTTGGTTTTATTTTAGAATCACCGTCATTTTTTATATTATTGTCGCCAGTTTTTGTTTTGTTTTTGTCATCGTCATCAGTCCGTATAGCATAGCCAGAGTCGTCGTTATTTTGTTTTCCAGATCGGTTTGTTTTTTGTTTTAGGTTTAAAGTTTCCATATTAATTCCCACGAGTATGGGGGTAGGACGGTCAACACAAGCAGAGCCCCCTGTACTTGTGCAACCCTATATACTGAGGCGAACCTTACGGAGGTCGGGCAGTTTCCGTAGGATTTTTACAACTTATCTGTTGGGTGTTATTGACTTTTCCTTGTCTCAGGCCGGCCGGTTAAGGCAAGCCCCCTGTCCCAGCCATCACGCCGCTAGACATGTTCAACGACACGCAACAGCTGGAACAGGTCGCCCGACGTTGCCCACATTAGGGGGCATCCCCCTGAACACGAGTTAACGCATCCAGGGGGACCGCCGCGCCGCGGGGTACTCCCGCCCACAACCACGTCCCCGAAGGGACCGCTTCCCCGAAGGGAGACGACAGAAGTTGGAGTCTGAGCTCCCGAACCAAACCCCCAAAAAGGGGAAGACAAGGGAGTCAGAACTCCAGCACCGAGGAAGTCGGCGCTCGACGGTGCGGCGCTAAAACGCCGCCGCCGGCCTAGCAGGCCAGCCATACGACGACCCCCCACAGACATAGGGGTCAGCTCGGCAGGACATCAGTCAACCCCCAAAAACGTTCTCGGCACTTTAGGGCCGAGTTTTGTTGTTGGAGGCCGTCCAGGACGCACCGGACCCACGGCTTCCGGAAACGGGAAGCGGCGGGCCACACGGGGAGGTTTCCTGCCCTGGCGCCCCACGCCTAAGGTTAGGTTAGGTTAGGTTAGGTTAGGTTAGGTTAGGTTAGGTTAGGTTAGGTTAGGTTAGGTTAGGTTAGGTTTTTTTTTTTTTTTTTTTTTTTCGTAGGAATGCTTTTTACGCACTTACCCCCCGACTGCAGGGGCAGCCGGAGGACGTCGTGTTGGACTCCCGGGGAGTAAAATTTCTCTCGACCCAGCCTACCAACTAAACCTACGGTGTCCTCCTCGCCCGTTGCCGGGCCGTGGTAGTCACTCAGGTATGACCACGACCCGACACGGGGGGCCCCCTAGCGATGGGGGCTCACTGCGACGGGGTGGGCAACGTGCCCCCCCGTCGGACGGTCACCCCTCGCCCGAACACTAGGCGAGGGGTCGTCCGCCACATTGGGCGCGACAGGTCCCCTGACCCGTCGCGCGTGGCCTCCTCGCGGGCCGGGGCCGCCGGCTATTGTGCGCCGACGACCCCTACCCGCGGCCCTGCGGGGGGGCAATGTTAGGCCCGCGCGTTCGCGCTCCCGCAGGGCCTCTCTCTTGGCCGCCATCACCTCGGACGCAAACGAGGCGACGGCGGCCCAACACTCTCTGCTGCCGGCCATCGAGGCGATGACGGCCGGCAGCGACAAATTCACGCCTATTGCGTCAGTGAGCCTGACGCGCTGAGCGGACCAGGCCGTGCACACGGCCAGCGTATGCTCGGCCGTGTCCACGGCTCCGGACGCACAGCTCTTGCAGTCGGGCGCCGACTCTACTCCCACCAGCTCCCACAGGTACTTGGCAAAGCAGCCGTGACCTGTGAGGAGCTGGGTCAAATAGTAGGTCGGCACCCTGTGCGGCGCCTCGACCCACTGACGCAATACTGGGCGCACGGCCGTGAGAAGCCGTGCGCTCACCCTACTTTCGTCTAATTTTGTGGCCCACCTCCCGAAGAGGTCGTCGCGGAATTCGCCCCTCCAGCGAGCGACCTCGTCGGGGGCGGGCTCAACTCCGTTTTGCCGCATCAGGGCCCTCCTTCGGTGAACCCCCGCCAGGACCCCAGCCTCGAGGTCCCAGGGGAGGCTCCCGGAAATCACACATGCCGCCTCCAGCGACACGGTGTGGTACGCTCGTGCGGCCCTCTGCGCCATCACACGCTGCGCGCGACGCAGCAGCGTGGAGTTCTCGGCGCTGAGAGCCGCAGCCGCCCAGATGGGCGCTCCGTAGAGCAGGTTAGGTTAGGTTAGGTTAGGTTTTTTTTTTTTTTTTTTTTACGTAGGAATGCTTTTTACGCACTTACCCTCCGGCTGCGGGGGCAGCCGTCGGACGTCGTGTTGGACTCCCGGGGAGTAAAATTTCTCTCGACCCAGCCTACCAACTAAACCTACGGTGTCCTCCTCGACCGTTGCCGGGCCGTGGTAGTTACTCAGGTATTACCACGACCCGACACGGGGGGCCCCCTAGCGGTGGGGGCTCACTGTGACGGGGGGTGGGCGACGTGCCCCCCCCGTCGGACTGTCACCCCTCGCCCGAACACGAGGCGAGGGGTCGTCCGCCACATTGGGCGCGACAGGTCCCCCGACCTGCCGCGCGTGGCCGTCTCGCGGGCCGGGGCCGCCGACTATTGCGTGCCGACGACCCCTACCCGCGGCCCTGCGGGGGGGAAGAGTTTCCCCCGAGCGTTCTCGCTCACGCAGGGCTTCTCGTTTTGCCGCCATCACCTCGGATGCGAAGGAGGTGACGGCGGCCCAGCACTCTTTGCTGCCGGCCATCGAAGCGATGACGGCCGGCAGCGACAAATTTCCGCCAATTACGCCAGTGAGTCTGGCGCGCTGGACAGACCAGGCCGCGCACACGACCAACGTGTGCTCGGCCGTGTCCACGGCTCCGGACGCACAGCTCTTGCAGCCGGGTGCGGACTCGACTCCTACCAGCTCCCACAGGTACTTAGCGAAGCAGCCGTGACCTGTGAGGAGCTGGGTCAAGTGATAGGTTGGCACCCGGTGCGGCGCCTCGACCCACTGACGCAATACGGGGCGCACGGCAGAGAGAAGCCGGGCGCCCGACGTCACCACTGACAATCTCTCGGCCCACCTCCCGAAGAGGACGTCGCGAAATTCGCCTCTCCAGCGAGCGACCTCATCGGGGGCGGGCTCTATTCTCGCCTCACTGCGCATCAGGGCCCTCTGTCGGTAAACCCCCGCCAGGACCCCAGCCTCGAGGTCCCAGGGGAGGCTCCCTGCGATTACGCATGCCGCCTCCAGCGACACGGTATGGTACGCCCGAGCGGCTCTCTGCGCCATCACACGCTGCGCGCGCCGCAGCAGCGTGGAGTTCTCGGCGCTGAGAGCCGCAGCCGCCCATATGGGCGCTCCGTAGAGCGCCTTCGAGCGCACCACCGCGTCATAGAGGCGGCGACCGACACTACCGGCCCCCCCGCTATTCGGGAGCAACCGGGCGAGCATTCCGGCGCACGCCACCAGCTTCGGCGCCAGCGCCCGGAAGTGCTCGCCGAACCTCCACCGACTGTCCAGGACCAGTCCCAGATATTTCATCTTTTCTCCGACAGCGATGGAGGCCCCTCCCACCACGATACTATAGTCGCGGGGGGGCCTTGCCCGAGGCCCGTGAAAGAAGAGGGCCTCGGACTTCTCGAGGGCCACTTCGAGCCCGAGGGCCCTGATGCGGCTTACGACGTGCGCGGTGCCTGCAGTTGCCAGGACACCGGCGTCACGGAACGTAGGGCCCCGCGCGGTCACCAGGGTATCGTCGGCGTAACAAATGACGCCGACTCCCCGAAGATTGGCACCGCGCAGGACCCAGTCAAACCCGATGTTCCACAGGAGTGGGCCCAGCACCGACCCCTGTGGAACACCACACGACATGTCCCGGCGGACTACACGATCCCGGGCCGGGTAGAAGACGGCCCGGTCCGTAAAGTAGTCCGCCAGGACCCTCCTGAGGTACCACGGAACTTTGTGGTACCTCAGGGCCTCCAAAATTGTCGCCCAGGGGAGGGTGTTGAAAGCGTTAGCAATGTCAAGAGACACTGCCAACAACACCCCCCCCTGTGAAACCGCTTCTTCGACTCGGTCCCTCAGTCGGGACACGGCGTCAATCGTCGACCGCGCGCGGCGGAACCCGAACTGGAAATCGCTCAGGTCCGGGCCCACCGTCTCCAAGTGTCGGACGAGGCGTGCTGCGACGACCCTTTCGAAGGTCTTGCACGCCTCGTCGAGAAGGACAATCGGACGGTAGGCCGACGGAGAGTCGGGGGGTCGCCCGTGCTTTTGGAGCAGCACGAGCTTCCCGGACTTCCACCGCCGCGGGACTCTGCCGGACGCCATGCACTCCGACATGAGGGACAAAATTTCCTCCTCCAGGACCGGCACCACGTGGGCGAGGACCCGCCCAGGGACGCCGTCCGGGCCCGGGGCGCGGTTCCTCTCTTTCAGTTTGAGGACCGCAACCCCCAACTCGGCCTCGGACACGGGCGGCACTTCCTCGCCCGCAGCCGGTCCCTCTTCTTGTGTCGCCGCCGCCATCCTCGGCGGCGACCACTCCTCTCTCGCCGGGAAGAGCGAGCTGACCACCCTTTCAACGAAGAGTGGCTCGAGGGTTCTCGTCAGCGGGGGCGCCGCTGGACGGAGTTTCTGCGTCACCGTCTTGTACGGGCGCCCCCATGGATCGCGATCCACGCTCTCGAGCCACTCCTGCCAACTCTCGGCTTTGGCGGCCTTTATGGCAGCGGTGAATGAATTTCTCGCGGCCCGGTACGCGGCGAGCAATATCTCCTCTTGGGCGAGGTCTCTATTGGCCCTCCTGCGACTGCGGGTGTACCGGCGCCGAGACATCTGGCACTCGGTGCGGAGGCCCTGAAGATGGGGCCTCCACCAGTACACCTGCTTGCGCGGAGGGGTCGGACCCGCCCGGATCATCGCCGCGTCGCAGACGCGAGAGAGCGCTCCAGAAAGCCGCTCACATCTCGCGTCCACGTCCAGGCCGCTCCCTACATTTTCGACATGGGCCCCGTTGGGACCCGCGATCCACCGCTCCACTATGGCCGCCTCGGTGGCCAGCTCTGGGTCCAAGGTGTTCAGCCTCCACCGAGGACCCTCTCCCGGCAGGGGACGGTCCAGCTCGACGGCTGGGGCGTCCGCGGGGGATGGGACTAGGTCGAACCGTATGTAGCGATGGTCCGACAACGTCTCCACCCCCTCCTCCACCCTCCACCGCCTCGTGCGGCGGGCCAGGGCGGGACTTGCAAAGGACAGGTCGACAATTGACCCGCCCGTATGCCGGACGCACGTCAGGACCGTCCCCGAGTTCAACAAAACCAAGCCAGTGGACACCGCCCACTCCTCAAGGGTGTCACCCCTGGCGTCGGTCGCCGGAGATCCCCACGACCGGGATTTGGCATTAAAGTCTCCGGCGACCACCACAGGGGTGGGGTGTACTTCCGCCACGAGGTCGCCGACCTCGGCGAGAAGACGCTCGAAATCAGCGAGCGTCCTATTGGGCGAGAAGTACACGCCGACTACTGCAACGTCGCCCAGCGACGCGAGCACGCACCCGTGGCCCCTCAGCACCCTCTGAAAGGGTCGGGGGGCGGCACGGCGTCGCCAAGCGACGATAGCCACCGAACCGTCCCGATCGCCCACCCAGTCGTCACGGGCTTGGACGCGGTACGGTTCGGCGACTATGGCTACATTTATTTGCCACTGCGCAGCGGTCTGGAGAAGAAGATCCTGGGCCGCTGCGCAGTGATTAACATTCGCCTGCAGTAGAGACACCCTATTGGCCATTTAATTGGCGGCGGTGTCCATGGCCTCTGGGGCAGCACCAGGCTGAGGTGCTGCCGAAGACGCGGCGGGGGGGTTAGGTTTTCCCCCGCCCGTCTTTTTCGCCGCTCGCGTGGACTTCTTAGCCACCGCTGGGCACTTTTTGTGGCCCAAACGGTGACCAGAGTCGACACCCTCCGACGCGCAAATCGCGCAGGAGGGCTCTGCCGCTGTACAGGCTGCCGCCTTATGGCCCGGCTGCCCGCACCGGAAGCACAGTGCACTGCGGTCGGTTTCGCAGGTGCACTGCACGCCAACGTGGCCCGGTACGAGGCAGCGGAAACACCGCTGCGGCCGCGCGTCGAGAAGCGCGGCCCGGGCCGTAGACCAACCGATGGTCAGTCGTCCACCATCGGTCACTTTCTTGGCCGCCGGGACTGGGCACTTCACCCACACGGTACCGGGGCGGCCAGGTGGGCGGACAATGTTGCCCACCTTGACTTGATCGGGGCGGCAGCCCCCCACATTAACGACAGCCGCGGCCACTGCCTCACCAGTGACCGCGTCCCCCAGACCGGAGATGCGCATTTCTGCGCACTGCTCCGGTCTGGCCACGCGAGCGACGTCGCCGATGACCTCGCGCATTTTGGCCGCGAGCTCATCGGCTTTTTTCGTTTTATCGACGCCGGACACCTCCATTACACGGCCCCCAGTTCTGGCCGTGCGGAACTTTACGCCTTCGATCCCCAAGGCCGAGAGCTGGATGGCGCCCTCGGCCCTGGCCATGACCTCTGCATAGGTCTGTGTGGTGTCCGGCGGCAGGGTGACCACCACCGCCGCTGTCTTGGGGGCGCGCAGTTTGCGAGCGCGCTTCCCCTTTTTCGCCTTCTTTTGTTGTTGCGCTGGTTGTGCTGGAGCTGCCGGCGCGGCAGGTTTGGGCGCCTTAGCTCTGCGAGCGACAACATTCCACGCCTCCCGTTGTTGTTGTTGGGGAGGCGGGGGCGGCGGTGGTGGCTGGACCGCGGAGTTGGACGCCGACTGGGACGCGGGTCTTGCCGGAGCAGCAGGAGGAGTGGCCGCCGTTTGTTTGCGGGCGGCCTGCGATTCTTGTGCCGCCAACGTCTTCTTTCCCCTCTTCTTCTTCCCCGCGGCTTGCGTTGCGGGGGCGGGGGGGAGCGACTGCACCGGCTTTGGTGACGGGAGAGCCGGGAAATCCTCGACGCTCGGAGCGGGTGCGGGAGCGCTATCTGCGCTCACCCGCGCTCGACGAGCGTCCGCCGCCAGAGGAGGGCGGGTACGCTGCTCCGGGAGGAGCCGGTCACTGATGCCTGCCATTCTGGCATCTATGAGGAAGGCGATCTCCTCCCGGGTCATTCCCTGACTGGTGGTAGCTTGGTTCTGTGCGTCCAGCCGGGATCGGAGCTCCGCCATTTCAGCGGTGAGCCTCTCCGTCATCCTCTTGTGCTCCGCGTTCTCGGCGCGCAAGAGCTTCAGCTCCTCGCTCTCGCTTTCCTCGCGGATCTCAGCCAGCTCCTTGAAGGAGTCGGCAAGGTCAGACATGGCGATCCTCACCGACGCCACGTTTTGGCACTTCATCCGCGAGGATTTACGTGCCACAGAGGAGATTACCTCCAGCGCAGAGTCAACGACTCCACGCAATTCGTCGACCCCGCGACGTTTCCTGGGGCCGGTTGCTGGCTGCTCCTTCCTCCTGGTGAGGGACTCCAGCTTGTCCCTCTTGGCGGCCACTTCCTCGGCCAGCTCTCTCTCAGCCTGCAGCTCCATTTCGCGCTGGAGCTGCAGGTTGTGTTCCGCTTTTGCCTTCGCCAGACCGACATACTCTCCGGTCGTTGGCGGGCGCCCGCGTCCCTTCTTATTGGCCTTCTCTGGAGAGGTTGCTTCCTCCAGCGGCCTTTTTCTCCAAAAGCTCGCCTTGCTCGGGTTGTTTGGCGAGCAAGACCGCGAGCGATCCTCCACAGACATAACGCTACCGCTGTCTGACTCCGACAGCCGCAGCGACGATCTCTCTCCGAGGTACAGGCGAGTAAGCCTTACCCTCGCTTCCCGGTGTTTGCGGGCCGAAGCCCGGGCCAGTTCTTCATCATCAATGGCCGACGAGGAGTCGGTCATTGCCAGATCATCAATCAGGTCATCATTTTTAGCAGAATCGTCGTTCCATTTATTTAAGCCAGTTTCGTCGTTTTGAGTTTTCTCAGTCCGTTTAGTAGTTTTGCCAGAGTCGTCGTTGGTTGGTTTATCCGATTGGTTTGTTTTTATTTTTAGTTTTAGATTTTCCATATTAAATCCCACGAGAATGGGGGAAAGGGTGGTCGATGCAAGCAGAGCCCCCTGTACTTGCACAATCCTATATACCCAGGCGAACCTTGCGGAGGTCGGACAGTTTCCGCAGGATTTTTACAACTTTTCTGTTGGGTGTTATTGACTTTTCCTTGTCTCGGGCCGGCCGGTTAAGGCAAGCCCCCTGTCCCAGCCATCACGCCGCTAGACGTGATCAACGACACGCAACAGCTGGAACAGGTCGCCCGACGTTGCCCCCAACAGGGGGGCATCCCCCTGAACACGAGTTAACGCATCCAGAGGGACCGCCGCGCCGCGCAGTACTTGCGCCCACAACCACGTCCACGAAGGGACCGCTTCCTCGAAAGGAGACGACTGAAGTTGGAGCCTGAGCTCCCGAACCAGACCCCCGAAGGGGGAAGACGAGGGAGCCAAAACTCCCGCACCAATAGGGTCGGTGCACCAACGCCGCATAGGCGGCAACCCAACACACGCCGTGCACAAGAAGCGCACACAGCCGCCGGCCTTGCAGGCCGGCCATACCACGACCCCCCGACATGGGGGTCAGCTTGGCAGGATATCAGTCAACCCCCAAAAACGTTCTCGGCACTTTAGGGCCGAGTTTTGTTGTTGGAGGCCGTCCAGGACGCACCGGACCCACGGCTTCCGGAAACGGGAAGCGGCGGGCCACACGAGGAGGTTTCCTGCCCTAGCGCCCCAGGTTAGGTTAGGTTAGGTTAGGTTAGGTTAGGTTAGGTTAGGTTAGGTTAGGTTAGGTTAGGTTAGGTTAGGTTAGGTTAGGTTAGGTTAGGTTAGGTTAGGTTAGGTTAGGTTAGGTTAGGTTAGGTTAGGTTAGGTTAGGTTAGGTTAGGTTAGGTTAGGTTAGGTTAGGTTAGGTTAGGTTAGGTTAGGTTAGGTTAGGTTAGGTTAGGTTAGGTTAGGTTAGGTTAGGTTAGGTTAGGTTAGGTTAGGTTAGGTTAGGTTAGGTTAGGTTAGGTTAGGTTAGGTTAGGTTAGGTTAGGTTAGGTTAGGTTAGGTTAGGTTAGGTTAGGTTAGGTTAGGTTAGGTTAGGTTAGGTTAGGTTAGGTTAGGTTAGGTTAGGTTAGGTTAGGTTAGGTTAGGTTAGGTTAGGTTAGGTTAGGTTAGGTTAGGTTAGGTTAGGTTAGGTTAGGTTAGGTTAGGTTAGGTTAGGTTAGGTTAGGTTAGGTTAGGTTAGGTTAGGTTAGGTTAGGTTAGGTTAGGTTAGGTTAGGTTAGGTTAGGTTAGGTTAGGTTAGGTTAGGTTAGGTTAGGTTAGGTTAGGTTAGGTTAGGTTAGGTTAGGTTAGGTTAGGTTAGGTTAGGTTAGGTTAGGTTAGGTTAGGTTAGGTTAGGTTAGGTTAGGTTAGGTTAGGTTAGGTTAGGTTAGGTTAGGTTAGGTTAGGTTAGGTTAGGTTAGGTTAGGTTAGGTTAGGTTAGGTTAGGTTAGGTTAGGTTAGGTTAGGTTAGGTTAGGTTAGGTTAGGTTAGGTTAGGTTAGGTTAGGTTAGGTTAGGTTAGGTTAGGTTAGGTTAGGTTAGGTTAGGTTAGGTTAGGTTAGGTTAGGTTAGGTTAGGTTAGGTTAGGTTAGGTTAGGTTAGGTTAGGTTAGGTTAGGTTAGGTTAGGTTAGGTTAGGTTAGGTTAGGTTAGGTTAGGTTAGGTTAGGTTAGGTTAGGTTAGGTTAGGTTAGGTTAGGTTAGGTTAGGTTAGGTTAGGTTAGGTTAGGTTAGGTTAGGTTAGGTTAGGTTAGGTTAGGTTAGGTTAGGTTAGGTTAGGTTAGGTTAGGTTAGGTTAGGTTAGGTTAGGTTAGGTTAGGTTAGGTTAGGTTAGGTTAGGTTAGGTTAGGTTAGGTTAGGTTAGGTTAGGTTAGGTTAGGTTAGGTTAGGTTAGGTTAGGTTAGGTTAGGTTAGGTTAGGTTAGGTTAGGTTAGGTTAGGTTAGGTTAGGTTAGGTTAGGTTAGGTTAGGTTAGGTTAGGTTAGGTTAGGTTAGGTTAGGTTATGTTAGGTTAGGTTAGGTTAGGTTAGGTTAGGTTAGGTTAGGCTAGGTTAGGTTAGGTTAGGTTAGGTTAGGTTAGGTTAGGTTAGGTTAGGTTAGGTTAGGTTAGGTTAGGTTAGGTTAGGTTAGGTTAGGTTAGGTTAGGTTAGGTTAGGTTAGGTTAGGTTAGGTTAGGTTAGGTTAGGTTAGGTTAGGTTAGGTTAGGTTAGGTTAGGTTAGGTTAGGTTAGGTTAGGTTAGGTTAGGTTAGGTTAGGTTAGGTTAGGTTAGGTTAGGTTAGGTTAGGTTAGGTTAGGTTAGGTTAGGTTAGGTTAGGTTAGGTTAGGTTAGGTTAGGTTAGGTTAGGTTAGGTTAGGTTAGGTTAGGTTAGGTTAGGTTAGGTTAGGTTAGGTTAGGTTAGGTTAGGTTAGGTTAGGTTAGGTTAGGTTAGGTTAGGTTAGGTTAGGTTAGGTTAGGTTAGGTTAGGTTAGGTTAGGTTAGGTTAGGTTAGGTTAGGTTAGGTTAGGTTAGGTTAGGTTAGGTTAGGTTAGGTTAGGTTAGGTTAGGTTAGGTTAGGTTAGGTTAGGTTAGGTTAGGTTAGGTTAGGTTAGGTTAGGTTAGGTTAGGTTAGGTTAGGTTAGGTTAGGTTAGGTTAGGTTAGGTTAGGTTAGGTTAGGTTAGGTTAGGTTAGGTTAGGTTAGGTTAGGTTAGGTTAGGTTAGGTTAGGTTAGGTTAGGTTAGGTTAGGTTAGGTTAGGTTAGGTTAGGTTAGGTTAGGTTAGGTTAGGTTAGGTTAGGTTAGGTTAGGTTAGGTTAGGTTAGGTTAGGTTAGGTTAGGTTAGGTTAGGTTAGGTTAGGTTAGGTTAGGTTAGGTTAGGTTAGGTTAGGTTAGGTTAGGTTAGGTTAGGTTAGGTTAGGTTAGGTTAGGTTAGGTTAGGTTAGGTTAGGTTAGGTTAGGTTAGGTTAGGTTAGGTTAGGTTAGGTTAGGTTAGGTTAGGTTAGGTTAGGTTAGGTTAGGTTAGGTTAGGTTAGGTTAGGTTAGGTTAGGTTAGGTTAGGTTAGGTTAGGTGAGGTTAGGTTAGGTTAGGTTAGGTTAGGTTAGGTTAGGTTAGGTTAGGTTAGGTTAGGTTAGGTTAGGTTAGGTTAGGTTAGGTTAGGTTAGGTTAGGTTAGGTTAGGTTAGGTTAGGTTAGGTTAGGTTAGGTTAGGTTAGGTTAGGTTAGGTTAGGTTAGGTTAGGTTAGGTTAGGTTAGGTTAGGTTAGGTTAGGTTAGGTTAGGTTAGGTTAGGTTAGGTTAGGTTAGGTTAGGTTAGGTTAGGTTAGGTTAGGTTAGGTTAGGTTAGGTTAGGTTAGGTTAGGTTAGGTTAGGTTAGGTTAGGTTAGGTTAGGTTAGGTTAGGTTAGGTTAGGTTAGGTTAGGTTAGGTTAGGTTAGGTTAGGTTAGGTTAGGTTAGGTTAGGTTAGGTTAGGTTAGGTTAGGTTAGGTTAGGTTAGGTTAGGTTAGGTTAGGTTAGGTTAGGTTAGGTTAGGTTAGGTTAGGTTAGGTTAGGTTAGGTTAGGTTAGGTTAGGTTAGGTTAGGTTAGGTTAGGTTAGGTTAGGTTAGGTTAGGTTAGGTTAGGTTAGGTTAGGTTAGGTTAGGTTAGGTTAGGTTAGGTTAGGTTAGGTTAGGTTAGGTTAGGTTAGGTTAGGTTAGGTTAGGTTAGGTTAGGTTAGGTTAGGTTAGGTTAGGTTAGGTTAGGTTAGGTTAGGTTAGGTTAGGTTAGGTTAGGTTAGGTTAGGTTAGGTTAGGTTAGGTTAGGTTAGGTTAGGTTAGGTTAGGTTAGGTTAGGTTAGGTTAGGTTAGGTTAGGTTAGGTTAGGTTAGGTTAGGTTAGGTTAGGTTAGGTTAGGTTAGGTTAGGTTAGGTTAGGTTAGGTTAGGTTAGGTTAGGTTAGGTTAGGTTAGGTTAGGTTAGGTTAGGTTAGGTTAGGTTAGGTTAGGTTAGGTTAGGTTAGGTTAGGTTAGGTTAGGTTAGGTTAGGTTAGGTTAGGTTAGGTTAGGTTAGGTTAGGTTAGGTTAGGTTAGGTTAGGTTAGGTTAGGTTAGGTTAGGTTAGGTTAGGTTAGGTTAGGTTAGGTTAGGTTAGGTTAGGTTAGGTTAGGTTAGGTTAGGTTAGGTTAGGTTAGGTTAGGTTAGGTTAGGTTAGGTTAGGTTAGGTTAGGTTAGGTTAGGTTAGGTTAGGTTAGGTTAGGTTAGGTTAGGTTAGGTTAGGTTAGGTTAGGTTAGGTTAGGTTAGGTTAGGTTAGGTTAGGTTAGGTTAGGTTAGGTTAGGTTAGGTTAGGTTAGGTTAGGTTAGGTTAGGTTAGGTTAGGTTAGGTTAGGTTAGGTTAGGTTAGGTTAGGTTAGGTTAGGTTAGGTTAGGTTAGGTTAGGTTAGGTTAGGTTAGGTTAGGTTAGGTTAGGTTAGGTTAGGTTAGGTTAGGTTAGGTTAGGTTAGGTTAGGTTAGGTTAGGTTAGGTTAGGTTAGGTTAGGTTAGGTTAGGTTAGGTTAGGTTAGGTTAGGTTAGGTTAGGTTAGGTTAGGTTAGGTTAGGTTAGGTTAGGTTAGGTTAGGTTAGGTTAGGTTAGGTTAGGTTAGGTTAGGTTAGGTTAGGTTAGGTTAGGTTAGGTTAGGTTAGGTTAGGTTAGGTTAGGTTAGGTTAGGTTAGGTTAGGTTAGGTTAGGTTAGGTTAGGTTAGGTTAGGTTAGGTTAGGTTAGGTTAGGTTAGGTTAGGTTAGGTTAGGTTAGGTTAGGTTAGGTTAGGTTAGGTTAGGTTAGGTTAGGTTAGGTTAGGTTAGGTTAGGTTAGGTTAGGTTAGGTTAGGTTAGGTTAGGTTAGGTTAGGTTAGGTTAGGTTAGGTTAGGTTAGGTTAGGTTAGGTTAGGTTAGGTTAGGTTAGGTTAGGTTAGGTTAGGTTAGGTTAGGTTAGGTTAGGTTAGGTTAGGTTAGGTTAGGTTAGGTTAGGTTAGGTTAGGTTAGGTTAGGTTAGGTTAGGTTAGGTTAGGTTAGGTTAGGTTAGGTTAGGTTAGGTTAGGTTAGGTTAGGTTAGGTTAGGTTAGGTTAGGTTAGGTTAGGTTAGGTTAGGTTAGGTTAGGTTAGGTTAGGTTAGGTTAGGTTAGGTTAGGTTAGGTTAGGTTAGGTTAGGTTAGGTTAGGTTAGGTTAGGTTAGGTTAGGTTAGGTTAGGTTAGGTTAGGTTAGGTTAGGTTAGGTTAGGTTAGGTTAGGTTAGGTTAGGTTAGGTTAGGTTAGGTTAGGTTAGGTTAGGTTAGGTTAGGTTAGGTTAGGTTAGGTTAGGTTAGGTTAGGTTAGGTTAGGTTAGGTTAGGTTAGGTTAGGTTAGGTTAGGTTAGGTTAGGTTAGGTTAGGTTAGGTTAGGTTAGGTTAGGTTAGGTTAGGTTAGGTTAGGTTAGGTTAGGTTAGGTTAGGTTAGGTTAGGTTAGGTTAGGTTAGGTTAGGTTAGGTTAGGTTAGGTTAGGTTAGGTTAGGTTAGGTTAGGTTAGGTTAGGTTAGGTTAGGTTAGGTTAGGTTAGGTTAGGTTAGGTTAGGTTAGGTTAGGTTAGGTTAGGTTAGGTTAGGTTAGGTTAGGTTAGGTTAGGTTAGGTTAGGTTAGGTTAGGTTAGGTTAGGTTAGGTTAGGTTAGGTTAGGTTAGGTTAGGTTAGGTTAGGTTAGGTTAGGTTAGGTTAGGTTAGGTTAGGTTAGGTTAGGTTAGGTTAGGTTAGGTTAGGTTAGGTTAGGTTAGGTTAGGTTAGGTTAGGTTAGGTTAGGTTAGGTTAGGTTAGGTTAGGTTAGGTTAGGTTAGGTTAGGTTAGGTTAGGTTAGGTTAGGTTAGGTTAGGTTAGGTTAGGTTAGGTTAGGTTAGGTTAGGTTAGGTTAGGTTAGGTTAGGTTAGGTTAGGTTAGGTTAGGTTAGGTTAGGTTAGGTTAGGTTAGGTTAGGTTAGGTTAGGTTAGGTTAGGTTAGGTTAGGTTAGGTTAGGTTAGGTTAGGTTAGGTTAGGTTAGGTTAGGTTAGGTTAGGTTAGGTTAGGTTAGGTTAGGTTAGGTTAGGTTAGGTTAGGTTAGGTTAGGTTAGGTTAGGTTAGGTTAGGTTAGGTTAGGTTAGGTTAGGTTAGGTTAGGTTAGGTTAGGTTAGGTTAGGTTAGGTTAGGTTAGGTTAGGTTAGGTTAGGTTAGGTTAGGTTAGGTTAGGTTAGGTTAGGTTAGGTTAGGTTAGGTTAGGTTAGGTTAGGTTAGGTTAGGTTAGGTTAGGTTAGGTTAGGTTAGGTTAGGTTAGGTTAGGTTAGGTTAGGTTAGGTTAGGTTAGGTTAGGTTAGGTTAGGTTAGGTTAGGTTAGGTTAGGTTAGGTTAGGTTAGGTTAGGTTAGGTTAGGTTAGGTTAGGTTAGGTTAGGTTAGGTTAGGTTAGGTTAGGTTTTTTTTTTTTTTTTTTTTCGTAGGAATGCTTTTTACGCACTTACCCCCCGACTGCAGGGGCAGCCGAAGGACGTCGTGTTGGACTCCCGGGGAGTAAAATTTCTCTCGACCCAGCCTACCAACTAAACCTACGGTGTCCTCCTCGCCCGTTGCCGGGCCGTGGTAGTCACTCAGGTATGACCACGACCCGACACGGGGGGCCCCCTAGCGATGGGGGCTCACTGCGACGGGGTGGGCAACGTGCCCCCCCGTCGGACGGTCACCCCTCGCCCGAACACTAGGCGAGGGGTCGTCCGCCACATTGGGCGCGACAGGTCCCCTGACCCGTCGCGCGTGGCCTCCTCGCGGGCCGGGGCCGCCGGCTATTGCGCGCCGACGACCCCTACCCGCGGCCCTGCGGGGGGGCAATGTTAGGCCCGCGCGTTCGCGCTCCCGCAGGGCCTCTCTCTTGGCCGCCATCACCTCGGACGCAAACGAGGCGACGGCGGCCCAGCACTCTCTGCTGCCGGCCATCGAGGCGATGACGGCCGGCAGCGACAAATTCACGCCTATTGCGTCAGTGAGCCTGACGCGCTGAGCGGACCAGGCCGTGCACACGGCCAGCGTATGCTCGGCCGTGTCCACGGCTCCGGACGCACAGCTCTTGCAGTCGGGCGCCGACTCTACTCCCACCAGCTCCCACAGGTACTTGGCAAAGCAGCCGTGACCTGTGAGGAGCTGGGTCAAATGGTAGGTCGGCACCCTGTGCGGCGCCTCGACCCACTGACGCAATACTGGGCGCACGGCCGTGAGAAGCCGTGCGCTCACCCTACTCGATTCCAATTTTGTGGCCCACCTCCCGAAGAGGTCGTCGCGGAATTCGCCTCTCCAGCGAGCGACCTCATCGGGGGCGGGCTCCACTCCGTCTTGCCGCATCAGGGCCCTCCTTCGGTGAACCCCCGCCAGGACCCCAGCCTCGAGGTCCCAGGGGAGGCTCCCGGAAATCACACATGCCGCCTCCAGCGACACGGTGTGGTACGCTCGTGCGGCCCTCTGCGCCATCACACGCTGCGCGCGACGCAGCAGCGTGGAGTTCTCGGCGCTGAGAGCCGCAGCCGCCCAGATGGGCGCTCCGTAGAGCGCCTTCGAGCGCACCACCGTGTCGTAGAGGCGGCGGCCGACACTACCGGCCCCCCCGCAATTCGGGAGCAACCGGGCGAGCATTCCGGCGCACGCCACCAGCTTCGGCGCCAGCGCCCGGAAATGCTCGCCGAACCTCCACCGACTGTCCAGCGTCAGCCCCAAGTATTTCAACCTGGAGCCGACGGCGATGGAGGCCCCTCCCACTACAATGCTGTAGTCCCGGGGGGGCCTTGCCCGAGGCCCATGGAAGAATAGGGCCTCGGACTTCTCGAGGGCCACTTCTAGCCCGAGGGCCCTGATGCGGCTCACCACTTGCGCGGTGCCCGCCGTGGCGAGGACACCGGCATCTCTGAAGTTGGGGCCCCGCGCGGTGACCAGGGTATCGTCGGCGTAACATATGACGCCGACTCCCCGAAGATTGGTACCGCGCAGGACCCAGTCAAATCCAATGTTCCACAGGAGTGGGCCCAGCACCGACCCCTGTGGAACACCGCACGAAGGTTAGGTTAGGTTAGGTTAGGTTAGGTTAGGTTAGGTTAGGTTAGGTTAGGTTAGGTTAGGTTAGGTTAGGTTAGGTTAGGTTAGGTTAGGTTAGGTTAGGTTAGGTTAGGTTAGGTTAGGTTAGGTTAGGTTAGGTTAGGTTAGGTTAGGTTAGGTTAGGTTAGGTTAGGTTAGGTTAGGTTAGGTTAGGTTAGGTTAGGTTAGGTTAGGTTAGGTTAGGTTAGGTTAGGTTAGGTTAGGTTAGGTTAGGTTAGGTTAGGTTAGGTTAGGTTAGGTTAGGTTAGGTTAGGTTAGGTTAGGTTAGGTTAGGTTAGGTTAGGTTAGGTTAGGTTAGGTTAGGTTAGGTTAGGTTAGGTTAGGTTAGGTTAGGTTAGGTTAGGTTAGGTTAGGTTAGGTTAGGTTAGGTTAGGTTAGGTTAGGTTAGGTTAGGTTAGGTTAGGTTAGGTTAGGTTAGGTTAGGTTAGGTTAGGTTAGGTTAGGTTAGGTTAGGTTAGGTTAGGTTAGGTTAGGTTAGGTTAGGTTAGGTTAGGTTAGGTTAGGTTAGGTTAGGTTAGGTTAGGTTAGGTTAGGTTAGGTTAGGTTAGGTTAGGTTAGGTTAGGTTAGGTTAGGTTAGGTTAGGTTAGGTTAGGTTAGGTTAGGTTAGGTTAGGTTAGGTTAGGTTAGGTTAGGTTAGGTTAGGTTAGGTTAGGTTAGGTTAGGTTAGGTTAGGTTAGGTTAGGTTAGGTTAGGTTAGGTTAGGTTAGGTTAGGTTAGGTTAGGTTAGGTTAGGTTAGGTTAGGTTAGGTTAGGTTAGGTTAGGTTAGGTTAGGTTAGGTTAGGTTAGGTTAGGTTAGGTTAGGTTAGGTTAGGTTAGGTTAGGTTAGGTTAGGTTAGGTTAGGTTAGGTTAGGTTAGGTTAGGTTAGGTTAGGTTAGGTTAGGTTAGGTTAGGTTAGGTTAGGTTAGGTTAGGTTAGGTTAGGTTAGGTTAGGTTAGGTTAGGTTAGGTTAGGTTAGGTTAGGTTAGGTTAGGTTAGGTTAGGTTAGGTTAGGTTAGGTTAGGTTAGGTTAGGTTAGGTTAGGTTAGGTTAGGTTAGGTTAGGTTAGGTTAGGTTAGGTTAGGTTAGGTTAGGTTAGGTTAGGTTAGGTTAGGTTAGGTTAGGTTAGGTTAGGTTAGGTTAGGTTAGGTTAGGTTAGGTTAGGTTAGGTTAGGTTAGGTTAGGTTAGGTTAGGTTAGGTTAGGTTAGGTTAGGTTAGGTTAGGTTAGGTTAGGTTAGGTTAGGTTAGGTTAGGTTAGGTTAGGTTAGGTTAGGTTAGGTTAGGTTAGGTTTTTTTTTTTTTTTTTTTTTTTTTTTTTTAAAATCCGGGCGCCAAGGCCCGGCCCGCGAATCTCCCCTGACTTTAGTCAGAGACCTTTTTTAGCATGTATCTTTATTTAAACATATATTACATTAATTTGTTACTGAGATTCTAGTCTCAATCAGTCTAATCTAGTTTCTTCATTTATTCTTTTGGTACTAGCAGTTAACAATCATTCCATTCGGTTATCGGTTTCACAATCATTCCTTCCTTAATAATAGCGGTGACAATGTTAGGGTAAACAACAAAAGTAGACAACGACGATAGTTTCTTAATTTTCCTAAATTCTAATTAATCTAGCTGTGTATAATTAACAATGGTTTTAACAATGGTAGCAGACAACAACAATAGTTATATAATTACAGTGGCAGTAGTGATAGATACAGAGGTTCTTAATAATATTTAATATTAATACAGTGGTTCCAACAAGGTGTAAAGACAATATTTTATTATAAAAACATTCCTGTCAATAGACAATGGCAATAAAAACAATAACAATAACGGCAATATAATAACAACAACAATAATGATAACAACATGTATTCAATTTTAAACAGTGGTGTAAAAGGTTTGACAATAATCATATGGTAAAAGGTAAGTATATATCATTTTTTATTCCTAGCTATGGCCAACTTGGCTCTCTTTGTGCAGTAACTTAAAAATTGTTCTCGGTAGTTTTCATTAGCTATTAATAGATTTGCATTTTCTTGTGTTATCTGTATGTTTAATTTTTGTTCCAGATTGAATCTATCAAGTGCCCCCCTTGGACATTCAAACAAGATATGGGGCAGTGATTCCTTTTCATCAGGGAAGCAAGAGCATGATGGGTCATCCGTACACTTGAACCTGTGCAAGTATTCGGCAAACCCACCGTGCCCCGTAAGGATTTGTGTAAGTATGCTGTTAATTTTTAACTGCCTAATAGTATTATAAGCCTGGACTGCATCCGGGAAGAACAGCTTAGTTATTGCCGCAGTGCTTTCTTCTTTATAGCGTCGGTTCCATTCGCAAAGGGCATCCTGACGAATCAGTCTCTTTGCGAATGAAACCGGACAGCTATCGTATTTTGGCGCTGTTTTTAGTTTTAGGGCTGCGTCCTTCGCCAGCTCGTCTGCTCTCTCGTTGCCTTCCATCCCGACGTGGGCCCTGATCCAGTACAGGTTGATTTTTTTGTTGTTTTCAACGCTCCTAGTTAGATGTTTCCTGGTCAAGGCCACCATCGGGTTGGAATTTCGGTAGCTCCCTATTGCTTCAAGAGCCGCCCTTGAGTCACTCATAATGTTGACTTCATTCGCTCCCTCATTAAGTGCGGCCTCAGCTGCCTGTGATAGCGCGAACAATTCAGCTTGGTAAACAGTGCAGTACGATGGGAGCTTAAATTTACGGGCCCTGGTCTCTGCCCCATTCTTCCAAATGGAGAGTGAGGCACCAACTCTCCCCCCAGTTTTGCTTCCATCGGTGTAAATTTGTACTGCACTGCTCACCATCGTTGTCAAATCTTCGGCGTTGTGTATCTTCAGGAATTGCCACGATCTACACTCGGAAGGGTGAGGCCGCTCCGCGTAAGGTATAGGCTTTTCGATGTCAATACCCCCCAGGGCCTGCCTGATCCCCCGTCTGGTTTCGTAAAGTGAAGCAATTTCTCTTATCCGAATATCCAGAGGGAGTGTTCCGGAAAGCACGAGGGAGGCATTGAGGGACACAGTTTTATATGCCTTGCATATCTTTTGTGTAAATGGCCTTTGCGTCATGTTTAGGGTCTTCCTTATATATGCCTTATGGGTTTCTTGTGCCCAGGCACTGGCGGCGTACGATACAATGGGGACCACAGTAGCGTTGTAAATGGTCTTTACGATTTCAGGATGCAGCCCCCAGCTTACTTTTGCCGTCTTCGACAGCTGCTTTGAGATGCCGAGCGCCTTACTACACACACCGGCAACGTGGGCGGCGAAGGTCAGGGAGTTGTCGATGGTGAGCCCAAGGATTTTTATCTCCTTTGTCAGGGCAATGTCGGTCCCGCCCATGTTCAGGCGTGGGTTGTCGTATTTAAGCTTTTTAGTTATTATCATAGCGTTTGTTTTGCTAGGCGCGAATTTCAGTTTGTTTGCGACGCCCCACTCCCGAACATGCGCGAGAGCGGCATTGGCCTGACTCTCGATCTCCGCTGCCGCGTCGGCGGAGAAGATGAGCACCACGTCGTCAGCAAAAGCTTGACAACGGATGCCCATCCCATCCAACCCTCGCAGCAGCGGGTCGAGTAGCAAGTTCCATAGAATCGGCCCCCCAATAGAACCCTGTACGCAGCCCTTGTTCGTGTGCCTAGTGCATTCGTGACCCGCGTATCGCAACTTGACGACTCTGTCGTCCAGGTAGCTAGACATAATAGCGCGCAGAGCATCTGGGCATTGCTCCTCCGACAGTCGGACCTTTATCATTGGCCACCAAGCGTTGTCGAAGGCTCCCTCTATGTCCAGCGACACCAATGTGATTAGCTTCTTCTTACGAAGTTCGCTTCTCACATGGGCCAGCAGGTCGTAGAGGGAGTCCTCGGTTCCGCGTTGGGGCATGAAACCGTACTGCTGAGGGGTTATTCTCGGCACCAGATGCCACATTAGTCTTCTAACTAACATCTTCTCTAGCACCTTGCCTAGTATGGGCAGTAATCCGATCGGCCTGTAGGATTTTGGATCGGCGTTGTCCTTTTTGCCAGGTTTTCTCAGGGCGATTACTGTTGCTGACTTCCAGGCGGTCGGGAAGTGTGACAATGACCAACATTTGTTGTAGAGCGCAAGGTGGAGGTCGACATCCCCAAGGATCACTCTGGAGCAGATATCAGCTGTAAAGCCGTCCGCTCCAGGGGCTTTTTTAGGGTTGAAGCTCCCTGCCGCAGTCACTAACTCCTCTGCTGTAAATATTGGCTCACAATTAATTTTGTGACCGAATATTTCTGTGGTATGTGCCAAGTTCCTAATACGACTGTGGTCAGAGTTCTCTCCCACCACCGTATCCTCGGGGTAGAAGACCTCCGCCAGTAGCTCTGCCGATTCCTTTAGACCCACAGGGGTACCATTTCTGCACAGCGGTTCATCCTCGGTTCTCTTCGCGGTTTGTCTTATTATTCTATATATTCCGCTCCAGACTGATTCTTTATCTTGTTTTCCACAGAATTTCTTCCAGCTCTCCGTTTGTGCTTTTTGGGCTGCTGTTTCATAATTTTCTTTTGCAAGAATGTACTCGTTAATGAGTTGCGGGCGGCGAATCGATCTCGCACACCTTATTCGACGCTTCAGTTGTAGGAGCTTGCGCTTCATCGACCTGAGATCCTCGGACCACCACGGCACACCAGTTTTTTGCTTATTTTTATTTAACGGAATGGTTGATTTGCAAGTTTTTGTAATTATTTCAATATAGGTTTCTACTAGTTTATCTAATGTGTGTTTAGTTTTAATTTTTTGTATAGCGTCCAAATTAATTTTATGCTCAGCTCTTAATTGGTCCAGTTTGTCATCAAATTGTGCCCAATTTGCCTTACGCGTATTGTACAGTCTAGTTGTTCTTTCTATTGTATTTCCTTTCATTTTATTTATTTTCAGATTTAACAGTATCCCGTTGTGGTCGGAGGATGTCAGGTCTTCAACGACGTGCCAATCGTCAGCGTGATCGAGCAGGTCTGAGCTGCATGCCGTGACGTCCACATGACTAGTGAAACGCCGAGTGCCGCGTATGGTATCGTATGTGGGAATATCTCCGCTGTTCAGTATGTGTAAATTCAATTGCAGTAAGCAATCCATCATCAAATCTCCCCTCCTATCCACCTTATCACTACCCCACCACATATTCTTTGCATTACAGTCCCCTCCAATTATGACCCTACTAATCTTTGTGTTTTTTATTATCTGTTCCAGGTGCAGCAAGTGGGGCTCGATCGGCAGGTCGGGCTCGAAGTAGTACGAGACGACGAGGACCTCCCAGGCGCTGGTTTGCATCGTGACTGCCACACAGTTGTTGTTGGTGACATGGGTAAGTTTAGTTACCGCGATATTCTGATCGAAGACGACCACCGCGGCCTTCACCGGTCCTTTAGTGCGATCAGCGCACTGGAAGACCCTCGCCCCCCCATACGTCCCCATCGCCCCAGAACCTCCAACGTAAGGCTCCTGAACTAACGCGAATGCTATTTTACGCCTATCGGCTTCACTGATGAGCTCAGCTGTAGCAAGTTTCTTGCGTTGGAGGTTTGCCTGCGCGACCAAGTATTGCATCACCAATCCATCCGTCACCACCTTAGCAACAATACGTCACCGTAGATCTAGCTATGCCGTCCCACTTGGCACGCACGGGGCAGGCCGCGCTGTACACCGTGTGGTCCAGCTTTGCCATTTTGGCCTTGGCACAGTTAGTGCAGCTAGGTGCCCGGCCCTCCGCCACCCGGGGGCAATCTACCCGCAGATGAGCATCTCCGCAATAGTTGCAGAGATCCTCCTCCGCGGTGCAGAATCTCCTCCCGTGACCGAAGGCCAGACACTTAGTGCACTGTACGAGTGGTGATTGATCCTCCACCGCTATCCTTTGTATATCCACGTATATACTTCCTGCCCTGGTCAGTCTAATCCACATCGGTGGAGAGACCCGGAGGATGACGTGTTCCACAAGCGGGTTCCTCGTCCTCCTCCGGTATCTCACCTCGATTGTGGTCTCCTCCGAGGTCAAGTCACGCATCAATCCTTTGTTTTGTTTCGCCAGAGCCATCCTAATATCCTCGTCCGTATTGCACTTGAGTACGTTCTTAAGGATCACAAGTGGGTTCTTGTTCATCGCTATCTCGGTTTTTAGTTTCGAGTTTGCCCTTAGTCGCTCTTCCGCCTCTCTGAGGCGGTCCTTACTGGAGCAGCTAACGACCACCTTACCGTCGCGGACTTTTCTAACTCTGTCCACCTGCAATCCCCTGTTCTTCGCGTCGAGAGTCTTCTTTATGTCTTCTATGACGGCGTCGCTCGTGCTAGTCTCGTCGGTCGAGGATATCACGATGGAATAGCTCGGATTTTTTAGTTTGTCAGCGTAGGTGGGTATCGGAGCGCCAACCGCGGGTGTTCTGGATACCGTTTTTTCTAATTTCTCCACCTCCCCGGTAAGTCGTTCGGTTGTGTCAATGACCTCTTCCATCCTTACTACCAACTTCTCGTTAATCTGCTGGCTCTCTGCGTCTGGTACGAGTGCAGCGCTCTCCAGCGCACTCTTCAGTACCCGTCCCATATCGCTATTTGTCTGTGTCACTTTCATGCTATCTCTTAAAATCTCCGTCAGGTCTTTAATTTTGTCGGACAAATCGTTCGGCACTCCGCATTTGCTGTGAGGCTGTTCGGCGTTTCCTCTCTCCAGTTCTTCCACCATGGAGCATAAGCTTCCAGCTATCTTCAGAATAGCTAGCCTTTTTTCCTCTCTTTTGACCTTATTCTTGGCGTTCATCAAGTCTTCCAGGTATTCTTCCATCTCTTCCTTCATATGACTTGCTTTAGTCGCTTGGGTAATCCCATGAGCGCGATTAGTGTTCATGGTTTTCCCGATCTCCAAGGAGGTTTTCGGAGAGTCCTTTTTGTGTATCGGCGATTTGTCGAATGTCGTATTTAGATCGCTGCCCCTAAGCAATTTCTGGGGTACAGCGTTTTTATTGAGTGCAGGAGTGCGATGCATGTTGAATCGCGGTTATATTAAATCAATATTGGGTGTAAATGGCCCTGTGTAAAAGTGTATAAGTAATTTAGTGTAAATAATCCGCCAAAGGCGTAGTCTGTAAATGGGTGTAAAGAGTCCTATAATTGTCAAATTAACTAATCCTATAATACTATCTATGTATATGTTGCCGAAAAACCCTACTGGTCAGTGAGCAAAATGCTAGCTGTAAAGACAGCGGTCAATTGCAACACGGAGCAGCAGAGTGTCAAGAATTTGGAATCAATCTTTATGATAAAGATGAGTATTCAATAATTTTAAAATATAAAAATGTATATACCTAACCTATTTAAAGTACTGCTCAGCAGTTCTTGTCTTATAATATATTTTATTTATATGTTAATGATTTTTATTCTGTTTACAGGTGCCCGAGCAGGAGCAGATGCGTTCTACAGCGTGCAGAGAGGTCCAGAGGACGCTTCCAACACGAGCCCCAACAAAAATATCCAAAAAGAAGACAAGAAGACAAAGAAGAAGAAAAGAAGATTATAAGAGTTAAAGAAGAAGACCCAGAAGAAAGACCGCGGCACCAATGAGCCACACGCAACCCGCCAATACCACCAGAGAAAATCCCAAAGCTCTAGCTACGATAGGAGCGGAGATATCGCACTTTCGCACCCGCGGGTTTTTCACCGGGTTTTCGGGTAGTGAAATTAAAACGTCGATATCTTCGCACCCAGACGTCACAGAGCTTCGGGAATCGATTCTTCTGGTAGGTCTTAGCGCCCCGCGCGCTATGACACCACTTGCAGCCACAGAATCTCCACAAGCCCCGATTTGATTTTTGGCAGTACTAAAACGTGCTCTGAGCCCCGTCAAACAGTTCACAGAAAACCGCGTTAAAATAACTTAGGGTTAGGTTTTTTTTTTTTTTTTTTTTTTTTTTTTTTTCGTAGGAATGCTTTTTACGCACTTACCCCCCGACTGCAGGGGCAGCCGAAGGACGTCGTGTTGGACTCCCGGGGAGTAAAATTTCTCTCGACCCAGCCTACCAACTAAACCTACGGTGTCCTCCTCGCCCGTTGCCGGGCCGTGGTAGTCACTCAGGTATGACCACGACCCGACACGGGGGGCCCCCTAGCGATGGGGGCTCACTGCGACGGGGTGGGCAGCGTGCCCCCCCGTCGGACGGTCACCCCTCGCCCGAACACTAGGCGAGGGGTCGTCCGCCACATTGGGCGCGACAGGTCCCCTGACCCGTCGCGCGTGGCCTCCTCGCGGGCCGGGGCCGCCGGCTATTGCACGCCGACGACCCCTACCCGCGGAACTTAGGGTTAGGTTAGGTTAGGTTAGGTTAGGTTAGGTTAGGTTAGGTTAGGTTAGGTTAGGTTAGGTTAGGTTAGGTTAGGTTAGGTTAGGTTAGGTTAGGTTAGGTTAGGTTAGGTTAGGTTAGGTTAGGTTAGGTTAGGTTAGGTTAGGTTAGGTTAGGTTAGGTTAGGTTAGGTTAGGTTAGGTTAGGTTAGGTTAGGTTAGGTTAGGTTAGGTTAGGTTAGGTTAGGTTAGGTTAGGTTAGGTTAGGTTAGGTTAGGTTAGGTTAGGTTAGGTTAGGTTAGGTTAGGTTAGGTTAGGTTAGGTTAGGTTAGGTTAGGTTAGGTTAGGTTAGGTTAGGTTAGGTTAGGTTAGGTTAGGTTAGGTTAGGTTAGGTTAGGTTAGGTTAGGTTAGGTTAGGTTAGGTTAGGTTAGGTTAGGTTAGGTTAGGTTAGGTTAGGTTAGGTTAGGTTAGGTTAGGTTAGGTTAGGTTAGGTTAGGTTAGGTTAGGTTAGGTTAGGTTAGGTTAGGTTAGGTTAGGTTAGGTTAGGTTAGGTTAGGTTAGGTTAGGTTAGGTTAGGTTAGGTTAGGTTAGGTTAGGTTAGGTTAGGTTAGGTTAGGTTAGGTTAGGTTAGGTTAGGTTAGGTTAGGTTAGGTTAGGTTAGGTTAGGTTAGGTTAGGTTAGGTTAGGTTAGGTTAGGTTAGGTTAGGTTAGGTTAGGTTAGGTTAGGTTAGGTTAGGTTAGGTTAGGTTAGGTTAGGTTAGGTTAGGTTAGGTTAGGTTAGGTTAGGTTAGGTTAGGTTAGGTTAGGTTAGGTTAGGTTAGGTTAGGTTAGGTTAGGTTAGGTTAGGTTAGGTTAGGTTAGGTTAGGTTAGGTTAGGTTAGGTTAGGTTAGGTTAGGTTAGGTTAGGTTAGGTTAGGTTAGGTTAGGTTAGGTTAGGTTAGGTTAGGTTAGGTTAGGTTAGGTTAGGTTAGGTTAGGTTAGGTTAGGTTAGGTTAGGTTAGGTTAGGTTAGGTTAGGTTAGGTTAGGTTAGGTTAGGTTAGGTTAGGTTAGGTTAGGTTAGGTTAGGTTAGGTTAGGTTAGGTTAGGTTAGGTTAGGTTAGGTTAGGTTAGGTTAGGTTAGGTTAGGTTAGGTTAGGTTAGGTTAGGTTAGGTTAGGTTAGGTTAGGTTAGGTTAGGTTAGGTTAGGTTAGGTTAGGTTAGGTTAGGTTAGGTTAGGTTAGGTTAGGTTAGGTTAGGTTAGGTTAGGTTAGGTTAGGTTAGGTTAGGTTAGGTTAGGTTAGGTTAGGTTAGGTTAGGTTAGGTTAGGTTAGGTTAGGTTAGGTTAGGTTAGGTTAGGTTAGGTTAGGTTAGGTTAGGTTAGGTTAGGTTAGGTTAGGTTAGGTTAGGTTAGGTTAGGTTAGGTTAGGTTAGGTTAGGTTAGGTTAGGTTAGGTTAGGTTAGGTTAGGTTAGGTTAGGTTAGGTTAGGTTAGGTTAGGTTAGGTTAGGTTAGGTTAGGTTAGGTTAGGTTAGGTTAGGTTAGGTTAGGTTAGGTTAGGTTAGGTTAGGTTAGGTTAGGTTAGGTTAGGTTAGGTTAGGTTAGGTTAGGTTAGGTTAGGTTAGGTTAGGTTAGGTTAGGTTAGGTTAGGTTAGGTTAGGTTAGGTTAGGTTAGGTTAGGTTAGGTTAGGTTAGGTTAGGTTAGGTTAGGTTAGGTTAGGTTAGGTTAGGTTAGGTTAGGTTAGGTTAGGTTAGGTTAGGTTAGGTTAGGTTAGGTTAGGTTAGGTTAGGTTAGGTTAGGTTAGGTTAGGTTAGGTTAGGTTGAACCTGTTGGTAGTTGGAGATAGGTTGAAGTGTCTTATTGGGGGAAAGAAAGGATAGAGGTGGATAGTACGAAAGTGAAAGGAAAGGCTGAAATGGAGGACGAGGGGGGGTCTGAGGGATACTTTAAGGTTCCCTATAAGGTTCCTAAGGTTCCCTCAACCCGGAGAAAGAGGAAGGATAGGGGTTCGGCTACGGACGACTCCGAAGCCGAGCGTGAGCCGACTGCGAAGGTCGCCACTGCGAGGCGGGGGCGGGCCGCGCCGGTGGCTCACCGTGCTGGCCTCAGTAAGGCCCGGGAAGAGTTGAGACGGCGGATGAGCGAGTCTCAAGAGCGTGAGCGTGAGATGTCGCTCAGCCGCCAGTCGTCGTTCGCTACGGGTGTGGAGGACTCCCTCCTCTCGGAGACTGGTGAGGACTCCGACGGCGCAATTACCGAGGAGATCCTCGACATAAGCGGCGGGGACTTGGAGTCCATTAGATCCAGGGCGGGGTTGCACGCCGGGGGCATTCTTGAGGTGGCCACCAAATCGGGCCACCTCAAGGGCACCCTGGTGAAGAAACTGAAAGAGGACGCCAAGGCCCTGCTCGGGATCGTCGAGGATCTGACGGAGCAGCCGGAGAGTGAAACCTCTACCCGTCTCCGGGCCGATAATAAGAGGCTTCTACGCCTCGTGGAGGGTCTCCAAAAAGAGAACAGGGCGCTGAAACAACAGTTTCAGGAGCGGGCAGCCCAGATGAAGGCGGCGTCGACTCCGACGCCGACTCAGGCTGAGCCCGGCAGCGCCCTGGAGGGGCTCTTCCAGAAGCTAGAAGCCTCCCTGATGCGGTCGGTGGGGGGCAAGGTTGATGCCCTGTTCGCAGGCATCGAACATCGCCTCCTGCCAGAGAAGGGAGTCCGCCCACCGCTGGCTGCGGATAGTAAAAAGGCGGCCGCACAGAAGGAATCCAGGCAGCCGCAGGCTGGAGCGTCCCGCCCGGCCGCTCAACAGGCGGAAAAGGGGCCGTCGGGCCCAACGACCACGGCTGCACCCAGCGGCACAGGGGAGACCTGGGCCACGGTGGTCAGGAAGAAAAACAATAAAAAGAAGGACAGTCAGCCCACCGTGGCCAGGGCCGCCCCAGCCAAGAAGCCGTCTTCGGCGCCTAAAACGCCGAGGGAGCCGAGGACGGAGGCAGTCGTGGTCTCCCTGGATCCGGAGGCGCAGCGCAGAGGCGTCACTTACGCTGATGTCCTGACGCGGGCCGAAGCCGCCATCAACCTGGCGGAGTTTGGTATTGGCGAGGGGCTCCGCGTCAGGAAGGGAGCAACCGGCTCGAGGGTGCTGCAGCTGCCGAGCACGCAGACCCCCGAGCTGGCCAGCAGACTGGCCGAGCGGATACGCGTCGCCCTCGACGGAGTGGCGAACGTCGTGGTGCCGACCAAGAGCGCCGATATCCGGCTCATCGGGCTTGACGACTCCGTCACGCCTGAAAAGGTAGTGGCGGCAGTGGTCCGGGCAACTAAATGTCCTGGATCCGCGGTCAAGCCCGCGGACATTCGGCCGGGCCCGATGGGAATGGGCATGCTTAAAGTCCAGTGCCCGGTCGATGCCGCCAAAACCTTGGTTGAGTCCGGCAGGCTGCTCGTTGGTTGGAGCTCGGCCAGGGTGTACCTGCTGGAAGAGAAGCCTCTGCGCTGCTTCAGATGCCTGGCTCTGGGGCATACGGGCCCGACGTGTCCTGTGGGGGTGGATCGCTCGCACCTCTGTTTCAGGTGTGGCTGCGAGGGCCACAAGGCCGTGCAGTGCGACAAGACACCTAGGTGTGTCGTGTGCGCCGCGGCCAAGAGGCCCTCGGAGCATGTGATGGGGTCGCGGGCGTGCAAACCCCCAAAAGTTAAAGCTGGTGCTGGCCAGGGCTCGCAGGCCACACCTAGGGCGAACGCCGACAAGGCGGCGGAGGGATCCACAATGGAAACATGACCAGTCGGCCTTGTGGATTCCTTCAGGCGAACGTCAACCACTCCGCCGGCGCTCAGGATCTGTTAATACAGTCCATGGCGGAGTGGAACGTAGATGTCGCGGTGGCCTGCGAGCCATACTTCGTCCCAGACCAGCCCAACTGGGCGGGCGATAGGGACGACACGGTAGCGGTTCTGTCGAGAGGAGGTTCTGGTCCTCCCCTTTCCGTAGTTGAGAGAGGGAGCGGTTTTGTCGTGGCGGGGTTCAAGGACTTCGTCGTTGTGGGGGTCTATTTTTCCCCCAACCGCAGCCTGGCGGAGCTGGAGGTTTTTCTGGACACCGTTGGGGCTGCGGTTAGTCGTCAGGCGCCGAGACCTACCTTTGTCCTTGGCGACTTCAACGCGAAGTCCAGGGCGTGGGGTAACCCCGCCACGGACGTAAAGGGGAGGACCACCCAAATCTGGTCGCTCCTCTCCGGTCTTTCACTCCTAAATACGGGTAACACGTGGACATGCGTGCGGCAGCGGGGTGGCTCCATTGTGGACCTCTCGTTCGCGACACCTGCTGTCGCGCGCCGAGTGAACGACTGGAGAGTCGTGACGGGGGTGGAGACGCTGTCGGATCATCGCTATATCCGTTTCAGCGTCGCCACCCCGTCGACACCCGCGGAACGTTTCCGGGGCAATAGCCGCTTCCCACGGTGGGCTCTCGGTCGGCTCGACCGGGAAATGGCCCTGGAGGCGGCTATAGTCCAGCGCTGGGGATCCGCGGGTAGGCAGAACCGCACCGTGGTGGAGGAGGAGGACGTAGATACGGCCGCGGGCCGATTGAGCGGTGCCCTCAGGGCGGTGTGCGACGCTGCGATGCCGAGGGCTCGAAAGGCCCCGCCGCGTCGGCAGGTGTACTGGTGGTCGCCCGAAATTGCCGAGCTTCGGGCGGCGTGCATGCGGGCGCGGCGGGCCCTGATGAGGGGTCGGCGTCGCCGTGGCGCCGGGTTTGTCGAGGGTCAGCTGCGGGTGGATTACCGGGAGGCAAAGAGGAGCCTGCAGCGGGCCATCAGTCGGTCGAAGGCCGAGGCACGAGAGGAGATGCTGGAGGGCCTCAACAGGGATCCATGGGGGCGCCCCTTCCTTGCTGCGCGGAATAAACTCCGCGCGCGTGGCGCCCCTGTCATCGAGACTCTTCGAGAGGATGTCCTGTTGGGGGTCGTGGCGAGCCTGCTCCCTCAGGCGGCGGAGCACGTCCCTCCGGTCATGTCTCGCCGAGTGGTGGCGGGGGATCCAGACGATTCCGTCCCCCCCGTCACCGAGGAAGAGTTGGACCGGGCCTTGGACCGGCTGTCGACAAATAAAAAGGCGCCCGGCCCGGACGGCGTACCGGGCCGAGTCTTGTACATCGCCATGAGGGCACTGCGGGAGTCCTATCGGGAACTGCTCGATATGTGTTTGAGGTCCGGGCAGTTCCCGAAGGAGTGGAAAACCGGCCGTCTCTGTCTGTTGCGGAAGGAAGGGCGACCTCTGGACTCTCCTTCCGCATACAGACCGCTGGTTCTGCTGAACGAAACGGCCAAAACGGCTGAGAGGGTACTCGTGGGCCGTCTCGTTCAGCACCTCGAGGAAGTGGGACCGGGACTGTCAGAGTCACAGTACGGCTTCAGAGGGGGCCGATCGACCACGGACGCGCTGGTCGCCCTAAAGGCCCTCTCGACGGACGCCGTCTCCCAGGGAGACGTGGTTCTGGCAGTCTCGCTCGACATCGAGAACGCCTTCGGCAGCCTGCCGTTCGAGACGTTGAGGGAGGCGCTCCGGTTCCATGGAGTGCCCCCGTACCTCCGGAGGCTGCTGGAGGCGTATCTCGATGAAAGGTATGTCGTGTGGGAGGGCACCGACGGGCGTCTGTTCCGGCGTCGCATGGAGCGCGGTGTTCCACAGGGGTCGGTTCTGGGTCCGACGCTGTGGAACATCGGGTACGATTGGTTGTTGCGCGGTGAGCTCCTCCCCGGGATGGGGGTGACCTGCTACGCGGACGACACCCTCGTCACGGCGAGGGGGAGCAGTTTTGAGGCAGCAGCCCGTCTGGCCGAGGTCGGAACGGCGCTCGTCATAGAGCGGATCAGGATGCTGGGCCTGAGGGTCTCCGTCAGCAAAACGGAGGCCCTCCTATTTCACGGCCCGCGTCGCGGTGCCCCCCGAGGGGCAAAATTGAGGATTTTTGGTCAGGATG